>CM016567.1:10581998-10721526 GCA_003412495.2 Echium plantagineum | reverse complement strand
TAATTGGAACAAGGTGATACTGATACAATGATTAAATTACAATAAACCTAATCACACTTCATAACCCAAGAAGACTATTGGAGCATACACCACCTTCCCACACCTCTTTGTCACAACATTCACAACTGGACAAAAATAATAGGACAAAAGTCCGTTAGTATTTGCTGACAGAGAGAGAGAGCTTATTTTGGATTACTCCTATTTGTCCTCATCTTTCCTTAGTGTTTATTCTATAAATGTATCTTTTGGCTCCTCAATGTATGATTAGAAATCAAATGAATCAATGAATAGCTTTTCTCTTTCTCATGTCTTGTCTCCTTTATTTCAGCAATACAACTTTTAGATAAACTTTGTTTATTTGTTATTCTGTAATGGAATCTAATCCATTGATCCAAGAGGATGAGAATCCCCATCCTTCAATCATCAACTCACAAGTTGACATGGTATCAGAGCTCGACAATCGAGGCTCTGGAGACCTTTTTTCTGCTACACTCAAAACATCAAACACTCTACCTACAAACTTTTCTGACCAACTCGAACTCCACCATTCAGACCACCCCAACTATGTGTTAGCAACAAGACTGCTAAACACCCAGAATTATCACCACTGGCGTCGTTCAGTGGAGATTTCCCTCCTTGCCAAAAACAAGATAGGCTTCGTCACAGGAGCTGTTTCTCGACCTGAAGACCCAGCTATGGCAGCTCAATGGGACAGGTGTAATGGAATGGTCATATCTTGGATCTTACACTCAGTTGAAAAGGAGATAGCGGAAAGTATCATCTATTGTGAGACTGCAGCAGAGATTTGGAATCAGCTACAATCAAGGTACTCACAGACCAACCAAGCAAGAATTTATCAGCTACAGAGGGAGCTAGCCCTAAGCTCCCAGGGAAACAGAACCATCTCGGCATATTTCACAAATATGCAAAAGCTATGGGACGAGTACTTGATGATGCTTGACAATATTGCTGGTTCAACAACCCAATATCGCACCTTGTTGTCAAATCAGCAGATAATGCAGTTTTTAATGGGCCTTAATGATTGTTATAGTGCAATCAGGGGCAACATCTTAATGATGAAACCCTTCCCTAGCTTGAATGATGTCTTGCAAATCTTGCTGCAAGAAGAAAAACAAAGGGAGGTTTATAACCCCATGTCCATCAATATGGACTCTGCTGCAATGCTATCAAACAAGAACTATGCTGCTGCAAGAGGAAGAGGTGTTTTCAATATGGGAAGAGGAGGTTTCAACTCTGGCAGTACTGGAAGGGGAAGACCTTTCTGTGACCACTGCAAAGTCCCCGGACACATTATGCAAAAATGCTTTAAGCTTCATGGCTATCCTCCTCAAATGAAGAGATTTGCTGCACAGACTGGAGATAAGTCCCTGTCACAAGAGCAATATGACAAATTATGCACACTGCTTGAAAAGGTTTCAATCCCTGAAAATGGTTCCAGTGGTCCTCAAGCTTCATTTGCAGGTAATTGCACTAACTCTAAAGTCCAGGCTTATTGTTATCAATGGATCCTTGATAATGGGGCTACAGATCACATTACTCCTTATTTATCCCTCTTCTCCTCTTATAAACCTGTTCCCAACTCCATGACCATCACCATTCCTGATGGATCACAAGTTCCCATACTTCATATTGGTACTGTTGTGTTAGCTAATAAGATTGAACTTCATAATGTGCTACACATACCAGACTTCCAATATAATTTACTTTCTGTGTCTTGCTTGGCTACTAACATGAAAGCTGATGTCTGTTTTACTTCCTCTTTGTGCTTTCTTCAGGGTCCTTCCCTGAAGGCTCCTTTAGTGCTTGGTAAGAGATGGAGGGGCTTATATGTGCTGGATAAAGAATGTTTGCAAAACAATATTAGTTGTAATTTTCCTTTCAATTTTACTCCTGACAATGTCTGTCAAGGAAGTA
Organism: Echium plantagineum; assembly: GCA_003412495.2. Lineage (NCBI taxonomy): Eukaryota > Viridiplantae > Streptophyta > Magnoliopsida > Boraginales > Boraginaceae > Echium > Echium plantagineum. The sequence continues at coordinate 10,719,591 of CM016567.1, read as the reverse complement.
ACACCAAAGGCCTTGGAGCCTCTTCTACTGATGTTGTTAATCCTCACATTAATGAAAAACCTTTGTCTCATTCTGATATTCTTTTGTGGCACTGTAGACTTGGGCATTTGCCCATTGATCAACTCAAGTTTATTTTTAAACCTAGCAGTCATAGTTTGAAAAATATGGGCTACATTTGCCAAGTTTGTCCTCAAGCTAGACAAAACAGAAAATCCTTTCCTATCAGTACTACTAACTCCACTGCCATGTTTGATTTAATACATATTGACACTTGGGGCCCCTATAAAGAAGCTACTTATAATGGACATAAATATTTCCTGACCATTGTTGATGACTTCAGTAGAATGACATGGACTTCTTCACTTGTTACAAAAGGAAATGCATTTGCTGTTTTAAAGACCTTTGTTGCATTCATTTCTAATCATTTCAAAGTCAGTATTAAAACTATTAGATCCGACAATGCTTTAGAGTTTTGTAGTACAGAAGCTTTGGAATTTTATGCTTCTAAGGGTATCTTGCATCAAACATCTTGTGTATATACTCCACAACAAAATGGTGTTGTGGAGAGAAAACACAAACACTTGCTTGAGACTGCTAGAGCTCTCTTATTTCAAGCTAAACTTCCTATAAAATTCTGGGGAGATTGCATTCTCACTGCCACTTATCTAATAAATAGATATCCCCTACCATCTTTAAAACATGTTTCACCTTATCAATTACTTTTCAAATCTGCTCCTTCCTATGTTCATTTAAAAGCATTTGGGTGTTTATGTTATGTTTCTACCCTTAAACATTCTAGATCCAAGTTTGATCCTCGTGCCAATCCTTGTGTGTTTTTGGGATATCCTTTTGGTAAGAAGGCTTACAAACTTTTTGATCTTACTACGAACTCTATCATTGTATCTAGGGATGTTCAATTTCATGAAACTTGTTTTCCTTATGCTCATCCTACTCTCCCTGTCTTGCATACATTACCTGCTATGATTTCTGATTTCCCTAATCACATATATTACTCAACTAACTCTTCTATTGACCTTTCTGATAGTCATTCTAACCCTGATGTGTTTGAACCTATTCCTACTGTGCCTACTGAGGAGTCTTATGTGCCCTTTTACAATAATAATGATGATCAGTTTTCCAGTCCTGTGTCCAGTCCTTCCGATCCTATATCTTCCCCTGATAACTCTGCTAGTCCTTCAATACCTGTTCAACAAATCAATTCTTCTCCTGTTCCCCTTAGGAAGTCTACCAGAATCTTGTCTGCCCCTGATAAACTCAGAGATTATGTGTGCTACAATGCTCATTCTCCTCACATATTGCTCAATTCTCCTTCCTGCATTCTGGAATATCCTGAGCCATCTACATATCTTCAAGCCTTCAAGGATCCTAGGTGGCAAGAGGCCATGGATCAAGAACTTAGTGCATTAGCTGAAAATGGCACTTGGGTGATCACTGAACTACCTAAGGGCAAGAAACCTATTTCTTGCAAATGGGTGTACAAAGTCAAAATCAAATCAGATGGCAGCCTGGAAAGGTTTAAAGCAAGGTTGGTTGCTAAGGGATTCACACAAAAGGCTGGCATTGATTACCATGAGACATTTTCCCCCGTGGTCAAGATGTCTACTGTAAGATGTTTGTTAAGTGTTGCTGTTCACAATGACTGGCCCCTATTCCAATTAGATGTCAACAACGCTTTCCTTCATGGAGAGTTGCTTGAAGATGTCTACATGAAGCCTCCAGAGGGCGTCATTGTGCCTCAAGGAATGGTCTGCAAGCTCACCAAGTCCCTCTATGGCCTCAAACAGGCATCTCGACAATGGTTTGCTAAACTTAATCAGTCATTGCTTGGTCAGGGGTTTCAACAATCAAAAAATGACTACTCTCTTTACATCAAACGAGGAGTGAAAGGTGTTGTTGTCCTGGCGATCTATGTGGATGATATTGTAGTAACTGGTTCAGACCTCTCTTCCATTCTTGATCTCAAATCCCACCTTCATTCTGATTTCAGCATCAAAGACTTGGGAAATCTGCATTATTTTCTTGGATTTGAGATTACTCGAGGTCCTTCTTGCATTACCATGACACAAAGAAAGTTTGCTGGAGAATTGCTACAGGCTAGTGGATTTGATTTCACTCAACATCACAAATCTGCTGTCACACCTTTGCCCTTAAACCTTAAGCTTCTTCCAGATACAGGGGAGTTGTTAACTGATCCAACTCACTACAGATCTTTGGTTGGGAAACTCAATTTCTTGACAAACACCAGGCCCGATTTATCTTTTGCGGTGCAGACTCTCAGCCAATTCCTACAAGCTCCCCACACATCCCATTTGGCTGCTCTCCATCACCTTTTGACATATGTCTCTCACACTCTGTCTTTTGGGATCCTCCTTCAGGGAGCTGCAGTATTGCACTTAAAAGCTTTCAGTGACTCCGATTGGGCAGCTTGCCCCACTACGAGAAGGTCAGTTACTGGGTATGTCATCACCCTAGGGGACTCTCCTATATCCTGGAAAAGCAAGAAGCAAACCACTGTCTCTCGGAGTATAGGGCCATGGCCCAAGCCGCTTCTGAGGTCACCTGGCTGGTTCGATTACTCACTGAATTAGGCCTCACATCATTGCAACATGTGACTCTATATTGTGACAATACTTCGGCCATTCACATAGCTAAAAACCCTGTTTTCCATGAGCGTACAAAGCACATTGACATTGATTGTCATTTCACTCGGGATAAAGTTTTGGAAGGCTTACTTACTTTTTTGGCTCATATACCTACAGCCGATCAGCTAGCTGATGTTCTGACCAAGATCCTCCCATCATCTCAACACTATCACATCTTATCCAAGCTGGGGTTGTCTACTCACCCTCCAGCTTGCGGGGGGTATTGGAGCATACACCACCTTCCCACACCTCTTTGTCACAACATTCACAACTGGACAAAAATAATAGGACAAAAGTCCGTTAGTATTTGCTGACAGAGAGAGAGAGCTTATTTTGGATTACTCCTATTTGTCCTCATCTTTCCTTAGTGTTTATTCTATAAATGTATCTTTTGGCTCCTCAATGTATGATTAGAAATCAAATGAATCAATGAATAGCTTTTCTCTTTCTCATGTCTTGTCTCCTTTATTTCAGCAATACAACTTTTAAATAAACTTTGTTTATTTGTTATTCTGTAATGGAATCTAATCCATTGATCCAAGAGGATGAGAATCCCCATCCTTCAATCATCAACTCACAAGTTGACAAAGACACCATCTTAAAACCAATTGGTGATAAGTGGACTTGCTCCCTAGTTTATTAAGTGACGAACTCTCTCCTTTATTTCCAATGTGGGACTTTCACATGTGACAATTTGAGCTCATTTGAAGTAATCTTTAACACTAATACCAAATAAATGAGAGTAAGAGCTTTTTGGAGTGCGATTGAAGTGATTTTTTATCATAGTAAATTGTAGGGTATGCCTTGATTAAATGATGAGTGTACTTAGATTCTTATACTGTGGATCAAGTACTCAAAATTAATACATTGTCTTTGAGAAACTGTAGTTAATTTGGAGCAATGTAGAACATCATTTCTTCGATCTGAACAAAAAAGCAGCCACTATTATTGAGGTAAACGTACATTTTCGTTTCTGAATGCATCATGCATGATATAATTACTCCCTCCATCCCTTTATTTTAGAACCATTTTGACTTTTTGGGTCAAACTTCGAAAATTTTGACCGTAAATTTTTATTAACCGATAAGAAATAATATAGTTATATTGGATCTTGTTAGATTCTTCTCAATATATATTTTTGAAATATCAAGTTCTTATAATTTTTACACATGTAAAATTAAAAAATATTTACGTTTTAAGTCGTGTCTCGGAAACCGTGAAAAAGTAAATGGTTCTTATAAAAAGGGATGGAGGGAGTATTATATATCCATTCACAGTTTTTATTTGTTTATGTTATACAATTTCACGAAAAACTCATGTATGAATTTTTATTTCCGATGGACAAATCCTTTCAACCTAAATTATGAATTTGGTCAAAGTAAATTAAAAGAGGAGTCATCATTATATATAAATCCATACTATGGAGTACTAATTATCATTGTGCGCGACATTCAGTCAAACACTTCAGCCTTCTTATCCACGTACTAACTTGTGTAAATAATTACCCCTATTTCATTCGTCACTTTTTTAATAATCATTTACTTTTATATACTATCTCCGTTCTCTTTTATTTGTCTTTCTAGCCTCAAATTTTCGTTTCTAAATACTTGTCTTTCTAGCATAATTAATTACAAATTTACATTTTCAATGTACTTTTTGATTACTTTTTACTATGAATTTATCAACCAACCAATCATATCATTTAAATTGATTGTTATTTTACATTTTCAATGTACTTTTTGACTATATTTTATTTTTCTTAATTTATGTGTAAATGTCTAGAAAGACAAGTAAAAAAGAACGGAGGGAGTATAATTTAAAAAAAGTTTGAATTGGTTTTATAAACATAATTATTATTATTTTCTATTTTTTCTTATCAAAAAAGGAATTTTTGTTTAAATGAAAAAGTTATTAGATCGATTTAAAGACGAAGGAACCGAGGAAGTATGAGATAATCGTCAAAATAATTTCAATAAATAGATAATTGTTTCACTCTAATCTTCATAATTCATAATAAGTGACAGTAATGTACAGATAAGAAAAATTTAAATTCATTTCGCAAATATAATTTTTTTCCTATTTTTTCTTATTAAATTTCTTAAAATGAAACCTTAAAGTAAAAGAATATCTATTTAAAGAAAATGGTTATTAGATTTAGTGACAAAAGAAATATAAACTAATTGTAAAAATAATTCTAATAAATAAATAAGTGTTTCAGTTTCATCTTCCTAATAACTCGTAAATGACAGTAATGTAGAAATGCTTATCATCTTATAAGTGTTTATCGTGTCATACAAATGTTCCTAAATTATTTCAAATAATTGTGAAACACGAAAATATGAGTAGAAATCAATATTGGAATAAAAAGATAAATTTGTCTAACAATGACCAATAACTTACTAACGATTATTTTGAAGCATCGAAGAAAATCGTGTTATATTCATTTTTTGTTTTCTAAAATAAATAACGATAGAGGTATGATTATAATAATATTGTAAAAAAGTAATTGTTAAAATAATGATAATAAATGAGTGAATGTACTTTGGTCCCCATAATTGACAGTAATGCACATATATAGTCTCCTTGAGTGTATATTATGTGAACAAATGGTCCATAGATTAACACTTTAGTTAAAATTAACATTTATACTTACTTTTAGGTCATTTTTAAGAGCAAATTGTTAAAATGACCCTCGAAAGTGGGTTCTAGTTGCCTTTTAGTCTTCAAAAGTACAAAAGTTACAACTCAGTCCATGATATTGGGCAATGGTTGCATATTGGTCCAAAATTTAATGAAGGTGTTAAAAATTGTAGTTCACTCCTAAGCTAATTCTATTGTTACCGTCCTAACTTATTAACAAAGCGTGTAACTCACGAGGTGCATGGGTCGTTAACATTTAACTGCGCCGTTAAATTTTGGACCAATCTGCAACCGCTGGCCAATATCGTGGATAGATTTGTAACTTTTGTACTTTCGGGGCCAAAAGGCAACCTGAACCCACTTTTGGGGACCATTTTAACAATTTTCTCTCATTTTTACCTTCTAATAAAAACATGAGACAAATATTTATTTTATGTTTTTCCAAAATGATCGAAAATGGTCCATGTAAATTTGTATTGTGTGAGTAAATGGTTCCTAGAACGTACTTAATTTTTCTCTCCATTAATATTTAGCGGAGTTGTATGTTAATTTAGAGACCGTCTATGCACGCGGCGCACACTTACAAGGATCTTTACGCATCATTGTCATTTACAGGGATCAAAATACAATAGTCACCCACTTACTAGGACCATCTCATCATTTTTACAAATAACAAAAACAGAAATTCTTAATTAATTGACTGTTAGATTAAAAATATAACACAAATTGAAAAAGTAATTCCCTGTCTATCACTGTTGTCCCAACTGTGAATAACAGTGTGAATACCAAAATACGAAAAGCAGTAAAAAGACAAACAATCTGTTAACCCAGTTCAGTGTTATAACAACACCTACATCTGGGGGGCAGCCAACCCAAGGAAGAAATCCACTATAGTAAAGTTGGTTACAAGCAGGGACTTATATGTATGACCACATAACCATTGCCCTGACTAGACTTTCCTACAGTCTTTCTTCTAATCTATGAATCTGAAATAAGTTAAAGTAAATATAAAACCTCACTGTTGATGCATCAGTATGATACACCAACTGTACACTCAATCTAGAAGATAACAATAGTTAGAAACCTTCTAGACAAAACACAATCACTCAATATTAAATGCACTTGATTGCTATTTCTGAATATTTCGGATGCTTCATCAAGTCTTGAGTGTGTGTATATATAGGATCCTTGTTGAAGAGTTGTTGGTCGATTGGAATACTGGATGACTTGAAATTGTAGAGTTGTAGCCGAGTGGAACACTAGACTCCTTCCTCCTTAAATCTCTCTTTGATCTTTATCTTTGTATGTTCATGTTTATCTCGTATTCTATGTCGATCCAGACTCTCCATCTTGATCCCATACACATCGGAACCCTTGTATTACTAAAAGTCTTCTTTACTTGATTCTTCTAGAAGGTGCATACGTGGTTCTCCTGTCCATACTGTTATAACACTTTGCTTCTCATAAAAACTTCATCCAATCTACATACACTAACAAACTCCCCCTTTGGGTAAGTTTTTCATGGCAAATCCGTGGTTCATTAGTGTAGTGCATCAAAGTGTTAAAACAGTTTCCAGCCTATCTACAGCAGTATATATCATTCTTCAAATAAGATTCTTCAGACTACTGCAACAAAAACATCTACCAAGTTTTAACAAAAACATCCCAAAAACAACTACTACCAAACCACCCACCAACTACTCCCCCTATTTGGCATTAAAAAACCACAAGTTGCACAAATGGGGTCTTCATCATATGCATTCATTCCTGGTTGGCTGCACCATCTCCCTCTGCTGCATCAGTTGACTCCCCCTGGCTGTTAGCCTCATTGTTCTTCCCAGCTTGAACACCAGCTACCTGAAGACCCTTGATCTTCTGCTCCACAGAGGCCAGCTGCTGTTTCTTCACTTGAATTTCCTCAAGCAGCCTCTGTTTTTCAGCTTCATATACAGTTAGTAGGATTTGGGTAGTCGGGTCTGAGGTTGTGAAGGTACTGGCCTTTTGCTCAGTCGGCTTAATCCGAATGTCTGCCTTGTGAGTCTGCATGAGTTTTTCACTGATGAATAGTGGTTTCGAATCTGTACCTGAGCCATCTTCTTCAGTTAATACTTCTGGATGTTGATCTATCAGGATGCCACAGATGAGATTTGTGAACCCTATGGGTTTCAACTTGGCATATGAGTGAGCATGATCTATAAGCTGCTGATAAATTATTTGCCCAAAATCCAGAGTACCAGTCCCCATTACATAAAGAGCCTTGCCCATTGGCTCACTGACATTTGTACAGTTTGAAGACGGTACAACACAGCACAGTGCAGCCTTATGCATTATGGAATACTTCAAGCTTAGAGTCGAGGATTGAAGTTGAATACCCCTTGGTGGCCAGACTGTCAAGACACCAGCAGTCAGTTCACTTACGATATCATTCAGCATCAAAGATTGTCCAGTCTCTCCTTGATTTTCTCTGCCCAGAAAACGATTGATGACCAATGGACTGAACTCAAACTCAGAGTCCCTTACAACAACCCTATGATAGTGAGGGTGTACTGGGTTGTCTATCTCCTCTGAGATGGCACACAAGAATTCTTTCACCAATTTTGGCCAATGCCTTCGTCTTTCAAGCAATGGTAGCATGCCTGATTTTTCCAGTACTTCAAGGTAGGTGTTGTTATTGAGGGTGTGATCACCAACATGTTTCTCAGGACACATTGTTCGAGCACACACAAACTTCCATTTCTGTCTTTGCTCAGTAGTGGCAAAGTTCACCCCATCACTAGACACATCATCAACTTCTGCTACTTTCCTCTTCTTGATCCTCCCCCTTAATTCAACTCCTTTGTTTAAGTTTTTGCTAGGAGGAGCAAGACTCTCACTACTGGAGTCTGTGTCTGAGTCTTGCAGCATTCTTTTCTTAGTTGGAGTTTTCAGACCCTGTTTGTTTGTAGCCCCTTTTCCTTTCATTTTTTCTTGAATTTCCTTGGAGCTTTTTACCTTCTTTTGAGAGCTTTTCCCACGGGTATTAGCCTCCTTTTCACGAGTGTTTCTTAGAGCAGCAGTAGTGGCCCTAGTTCTTCTCTTACTCGTCCCCTTTGTCGACGACAGAATCTGGACATCACTCTCTGCCCCTTCTTCATTTTCCACAGGAACCTCAGGTTCCTTCTCCTTTTCAGGCTCACTATGACCACGCACCACTGGTTTTCCCCCTTTCATCAGAATCCTTTTTCTTTTAGTGGGTCCTGCCTTAGTTTTTAGGGTGTTTAACATATCTCCTAGGTTGATATTATCACTTATTTCTGGAACACCCAAATCAGGATCAGAACTACATTCATTTCGTTCCACAGTTAATTTTTCAGTTCTCACAGTTTGATTATCAACCCTAACATGATTATTCAAATTCTCAGACCCAATTTCTGGTCCAACCTTCTGATAATCAGACATCCCTTCCCCAATTTCCTCATCATGCATGTTAACATTGTTATCACAACTGGGGGTTTCTAGGTTTTCAGAGGCATCTACAAAGTTATCACTGGTTGTTTCAGTAAGATGCACATTACCTTGATTTGGGTCAACCCCAATTTCTCCATAGGTCAATAGCAGGATAGGCCCCTTTTGTTGTGACATTGATGTTTCCTCTCCTTGGTCGTCAATGGGAGGAATGGCTTTCAGCGGAACAGCGTCAAGGGCAATTGGGTTTTTGGACATTTTGGTGAATTGAGGATTGGGAATTTTGGGACTCTTGCAATTCTTGGTGTAAAGGCGGGAGAAAGAGATTGAATAAAATAAAGTGTGAGAGAGAAGATTCGTACCTTTGGTATTTATAGGAGTGTTTCTCTCTCTGACACGTCGCATGCTTCCATAATTTCTGATCCACGTGCCTGTTGGCCCTTTTGTTGTAACCCCTTTGCATTCCATAGTTATTGTAACCTCTTTGCATTCAACATCTTGTCGACAATTCCCCTTACTGTTATAACACTTGGTTACTTTAATGTTATAACAGTGCTTTAATTGCTATTCTTCAATAATGCACAGTCCAAGTGCTGTCCTTAAGTATTCAAACTGATTTACATCCAACCCTTTGGTGAAAATATCTGCTAATTGCTTATCAGTTGGAACATGCTCCAAGTTTACAACTTTGTTTTCGACCAGCTCCCTGATGAAGTGATGTCGTATATCAATATGCTTTGTTCGACTATGTTGGACAGGATTCTTTGATATACTGATGGCACTTAAGTTGTCACAGTAGAGTGTCATAACACTTTGATTGACACCATACTCTTCGAGCATTTGCTTCATCCACAGCAACTGAGTGCATCCACTTCCAGCAGCTATATACTCAGCTTCAGCAGTGGATAGTGAGACTGAATTCTGCTTCTTGCTGAACCATGACACAATATTGTTTCCTAGAAAGAAACATCCTCCTGAGGTGCTCTTTCTGTCCTCTGTATTTCCAGCCCAGTCAGCATCACAATATCCAACTAAGCTGTTGCCTGTATCTTTTGTATAGAATAGACCATACTGACTTGTTCCCTTTACATACTTGATAATTCTTTTGACCAGGAGCAAGTGACTTTCCTTAGGATTTGCTTGATATCTTGCACACACACCAACTGAGTATGTGATGTCTGGTCTACTTGCAGTCAAGTATAGTAGACTCCCAATCATGCTTCTGTATAGACTAGGATCCACTTCTTTGCCTGGTTCATCTTTGGTCACTTTGATATGTGTAGCCATTGGTGACCTCTTTTCTTTAGTTCCTTCTAGTCCAAACTTCTTGACAATGTTCTTCGCATAATTCCCTTGACTGATGAATATTCCATCAGTTTTCTGGTATACCTGAAATCCCAGGAAGTGATTAAGTTCACCAATCATGCTCATTTCGAATTCTGCTTCCATTTGTTGAACAAACTGTTGCACCAGTTGGTCTGACACTCCTCCAAAAACAATGTCATCTACATAAATTTGAGCCACCATGAACCTTCCCTTTTCTTTGCATATGAACAGTGTGTTGTCTGCTCCTCCTCTTGTGTATCCCTTCTTGAGTAGGTATTCAGTAAGACGTTCATACCATGCTCTTGGAGCTTGCTTTAAGCCATAAAGTGCTTTCCTCAGTCTATACACATGGTCAGGGTTCGTAGGACACACAAACCCTTTTGGTTGTTCTACATATACTTCTTCTTGAACCACTCCATTGAGAAATGCCGTCTTTACATCCATTTGATATAGCTTGAACTTTAGGTGACATGCCACTGCCAAGAGTAACCGAATTGCTTCCAATCTGGCTACTGGAGCAAACGTTTCCTCATAGTCTATTCCCTCTATTTGTGTATAGCCTTGAGCTACTAACCTGGCCTTATTCCTTACTATGTTCCCAGTTTCATCAACCTTGTTTTTATAGATCCATTTAGTGCCAATGACATTTTGCCCTGAAGGTCGTGGAACCAGTTCCCACACCTTGTGTCTTTCGAACTGAGCTAGTTCCTCCTGCATTGCATTTATCCAATATTCATCCTGAAGAGCAGCTTTGATGTTTGGTGGCTCACTTTTGGATAGAAAGCATGTTTCTCCTAACATACCAGCAAGTTTTCGATAGTCTATCTTCTCCTTTCTTCGTGTAGACATTCCTGCATCTAGTTCTCCTATTATGGAGTCCTTCGGATGACTCTTCTGTATATGAGAGGCAGGTTCCCTTGGATTGACTTCGTTCTGGACTTGTTCGTGAGCAGGTTCTTGAGTAGGTTCCTTAGTGTGAGTATCACTGTCAAGAACAGCCGGGATCTCACTCACAATTTCCTCTTCCGGCAGCCTTTCATTATCCATTACTTTAACATTTATAGACTCCATGATGCTGTTTGTATGTTTGTTGAATACACGAAGAGCTCTGCTGTTTCTGGAGTAACCAAGAAAGATTCCTTCATTACTTTTGGCATCAAACTTTTGCCTTTGCTCTCTGTCTGTCAGTATGTAACAGGTACTTCCAAACACGTGGAAATATTGCACATTTGGTCTCCTCCCCCTCCATATTTCATACAGTGTTTGTATGGTTCCTGGTCTCAAGGTTACCCGATTATGAATGTGGCAGGCTGTGTTGATTGCTTCTGCCCAAAATTTTAGAGGAATTTGCTTGGCATGTAACATTACTCGAGCCATTTCCTGAAGCGTTCTATTCTTTCTTTCTACAACACCATTTTGTTGTGGTGTTATTGGAGCAGAAAACTCATGCTTGATTCCTTGAGAGGTACAGAAATCAAAGAATTTTCCATTTTCAAATTCCTTGCCATGATCACTCCTTATTCGGATAAGTTTAAGATCTTTTTCATTCTGAAGTTGAATGATCAATTTTTGAAAGCTTTCAAAACACTTAGATTTTTCTCTCAGAAATTCCACCCAGGTATACCTCGAGTAGTCATCGACCAAAACATAAGCGTACCTTCGTCCTCCAAGGCTTTCGACTTGCATGGGCCCCATGAGATCCATGTGAATGAGCTCCAGTATTCGACTTGTTACCACCTGTTGGACCTGTTGGTGTGACACCTTGAGCTGCTTTCCAATCTGACATTCTCCACACTGTTCCTCATGAATAGAGAATTTTGGTAGACCTTTGACAACATCCTTATTCATCAACAGTTGTAGATTTCTGTAATTAGTATGTCCCAATTTCTTGTGCCACAGCTGCGCATCATTAATGGTTTGACAGCTTAGAGCCCGATGAGGTGTCCATAAGTAACAGTTGTCTGTTGATCTAGTCCCCTTCATGAGTAACTTATTGTTTGAGTTTGTTACATGACACTCATCCTTGGTGAATTGAACCCTCATTCCATCATCACACAGTTGACTGATACTTATTAGATTTGCTGTCAATCCTTCAACAAGTAGTACATTATCAAGACTTGGTAGTCCTTGAACATCCAACTTGCCCTTTCCAATGATTTTACCTTTAGCTCCACCTCCGAAAGTTACCTGTGCTGATTTTACTGCCTTGATTTGTGAAAGATAAGCATGATTTCCAGTCATATGACGAGAACACCCACTGTCAAAGTACCATCCATCCCATGCGGTTGCTTTGAGTGATGTGAGGACAACATGACTCACAACTGGTGTTTTTGGTACCCATACTTGTGTTATCATGTATCGGTTTCTTCCCTTCCCATACAGTTTGTAGCAGTATGGGGCTATATGTCCTTTCTTTCCGCAGTTGTAGCATTTCCATTTGAATTTTGCAGGTGACTTACTAAGAGATTTGATTTTTGGTCTAGAGGACTCACCTTTAAATCCAATTCCACACATGTCCCTTGGTGCTTTGCCCATTTCCAGAACTTCATCTAGTATTGAAGTGCTGTTGTTCATCATTTTTATCCCTTTTTCCAGTGATTGGATTTTCCCTTTTAATTCGCCAATTTCTCCTTTGAGGGCTCCGTTTTGTTCAAGCAGTGCTTGCTTCTCACTCATAGCTTTCTCTTTTTCTCCTTTTAGGACTGAATAGGTGGTTGTAAGATTAATCCAGCTATGATAGAGTTTCTCGTAATCAACTGCTAGCTCTTCTTTGGTAATCTCCTCATCATCACTGTCTGGATTCTCAGTGTTGTTGTCAGTTTGTGTCTCAATGACTACAAATGCAACACTATCTGCTTCCTCGTCTTCTGAGTCGTCAGACAAGGTACTACAGTAGGTCTTTGACTGTCTCCTGAGATAGTTTGGACATTCTGCTTGGATATGTCCAAAGCCTTCACATTCTCTGCATTGGATACCTTTCCCTTTATTTCGTGTGGTTGTTCCAGCTCCCCTGCTTATTCTGTCATCTCCTCGTCTGTTGTCAAACCTGCTGTCCTTACCAGTTGAGCCCTCAGCCTCTGTATTTGGCTTACGATTTAGCCTCTTGAGTGTTTTATTAAAGTTTTTCACTAATAGTCCCAGTGTTTCAGTGATTTCTGTATTTTTGTCTTCTCCACACTCAGTTTTGAGAGCCAGGCTCTTCTTTGCTTCACCTTCTTCTCCTCCAGCAAACTTTCTTTCATAGGTGGCTAAGTTCCCAATCAGAATGTCTAAACGATAGGTTGCTAAGTCTTGAGCCTCAGTTATGGCTGTAGTTTTAGCATCAAACCTAGCAGGTAGAGACCTTAACACCTTTCTGACCATTTTTTCGTTGCTCATGGGTTCTCCAAGAGAGGCACATTCAGTTGCAATCCCCTGCATACGGTAGTCATATTCACGTATGCCTTCATCGTCCTTCATTTTCATGCTCTCCCATATAGCAGTCAACTGTTGCATCCTGTCAATCCTAACTTGAGGAGTTCCTTCATAGGTGTTCAAAAGTACAGTCCAGGCATCCTTAGCAACAGTCATGAGGGTGATGAGTCTAAAGACATTCTCATCCACGCATGAGAAAATAGCATTCATGGCTTTGTTGTTGGCAAACGCAGCATCTTCTTCCGCCTCTGTCCATAGATCTTCGTCCTTCTCCACTTGCTGTCCATCAATGGTGCTCATAGGAGGTGTCCAGCCTTTTACCACAGTCCTCCAAGTGTGTTTGTCAATGGACTTAAGGTAAATTGTCATTTTCTTCTTCCAGAAAGGGTAGTTGGACCCATTCAAATCCGGTGGTCGTAGTGACTGATTTGAGTTCGTCATCTCCAGAATCACACTCTGTATGTTGAGTGCCTGGCTCTGATACCAATTGAAAAAGTAATTCCCTGTCTATCACTGTTGTCCCAACTGTGAATAACAGTGTGAATACCAAAATACGAAAAGCAGTAAAAAGACAAACAATCTGTTAACCCAGTTCAGTGTTATAACAACACCTACATCTGGGGGGCAGCCAACCCAAGGAAGAAATCCACTATAGTAAAGTTGGTTACAAGCAGGGACTTATATGTATGACCACATAACCATTGCCCTGACTAGACTTTCCTACAGTCTTTCTTCTAATCTATGAATCTGAAATAAGTTAAAGTAAATATAAAACCTCACTGTTGATGCATCAGTATGATACACCAACTGTACACTCAATCTAGAAGATAACAATAGTTAGAAACCTTCTAGACAAAACACAATCACTCAATATTAAATGCACTTGATTGCTATTTCTGAATATTTCGGATGCTTCATCAAGTCTTGAGTGTGTGTATATATAGGATCCTTGTTGAAGAGTTGTTGGTCGATTGGAATACTGGATGACTTGAAATTGTAGAGTTGTAGCCGAGTGGAACACTAGACTCCTTCCTCCTTAAATCTCTCTTTGATCTTTATCTTTGTATGTTCATGTTTATCTCGTATTCTATGTCGATCCAGACTCTCCATCTTGATCCCATACACATCGGAACCCTTGTATTACTAAAAGTCTTCTTTACTTGATTCTTCTAGAAGGTGCATACGTGGTTCTCCTGTCCATACTGTTATAACACTTTGCTTCTCATAAAAACTTCATCCAATCTACATACACTAACACAAATTAAAATTGTTCTAATAGGACTAAAACTTAAAACCTTTTCATCGAAACTTAAATCAATCTCACCAAATTATTAATCCATCCGTTCATATTACATTATCTCACATTGATATTGATAAGAAATAAAGCAAGACTTTTAGTTTACCTGCTAAAAAGAGTATCGACCAACAATAAAATATATTTATAAGGCATCTAGGTTATATGCTATTAGATCGTCGAAATGAGACCCACTATGGGCAACCAATTATTAAAAACTTAAAAGGACACAAGACAACCTGACCCTTCAAATATCATACTTTGAAATTCGAAGTATATGTTTACAAATAAAAGAGACAGCACACAGCATCTTTATTCTTAATTCTCTCATAACCTCTCGTTTTGCCTTTGTGTTTTATCCTTTACCATAGTTCAAATTAGTTAAATGCCAAACATGAAAGTATTGTTTAAATATGAGACATAATTATATATTTCAGTATTATTATATGTTAGTTTGTCCTAATAAGGGCCAATGTAAGAGGAATAAAAGGGGTCACCGACCCCGCCTCTTCTAGGATAGAGTTGTTTTTATTTTCAATACTATTGTTACGTGTGTAATTGTATAGGAAAGAATTTATTCGGTTAGATTAAAATTAATTAGTTATAGATAAAGTTGATGATCTTAATAATGTACTTGATGGGTGGAGAAAATTACTCAAATAATCCCCGATGTTGTCATCAGATTGTAATTTTGATCTCTAGTAGTGGCACGGTTACAGTTTAGTCCCCAAAAGTTGCTAGTTAGTCCTCACATTAACTACATATTCCGTTATTTTTTAATACCAACACTCGGTTATATGTTAAAGTTGGATGATTTTTTTTAAGACTTTCCTTCAACACTTTAGCTTATGTTCACATGTACAAATGAGAGTTATTAGCTTATGTATGTTCACATAGCACTTTGGCTCAGGGACGGACGCAGAAACTAATGTAAGAGGTAGCACAATTGTTAAAATATAGAACCATTAAAAAAATCTAAAAGCCCATACAAAAAAGTACGACGGATATTAAAAAGTTCAATTTATAATTGACCACGATGCTTTGTCATTCTTTGAAACTTCTGTATGATAGCTTCATTTGACACACAATTAAATATATATTTTTCAATATAAGCCACCAAGATATCGTTCATCATCACACATTCGGTTGCGAAGACGACTTCTTACAATATTAGAATAATAAGTTAAAAATAAAGAAAATATTGCATCAATATAACTAACTACACGAAACAAAATTCAATGCTTAACAAGTAAAATTGAACATTTTCTCTAATTCCATCAGTGTTGCTCAAACATCAAGTTACTAGTAGGCTAATAAATTCAATGAGCACAGTAATTAATCTAGTGATAAATAATATAAATAAATAAAGTTTACGTTTTTTTATATATTGTACTAATGTATCATATATGGAATTTGATCGGCAAATAATGAAATAAACTAATGTATGTCTTCCAAATAAATTCTATTGTACTAATATATCTAGCTATAGTCTCTGTGAATTGAGATTGGTAGTAATTTAATAAGAATATAACAT
This sequence comes from Echium plantagineum, assembly GCA_003412495.2. Lineage (NCBI taxonomy): Eukaryota > Viridiplantae > Streptophyta > Magnoliopsida > Boraginales > Boraginaceae > Echium > Echium plantagineum. Next base: position 10,703,276 of record CM016567.1, on the reverse strand, counting down.
TAATTCTCATATAAAAGATAAAATAATAATCTTGAATGAAGGGTAAAATAGTAATTTTATAGGCCAAAATCAAGAGGTAGCACTACCTCTTGCTTGTATGTAGAACCGTCCTTGCTTTGGCTCAACACTTTAGCTTATATTCTAAGTTTAAGCCTTAAGAATGGTTTTTCATCTCAAAGTAACCTCTAATTGGGTGTTGGTGTTGGTGTTAAAAATTAATGGGATAGTTAATGTATGGACTAATCTGCAAGCTTTTTGTCATTTTTGGAGACTAAACCACAATAACCGGCCACTATTGAAACCAAACTGCAATCTGATAACATTATCGCTCGAGACTTATTTAAACAATTTTCTCTCTAACATTATCGAGACTTATTTAAGCAATTTTCTCTCTAACGGTCTTAATCAATGCGAGAATGGCAATTTTCTCTCTTACAAGTGTAAATCGATCCATCTTTGGACAACATATAATATGTATACTGAATCTACTCATGATATTAACGTAGTTGACACAAAAGCAGCAGCGGACATGCTGAAATAGTTCAAGATGGTTCAATTAAATCACCCAAAAAAAATGAGTAGCCAATTGGCTATTAAATATATCTGTATATGATGAAAAACGAATAAAAAATCTTGTTGTGTATTTTGAACTTTGTTGTGTATTTTGAACCATCATATCGAAATCGCTAAATCTATCCACACTCACGAGTGATGATACCATGTTAAGATTTTACGAGCAACCATATACTTAAAAACTGGTTAAGATTCACCATTGATATGCACTTCATTGATACAGTTGGTGTAGATGGAGATGAAATAGCAATTTGTAGTGCATGGCATGTGAAAATGGTGTTGCATATTTGCATTGACAACATCAACTTTTTGTTGGAGGATGTGATTCCTGAATAGATTGCCCCAGAAGGCTAACATGCATGAACCTAATCATCCAAATGCAAATAATTGTGTTATTCAGTGTAGGACCCTTTTGTCTCTGTCTCTTCTAATTTAGTCTCTACAACTGTATGTGTTCATCATGCTCCAAGGACACACTAAACTCTAAAAACATCTAAACAACAAAATATATATCAAACTGGTGAATGGTGATTGTTGTTGCCTCTTGTTGACTGCTTTTTTGCTTAAAATTGTTGACTCATGTTTAATCATATATCATCATATAGTTTGGTCAAAATAAAAACAAATGTTTCGCTAATTAATAGTACGTGCATCCCTAAATAATTGTCATATTTTGACTTTTAGTAGTCAACAAAATACAATTTAAATTTAAAACGTAAATATACATTATATTATATGCGAAAATTAAATATTATAAAAAGTTGATAATTCAAAAATATATATTGAGACGAATCTAACAAGGTCCCATAAGACTATATTATATTGTTTAGTAAGAATTAATGATCAAATTTTATTATGTTTGAACAACAAAAGTTAAAATATAACAATTTTTTAGAGACGGAAGAAGTACTATATTGTATTCCGGCAGCAATCATGCCCGTGCCGTATTTTGTTAATGGTTGCTATTATTTTTTTCATACAATATTCTTTCGATATATAGTAGAGTATATTACGTTGAACAGATCTACCAACACATGAGTATTTAATATATATAACAATATGTATTATATATACTCCCTAGTTTCTTGGTGATAGTCATTGAAGTGTAGATGGCAGTGCATTTGAATAATCATAATAATGTTTTAAATTCTTTTTAAAGACCTCTGGTCAAGTAAAGTAGGGAATTTGATTTGTATGATATTGTAAGTGGGGACTCATAGCTATTATTCGTGATCGTATAGGTTTTTAGTTCATGAATCACGTCAATGATAAGTTTGATGTGACAAACTCAATAAAAAGATTGTTGGTGGTGAAAATTGAACTAATGGTCTTTAATCACACAATTTTGATCTACTTCACCAATTTAACTATATTTACATGTTTAAATTGTAAAGTTTTAATCTTACTTGTATGCGTGATACTAGTATTTGATACTGTATATGTTATCTATGGATTGACTCGTATGTGATCAAGTGCATATATTATTGAATATTTGAAATATTTACGCATTATATGATTACATCATAATTATTATCGTTGACCATTTATAGTCTTTTGAATGAAGAAGTATCTTCTACTTTTATTACATCATATCTTATCTCTTTATTTTAAAACACATTCATTATAAAAATTACATAATTAATTAATTAATTAAGTGCAATCTTCTCGATACATGATGTACAATAATCTAATCGAATACACATATATATATATATACTTGTATAATAATTTATGGAAAGTAGAGCTAAGACATTCATCTTGATAGTATCTTGATAGTTGATAGTTGATACACAGTGCTTAGCAGCTACTCCTACATCATGCTAAAAACAGCCCTAGCTTCAAACAAGTTAGGGCTACACTCCCTCCAAACATAGGGTTTATCATCTCTATACCCTTAAATCAAAATCAATTTCAATTTATAAGTCAAAATCAAAGTCAAAATCATTTTTAATGGGAAATTGCTGCAGATCTCCGGCGGCTGTAGCAAGAGAAGATGTAAAATCTTCCGGCCACGACAAAGTCAACTCCACCGCCAAAAAGTCAGCCAAATCCAAACCTATCACTGTACTGAGTAATTTGAACAATCGTAATATTGAAGAGAATTATTTGCTCGATAGAGAGCTAGGACGAGGCGAATTTGGAGTCACTTATTTATGTATTGATAAAGTTTCAAGCGAGCAATTAGCTTGTAAGTCGATTTCGAAGAGAAAGTTACGAACAGCTATTGATATTGAAGATGTGAGAAGGGAGGTGGAGATAATGAAGCATTTGCCTGCGGATTTGAGTATTGTGAGGTTTAGGGAGGTTTTTGAGGACGAACACGCGGTGCATTTGGTGATGGAGTTGTGTGAAGGGGGGGAGTTGTTTGATCGGATCGTAGCACGGGGGCATTATACGGAGAGAGCTGCGGCTGCTGTGATGCGGACTATTGTGGAGGTTGTGAAGATGTGTCATGAGCATGGGGTGATTCATAGGGATTTAAAGCCCGAGAATTTCTTGTTCGCGAATAGGAAGGAGAATTCGCCTCTAAAGGCCATCGATTTTGGGTTGTCGATTTTCTTTAAACAAGGTAATTGGGATAGATCATATGTTATACTTTGTGTTGCACTGTGTGTTTTGAAAAGGAATAAAAATATAAAACATGTGTTATGATCTCAACGCGGTGCAAAAGACTATCTTTACTCGTTAATTGATATGATGTAGTATGTGTGGATAATGTGATGGAGCTTCATTAATGTGATTTGAATATGTTAGTGATTGTGCTAGTTGGAGTTGTACCTCATTTACAACAAATATAGGTAGGATTTTTTTTATTAGCTTAAATAGTGTAATTTGAATCTGCTAGTGATTGTACTAGTTGAAGTTATACCTCATTTTGCGATAAAAAGTTGCACTTTTTAAGTTGAACCTGTCAGAGATGTCGGTAAACCATTGAATTATGTAGTAGTTGGTTTGGTATTTTTGAGCTTATATGTGTGGACTATTAGATGAAGATGATTAGTGTACTTTGAATCTGTTAGTGACTCTGCAAGTTGAAGTTGTATGTCATGTTCCAATAACAACTGGAACTTGTTAGTTGAAATAGAGACCCTTCCAAATCAGATGATGTTAGTGCATCATGGAGTTCTGGAGTAATATCTTAATTTACTGAAGGGAAAATTGACAATGTTCAAAGATATGTTTGGAAGAGTTGTTGGTAGTTACTTGGCCATATTTGGTGATGGATATACGAGAGAGAATTCTGGTTTATGTAAATGGATGTACAAGCTTTGTAATGTTTAAAAAAAAAAAAAAATTGAAGTACAAGCTTTGTAATGTTGGCATATATTGATAAACTATAACAATGGAATTAACCCTTGTATGTTAATCTTTGTAGGTGAAAAATTCTCTGAAATAGTGGGGAGCCCATATTATATGGCTCCGGAAGTGCTCAAGCGGAGCTACGGACCCGAAATAGATATATGGAGTGCAGGAGTAATTCTTTATATCTTATTATGTGGGGTTCCTCCATTTTGGGCTGGTACATAATCTAATTTTGACCTCTGTAATCTGTATTGAGTTGCTTTCCCTTCTTACATCCCTATCTCAACAAGGAAAAGAAAAGGAAAGTCCTGTCAGTTCCTTCGCCAGACAAAATGAAAAGAGAACCAAGTTCCATTAACATATCAGCTGGAGGGCCTATGTTTAAAAGACATTATGGTTGATTGCCTTCTAGACATTACATGGATTTGCTTGATATCGTTACTGGTGTCATTTCTGTTTCCCTGCTATCATGATAGAGCAAAATTAGAATGGACAAGTATAATAAAAGCTTCAATTATCGTGTCATATTATCTTGATGCACGGCATTTCTCTGCAGAATCTGAACAAGGTGTTGCACAGGCTATTCTGCGTGGACAGATAGATTTCAAACGAGAACCTTGGCCAAGTATTTCAGATGGTGCCAAGGATCTTGTACGGCAAATGTTGGAGCCAGATCTTAAGCTGCGACTAACAGCAAAACAAGTTCTAGGTATATTGCATTTTGTTTATCAAGATATCAGATTATATCTGTATGAAAGTAATGCCAAATTTAAGGAATCTGGTAACTAGGAATTCATGTAAATGTGATTTATAAGGTCCTTGAGAAAATTCCTGCCTTGTATTATTATCAATCCTATATGCTTTTGTTAATTAGGAAATGTACAATCATGCCAGGATACTAAAGTATTGATAAGAAACATAGATGACAATACAAATAAATACCATGTTAATGATTCCAGTTGATTTACTATCTTTAATTCATGCAGTCAATTAATGTTATCCGCCAAAAAGTATCTAATTTAATTATCAGTTCATAAGTTTCCCTCGTGTAATCGGTATGCAGAGTGGTTGACCCTGAGATCTTTTCCCTATATGCTATCCCCTGTTAGCTGATTCCTGATTCTACAAAGCACATGCAGTTGGAATATCCCCTGTAACAGATCTGCTTTAATAGTAAAATCTTCATCATATAGATGTTATGGTGAATGCTAGTTATTGTCATCTGTAGTCCTGCTTTAACATTTGTGATATGATTTTTTGTTGCTTGCAGAGCATCCTTGGCTTCTAAATGCAAAGAAGGCTCCAAATGTTCCTCTTGGAGATGTCGTCCGTGCAAGACTCAAGCAGTTCTCTCTGATGAACAGGTTCAAGAGAAAGGCTCTTAAGGTTTGTTGTTTATCTAGTGTTCTTTGGAAAGCACACTACTTACTTTGGCAAGACAAACTAATAAGAGGGCCTTGAAACATAGGTGATTGCTGATTTCTTGTCAAATGAAGAAGTTGAAGACGTTAAAGAATTATTTGGTAAGATAGACACGGATAGTGATGGTATCGTTTCAATTGAAGAACTGAAGGCTGGCATCCAAAAGTACAACCCAGAAATGGCAGAATCTGAAGTACAGATGTTCATCGAAGCTGTGAGTTTGTCAACTTGTTTACAGACGTTTAAATACACACACGTCCACACATAAGTTGTATTGTTATTATTTCTTCACTAATTATCCTGAAGTGAACCCCTTTTTTGTGAATTATGCTAACTGCAACTAAATGTGGTTTCTAATGAAAGTAAAAGGCTAGTAGGATAGTTGATTATCTCATGGTTGGTGTGGTTATCTAACTAAGTCTCAGATCGAAATGAAATAAGGCTTTATTACTAACTTAAGTCTTAACCTCACAACTCTCCCCTTTCCCTTACATCTGATGATGCTGGAAGACATTTTCTTGACATGTCATGGGAGTCCTCTGATTACCAGAAGACATCGAGATGAAGTAGAATAAAAGTCGAGTATCTTCTTTGTCTGTTGAATGTGAATTTGTTCTATGACCAATCTGAATGTATATCTTGTTCTATGACGAGCCATATTTTTTTTCCCACCCAAATTGGGAAGAATGAAATTTACAACCAAGTAAAAATTTAGACAAAAATGATTGTCGAAAGTTGGAGCAATTGGAATCGGAGCTTTAACAACAAATAAGACTGACAATACAGTTATTGGCTACAGGTGGATACAAGTGGCAAAGGAACCTTGGACTACTCAGAATTTCTTGCCGTCTCATTGCATATGAAACGAATGAACAATGATGAACATCTTCAAAAAGCTTTTGCCTACTTTGACAAAGATAACAATGGGTATATCGAGCCTGATGAGCTTCGGAATGCACTGATGGAGGATGGACAAGATGATTGTACAGATGTGGCAAATGATATATTCCAGGAGGTTGACACAGACAAGGTGAACATTCTTTAAAAGCATTTAATCTTAGTTAATATCATTGAGTTATGTTTGCGATAATACTATTTTTCTTGAATTCTATTGCAGGATGGGCTAATAAGCTATGATGAATTTGTTGCTATGATGAAGACTGGAACAGATTGGAGAAAAGCATCTCGACAGTACTCAAGAGGGAGATTCAATAGTCTTAGCACAAAGCTAATGAAAGATGGTTCCCTAACTCGCGGAAGGGAGTAGGCTAAACGTAATGCATTATATGCCTACTTTCTGTTCTATGTTTTCCCCGTGAATATTGTGTGGAATCTTTTGCGTTATTTGGCGGTTCCACTAGAAAATGGGGTGTTCGGTTGATTATTTGGCTAAGAAGAATATCGAAGAGTTGAGTTCTCCGATAAACCTCTTCAAGGTGGTGGTTCATTGTGCAGAAGACATCCCTAGAGCCATGAGAAATGTACTTGTATGATTCTGTGTTCTGATCTATGTTAGCCTTCACATACTATTAACAAAATTTATTCTAGGAACCGACCAGGTCGAAGTATATAAATTATTGTGAAAATGGATGCCATTTTCTTCTTATCCTTGCCCTTTTCTGCTAATGGATCTAGAGTCAAACACACTAATTCACATCTTCACAATTATCTCTTCATTTTTGACATTTACTCAGAAATCTCTTTATTGTGTTGACATTTACTGTTACGAAAATAATGCCGACATTTCTTAACTAAGTTGTATTGGCATTCTATGTTTTGATATTACAATTTTTTAAATTGCTAAGGAGTTCACTTTTTAAAGTTTAAATTCAACATTTTGGATTTCAGTAAACATTTATGAATGTTACTCTGATATGGAGCCACACAGCTACACAGGATGACATTTGTTGATGTAAAATTAAGTAATTATTTCACGTTCATAATGTAACTTTCAAATCTTTTTTTTTTTTTAAGATTTTTATCTCACTAAAGAAAGTAATACATCAAAAACCGGGGCATACCCCAGACCAACTACATCAAGAACATCTAAGAATCGTTAAAGGAAAATCCCATTCTATACACAACCTCCAATTAGCTTTAGTATGTGGAAAACGCTTCCAACTATGTACACGATTCCTGACTGAAGTAACACACCTAAAGACCAGCTCCTCAACCGTTCTTTCCCTTTTGTTGAATAACCTTGCATTTCTCTCAAGCCATATATGGTAGATAACGCAACAAAAGCTCACCTTCATAATCTGACTTCTCAAGCAAGTGCCACTATTGTTTGCGATCAACTCTGCTAACTCACTTCTCCAAACAACAGGTTGGTGATGCATACCGTTATACATAAGCATCTTTCGCCATACATCCCTCGCGAACCTGCAAGTAAAAAACAAGTGATCCATGCTCTCAGATTGAGCGCAGAATAGACATTGATCATCTTCAATAACATGCCAAGCCTTTAATTTATCTCTAGTAGGCAATTTCTGCAAACATAACATCCAAGTGATGATAGAGTGGCTAGGAATGTTGCCTTTGCTCCATACAATTTTATACCAATCCACTTTTCCCTCTGTTGGCCTCAATTGTTGCCAAATTTTTGCACAGCTGAAACCTTCACTATTTACGACAACCAGCCTATCAGCTCTAGATACCAAGTGAGGAAGATTGTTTTGCACCTCTCGAATGTTGTATGATAGATTCCTGCCAACAACCACATGATTTCTATCAATTACATCAGCAACTGTGTCACTACTTTGCACTCTCATGTGACTAACTTCTCTGCTAGTAAATATATTATGTAGAGGTCCAAGATGGTGCCAATTGTCATATAGAAAATTACACCTCCTGCCATCACCAATGCTCCACTTAATAAGCGGCTTGAGCTTGTCATTGAGCTTTAAAAGGTTCCTCCACACCCACGAGTCGGTGCTCTTTATATTTACAGCCCATACACTTTCACCCTTCAATTTATAAGTGTGAATCCATTTAACCCATAAGGTTTCTTTTGTGTTGCACAAATTCCACAAGTGAAAACACATACAAGCCTGATTCCACACTTGCAAATCCTTGACACCCAAACCACCTTCATCTTTTTTCTTCTTCACTTGAGACCAAGAAACCTTTGTAAAAGCTGTGATACCCGGCCCAGAGTGGGCGTTGTGATATGTTTGGTATGATTTGATTGGTACTACTCATATCATCAAGATGCATCTTCTTTTCGGTAGCCCAACTCAGAAGAACTCCAACGTTAAGCGTGCTTGACCTGGGGCAATTCTAGGATGGGTGACCCACTGGGAAGTATCCTAGTGAGCACGTGAGTGAGGACAAAACGTGCTGGAAAGACCCGTGGTGGTTTGTGAGGTCAGTCAATCAAATCAAATAACGTTCCGACCCGGTTCGGGGGCGGGACGTTACAAATGGTATCAGAGCCGAGCCGTCCGGAATTGTGAGAGGTAGAGTCTCACATGGATGGTACGGTCTTGGATGTGGACGTGGGTGTGGATGTGAATGGGCTCAACGAGGACGTTGAGTGTTTAAGTGGGGGAGATTGTGATACCCGGCCCAGAGTGGGCGTTGTGATATGTTTGATATGATTTGATTGGTACTACTCATATCATCAAGATGCATCTTCTTTTCGGTAGCCCAACTCAGAAGAACTCCAAGGTTAAGCGTGCTTGACCTGGGGCAATTCTAGGATGGGTGACCCACTGGGAAGTGTCCTAGTGAGCACGTGAGTGAGGACAAAACGTGCTGGAAAGACCCGTGGTGGTTTGTGAGGTCAGTCAATCAAATCAAATTACGTTCCGACCCGGTTCGGGGGCGGGGCGTTACAAAAGCCTTGTTCTTGCTAGTCCCAGACCATAAGAAGTTCTTCACATATTTCTCTATTGATTTAACCACACCAACAGGCAGAAAAAGACTTTGTGCCCAATAATTTGAGGTACCAAATAAGACAGAGTTAATGAGAACCACTCGACCTGCATAGCTAAGCTTCTTGTTCTTCCACCCATCAATTTTACTACATATGTTGTTGCATAGACTTCTACAATCTCTAACAGTGACCTGAGATGTAGTAAGTGGTACACCTAAATACTTCACAGGTAAAACACCAATAGCAATCTTCAAAATATTTCTCAACTCCCCCTCTTTCGTTCTATTTGTGCCAGCAAAATAACATGTACTCTTGTCAAAATTAGGCTTCAAACCTGACATGTTTCCAAATTCATGCAATGTATCATTCAACACCTTAAATGATTTGTTGGTAGCCCCGGTCACGATGAATAAATCATCAGCAAAACAAATATCGGTTAGCTTCAACTCTTTGCACTTAGGATGGTAATTAAAACCTTTATCTTCGATATTCTTCATGAGCAACCCATGAAACGCATCCATAACCATGATGAAAAGATATGGAGATAAAGGATCTCCTTGTCGCAACCCCCTAGAATTAGGGAAGAAGCCATGAAGAGACCCGTTCATAGAGATTGAGAACCAAGCAGACGAAACACACCCCCTAATCCATTTTATAAAGACGGGAGGGAATTGTATTTGTTCAAGCACTTTCCACAAGAACCCCCACTTCACTGTATCGTAAGCTTTCATGATATCAATCTTGATAGCACACCGAGGTTTCCCAGAAGCTCGGTTGTATCCATTCAAAAGCTCTTGCATTAACAAAATACCATCTGTAGTCCTTCCGCCTGGCACATATGCAGTCTGTTGAATTCCCACAACGTTCCCCAAAATATTCCGCATTCTACTTGCAAGAATGGAAGAGATGACCTTGTACAGGGTGTTGCAGCAAGCTATAGGTCGAAACTCCCTCATGCTTTGTGGATGCTCAACTTTCGGAATCAATGTAAGAGCAGTACTATTTGCATATCTCGGCATATGGCTGGTTGCAAAATAGGTTTTAATGGCTTCACAAACACTAAGTTTAGTAATACTCCATGTGTCCCTGTAGAATTCAATAGGATATCCATCAGGCCCTGGTGCCTTCCCTTTTTTTTAGCCCAAAAATAGTCTTCTCAATCTCGCCATCAGTAATAGGGACCGTAAGTGCTTCCTGATCAGCCTTGCTAACCGTAAGTGCTTCCTGATCAGCCTTGCTAAGTTTCCTGACACTGATTTGTCGAAGCTTCGTATGCATCTTAAAGAAATAATGAAGTAGAGAGGAAATATGAAATATAAGCTTTATTGCTTTATTGCTTAATTTTGAATGAATGATTTACAGTTCTATAAATAGTGTACAAGAAATCTACTAAAGGAAAGAAATAATTCTAAGAATATTTACAACGGCTATAATATTAATTAGCTCTTAATTGCTCCTTGATTTGAGTTGACCGATTGATACTAATTGATTTGCAACTAACGGCTATTTCCATACTCCCCCTCAAGCTGGACGGTAAATATCAATGAGGCCAAGCTTGTCTAGCAGATAGTTAAATGATTTCACGGAGAGTCCTTTTGTAAGTATGTCCGCTAGTTGTTTTCTCGTATTCACATGTTTGATTGATATGACGTTCCCTTCAATTTTTTCTTTCATAAAATGTCGGTCCACCTCCACGTGTTTAGTTCGATCATGTTGAACGGGGTTATGAGCAATACTGATAGCCGACTGGTTATCACAGAATAGTTGTATTGGACCTTCATACTGTATGTTCAATTCTTTGAATATTCGTTTGATCCATATCCCTTCACATATTCCATGTGCCATTGCACTGAATTCTGCTTCTGCGCTGCTTCGTGCAACCACATTTTGTTTCTTGCTTCTCCATGTGACTAAGTTTCCCCATACTGTAGTGCAGTATCCTGATGTAGATTTCCTGTCATCAATTGATCCAGCCCAGTCTGCATCTGTGAACACTTGAACAGTTCTGTCTCTTGTTCTTTTGAAGAGTAGCCCCTTTCCTGGTGATTGTTTCAGGTACTTGAGGATTCTATAGACATCATCAAGGTGTCCTTGGCAAGGATCGTGCATATATTGGCTTACCAAACTTACAGCGAAAGCAATATCGGGTCGAGTGTGAGAAAGATAAATAAGTTGACCCACAAGTTGTTGATACATAGTTTTATTGACACGCTCCCCTTTTAGCATTTGATCTTTGTTTCCAAGCTCTAGTGGGGTGTTACTGGGCTTGCAGCCCAACATACCTGTTTCTTTTGGTAAATCCAGAGTATATTTTCTTTGAGATACAGAAATACCTTGTTTGCTTCGAGCAATCTCCATACCCAGAAAGTATTTCAACATTCCTAGATCTTTGACTTCGAATTCTTGCGCGAGCAATCTTTTTATTTTTTCAATTTCACCTTTATTGTTCCCTGTAACAATTATATCATCTACATAGACAATTAAAATAGTCAAATTACGATTCCCAGTTTTTTTGATAAATAAAGTATGGTCGGCGTGACTTTGTTTATAATCATGAACCTTAACAGCTTTAAAAAACGTTTGAACCAAGCTCTCGGAGACTGTTTAAGACCATATAAGGATTTATTTAACTTGCAAACCTGGTTGGTGTTATTTGTAAATCCGGGAGGTGGAATCATGTAAACTTCCTCTTCTAATTCACCATTCAAGAAAGCATTTTTGATGTCAAGTTGGTGTAAATCCCAGTCCAAATTAGCGGCTAATGACAGAAGAATTCTTATAGTGGTAATCTTCGCTACGGGAGCAAAGGTTTCACTAAAATCAATCCCATATGTTTGGGTGAACCCCTTGGCAACAAGTCTAGCTTTGTATCTATCAATTTTCCCTTCTTCATTGTATTTAATGGTGAACACCCATTTGCATCCGACAGTTGTTTTTCTAGAAGGGAGATTGACCAATTGTCAAGTGTTATTTTTATATAGGGCCTTCATCTCCTCAAGGACAGCACTTTTCCATTTTGGTATAGCTAATGCTTCATCGATATTTCTAGGTATAGTCACTTCTGACAAGTTTGCAGTAAAAGCACCAAAAGAAGAAGATAAATTTGAGTAGGAGACAAACCTGTAGAATATCATGGGGTTGCAAGTCACAATGAAATACAATAGTTCATATGTCATACAACCCTAATTCATTGATCGTTAGAACTTACACAATGAAACTAGCTCATAGAAGTATATGTTTAAAGGTAGTGTGAATATGCTACAAATAACATATAAAAGAGTAGTGCTACAAAGTTATACCTCTGAAGCGTGAGCGGAAGCTATGTCAATCTTTAAGCGCTTATCCCCACACCTTGCTCCTTTGCTTTCTCTTGGAGAAATGTCTATCACCAAGGTGATATGAAACTACTATGAAATAGTCCACACCAATACCTTAGATAGCAATAAGACACACTTGGACTAGTGTGTGTTATTGAGGAGTATGTAGTCTTTACTACTATAGCAAAAATGTAGAACTAGTTCTACACTCTACACTTAGAGTTTTGCTAGAGGGTTGAGGTTGAAGATGAAGTGTGTTTGTTTGTGTTCTCTAGCAAGAGATGTGCAAGACTTAGATTGATGTCTTCACATTCAATATCATCTTATGATATAGAATGGATGATGAAACATATTGCACACTAAACAAACACATTAACCATCCATATGGTTAATGCCTCTTGGTCCATGGAAGATACTCTTACAAGAGTTCTTCCCAAGGGATACAAAGCCTTCCCAAGGCATAAAGTAGCCACCAAGATGTCAACTCCTCATAATGATGAGATTAGTTAATTAATCTTAATTAATTAATTAAATCATATCTTGTTTAATTAATTCATTAATTAATTAAATCATTTCAATAAATGATAATATATAAATATATATCTCACATATATATATATACATAAACCCTAAATAGTGTGTCCGGAACTAATTCCGGGCGCACCATCGGTTCGGTCGGGACACGATCTCGATCGAACCGAAATTCCTCAATATGGATCAAATCCCTTATTCACTTTCGGGTCACTACTCGAAAGTATCTTCGGTAATTGTTATGTGTGTGACCTCATAGCCCGAGTAACGAAAGCATCGGGATTCAACGTATAAGACCGTATACTCGAATCCCGAAGATCATCGTGAGAGCCTAGTCTGCCATTCGATGATCCCCGGCATTATCTCGGGTGAGACTACTGATAGTGCAGATAACTATCGGTTGTTGAACCGTATATATAGATAATATAGTTCACGGGCACTAATTGAGGAAATTGACACATCAATTTCCAACAAAACCTTTCAATGGGATGAGTAACCCGAGTACCTTTCCTAATAGCAATAGGAACATTTAAATCAGAATTATCATGTAAATTTAATTCACAAGGAATAGTGGTACTTGTAATGTCGGGTTCGGTGGATTCGATCACCGGGTCATTTAAATCAGAATTATCATGTAAATTTAACTCACAAGGAATAGTGGTACCTGTAATGTCGGGTTCGGTGGATTCGATCACCGGGTCTAACTCTTGGTTTTGCGTATTCGTTTTTTTTCTTTGTCTAGTGTAAACTTGATGTATTTTGTTAAAATCAACAACTTGTAAATTGCCTTCGTTTTGCAACACATTGTCTTGTGTTGTTTCAACGTTGGTTTGTTGTGTTGTTTCAACGTTGGTTTTTGTGGTGTTTGGAAAAATAATATCATCGGGTACGTTAAGTCCCCATTGCCACATTTGTGCTTCATTTGAAGTATTATGCTCCCCCTGAAGAGGAAGTGTGGATGAAAAATAGGGGGTGGTTTCAAAAAAGGTGACATCACGAGATGTAAAGTATTTTCTTGTTTGAGGACAGAAACACCGGTAACCTTTATTAGTTGAAGAATACCCAACAAAAACAGTTTTCATAGAACGGGGATCAAGTTTAGTTCTGTCTTTTGAATGGATATGCACAAAAGCAGTACAACAAATGTTTTTAGTGGTAAGTCATTTGAATGCACATGCGGAAAATGTTCCTTTAATAAAGAGTATGGGGTTTAAAATTGACAGTACGACTCGGGAGTCGATTTATTAAATATGCAGCGGTAAGAATAGCGTCACCCCATAAATATTTTGGAACATTCATAGTGAACATTATGGCCCGGGCAACTTCAAGCAAGTGTCTATTTTTTCGTTCAGCTACCCCGTTTTGTTGGGGTGTGTTGACACAAGTGCTTTCATGAATAATCTCATGTTCACAAAAAAACTGTTTTAAGACATAATTAAAATATTCTGTTCCATTGTCTGTCCTCAATATTTTTATTGATGTTTGGAACTGATTTTTGATCATAGAAAAGAAGGTTTTAAAAATTTGACCAACATCAGATTTATCTTTAAATAGGTATATCCAAGTGAGGCGTGTGTGATCATCAATGAAGGTGATGAACCACCGATAGCCATTGGATGAAGTAATTTTTGAAGGGCCCCAAACATCACTGTGAATAATATTAAATGGACTAGTGGGAGTATGTTTTTTTTAGGAAACGTAGTACGAGTGTGTTTGGCAAATTGACAAGCCTCACAATTAAAATTATCCGGCATATATTTTGGACATAAATGAGGGAATAATTTTTTCAAATAACCACTACTCGGGTGGCCCAAACGATGATGCCACAATAAAATAGAGTCAGAATCACAAACAGAATTAAACACAAAATGTTCAACAACATTGTTTTTATCATGCTGAAAGAAATATAAACCATCACGAATATTAGCACTGCCAATCGCCTTCCCTGTTAATCGATCCTGAAAGATACAACATTCAGGGGTAAATTTAGCGAAACAATTATTGTCAGAGGTCAATTTGCTAATAGATATAAGATTGCAGGCCAAATTAGGAACATATAACACATTTTTAAGCCATAAGTTGTCTTTTATTTTAATTCGGCCCTCCCCTTGATTATAATCGATTTACCATTAGCCAATTTAACCCTACCATTTTCGATTGAACTAGGGAAGAGTTCCAGTTCATCGAATAGATATTCATGAGAGGTCATGTGGTCGGATGCTCCTGAATCGATGATCCACGAAGCTAGGGTTGAGAAGATGTTACCAGATTTGGCGACTGAGCACCCTTTGTCTTTGATAGCGATCTGAACAGATCTCTGCCATTCTGGATAATTACTCCCATTTAGAATGTATGAGGTAATTTTGAGGTTTGGGTTGTCTTGATGACATATGTTACCGTGTGGATTTGTGAGAGGAGTCACTGTGTCGGACTCATTGGAGTGTGAATCTCCATTTGTGTTTGAGTTATTGTTCGACATGAATGTTGAATAAGAGAGAAAATTGCCACAGGTTATAACCTTTCGGCTCTTGATACCATAAAGAAATAATGAAGTAGAGAGGAAATATGAAATATAAGCTTTATTGCTTTATTGCTTAATTTTGAATGAATGATTTACAGTTCTATAAATAGTGTACAAGAAATCTACTAAAGGAAAGAAATAATTCTAAGAATATTTACAACGGCTATAATATTAATTAGCTCTTAATTGCTCCTTGATTTGAGTTGATCGATTGATACTAATTGATTTGCAACTAACGGCTATTTCCATACATCTCCTCTGTAAAAGCCTCAGTTTCAGTGAATAACTCTTAGTAAAAATCAATAGCCACATTCTTGACTTCATTATAATCCTCCACCTGACTCCTATACTTGTCCTTAATCGTAGTAATTCTGTTTTTTGCTTGACGCATTCTCATAGCGGTATGAAAATACTTGGTACTAGTATCACCATTTTTCGCCCAAACAATTCTTGATTTACTCTTGTAGAATTTCTTCTCTGCCACACACAACTCATGGTATTCAGTTTCAGCCTGTTTTGCTTTCTTCGGTGTGTCAACATCTAAACATCCATTAAAAATTGAATCATTTAATGCAATCACCTCATGATGTTTTTCCCTAACCCTTGTGCTGATATTAGAGTAAGCTTTATCGTTCAATTCCCTCAATTTGCTTTTTAAGGCTTTCATCTTCGTGTGTAATATGTCCATCCCATTCCCATGTATGTTCTCATTCCATACATTCTCTACAATACTCGGGAAACTCTCATGTTTCTTCCAAAACAACTGATATTTAAAAGGTTTAGGATCACTTGGCAGTTTCTTATACACTAACATCAAAAGTGCAATGATCAGATTCAACCGCAGGGTTCACTTTTACCGAGCAAGAGGTCATGGATTGCAACCATTGAACATTGCACACTACTCTATCCAATACTCTTAGGATACTTCTCTCTTCCCAATTTCTACACCATGTGAAAGTGCATCCCTCATGAGGATGATCCATCAGATCTGCATCTTTCAGACAAGTATTGAATTCTTCTATGGCTTCCCTATGAGGCACATCTCCCCCTAAAGCTTCATCAACTGACCTCACGACATTGAAGTCACCCCCTACAATCCAAGGAGTGTCCCCAACTATTATACTATCTCTCCTTATGTTGCTCCATAACTCTCTCCTACTATCCTTTCGATTTCTACCATATATGGCTGTGAGAAAAAAACTTATCATTCATGTGAACAGAGTTAACAACTTCACAAGAAATGTGTTGATCGGACTTCGAAATTTCAGTAACTCTCACTTGCTCTGACTGCCACACCACCCAAATTCTACCAACACTCCCTTGTACAGTATTATGTATGATACTCCAGTCAGCAAAAATATTATGGAAGACTTTATCTACATTCTCTAATCTAACTTTATTTTCTATTAGACAAACTATATTGAACTGTAAACCCTTCTTCTTTATTCTATATTGTTTATCAGGATTATTCAACCCCTAACGTTCCAGAACTTAATATCCATGATCAGAGAAAGGGGGAGGCCTGGTTTCCCTACCACTCCTCCTAAGAGCCATTTGATTCACCTTGTTTATTCCAGAAGTTTGCTGATTTGAATGCTTCTTCCCTTCTGTTTGTCTCTGTCCAGCATTACTTGCTTTCTTCTGCTGAACTGCTGTTTTCCCTATATTTTTCTCTTGAATTTGGTCATCGCCACTTAAAGCCACAAAAGCATTCGAAACTACTATTTGTTGTTCCTGATGCACTTCAACCTCTTGTATCACAATCCTATCCACAATTTGGTCCCGAGCGACCTCCTCTACCTCCATCTCTGTAACTTTCAAATCTTTCATTGTCAAAGCTATATATTTGATGAAAATGTCATTGATAATGTCTGAGGTTAGTAAATACTTATATAAAATTTAACACAGATATTAAAATTATCATTTGATAGATATGCATGAAGGTAAAATAATAAATGAGAGCAAAGATGTACTTTTAATAATGACCAACATAGATATACTTAATAAATTACATTGACAAATGTGAGTATTTCAATAGTAAATGCAAATGTTTTAGTATAAAACTCAAAAATAAAATCAGAAATTAAGCAGCAAGATGAATTTAAATAAGTTTTCTAGGTAGGTGACCATCTTTGTATATTCCATTCAAATTTTGAGTGTGTATAAGCACATCGGAGAAGGATAGTTCCACAGCCACAACCACCACCTTAAAAATAGCCCAAGTTCAAAAAATCTAATATGGTGAAAGTAGAAACTTGAGGCTAAACTCATTGGTGGTCCACACAGGATGAGAGTCGATTTGATGCTTGTTAATTGCAAGTTGTTTCCTGAGGCTTTATGCAGTATATGCGAGCTCCCAAATGGTGAACTTCTAATCCGGCCTTTTCACAGCCAGTGAAGAAGAGTGACTCCTCCTCCTTCCCAATTCTGCGACGCCAACTCATTAAGAATGCTGGACTTGCCAGTTGACATGTATCTGCGCAACCAACGGATATGTTGGGTGGATTTGGGAAATCACAATAAAAGAGAAATCAGAGGCATCATTACCATTTGGTTCTGAAGATCTGGAAACTGCTTCAGTGTCTTGAGGCATGAAAGACTTGAGGAGAAACGAAAGCGTCCTTATTAAGTTCCCATATTGTTTCACATCTGAGAGACAACCAAAAAAGAAATGGTTAATAAGACAGATAGGGCATTCCCGACTCCTAAATATGGAGCAACATGGGAATAATTATCAATTCTCTTCACACAAACTAGGGGGTCGAACACCCATCATGCTCTGCTAACAGAGTAATCCTATGCCTACGTTTCACATCTAGTCAAGCAGAAACACTATCCATCACTTCTGACATAGAATTATAAATATGATTGACAATGATGATTACAGTCACCTCATATGACCATGATAATGGTAGAGGATGAACAACAACCACTTACATAGCAATATATCACTAGCAATAATCAGATCCCAATCAGGTCGAGGAACTGGAAATGTCTCTCCCCAAGTGTCTGGAAGAACAGTACAACCATTGTTATATAAATAAAGCTCCGAAATAAAAAATAATTAGGCTAAACTTACATAGTCGAACAGCTTTGAGGGAAGAAAACAAACTAACGCTTTAAATGAGGAAGAGCAGGAACAACCCCATTAACCTGACAGTTATGAGCTATATTGCCTTCGATTTCTACATCATCATAATCTGATGTTGTGATATCAACTTGAAATGATTTATGCAGAAAGATGGCTAAAGCTCCAGTTCCACTGTGACATTGAAAAGCACGTTCAGACCAATTTGTTTGCACCAAGGAAGAAGAGAGTAAATAGCTACTGAAACTACTCAGATAGATTTGCTAAAAGGATTATGGTCCAAAAACTGCTACGATTGAGCAAACTATAAAGACCTCCAGATGGATATGTGGATCAAAACCTTGAACAAGTTACAATCAAACATAAATCAACTTTAAGTGACCTGTGTCCTGACTTACTCTCTTTTCCCAAGGTTCACTCAACAGTCCCTGTTGAGTTCCGATATTTAAGGCACGCGCTTCATGTAGCGAGAAATGAACTCAATGGCCTATTTATGTAGTTATGAGCTTGCGGAAAAATCAAATCCAGATTTCGAATTATAGTTATATATATTCCTTGCACGAGAACACCAGCCTTATGCTACCTGACTCATCTTTATATTCATGAATCAATCTAATTGTCAATGGAACTGCATAGGAATGTATCATGCATATACTCAATAGAAATTACTCTACTTGGTTTATTTTTATTGCAATATACTACCCGATTTTTATTTGGTCAAGACTCCATCCTTCACATTTGTATAGTTTCATGAAGTTGTCACCAAACTTGGATTTCCATGGCAGAATATGAACAACCATTAAGTCATTTTATATTTCTATGTCAACATAATAACTAGTTTAAGTACAGAATATAGCCGAAGTTTGAGATAGTAACCAAATACCCAGAAAGTCAATTCCATACTGATGCATTAACACCTTTCGGGTATATTCGTATATCTATTTATACCCAAATGGTTTTAGTATGGACTATCACTTAATCTTAACATTATATAAAAGCCAACGAGCGGGGTTAAGGCCAATGTAACCCCATTGATTGACATTGATTAAAAATGTTATATCTCACTACTTAGTAGTACATGAACAAGGTTTTGTGATTCATCCATCTACAGGATTCTTAACACCAAATTTCCAGTGGGAAAAACGCACCTGCCTAGTTCAAGTATGCGTCGTCCCTCGATCAACGATTTATTCTCAACTAACCACTCAGCAAATGAAAATGTTCCAGGCCATAGTAAATTAGCATTCAGCTGATGAAATGAAAACTCTCGAATAACCAATTCCTACATATATATAATTCCAACAACACATAGTTAAGTAATAAAAGAAAGCAAGTAATTATATTATAATTAAGAAAAAACAGCATTAACCATTTCAGGAAACTGATGTTTCCTCTCCACAAAATCTACACTGGTTTCGGGATTTTCCTCATCTGCAAAAATTTAAAAATAAAGGAAATTAAGTTTCTGCATATTTAGCTGTAAAAATATGATGAAAATATGAAGAATGTGAAGATAGGTACCGGAGGAGTTGGTATCGGAGTCGGGGAAGAGGGAGGAGGCTGAGAAAAGCGCGCTCTCCATTTTGCGATTTCGACTCCACTACTGCCCAACATCAAAGTAGGGCTCTTCAGTCTTCACGTGTATTTTAACCGCTCAACCCGAAAAAACCCGAGTCCCTTGTCGGTTCGCTTGATTATCGAGTTGGTTTCGATTAGAAAATATTGTTTGATAGCAAAAACAGCATAATCTGGCTTCATAACGTATCTATCTAATCGAGTTACTTGATATCTGCCGGTTAAATTAACTTCTATTGACTAGTAATTCGTGCCTGACGAGTAACGAATGAAACTGAATTTGATTCTTAAACGGAAGACTAGGAATTCAACCGGATATACTCGACTTGTCTGCTTTGCTAGTTAATTTTATCAATACTAATCATGTTCATGTATATAATTGTCGGAATATATGTTAAGGTCGATTTTTAAGTCTTGTCAAGTCTCTTTTTGAATATTTTTATACTATTTTAGGAGTTTTGAGTTTATAGGATTACAAATTGAGTTAGGTCCACTTGAATGATCTTCTCCCAATTGTTGTCTAGCATGTAATCCAACTTGGTCCTCTTGCCAGTCGAGTCGAGTCTCACACCTATCCAATTCTCTTAACAAGCCATATCGATGGATGGTACCCAACGCCACTGCGAATAGTTACAAGTTTAGAAGTTGGTTTGAAAATAATTGATTTATAGTTACTCCATTAAGAAATCTAATAATCGGCCAAGATTATTTTTTTTCCTTATGGTTAATTTTGATCGAGGTGATTCTAGGTGAAGTTTATTATTCATCATGTTTTAAACAAAAATTAAAAATCGGTGAATATAAGTTAATGTAGGTTAAGAGATTCACCCTCAAATCTGTTACCCTAATCGGTGGATAATACTAAGTTAATCAACTAATATTTTTAGTATTATTATATTAGACCAAACTACTAAAATTAATGCCTCCATTTCATCCCCAATTCCTAAATCTATCATGCACAATTGATTCATAATACTATTGAAATTATTAAAGTGATTTACTATAAGTAGGGGTGTGGAGGAAAATCGAAACCGAGCCGAACCGAACCGGAACCGAACCGAAAAGAACCGATTTTGTTAGAACCGATTAAAACCGAACCGATTTTGGTTCCGCGTTTGAGGGAACCGAACCGACGCGGTTCGCCTTGTGGGAGAACAGATAAAAACCGAACCGAACCGATGTCTAATTTTATGTAGAAAAAATTAAGTTTAGTAAATGATAATTGGTGAGAGGATTCAACATTGTTTATTGTTAGTATGATATAATAATTGATAAATGAATATGTTTTAAGCTAATAATATAAATATACATATATATTTAAAAATTGGTACCGTGTGACAAATGTGTGTACAAATTTCGAAATTAGTTTTAAAATTAGCTCGTTAAACTTATATAGAGTAGATATATCTTTGAAACTTAATTATGAGTTACATTTAATATAAAACAATACTAATCACATTTAGATTTGAGTCCAAAATGAATAATAATATTAGCTAGAAACGACGAACAGACCTAATATTTCAAAGCCGAAAGTGGGTTCAAATTTAGGTCCAAAACACGAGGCCCAGAACCGACCCAGAACCGAAACCGAACCGAAACCGACATGGAACCGATATGAACCGAACCGTTTAGAACCGAACCAATTTCGGTTCTATCTGGCATAGAACCGATAATGTCGGTTCGGTTTTTATTTTTGTCCAAAACCGAACCGAACCGAACCGTGCACATCCCTAACTATAAGCGTACTATCAGACAATCAGACATCTCAAGGTGAAAAGGTTTTTTCTTGAGAAATATATTATTACTCATCAAAGGTTTCTCATACAAATTATGCAATGTATTCATCAACCCCCTTTGTGGTGGTCTCGTTTACAACGTTGACAGCAACGTTCCTTAACCAACACGGACTGATTATTTCCGACACACGTCTATCATGTTTCTTCCACTTTGCCTCATCCATATATAAGGATTTTCCTCCAGTGATGCTGACAACTCCTTCCTATAAAGGTAGTCCTCTATACTCATCTTCCGGTGCCCAAAATCTGTTCCATTGAATTTTCTAATATATATGTATCACATTCCCTTCGCTTCCAGCCATTGACTCTTACGGCCCGATCACAACCAAGCTCTTGATACCAGTTGTTAGGAATTATGACTTCAGATCTAGTTCTCCCAACCAAAAAGTCCCAATGACATTGCAAAGAATAAAGTGCGGAATTAAACAGACACAAGGATTTGTATAGGTTCATCCTTAATGTGAGATTTCACTATCAATGAATATGAAGATCGTTACACAAGCCCTACCAACTAGCAATCTAACCATTGAGTACACTTTATACACCAAAATCTCAACAACAAAGTCTAACCAAGAACAAAAATAAATTCTTTAAATTCTTTTGGAATATTAAAGCCCTAATATTCTTCATAGGATGATTCTCTCTATAATGTGTGTATTTGTGTGTGTATTACTCAGACAATGAACTCTAAAGAGACCCTTATACTTATAGGTTAAAGACAAAATCATAAAAAAAATTACGCTAAAAGCCCATCAGAATTCCAAAACAGGGGCAAAACACTCAGCAATCTCGCAAATGATGGGGGGGCATCCGTGAGATGCCTGAATAATCCCTCCAACTCAAAAAATATTTCTTCACAACTCAACATTAGCGACTATTGACATGAACAACATGTGTTCTTCTTTTATACTATCTTTATTATGTAGTTCAATAATTTAGTCAACATAGCCAATATGGCAATATATACACATATGATCCAAGTCTCTAACGAAGAATTATTGCTTCAAATTTTATTAACACGGGGATAATTTTTTTCATATTTACTCTAATTATCTATTAATTTATAATTTTTATATCTCATCACTAAATTGATCGTATTGTATGTGTATGATAGGGATGGGAAAGGCGGGACGGCGAAGGTTATGTTAAGACAATGTAATTTAGTACTCCCTCCATCCCTTTTTATAAGAACCATTTACTTTTTCACGGTCTTCGAGACACGATTTAAAACGTAAATATTTTTAATTTTACATGTGTAAAAATTATAAGAACTTGATATTTCAAAAATATATATCGAGAGGAATCTAACAAGATCTAATATAACTATATTATTTCTTATCGGTTAATAAAAATTTACGGTCAAAATTTTCGAAGATTGACCCAAAAAGTCAAAATGGGTCTAAAATAAAGGGATGGAGGGAGTAAGTAATATCAGTCCGTTAACTGGTCAAAATGTGTCCATCAATATATCCATAGTATTTTATTCGTAGCAATTGGGATTTTAGTTTACAAGAAACGGAGGGAGTATTTTATTCACATCATCATCCATTACAAAATCATTTGCACCACTCTCCCCATGTCCAAAATTAGACTCGTCTGACATAGTATATCTACCTTTCTTCTCACCATGATATGTCCAACAAGTGTATGTACTGTTTATCCCATTAATAATCAAGTGTTCTTCTACTTCGCTATATTTCCATGTATAATGATTCAAACATTTCCAACAAGGACATAAAATGTACTCTTTGTCTTTCGCATTCAACCTTGCAAACTCAATGAAGTCATTGATCTGATTCTCATATTCCTTTGACAAAGGATCGGCGACCATCCATTTTCGATCCATAGTTTCTACCACATATCGATTACTACCAAAAGATGTACCAAGGAACATTCAATAACTTTTCAAGAAACATTCTAGACTAATCTAATATCTAATAACATTTTACAACTTTATATCTTAAACCATCACAAGTTTTAATTTTTCCAACTATGACCTAACATTTTACAATTTTACATCCTAAATAATCCAATTTTTTCAACTATGACCTAACATTTTACAACCATGGCATAATATTTTTCAATTTTACATCATAAATAATCATAAAAGTTAACATTTTTCTAATTTTAAACTAATTATATCTAACTAATTAAGTAATTTCAATCAACAAACTAATCTAGTTTCGAAATAGTTAATAGTATGTACAAGTTAACAAATAAATGCAAGCTAATTATTTCAATAAACAAAATAACTAATTAATTCAAACTTAAATTACAATAATAAACCAAAAATTAAAAAAAATACTTACTTGAACAATGGAGAAGGAGGGGGAGCTTGGGAAGAAGATGAATCGAGTCCTTGAACAATGGAGGAGGAGGAGGAGGAGGAGGGGGGGAGCTTAGCTTGTTTGATTTGGGGGTGGGGTTTTGGAGCACTGTGCTCTGGTTCAGTTCGCACTGATGGGTTTTGGTGGGTGGGGGGGTGGGGGGGGGGGGGGGGGGGTGAAATAACCCGAAAATAGTTTTTTTTTTAATTTTTAATCACTTGGACGACCCTTCCGCGAGGGGTCGTCCAAGTGCTACAATTTTTTTTTTTTTTATCATTTAATCAACTTTGACGACCCTCTCGCGTGGGGTCGTCCAAGTGCTACAATTTTTTTTCTTTTTTTATCATTTAATCAACTTGGACGACCCTCCCGCGTGGGGTCGTCCAAGTGCTATAATTTTTTTTTTTTTTTTAATTTCAAAGTAACTTAGACGACACCACATGGGGTCGTCTAAGTTCTCACTTGGCCGACCCCCCGTTTGAGGTCGTCCAAGTGCCACTTAGACGACCCCTTTTCTCAAGGGTTGTCTAAGTGGGTATCGTCTAAGTGACATTTTGTAGTAGTGTATGGTGATTATTGAATGAATATCAAAAAGTTGAGTTTTTTACTAAATATGGTTAGGTTTGAACGAGTTATGATGGGATATTATAATATATGTATATAATTCTATGTCTAATTGATTGGATAACGATGCATCAACCCCCAAAGAATCATTAAATAACTATACTAAAACCAAGAAATATGTAATCGCCAACATTTCTATTTAATTTCATATGGTTTGCATACCTAATTCAAATATCGTTTTCTTAGGATGTGTACTCAAGATGTAAACAAATTAAGACTCATTTTTTTAGTTATCACTTTAGTCATTTACATATATATTAAAAAAGATAAAAATAGTTAAAAAATATAATATGAAAATGTAAAATGAAAATTAATTATTATCACACAATTGGATGGTTGATAAATTTCTACATAAAAAGTAAGCAAAAAGTGCATGATTTTTTTGCATCCAAGCACCTGAACTTCTTTATAAATAGCAACCTCAAGTTTTTTTTTTTTTGCAATTAGGCACCTGAACTTTCGACTTTTTGGTCTGAACATATTTATTAATTCTATAAGGACAAATTCGTCAAGCCACCTTATAAACTAACCAACCCCATATAACTAACCAAACCTCAAATTCTAAATCCACCCAATTAAATATCTATTTCACACATTTATTGAACACATTTTCACATTCTTCTTCAACCACCACCAACCCCATTTCCAACCACAAAATCACCAACAACACATAACTACACCAAGCCATATTCTTCCTCACTTTCTTCTTCAAATCACAACAACTACCACCAATAAGGAGAGGTGGAGGCTCGAAATCGCACAAGAAAGGGTGTGGGGGCCCAAAGTCGCACAAATAGTATTTGATTGGATTTGAAATTAAAACAAATCTCAATTTGAAATTTGTATTTGATTTGAATTTGTTGACTCTTGAATTTAAATAGGTATTTGTCAAATTCGAGTCCGAATAATTTGAAAATTATTCGGTTTGGTTCCACCCCTATATACGGCAAATACGATATAAATACTGTGTATATTATAACGGACTATAAGAGAAAAAAAAAATCAAGTCTTCTTTTATAGTTTCCTTTTTTTAAAGAATAAACATTTATTCTTAGTCAAAACATTTGGGAAAAAATGAAAGAAATAGTTTCACATTGGGACTATAAGAATAAAAAATGAAGTCTTTTTAAATAATTTCCTTTTATTAATGATTGGACATTTATTTTAGCCAAAACAAATGAAATAAAGGAAATCAAAGTGAAAGAAATGGTGTGCATATTATAAGGGACTATATATAAGAAAAAGAAATTATTTTTTCTTACAATTTCGAATATGTCCTTTATAGTGATTGAATTTATATTTGTTGTCAAAACACATTATAGAGGGCAAAATTGAAAGAAATAGTGTGCATATTATTAGGGACTATAATAATAATAATAAAATAAGTCCTTTTTTATAATTTTGAATCTGCCTTTAGATTAGTAATTGAACATTTATTTTTTTAGTCAAAACACATTAGAGGGAATAAAAAAAATAGTGTGTATTTTGACGATAAGAATAATGAAATTATGTCCTTTTTTATAATTTTGAACTTGTCTTTTTATCAATGATTGAACGTTTTATAGGGGAAAATAAAAGAAATAGTGTGCATATAGTATGTAAGAGAGAATAAAGAAATTAATTTGTTTCTAATTTTGAATCTATCTTCTATTAGCGATTGAACATTTATGTTTAGATAAGACACATAGGAGCCAAAAGATTAATGCAATAGTGTGCATATTGTAAGGGACTATAAGAATAAAGAAACTAAGTCTTTTTATAATTCTGAATTTGTATTTTTATTATGATTAAACATTTATTTTTAGTCAAAATAGGGCGGGCAAAAAAAATGAAAGAAATAGTGTTTATATTATTATTATAAGGGACTATAAGAATAAAGAATATGAAGTCTTTTTTTATTGCTCACCTATCGTTTTCTTATCCACGTCGGTTAAGTGGTCTCGGACTATTCTATATGCTATTTTGAGTATATATACGTCAATTCATAATGCTTGAAAAACATAGATTTCAGCAATGGCATCAATTAGAGCTATATTTCTCACCCTAATAATCCTCATCATCCACAAGGACTTCCATGAATATGTAGCAAAAATGTCACTCGTTGATAGCTTTCTCTTTTTGGTATGTTCAAAATTTCTTTCCAAATTTTATTGATTTTTGGTATCTGCTAGCTAATAATTTTGAGGGAGCAAGAACGAGTCTCTAGAATGTGTCCGACAGACACATGTAAAAAGTAAAGTTGAAAATAAAATATAATATGTGAAAGTATGAAGAAACATAAATAAAAAGTCTTTCCGTATCAAATTAAATTTGACATACAAATCTTTTATCAAAATTTTTTTTACCTTAACATCTTTACTTGTGTCATAAGGACACATCTAAAAAATCGATTTAATATTTGACTACAAAGTTTAGGTGTTTTTATATTTTACAACAAGTTGAGACACTACTTAATAGAAGTATGTTATTTATTATTTTTTAACCAATAACTCTTTATTGAAAATTATTGATGGAACGGTAGTATGCTCCTATCCGACCCAAGTTTATACTAAGAGATATCAGGTTAACTCTTGTAACAAATAGTATTGCAAACGAGACAGATACAAGCGGGGTACTGAATTACCTGGTCGGATTTGAACTTTATTGAGTCGGGTAATTACGCGATACTTTCAGGCCGGATAGCAAACATATTACCTTCGTTTCGCTCGATAAGAACATGAGCATATATCGAACAGGGTCTTTTAGCCAGCTTACCCCCAAATTTCTATTTAATATTCTATTTTAGGGTTCACTCCAACAATATTTAATTATTGAAATGCAAATCTAAAACTTCTTTTCAATATTATGCTCCACACCAGGTAATATTTAGAGAATATTTTCATTATATTTTTACTTTCCTCCATATCATCATCAACGTATATCCTATAATATATTATTATTATTCTTTTTCGTTTATATATATATATGTGATTTATCACTTTATAACTGTTTATTATACATATTTAATCATAAAAATTAAGATGTATTGTTTTAATAATCAGGAAAAGATAAATTTATTTAAATTATTATTATAACTTTTTGTTAAGTTTCTAATCTTGAATAACATGAAAAAGATGGTATCCAAATAAAATAAATTTATGTCTATTTATAAATTTTTAAAAATAAAAAATTTGTATGAATAATATTCCTTTTTGCTAAATTAGTAGTGTTAAAAGAGAAAATAAAATATGGATAAAATTTAAAAAATGAAACCTCTGTTGGTGTTTTGAGTGTTATATATAGCAACATGAGCTTGGTTACTATGCAATTCTATATAAAGTCCTTTAAATACAGTCCTTGCATAAAGTGTAGTGGTTAGTTCCACTTTAGTGAATAGATAGCTTGAAAAATTACTTGACATTGGTGTCAACTTTCAAAAATCAATTTTACATTTTAATCATTCATTGAAAAATATAAAATTGACGTCATTAAATTCGTTAACTTAATTTTATTGAATTATTAATAGTACAATCGTGAATCTTATTTCTTAGTTTAACTTTTTGTTTTGTTTTTCATATCTGTTGGGGTTACAGTACGTTTACTTGATCGATAAGTACGTCAAATGGTATCGGTTGCCGGTGTTCTTAGGCCTAACTTATTTGGCTATGCGACGTCGTCTTCACCAGCATTACAACTTGATAAACGTCGGAAGAACGCCGACCGGTGTTCGATACAATCCGGATGAGATTCCTCACCGAACATCCGATGGGAAGTTGAATAATCCGTTCAATGAGGGAGTTGGTACTGACTTGACCTTCTTTGGTAGGAACATTTTTCCTTCCGATCAACAAGATTGGGTAAGATAATTATAATTCTTTTAGTTAAATCTTGAGATTATACTTAAGTCTTAATACAATAATTATTTTATTTATTGCTCCCTTCCTTCAGTTTTACTTGTCGTACTAGTTAACTTTTTCGGTTCGGTAAAAATTGAACTTTTGCTTTCTCAATTTTGACTAAGTTTTTTCGTATGAAATTAACGTCCAATCAATAAGATGATTACAAATTATGTCAGTTTACATTTTCAATTTTGTTCCACTACTTTTTATATTCTTTAATTTATGTGCAAATTACTAAAGCGACGAGTAAAAATGGACATAAAAATAGTCTAAACAAGAAGACGAGAGATCCACAATTAAATAAACAACTTCATATATATTTTTAATGAAGATTAATATATATTTTTAATGAAGAGGGTATAAACAACTTCATATATACAATCCGAAATATTTAAAATATTCGATTTTTGATTTTTTAAAACAATATATAGGGTTTTCTGGTGGATCCGACCCATTTTTAGCCGTAATGGATTTAGGTTAGATCGGTTCCATCTTTCTTTTTTCAGTTTTTTCAATTCGATTCAAGTTTTCTTGTATACTCTCGTGAGCCAATTCTTGTGTGTTAACTAATTTGGTGTTAACTTTGTGTTAACTAAACTTGAACTATTGGATCAACTTATTTTCAAATTTTTAAATCCTATATAGTATAATTTAATAGATTTAGTTATTATAGTTTTTCTTTAGTCAACACAAAATTAACTAATAGTTTACACCCAAATATAACTCCACACTTGTACTATTACTACTTCATCATTAGTAGTAAAAAGAGCTCTAGCTCATAGAAAATTCGAGGCACAACTTTTAATCATTTGTTAATTATTACTTTATATATACCTATTGTAAAAATTTATAAAAAAATATTATGAAAATATTTTTAAAAATGAATTAATAATACCAATTTTATATTTTATTCGATAGGTAGCTACTGAAAAATTTATAATTGGCTAAAAATATGTCACACCTTAACGTTTAAACGATGAAATGTAGTTGTTGAAGCCGGATCCAATGGTGGTAGCCACTAAGCTTTTGGCTCGTAAAGAATTCAAGGACACAGGAAAGCAATTCAACATGTTAGCTGCTACTTGGATCCAATTTATGATACATGACTGGATCGATCACTTGGAAGATACTCAACAGGTATTTAATTTATGATAGGGGTCGTTGTAAAAGATGTGTGCGTTGAAATGATAAAAGACGTCAATAATGTGTGATCAACTGTATCTTTAATCGTTCAATGTAACTTCGTTTTATGACCTGGTTTATTGTATGGCAACACTAGATTGAACTTATTGCTCCAGAAGAAGTTGCAAGTCAGTGTCCCCTGAAGTCATTCAAGGTCTACAAGACGAAGGAGATTTCGACAGGTTCTTACAAGATAAAGACTGGTGCTTTAAACCGGAGAACACCATGGTGGTATAATTTCAACATAACTATATTTAAAATAAGTGAAATCGATATGAGATCGTTTTAGAGTTGTTGAAATGTGTTCTTGATTTCAAACAAGGGATGGAAGTGCAATCTATGGGAGCGATGACAAAACCTTGATAAAAGTGAGGACATTTGTAGATGGAAAACTGAAAATATCAGAAGATGGTGTTCTTCCTCAGGATGATGATGGGATTACCATAACTGGAGATGCTCGCAACACATGGACTGGACTTCTTGCGTTACAAGCCATTTTCGTTCAAGAACATAATGCTATCTGCGACGCATTGAAGGTTTTGCTTCATGTTCCGTTTTATATCATATACACACATATCTATATATTATATGAGAGTTTTGATTATTAGTAACTTGTTTAGGCCAAGTATCATGAATTTGATGATGAAGAACTATACCACCATGCAAGGCTGGTAACTTCAGCTGTTATAGCCAAAGTTCATACCATAGATTGGACTGTCGAGCTTCTCAAAATGCCCACATTAGAAGCTGGAATGCGTGCCAACTGGTATATCTCATATTTCCGAAACCAGTGATTACACGCTGACTACTTTGTTAAGATAACAGGGGAGAGACAGAACATAATTTGGATAATTTTATAGGTATGGACTGCTTGGCAAAGCGATTAAAGAGAAGTTCGGGCGCGTTGGAGGATCATCAGCTGCCTTAAGTGGAATTGTGGGTTCAAGTAAGCCTGACAATCATGGAGTACCATATTCCTTGACTGAGGAATTCGTTAGTGTTTATCGAATGCACCAAATGCTGCCGGACACATTGCAGCTCAGAGATATCAATGCTTTGTCTCCTAATAAGAAACCCCCTCCATCTCAAAAGTATGCTAATTCTCACCTTTCTAATTTTTGCATTAGTTGAAATGTATGTTGATGGATACTAATTCTTGATAATTGTAAATGTAGGATTGACATGTCTAATTTGGTTGGTGAAAAGGCAGCACAAATCGTGCATCATATTGGAATTCCCGAGCTAATGGTGTCGATGGGTCATCAGGCTTGTGGAGCATTGGAGCTCTTCAATTATCCAATGTGGCTTAGGGATGTTGTTCAGCAAGACGTCGATGGCAAAGATAGGCCTGACCCTATCGACCTTGCTTCTCTCGAGAGTGAGTTTATTCTAGTAAATTAAACAATCAAGTACTTTTAATTGAATGTAGTATGTGATGTTGATGATGGGAATGAGATATGAAAATGACAAATAAATTTCGATGGGCAGTTTACAGAGACAGGGAGAGGAGTGTTTGCAGGTACAATGATTTTCGAAGAGGACTCTTCATGAGTCCTATCTTCAAGTGGGAGGACTTGACGGATGATGTTGAAGCGATAAATACACTAAGGGAAGTCTACGGAGATGATGTTGATCAACTTGATCTGCTTGTAGGCCTCATGGCTGAGAAGAAAATCAAAGGATTTGCGATAAGCGAAACAGCTTTTTTCATATTCCTTATCATGGCTACAAGGTAACATTTATTCGCATATGTTGCAGTTCATCTATTGGCGACAGAAAGTATGTATTTATGTTGGGGACGCGGCTTTAAAATTGAAATCTCAAAATTTTGCAGGAGGCTGGAGGCTGATAGGTTTTTTACAAGTGAATTTAATGAGGAATCATATACTAAGATAGGATTTGAATGGGTGAGGAAAACAGAGAGCCTCAAGGATGTCTTCGACCGGCACTACCCGAAGATGACAAAGGAATGGATGACTTCCACCAGTGCATTCTCTGTGTGGGACTCTCCTCCAAATTCCTTCAATCCCATCCCACTCTACCTTCGAATCCCTTAATCTCGAAGTATTTGTTATTTTTCTGTGAGGCTGTGAGAAGCACTTGTCATTTTCATTTCAACAATAATGATTGTATTTATTTGAACTTTAGTACTGTGTACTATTATTTGTAACTCACTGTCATTTGGTGAAGCCTGAATTTAAATGAGAATAAAACGTACTTATACTGGAATATCTTATCGCGCTACTTGTAACTTCGATTATCATCCTCGATCAATAACTCCTCAAAAGAATCACCATTAACAATTCATTCCACAAATCGACAGGACCAGGTAAGAACCAATGTACACAATCATTGTACCCCTTCATCCACTTTTTCCCCCAATAAGCTCCAGGATGGCCATCAGGCCTCATTAGCATAGCAATGGTAACTTCTAAAGTTTCCAACGTCTTGCCTTCTTTTTTCTTCACAGATGATTCCCTTCTTGCTCTCGCAATCTCTTCCAACTGAATATTTCTCAATTCCAAAATAAAATGGACAGACTTCTCATCAAGCTGACGATGAGGACTAGTTCGATTACAACTTCCTCCATCATTCCATGTCCCTTGTTCAAAATGCGGTGGAGAAAATGTCCTCAACAATGTTGTAACACTTTTCTCGCACTCCTTACAACTATTTATGTTTTAAAAAGCTGTTCGAAAAGACTGACTGAGCGCGTAGGGAAGATCTTTCTGTGATGTTTGGCTCATTGCAATATAAACATCCTGTGATAACCCCATCTCGGTACAAGTACTGTTTTCTGAAGAATCCAATGAGCATATGAAATGATGACAAAATACCATATTGGTAAATGGTAATCTTGTTAGCCCATTCAATGTTGACTTTGTCTAGGTGCAAGTTGAAAATGCCTGAATTTGTTCCGTTTGTTATTATATCCTCCTCGGCGACTAGAAATCTTGTCCAGAGCACCACTAAGGTGAAGTTGTTAATAAAGAAGCGACATGTCTTGGAATGATCATCGGCATCCTTGTATTTTTCCTCCTAAAGTCAATTGTACCTACCCAAACATAAATGTTAAAGAGTCGATAAGATTTCATCCTATTTCTAAAACGAATGATAGGAGAAGTAGTGTATGACCTTATTACTTCATCCGAACCATGTAAGGGTGAACATGATGTCTTCTATTTAATTAATTAAAATTGAATAGTTTAATAGTTTGGATTTGATTATGAAGTATGGTTATCATATAGTGAGGTTGGGTTAATTTAAATCGTTTGACTGTTTTAGAGAAAATGGCGAAACTAGCACTCTTTGAAGCCTTTTTTTAATTAGGAGCACCATTCACTTTTTTTTGCAAAGGCATAGCACCCTCCCCTGATGAAATTACTAATTTACCCTTAATGAAATACACCTTTCCCACTTCATCTTCTTCATCTTCCCCTCACCCCACCAACCACCATCACCACCACCACCACCATCTCTTCTTCTTAATAAATCCACCCCACCACCAACAATCACCATCACATCGACAACCCTACACCCATTTCTTCTTATTCTTCTTCTTCTTCTACACACCCACAACCATCAAGAACAATCAATTTCATTTGAAAAATCCATCTTTCATCTCCATCTTCCATCCTCTACCTTCAAAGCTTTCTCCTCCTCCATTCTAACTCACCAAACCCGAAACCCACCTCCCCCCATTCAAAATCGTGACCAAACCCACGAATTCACCCACCCCACTTGAAAAAATTCAATCTTTTGAAGTTTTTTACACAAAAGATCTAATCTTTTGAACTTCTTTTACAAGAATAATCAATTTTATTTGAAAAAGTTCAATCTTTTGGGCATTTTTATAATGTATGAGATATTTGCTAATGGTGACACAAGCGTAGGGGGTTGGGGCAGTTTCCGGCAGGGGGTTGGGGCGGTTTCCAGCAGAGGGGGCGGGGCTAGGGTGATTTTCGAGCAAGTGAGGGGGTTGGGGGGCGGTTTGGTGGTGGTGGGTTTGTGAAGAAGAAGAAGAAAAAAAAAGGTGTGGGGTTGTTGATGATGGTGGCGGATTTGTGAAGGTGGTGGAGGTGGTTGTTGGTTGTTGGTGAGGTAGGTGGTGGGGTGGATTTGTTAAGAAGAAAAGATGGTGGTGTGAATTTGTTAAGAAGAAGAAGTGGTGGTGGTGGTGGTGGTTGTTGGTTGGTGTTGGGAAGATGAAGAAGATGAAGTGGAGAATGTGTATTTCATTAAGGGTAAATTAGTAATTTCATTAGGGGAGGGTGCTATGCCTTTGCAAAAAAAAGTGAATGGTGCTCCAAATTTAAAAAAGGCTTCAAGGAGTGCTAATTTCGCTATTTTCTCGACTGTTTTATCCTTCTTAAAGAAAAATTCAACGTTGAAAAGTTCAAAAATGTTAAAAACGAAAGTTTAAATGTCAATTTAGGATCGAGTTTCCTATTTGAAAAAAATATACTTTAGGTTTTAATTTAAAACGATAATGAGTGTTCAAATGCCTATATGAAAAAAAAAAAGCAAATTTAATAAACTGTAATTTTCTAATATTTTAAATAAATCAGGCCTACAACATATACTTTCTAGAGGCTTCAATTGAATTAAGCAGAACTCCACATGGCATCACTTTTGGCAGCACTACAAGCTACGGCTAAATAGTATATATTACTTCCCATGGATATTATGTCCTTTCATGACTTATATGCGACCTATACCCTTTTTAGGAGAATTTTGGCAGATTAGCACCTTTTGATATCAATATTATATTTTTAGTATCCAACCATTTTTTTTTTGCA
This sequence comes from Echium plantagineum, assembly GCA_003412495.2. Taxonomy (NCBI): domain Eukaryota; kingdom Viridiplantae; phylum Streptophyta; class Magnoliopsida; order Boraginales; family Boraginaceae; genus Echium; species Echium plantagineum. The sequence goes on along the minus strand of CM016567.1, from coordinate 10,668,463 downwards.
AATGAGTAGCACACTCCCCTGCAATTTATCTATTTTGCCCTTAAATGAAACCCCCACCTTCTTCTTCTTTCTTTTTTACCATTCCACCACCATCATCTCACCACCACCATCAAAACCTTTTCTTTACAAATCATAACCACCACCACCACCACCTTCACAAACCCACTATCACCAACAAGCCCGAATTCAAATCACCTTCAAGAAATGCCAATCTACCAAAATTCTCCCCCTTTTAGGTCCAATTTTGATTTGTCGGATTGTAGTAGTCTTAAGTTAGTACGTACTAATTTTAACTTCGAACCCCAAGTTCCAATCCTAAGGAACTCTTATAGATAAGTCTCATGACTTATCTTTTTTGCACTCCTTTATGTATATGTTTTTGTCTTTAACACAATTATAATATATATATATATATATATATATATATATATATATATATATATATATATATATATATATGTTTCCTGATTCCTCCAACTCAAATTATAGTATTCAAATAATAATAAAATATATTTTTAATAATTTTCTCTAGTTTATTTCTCCTAAAATAATTTTAGGAAATAATTTTTCTCTAATTTGATCCAATTCAAACACACCATTATATATAGGTATAGGTGAAGCCTACCTTAACCACTTTCTTATGATTATTGGTAGATCAATAAGTGTAGTCCATCCTTGTATGTTTGGGATCCACTTGATTGTAATAAAAATCTGACGAAGTCTACTGCAAACGCCCATCCATCATTATCATATCGTATAAATATAAATCAGCTGCTGACAAAATTTCACTATACAGAATAAATAATCAACCTATCGATCTCAACCCTCATGTGGCTACTATTACTCCACTTAAATATAAATATAAATTAAAGAACGAAAACGAATGAAGACCGAGACAAAAGCACATATAAAACGAGCCTTCATATTTAATAATTTATCCTTCACAAAAAACCTCAAGTTTCCAAAATAATGATTGCCATAAATTCATCAATCACCCTAGAAACTTCGAAACTCTTTCTCTAGCTATACAAAATCTCTAATAATTTCATTGGTCACAGTCCATGTTACCGTTTTTGTTTATTATCCTTTTCAATTTATATAAGTAGGGTCGAGTCAAACATTTTCGAGACAATGTAAATATAAAAAATGAGAGTTTTAATTACAATACTAGAAACTTATTACTAGTAGTCAATGAGTATTGGCTATTTGGCTAATTAATGATAGAAGCCTAACTATTGCTTCATCATTTAAAGAAAAGATAGGAATGATGTAGGGTAGCAAATGAACTAATTCATAAATAATATACTTTCTCCGTTCTTAAATAATTGATACTTCTTGATTTATCGGTCAAATTTAAAAAGATTTGATAAAAAATTCTCATTAAATGATAAGAAATAATATTATCATGTGGGATCTTGTTAGATAGTCTCAATATATGTCTTTGAACTAATTCATAAATAATATACTCTCTCCGTCCCTGATTCATGTTTTGTTGATCATAAAATTCAAAATGTATCAATCATCTAAGGACGGAGGTAGTACTTTTGAAAATTTTGTGGCCCTTTTAAAATGGCCGTCAAATACAGTGGCATATCTCGAGTCTCGACCATGTTCAGGTGCCGACCCTGTATATAATTAGAAGTTTAGAACCTTTCCAATTATATTTCTACCTAAACTCCTGTAAGGAAACTAAACTCATGAAAACAGAAATGATTTCCCTCCAGCTTTCCTTTCCAGTCTCTCCTCCAAACCAACTTCTCAACCCCTCACAGAATGTCCGAGCGTCTTCTTTCATAGGTGGTCGTAAAAGTACCCTCCAGCTTCTCTATCCCCTCTCGATATCCCCTTCTAATACACAAATAGGCGTCGTTAGTGGCTCCGAGTCTCAGACAACTACCAACGAGCCACTTCCGGATGGACTCGAAAGGGACCTTATGCCAAACCACGTTGCAATAATAATGGATGGCAATCGAAGGTGGGCGAAACAGAAGGGAAAAATGGTCGGGCTAGGATACGAAGCCGGTGCCCGATCCCTGAGGTGGATCACTGAGCTCTGCTGCAAATGGGGAATCCGGGTCCTCACTGTTTTCGCCTTCTCTCGCGAAAATTGGCTTAGACCCAAAGTGAGTATACATACACCATAAACATTAATACATTATGATAATCTTTTTTTTGCTTCTTAAGTTTCTCTACATAGTATATTAAATTAGTATTATTTAATTAATCTTTTGTGTGACATTTATTTTGTATTACTATGGTGGTTGGATATTGAAGATGGAAGTTGATTTCTTGATGACATTATTTGAGAGAGCATTGAAGGAGGAGTTGGATTATTGTATTAGGTACCCTCTAGCAACTTGTTTACATGCAAAATTTAGACCAAACAATATCTATCCATAATTTCTTCTCTTTTTTGTTTTTTACTCCCTAATATTTTAATATATTACATTTTTTTAATATATAGGGAGGATATTCGAATTTCGGTGATTGGAGACACTTCACGGATGTCCAAGTCCCTAATTGAGCTAATAGCCAAGGCTGAGAAAGCCACAGAAAACAACTCAAAGCTCCATTTTGTGATGGCAGTGAACTACAGTGGTCAATACGACGTCGTTCAAGCTTGCCGGAGCATCTCTCGGAAAGTGAAATCGGGAGAGATTGAACCGGAAGATGTAGATGGCGCGATGGTTGAGCAAGAGCTCTACACTAGCTGCGTCGATTTCCCTAGCCCTGATTTGCTCATAAGGACGAGTGGGGAGCTCAGAATCAGCAATTTCTTGCTATGGCAATTGGCTTATACTGAACTTTTCTTTACTGATGCACATTGGCCTGATTTTGGAGAAGCCGAGTTCGTGGAAGCTTTGCGTTCTTTTCAACAAAGGCAGAGGCGTTATGGAGGCTCTTAATCACAGTCTACTTCTATACGATTTATATAGTTCATACATATATCATACATGTGCTATTACTGTTATAAACTTATACGTGTGTATATATATATACTAATATACATATAGAAATAATGAGATCAAACAGGGGTGAAATGTACCTTTCTCAATGCTAGTTTTAGTCCATATATTGTTTCGTCATCCACCTAAGAGTGAAGTTCAAACACTATCTAATGCTTCATAAATCACAATAGAGAATAACACGAATGATTTTGGGACATCATAATAGCGCCAATGACGCATGGTCTCTGATTACACAATAGATTAAGAAACACAATACCAAAGCAATGCTGAGAGTACAAACATATCCAAACAAGATCCTATACTGTTTTAATTTACAGACTTACAGTAGAGCTTCAACAGCATGGAGATTTTCTAGTGTTGTGGCAATAGCTTCATTCTGCTGTAACAGATTTTGGTGTTGGTGTGGCCTGAGATTTGGGTGGAGTACTGGAAGCAGATGAGCTTGCACTGACTTTAACATCTTCCGATGGTTTTGATGATGACGATGGAGTTGACACAGGGGGGTTCATATGTAGAGGAGGTTTCTGTTTCAGCTTATGAAATACCTGACGCATCCTTGAGAGATCGGTTGGCTTCCCTGGTTTAGGGCCTTGTATCACAACAACAGAAGTCGTTTTTTCCTGGTCTTTCTTCTTTCCCTTCTTCTCAATGCTAGGAACTTCTCTCGGAATCATATCCGCAGATGCCTTCCAGTAATTCTTACTAGCTTCTGCATGAAACTTCTCTTGGTTCTCCAACATCAACTACAAAATCAAGCATTCAATCATCAGTACTCTACGAGGGATATGAAAAAATAAATACCACGAGCAAATCTTACATACAATCTAGCCAAACATTTTCAACTTCTTGATTTCTTTAGTACGGTGATACATCATGTTAAAACTTCAAGAACTCTTTTTTGCCTGTTAGTATATAACCCGATGGACTCTAAAACACAATTTAAAACGACAATAACTTCAGTTTAGAGGCTGTTTGCCAATCAGAAAACAGAGGAGTATGAGCACGAAGTGAAGGAGAAAGTTCGATTACCTTCTCCTTCTCTCGATTGGTAGCCTTGTTATTCTCAACCCTAACCTTCCATTTACTGTAGAACTCTGCTTTGTACTTTTCCGCTTCCTCAAGTATTTCATTCAGAATCGCTTTCTCCCTCTTTTCATTCTCCTCCAATCGAATCGCATTTTGTCTGTAACATATTCGGCAACACCAATCAAGTGAACGTCAATAACCTAAGACTGGCTACAATATCTATTCGAGCCAAACTTACGTAAATCAAAAACATGAAAGGGCACAGGGCACATCCAACATCCATTACTCACCTTCTAGAATTTCATAAAAGTTCCCTATCGATAGAGTATTCATTATTGGTAGCATGAACACGGACGAAACCAGGACGGAATTTCAAGGGGGCAAAATCTAAAAATAGTTAAATAAAGGGAGCACGATCCAGTATATTTAACAAAAAACCAAGCCTTTTGCCAACTCTAACTCTACTACAACGTTGCTAATTAATGTAAAACTTATACTACCTCCATCCCTAAATGATTGTCACATTTTGACTTTTGATGGTCAACAAAACACGATTTAAAATATAAATATCTATTATTTTACATGAGAAAAAATTATAACAAGTTGATATTTCAAAAATATATATTGAGACGCATCTAACAAGTCCTACAAGACTATATTATATATTACCGTTTAATGATAATTAATGGTCAAATTTTGTTATATCTGACCAACAAAAGTCAAAATGTAACGATCTTTTAGGGACGGAGGGAGTATGTTATATCATTAACTATGAAGAATCTAGAGGGGCGCCCCCCTACCCCTACTCGTTACGTCCTGATCATGAAGAAAGGAATAGTGGTGGAAAGGAGTCGGGTAGTACCCGACTCGATAAATACCCGACCCGCTCGCTAAGCTAACGGGTATTACCCGACTCGCTCGATAAGGTATCGACCTCAATTTTAGTACCCGACTCGCTCGATAAGGTATCGACCTCAATTTTAGTACCCGACTCGATAAAAAACATGACTCGATCATTACCCGCCCGTTAAGGCAATTACCCGACCCGACTCGATAAATACCCGACTCGTTAAGGTAAATGAAAATAACTTATTTTTTAACATAAATAAAAAATGTTTTGGTTTATTTAAAATATTAATAAATTAAATAAGGCTTAATTATTTCAAATATTCATAATAAAATGATCTTAATTATTGATAATAACTTTTAACATATATATTAAAATTATTAATAAATTTATTCATTTATTAACAGACCGAGTATTTATCGAGCGAGTCGGGTATTTCAAACGAGCACAACCTTGTACCCTACCCTACTCCTTAACTATCGATCGAGTCGAGTACTCGAGCCGGGCGGCCGTTACCCGACTCCTTTCCAGCACTAGAAAGGAAGACTAGAATTCATGCATAAAACTCATCACCTGCGCCACTCTTTTAATGCAACGCCCTCCTCAGCCTCCTGTGGTGGAAAAACCGGGCCGTTTCCGCCACCGGAACTCATTTCATGTGAACTGAACAACTCAACATCCTCAGCAAAAACTCCGTTGACTAACGTTGACTCGCCACCTTCTTCCTCGTAACTTGTCGGGAAAGACCCAAAGCTCTGCGACTCGAAGCGAGGTGGTGGAAATCCTCCGTCTTCGTTAAACGCCGGTGGTGATGACGTCATAGCTGCTAGAAGTTGGACAATGAACTCTTGTTTGCTTTCTGTTTTTCGGTCTTATTAGAACTAGGAGACTTTTCGTTTACTATAGACTAGAATAGTAGATGATTAGTGATATAAATTTTTCCATACTTTCATTCATTATCTATTGCATTCATTTTTTCTTCTCTTCCTATTTAACTATCATAATTACAATTATCGAATAGAAATTATTATAAATAATATACAGAAATAAGTAACTAAAAATAAAAAGGAGTGAACTCCAACTTTCTAATAGACACTCGAGTCAAATATCATTAAATTGATTAATAATCATTACCTATTAGTTATGTTAAGTAATCGATGATTAAAAGTTTGCTTAACAAGTTGGTCACGGGTTCTATAGGGGTTTTTTAGAAGGATGGAGTCAATTGCTGACATTTCAATGCGTTGACCAATTCAATTTATGCAGATAAATGAAATGAAAATTATTATCTGTTGGATGTTTTATAATTAATTAATAACACGTAGGCTTGGAACAACGCCACCTGCTTCTCAAAACTACACAAGTCATCTTCCAAGCATGCATGATGACGTGGTCATGCTTGTGGATTGTTTGGTGTGTGATGTCATAATGAACGAGATGCAAAATAAAATGATTAGATAATCTAGTTTACATTGTTTGTGATATATTCCATGTGTTACATTATACTTAATTGTTTAAATAATATGGCCCATTGAATAGGTATGATTTTGATCTATTAAGTTATTATACTCAATTGTTTAAATAATATGACCCATTGAATAGGTATGATTTTGATCTATTAAGTTATCGACAAAACCAACATTTATTCTTAAGTGATTTTTAAATAATTTAAAAATTTATTGGATGACAACTAAAATAACGAAAGTAATATCTAGTATCTGTTCCGAAACTTCTGGTATGGAATTATGTATATAATCTTGTTTTAGTGCATTTTCTAAATTCATTTAAGTCACTTATACCTTTTTATATATTAAAATTAACACGTTTTAATAATATCAAATGTATGAACCAGAATAATCAATAAACTCTAAGCTAGTTTCTAGTTGTGTAACTGTTTACACAACCAAATTGAATTCATTCAAGCTGAGCAATTGAATCCACGGACATGAAGGAACCAAACCGATGGTAGTTGCTTTAACAAATATACTCCCTCCATCTCATGAATTAAATACATCCATCGATAAACAATCTTCATATAATACAGGGAGTACTATAACACTAAACAGAATTCAATCATTCATCGAGCTGGTAGACGATTTTTATAACATAGAGAAAGCATTAATCAATTGAATTGGATCCACGACATCGTGGAGGAATCACGACTCATGGCAGTTGCTTTAAAAAAACTAAATGATACGAGCTTATAGACGATCTTCATGAAATAGAAAGAGTATTACACAACTAAATCGAATACATCGAGCTGAGTAATGATCTCCTGGCCTAGATATATTATCCCATCATCCTCTTCAATTCTCATAGTCATCTCAATATCGACCCTTTCCTTGCCTATTATACCATTTGACATAATCACACTTTAGACACTTGATAATATTCAATATATATTTTTGATATAAGAACTATATTTTGACTGTTAGACTTAGATCTATATACATAATTATATATAAGACTACAATTGTTCATTTAAAACAATGGTTTATGATTTCATTCACTCTTATTGTTAATTTTTGGCAGATACATAAAATTCTTCTAAAGCGAAGAATAGTAACAGTTTAGGCAGTTACCTCTGGCACATTTACTTCCTCGATTATGTCAGGTTCGTGATTCAAGTCAGCTGCTTTCCCCGATTATATCTACTTCTGGTTCCTCGCTGCAATTGGTAGGGGAATCAAGCCTGGTACCAGAACAGGAAACTCTCCCATTGGTTTTGGCTTTTGATAACATATTTGAATCGATTTCTCCTGAAGTGTGTGAACATGGGAGTTTGTTCATAACAGCTTAACAGGCATGAAGGACGTTTCCTCCTCAACAATTTTGGGTTTAGCATAATCAGATGACAAAAAAGAAGTATTTAATTGTATATATTTCATGATTCGACTATTTGGTTAGGAACAACCTCCATGTTCTCACAGGACGACTGTATACGATACCTTATCCCACTCGGGCAGGAGCCTAGTAAAGGTAAATATACATGACAAGATAGAACAACAGAAGTAACAAGGACATAATTACAAAAGAACCTGAATGTTAAGCCTCCATGGGATTCTATCCTAAATCCATTTGGTTTTTTAATTCGTCCATCATTTCGTGCTGGTTTTCTATTTCATCCCTCATTTCCTGCTGGCTTCGTACTCCATTCATTATTTCCTGGTGGTCTCCTATTCCATCCTTCATTTCCTGCTGGTTTTCCATCCCATTTATGGTCTCCTGGTGGTTTCCTATTCCATCCTTCATTTCCTGCTGGTTTTCTATTCCATTTATTGTCTCCTGGTGGTTTCCTATTCCATCCTTCATTTCCTGCTGGTTTTCTATTCCATCCTTCATTTCCTGCTGGTTTTCTATTCCATTTATGGTCTCCTGGTGGTTTCCTATTCCATCCTTCATTTCCAGCTGGTTTTCTATTCCATTTATCGTCTCCTGGTGGTTTTCTATTCCATCCTTCATTTCCTGGTGCTTTTCTATCCCATTTACTATTTCACGGTGGTTTTCTATTCCATTTATTGTTTCCTGGTGGTTTTCTACTCCATCCTTTATATCATGCTGGTTTTCTATTCCATCCATTATTTCCATCCTCGTCTTCATCCCATCTTCCTCACTATCAGAGTTAAACCAGCAAGAAAGCTTCTCTGTATTCTCATTCCGTATTTTGCTTGCTTTATAGGAATATTTATTATTGCTTCTTAAGGTTAATCGAATGGGTGGATTCCTGTTCGAAGCAACACTACCAACTTCCTCCAGAGATTGAGATGGCCTGGATTCGAATGCTTCCACTACCAGTGCAAATTCCTCTAAAGCTGATAACGGATTCCCATTCTGACTTCTCACTTCACTTTCCTCCAACAGCTTCACTGGAAGGAGAACTTGTGAAACTTCCTTCTCCTCAGAAGGAAGTGGTGGTGCAAGAAACGGATTGCTCTCCGCTACCCTTTTCACCCTAGTACCATCCCCCATCTCATTAGCTAGCATCGCCTCAGATCCATTACAAGCCCACCGGTGTTGCAAACTCAATATAGGCCTCTTCATACTATCAACCTCATGAACCACATCTTTCAGTTTTACTTTAACATCTACTTCATTATTACATTCAGATTGCTTCTCATCATAATTCTCTGTATCCGGTAATACGGGCAACCAATTTGGAATATGTCCTTCAGGTGGATCCTCCCCCTTCTCAAAAAAGCTATTTTCCAACTTCCTCTTCCTTACAACTGGAAACTCAGGAACGGCATAAGCAAACGGAATCTCCTCTGTTGTACCCACAAACCTAACAACTTCCTTAACAGCCCCTGAAGCTAACAGACACCGATCAACACTGGACCCACTCGAAAACCCCTGATTCGAACTTAAATCCTCCAACCCATGAAGCACATCAAACACATTACACTGATTTCTCCCAGCTAAATTCGCAGACGAAGTAGCACATTTCCCAATATCCCTCACATACCTAACAGCAATATCAGATAAAGAAGCTAAAGCAGATGACTGAAAGCCTTGAAAACCTATGCTTTCACATATCTGAGCTACTGCAACCTTCACTACACCATTAACAAATTCATCACTTCTACAGCCTAATTTCTTGTGATTAGTCTTCTTACTACTTCCATTTTCCTTCACATTTTCAACACCTCCATTATTCATATTCAAATTCCAAACTTCACACCACTTCAGGGACTAGCAAATGCACAACAACAATCTTCTAACAAAAAAGATTGGAGCTTTTTCTACTAATTCACCACAACCTTGACGACAAAAAAATTGGAACTTGTTTTTATCAATATGCAGTAATCTTCCAACACAAATATTGGAAAATTTGTGCCAAAAATTATCAAATATGAGAAATTAGATCATTTGTCTTGAAAAAGGACCAAATTAACAAAATCCTAATAAAAAAGATTGGAACTTTTCAGCTAATATTTATCAAAAAAGGCAAAAGCTAAATCATGGCTTCGAAAAAGATCAAAACAGAAAACCCCTTAAAACTTTTCAGCAAAAATGAAGAAACCATATATTTGGGAGGTGAAAATCCCAAAGTAATTTTTCTTTTTTTCTGAAAAAAAGTTTGATTGAAATATAACTAGGGTTTAGCTGGGGGTGAGAAATTGGTGTGGACAAATAGGAAAGAATTTAGGGAATTTCGGAGATCTATGATTGATATAAATTTCTGCGGATTTGAATTGGAGTTGACTGAAAATTCTTGGAAAGAATCTGAGATGTTTTCGGACAAACAAAACTGAAAATCTTGGAAAGAAAGAAGCTCGAAGGTGTTGTGGCCTGTGGGCAACCAAGAAAGTGGGCTTTTAGTTTTCTGTTTAGACAAACTTCTCTAGGACTACGACTTAATTGAAACGTGACCATTGAGAACTAAAGTTAGTTAGTAATGAGATTTGTAAGAGTAAAACATAAATTGGTTGTGTAATTCAACTTCTTGTGTTTGACCAAGCTTGGGTTTCATAGGATATTCAAACGAGTGTAGTAGTCTAGTAGACGTGGGAAACGAATCGTGCAGTCCTCGTACTAGGCACACTAGCCCAGTTAGTATTTGGGCCGGCCCCTCGAAAGGAGAATTTAGGTGAAATGCCACAACTTTGACCTTAATATTAATCTCCACCACCGCATTATTTTTTTAGTTAAACTATCACCCTCCCTTGTGAATTGTCAAATTTACCCCTCCCCTCTTCTTCACCAATCATTCCCTTTCTTCTTTGTCAACCTTCAACCACCACCAACAAAGAGTCAGAGGTTCGAAGTCGGACAAGGAGGGGGATGAGGGGCTCGAAATCGAGCAGGGAAGGGGATAGGGAGGTCGAAATAGGGCACGAAGGAGGTCGGGTGCTCGAAATCGAGTAGGTAGGGTTCGAAATTGGGAAGGGGAGGGCGGATCGAAATCGTGAAAGGGAGGGGGTACGGGTATGGGGCTTGAAATTGGGAAGGGGAGGGGGTGAGTGGGCCGAAATCGGGAAAGAAGGGGTGGGTGGTGATGGTTTTGTGTGTTTGAAGAAGAAAGGTGGTGGTTAGTGAAGAAGAAAGGTGGTGGCTTTTTGAATTGAAGGTGGGAGTTGGTTGGTGAAGAATAAAGGTGATTTTATGATTTGAAATGGGGCTGGTGGTGGAGGAGAGGGTGATGGTGGTGATGGTGGAAAGTTGTTGAAGAAGAATGATGGGCAAATTGACTTTTTACGGACAGAGATGGTAGTTTAGCTAAGCAAATTTAAGTGGTGATGAAGATTAATAAAAGGGTCAAATGTGTGGTATTTCGCCAAAATTCTCCCTCGAAGGCCAACGGACGATGCATGTCCTTTTAGTAGTGGGTTGAACGGAGGCCTTGATTTTGGGCGCAGCCTTTGTTTCGAGTCCACCTTAGACTCGATGGGTATTCGGCCTGGACCCAATTCGAGGCCTCTCAGGCCCGCTACTCAAGGAACCCATCTCGTGTTTGACAAGCCTTGGCTTGTTCACAAACCGGCCCGGCCCACCATTGTGGTACTAGGTCCATGTTCGATTCGAGACACGCTTTTAGAGGGGCACGACGGGCCCCGTGAAAAACTGATTGCACGTTTAAGTCAACGTCCATTGTTTGTTATGCTACCACCAAAAATTAATTTTTGCATGTTAAAACAATTGAATTTTGAACCTCTTGATGGAAGTCTGAGAGCCATCTAAACTAAATGCCTTATAATATGTCTCTAAAATCAACTTTCTATATCACTCTATTACATTTAGGTGTTATTATTTAGTTTTTATTTTTTTACACAAAATAGAGTCCTTATTTTGTTCCTTGAGGGAGCGAAAGGATAAGGAAAGTATCTCGAGGGAGTCTCATTTTTACATCATGAGATAGAGTGTAAAATTATTGGTGGGTCTCATTTAATATGGATATTCATTTTATCATTCAAAATAAATAAAAACAACATGTTTGAAGGAGTATTTGAATTTGAGACCTTCTATAGTTAATTAATTAATTAATGACTTACCTATTTTAGCTATAGGTTTTGATGTAGTATATTTACGTGAATATCCTATGAACACCCTAGGTCCGCCCATGCACCTAGTAGTGATTTTAAGAAAATTAAATAATATGGTTTCTAGACAATCTTCATGATTAGAGAGAGTATTACACATCTCAATTCAATACATCCAACCGAGCAATGGACGGAGTCTTAGTTTTTTGTTACCCATGGTTTAAGAGTGGGAAATTAATCAATAATAGTATAACATATGGGCATATCATATTATAGGATGAACTTCACGGCACGCTATTTGTTTTTTAAACCTTGAATGTCTTATTTCGATGAGGTAATAATTTATGTCTTTACCATATATATAGTACAGACTTCGATTAAGAGTATCTTATTGGTATGCAAAATAGGCCTAACATGAAAACATGGTAATTACAAGTTTTCGAAAAATATTGCATGATCCACATGAATGAAGTATAATCTACGAGACTGAATTTGAATATCAAAACAAACCAAGAGTCTGGATTTTTTGCAGAGTTTTCTTTCCCCATTGAAAATCACATTCCGTGATATCGTTCTGCAGTGATGGCTGTGTGTTCTCCACATCTTGAACTGCGTTACTATTGCTCGTCGTAGTCAAAGGGCCTGGAGAATCTCTATTATTGTCCCTGGTGAATTCTTCATCTAAGCTTTGCATTGCTTGAGAACTTCCACAGAGCTAGAACCATAGTAATTGAAAAGTAAAACAAACAGAAGGATTAAGATACATCATATGAACTTTTATGTGCTAAGCTGAAAATGTTAACATCATATTTCATGGATTTGATTATAAGGAATGTAACGTCTCCCATGTGTCATACTGTCATTCTATTCCGTTCCATTCTTATTAATGAATACTCTCGTTGGCGGTGCTTCTCATTAGTATTGTGATTTTCATATGATTTGCATAAGCTTATAAGTCCTTGAATGTGAGAGAGTTCAGCAGTTTAATCAATTCTTTCTCTTGACGGTAATACAATGTATTTGCTTCATAGTTTGCAGAGTCTCCAGTTCCACTTTTCGATAAGGAGTTGCAAGATAAGATTGCAGTCTTATTGTGCGACAAAAGGTAGTTACAGACTACAGAGATACAGCATTGCTACATTTTAGAATTGTTGTAAAACCTGATGGAAACTATGAGAGACCTGGTATTCATTCACTCTTATTGCTCAATTTTGTGATGTCTAGTTCTTCACACAAGTTTTTGCTACTAGACATTAGCAGATACATGATGTTCTTCTAAAGCAACGAATGGTAACAGTTTAGGCAGTTACCTCTGGCACATTTACTTCCTCGATTATGTGAGCTTCGTGATACAAGTCAGCTACTAATGCATTTTCCTCGATTTTATCTGCTTCTGGCTCCTCACTTGCTGCTATTGGTAGGGGATTCAAGCCTGGTACCAGAACAGGAAACTCCTCATCGTAATCTATGCTCCCGATAATTTTGGCTTCGGACAACATATTTTCATCAATTTCTCGTGAAGAGTCTGAATGTGGGAGTTTGTTCTTGTTCAAATCAGACACTCTCTCAGTTACGACCTCTACTTCTGGCTTTTCCTCATAGTTCTTCATTGCCACGGTTTTCTTGAGATTCTCTGATGATAGCATTTCAGCAGCCATTGAGGAAGTTTCTTCGTCGACCCTTAATACCTTATCAATATCATCGTCGGGGTACTCACTTTCATTGGTCAAGTTTTCAGCAACCAACTGCATGTCAGAATTAACAACAATCTGCTCAAATAAGTCAGTGCTTGTTTCCTCCCCAACGACTTCGGGTTCTATGTTATCCCAACGATCAGTAACCTTAATTGTTTTTGCAGTTTGAAATGTTTCCAGAACTCGATCCTCACCCGGTTGCCATAAGATGGTTCCATCCCCTTGATTCAGTATGAACTTGTACTTGAAGGATTTTCCAACACAGATATCCTTTTTAACATAACATTAAAATTAAGAACTGATTAATATACCTATTTCATTACAATTTACATTCAAGAGAAGAGTCCAACCTCCTCCTACACAACTGTTCAACACTCATCCAGGACCGGGGGACTTGAGGTTGTCGTTTCACTAACGGTTTTTTTGTTGGAGGAATGAAATGGACGAAAAGATCAATACAAGTTCTGACAATTTATATTGATTTTTCGTCCAGTTCAATTTCATTGTTGAAACAAACACTTAAAAGAGAGGACTAGTAAGAACTAAGAACTCACCAGGTCAACATACCATATGTGTCCGTCAGACCAAGTCAGAGGAATCGCCTCAGAAGGATCCCATGAACCAAATGTAGGATCATCTCCAACTAGGAAAAAATGCTGACCAAATAAACATTCTCTCTGCAATTCGAATTTGACACGAACTGTCTCAAGAATCGTCTCATCTCCTGCATTGTCTTCTTGTTGAAGCCCTGTCTGCAATAATAATTCAAGATTAGCATAATCAGATGAAAAAAACTAGTATCTAATTTTATATATTTTATGATTCCCCTATTTGGTTTCAAACAACCTCCTTATTATCACACGAAAATTGTACACTACACGATACCTTATCCCGGTTAGACACGAGCTTCTTAAAGGTAAATATATATTACAAACAGAACCTGAACATGAGATGAGGACAACACAGAAACTGAAAATCTTGGAGAGAAAGAAGGTTGAAGTTGTTGTGGGCAAGCAAGACAATGGGATTTTTGTTTTGTGTTTAGACAAACTTCTCTAGGACTAGTGCAACATATATTGGTTGTGTAATAGAGCTTCTTGGAGTTGAGCAAGAACAAGTTCAAAGATGAGCCTGCTAAGGATTTCATAGGTTGTTCAAACGAATGTAGTACTAGAAAATGGAGTAGTAAATTTGTGGCTGAAACGAACAAGCATGTGTGCTAATTTTATAAGTGAAAGAGAGGGGGTCGATATGTGGGGCCAAGTGAAGCACGGATCTTGAAATAACAGGTGGCACTTGTGGAGATGGTGAGTTGGATTCGCTTTTTACAAGGCGTTGAATTTCTTAAAGTTGGGATTCTCGACATGCCCGTGCCCCGATACAATCGTAACATATTGAAGGTAGTGCTTACGGATCGGATGTAAGAAATTTGATTCCGCTCGAAAAAGTTTGACTTATAATTTGGTGTGCATCGGCAAACATCAAATCAAAATGGTAAAATTCAAGGTTCGGTTCGTCGAACCAAACGGTTTGATTTAGTTCGGCTCGCATATTATTACAAGACTTTGACATATTATACATTAAACTCCAGAGATGAAAGTACTAAGTGTAACTAAATCATCAAAATCACTTCCACTTCACATCTATTCATCTCCTACTCATCCTCATCCGCTCAAATGCCTAATTGCATCCAACTTTTGAGAACCAAACCGAATTCGCACATTTCAGATCGAGTCAAACGTTAGGTTTGGTGCGCTTCACACATTGCAAACCGAGTCAAACATAAGGTTCGAACCCTTACAAACGAACTCAAACGTAGTTATGTTCGGTATATAGTTCGGTCCGTTTACAACCTTAGTAGTGCTAATGGAACAATCGATTATACATATTTCACAATTATTAGATCATTTATATTTCGTTTTGACATTTTCTTAACACTCATATTTCAATATAAGATTATTTTAATCTCATAAAGTGTAACTATTAAATAATTAGGTTGTTTCAAACATTACTATATTTAAGATATGAGTTTTTCTAAAATGTGCCCTTAGGGCACAGGTTAAGAAACTAATAAGAGAATAAAATTGCTAAGTAATTGCATTTCAAATTTTAATGTTGCTTTATATGCTTACGAATGTTAAATTGTATTACCATATTTAGTGCTTAACATGTGCCCTTATGGCACATTTTAGTTATTAAATTCAAAATAATAATATACTCTCTCCTTTCTTATTTGCTTGTCATTCTAGCCTTCAACATGCTGATTAAGAAACTATGTAAATTTACCTATAAACCCTTGATCAGAGAATTATTGATTTTAATTGAAAAATAAAGGCCCACTAATTTGTTGCTTGTCTCCTTAAATTCCTCCTTCATTCAAGTCTCAATAAATAGACAATTATTTAAATACTCTATCCTAACCAATTAGTAGTAAAAGTATTACATATTTTTTAATTGATCACATTAAAAGTTTTAACTTCATCCATGAGAGCTAATTTGACGATTGATAATATAATTACATTTAGTAGGGCCAAATGAGGAAAAAGTTGATAAATTATGCATTGAAATCCTAGAATGACAAACATTGCGAAACAAAAAAAAGGTCTAGAACGATAAATAAATAAGAACGGACGGAGTATTAAATTAGTCGACATTAAATATATTAAAAGGATCACTTGATTAATATTGGAGTTATGATGGTTTAGTAGGATTCCGCTCATAAGTTATGTAATAAATATTCGGTTAAATATTATATTACATTACTACTATTAATCAAACTCAAGAGGTCGCACACAAACAACGAACCGTATATATAATAATAATAATAATAATAATAATAATAATAATTATAATAATAATAATAATAATAATAAGAATAATAATAATAATAATAATAATAATAATAATAAGGGTTAATGGCACAATCGGTCACTCATATTTCATAACGTTCACCATTCGATCACTCATGTTTCATTTTGACCATTTTTATCATTCATGTTTCAATATTATGTCACGGTTGATTTGTGGATTGACTTTTTTTTTTTAAACTCTAATTTTTGCAAAGTCAATAGCATCCTTACTCCCGTAAATCGCTACTCTATCGGCCCCTTTCAACTTCTTCTTCCACACATATGCATCATCCTAAAACCCATCTCACCAACACCACCACTACTATTTCCACCATCACCAACAACCATCTCCACCAGTAAACGTTTATATCTTCTTCCTCACAACCATTTTACATCATATTGTTCTTTTTCATAACCCACTATCACTATCTCTACCTCTACCTCAGATCTTCTTTTTTTCTTCTTTTTCCTTATCACCACCACCCCAAATCCGCGACCACCCCCTCCCACCATCCTAAAATTGCGACCACCACCTTTTACCCCTCCAAATCCGCAACCACCACCTTCCAACTCTTCAAACACCCCCAAATCCGAGACCCCAACTCCCACCATCCTAAATCGCGACCACCAACCTCTACAACCCCAAAACCGCGTACCATACTCCTTGCCTCAAGCAATCGCAACTTCAATTTAGGGTGGGGTTGGGGTTTTAATTCTTTAATTGTTGGTGAAAGTGAGATTTTGAGTTTAATAAAATTAGGGAGGGGAAAGGGTTATTAGTGGTGTTAATTGATGATGAAGGTTGGTGGTGGTGATGGTGGGTTTGTAACTTGAAGAAGAAAGGTGTGATAAAGAATATGATAAGAGTGTATGATGTTTGCTGGTTGTTGTGGTGGTGGGGTATGTGTTGTTGTTGTGGTGGTTACAGTTGGTGGTAGATGTGTCGATAGTGGTGGTGTTATGCAAAAAAAGATGACATTTGAGGGGGGGCATAGTAGTAATTTTCAAGGGGCGCTATGGTTTTGCAAGAAAAAAATAAAATTCTAGTGTTAAAAGATTGGTACGAAGGGTGCCAATCTGCCAAAATTCTCAAAAACACTTGGAGAGAAAAACAAGAACTCCTCCCTTCCCCCTTTGAAAAAACCGTGAGTTTCCAGAGGAAGGAAAAGATTTTCCTCCTCATTTTTCTCAAATACACACATATAACATTCTACTATAATAAACATTTAATTAGGAGCTATTCGTGGTGTAAATTACATTTTGAAGGTGGTGGAATCAAGCACTAAGGCGAATTTCAACTAAATCTCATACATTATTGCAACTTGTTCAACTTAAATTAAATTAAATAATCATCATTTTAGAATTAATCATCATTAATCAGATTTATCTACTTTTTGATATTATTCGATCAAAACTATGATAAAAAGAAAACTAAATTATTTTAACATTATATGAACATTGTGGTTATAATTTTGAACTAAAATGACAATTATTTGTCGCGAATGGTTATGAAAATTATGTAAAACTATAATGAAAAAACTTAACTATAAATTATTAATTAAATTAAGCATAAATATCCAGTTATGCCATGTTTTAGTAATAATACTCCTTCCGTTCTTAATTATTTATTTTTCTAGCTTTAGTTTTTTTGTTTTAAAATATTTGTCTTTCTAACATAACTAATTGTAAGTTTATATTTTCAATGTACTTTTAGATTACTTTTTGTTATGAAGTTATTAACCAACCAATTATATGGTTTGAATTGATTGTCATTTTACATTTTCAATGTACTTTTTGACTAACTCTTACTTTCCTTAATCTATATGCAAACGACTAAAATGACAAATAAAAAAGAACGGAGGGAGTATTAAACTAAAGTAACGAGTATGTGTCATGAATAGTTATAAAAATTACTTCGAATTAGAATGAAAAGTTAGATATTAATTACTAATTAAATTAACCACATATTTAATTATCTATTTAGGGCATGTTTTGGTTATATTACAGACTAAAGTAACATTTATTCTTATAAAATACTCTAAGTAGTGTGCATAACTGTTGATTATTTTTCAACAATTGGAAATAAAAATTAAACAACGAAAAGAAAAAGAATAGAAAGAATTAAAGAAATATAAAATAGCTTGATTGGTAATGTGCGTCCTACTAATAAGTAAGGAATACCAATGTGCGGCTTAGAGCATTTGTAGTAGAGGACTTAAAATAGTTCATACTTTATTATTGGGTGGATTTTTACAAAAAGACACACTTTTTCAATGACTAGTATTATGTTACGTGCGTTGCACGTGATAAATTTTTGAATAAATTGTTAACGATATATACTACATATATCAAAATTTATATGGATGTGTAACTTTTCACTTTTAATCGAGTTCAATGTCAGTTCATGTGCAATTTGTAACTTCCTCGAAGAAAACATCAAAAAACAAAAATTATACCATTGCACATGATTGATTTATAGTAATCAACAAACGTAACACAAGTGTACAACCATTATAATTTATAAATATTTTACCAAATAATAATGAATTTAAAAAGGACATTTACTTATGCATTAAGTAATATAATATTGATATACTTAAGAGTACTATAGTATTGATATACTTAATTAAAGATATCCATATATGGATAATTGATATACTATATACCAATAAAAATATCTAACAGACTACATGCACTCACGTATACGTAATACGTTAAAGCTTATTATTAAAATTCTTCATATGTAGATAATTCATAGATAACGATTTAATAAAAGAGAATGAAAATTATCTCACATGATAAACACTTCAAATGTTATAGTTTTTCATCACTAATAGATAACTGAGAAATACTATGAAATATTATTACCACTACTGGGTCATCGTTGCAGTAAATATATAAAGTTAAGCAAAAAGATCTAAATTTAAAAATATAATAAAAGAATCATTTACATAAGAACCTCTCTTTTAAAAGTGAGTTTGTTACTAACTAAAATAATTAATACTTTTTCAACTATATCTATCTATTTATAGTATATATAGATGATGATTTTAAATCAAATAATATTATCCATAAAAGATTAAAAAAAATTACATTTTTTGGATTAACTCATATTTGTTACTAAGAATACGCATATGATAGTTAACCATTCTACTTAGTGTATTTTCTACGTAATACTAAATAACTACATTATATTAATATATGTGATGAGGCATATGTGCAATATATAAAAAAGTAATTGACTATAATTTCAACGAGCCATACAAAAGTACATACCAAAGATTTTGCAATTCATCTTTGAAAGAAGATTATGAGATTATGAGACACACTAAGACGAAGTTACATAACATGTTTTGGGCCTTAGATAGTATCAGGACTATAAGAACTTCATCTAATCGACTGTTATTATTTCTTCAAATATCTATTCATAAAGAAATATAAGTCATTCGCTAACGCGTCTCTTAGATAGTTCTCTTGTAAAACAGTTACCTTGATGTTTTATTCGTATAAAAAAGATAGTTAATCAAATCATAAAATCAATATAATTGTTCTTCTTATTTTTTGTTTTAAATTGATCTTCTATAATGAAAAGAACTATGACATTGATATAAAAAGAATGTAAAAAATCAATTTGAAGTCATCAATATGATTTTTAATACTAAAATAATACAAACATTATTACACTAAAATATAAGGGCTTTAATACATTCACAAATAGTTGAATCTATAGTTGAAACTAATATTTTAATAGTAACTTTAATATAATTGTTTTTTATATATAAATTAGCGATGAGAGTATGAGTGCGATGGTATTACACTTAACTATTACAATAAATTTTTATGGAATATACAATTAAAGTACATATGAGCTAAATAACAAGGTTTGAAATTATAAATAACCGAAGACCTCCTTTTTCAATAATAACTTTAATACAACTTGATGACTACTTTTCCTAGCTAAAACAAATAACGAATAAAATATATATTAATCATGAAATTGTAAGGATCAAAATTCAAATAAAAATAATTTGTTAAACTAATTGTAAGATTTATATGGTTTGATGACTACTTTTGCTAAAGGAAACTATGAATCTAACTTTTTTTACAATTTACATAGTTGACAGTCATATGTCAGTCATATATTATACAAAATTGAATATATTGCATATAAGTCATATATAAATACATACAAATACATATTTTAGCCTTATTTGAGTATCAATCATATGATTGAAAAATCTTATAAAGAAACAATGAATTAAGTAATTTACAATGAAAAAGTTGTATATATTGATTCTAAAAGAAACTAAAGGGTCATATATGATTTCGCAAATTAACCCAAACATTTATTCCCTCCATCGCTAAATGTCAGACCCATCTACTTTTTTACGGTCTCCAAGATACGACGTAAAACATAAAAATTTTTAATTTTACAAGTGTAAAAATTATAAGAACTTGATATTTCAAAAATATATATTGAGACGAATCTAACAAGATCTCATATGACTATATTATTTCTTATCGAGTAATAAAAGTTTACGGTAACAACTTTCGAAGTTTGACCCAGAGTCAAAATGGCTCTATTAAAAAGGGATGGTGGGAGTAATTTATATTAACTTATATGAATTTAATTTATATTTTAGTAATAATAATTTTAATTTTTTAATTTGACTTTTGATCCTTATAATTTCATCATGTATACATATATATGTATGTATATATATCGTTTTAATATATAATAAAATAACACTCTTACAAAATTTAAAATAATATTATATGTAGATTGAGCTTACGATAACATTAAAGAAATATTTTCATAATATTGTTATTGAGTATTATATATCAATAGAAGACATATTATTATTTTATGCATAAATAAATTTATATAGAAAGAATAAAAAAGTCATCAGTTAATTTTACATATCTCCTCCAAGTTTAATAATTAAATAATATTATATGAATGTATTTTTCGTTTTATATATAGATATATTAACCTTAGTATATTGATCATATTTCTAGTCTTTATTGTGAATGAAATAACGATAATTCATAAAAGTAAGTAAAGAACTATAATATAAAGGAAATCTTACATTGAGAAGTCTCAACAACAAACCAATATTCCTGATGATTGTTCAATTGTATATTGTATGTCCAAACCTGTAGATGAAATATAAAAACGATGTTAGTTGATAAACAACAGAGAATTTGTGCAAATATGATTTTTTTCTTAATCATCGATGTTAATGAAAATGAAAAAGTGAACTGCTCGAACAAAAAAAATGAATTTACTTTAGATGAAAGACAAGAAAAAATGATAATAGATTGAAGGATATAAAGGAATGTTAAAAGTAAGGTAATTCAAGATATAGTGTTAAAACACATTTATTGAGTGTCATTATTTCTCAAAAACATTATTTATTCTCATTGTTTTTTTAAATTAGATTTTTAATTGACATTATTACCAACTATATAATGTAGTTTTAAAAGTTAAAATGTTATCTTTAGTAATTGTTGTATCTTTTGAAGATCTTTCTACTAATTTTAACTTCTAACTTTTGTTATAGTCGAATTTGAACTCTTATAAATATTTAATAATTTTTGCAACTTTTGTGTCTGGGTATTGCTTTTTGATCTCATAATATGCATATTGTCATTTTTCATCTCTCAATATCAATTGATATTTTGTAATTAAATCATGTAAAAGAAATAGTTCTCCATATTATCATCTTTCTCCATTAAATATTATTTTGATAAATATGAATATTTTCACCTGTTTTTTAAACTCTCGTGGAATATTAAAAACTATTTGAGCATTTAGGTTATGTCATTAATAAATTTAATGGAGAGCCTTATACTCTTGATGATGTGATTCTTATTGGCTCTTGAAATTCTCTATCTTGTTATTATTACAAGGATTGTTGAAAATATAGTATTTGAATGTGCTATAAAGTTCAAATTGTATTAATTTAATTTGATTATATATGCTTAGTTTTATTTTGATATAATTATTATTGGAGAAAGTTGAATTGGCTCATCAAAGTGGTGATCCTAAAATTACACTAAATAACACAGTTAATTACATTTATTGTGTAGGAAATGATAACACTAATAACGGTAGTGATTCACCTTCTCTGAATTATTTGCATTCGAATGAAATAATGTAGTTGTGGCCAATAATTAATGGATACAATTGGTTGAGATGAATTTTTCATTTTTCAAATAATCATTAATATTACTTCATAATGTACCCATCCCTTCAGCTTCTCATTAAAAGATACATATAATTGAAAAATTAAATTAATAGTAATATATGAATGGAAAAGGGTAAAATAGTCTTGATAAAATGTGGAAGAAACACGTAAGGGTGTTGGCTCTTTTATAAGTACTAGTATTATGTTACGTGCGTTGCACGTGATAAATTTTTGAATAAATTGTTAACGATATATACTACATATATCAAAATTTATATGGATGTGTAACTTTTTACTTTTAATCGAGTTCAATGTCAGTTCATGTGCAATTTGTAACTTCCTCGAAGAAAAGATCAAAAAACGAAAATTATACCATTGCACATGATTGATTTATAGTAATCAACAAACACAAGTGTACAACCATTATAATTTATAAATATTTTACCAAATAATAATGAATTTAAAAAGGACATTTACTTATGCATTAAGTAATATAATATTGATATACTTAAGAGTACTATAGTATTGATATACTTAATTAAAGATATCCATATATGGATAATTGATATACTATATACCAACAAAAATATCTAACAGACTACATGCACTCACGTATACGTTAAAGCTTATTATTAAAATTCTTCATATGTAGATAATTCATAGATAACGATTTAATAAAAGAGAATGAAAATTATCTCATATGATAAACACTTCAAATGTTATAGTTTTTCATCACTAATAGATAATTGAGAAATACTATGAAATATTATTACCACTACTGGGTCATCGTTGCAGTAAATATATAAAGTTAAGCAAAAATATCTAAATTTAAAAATATAATAAAAGAATCATTTACATAAGAACCTCTCTTTTAAAAGTGAGTTTGTTACTAACTAAAATAATTGATACTTTTTCAACTATATCTATCTATTTGTAGTATATATAGATGATGATTTTAAATCAAATAATATTATCCATAAAAGATTAAAAAAAATTATATTTTTTGGATTAACTCATATTTGTTACTAATAATACGCATATGATAGTTCACCTATCTACTTAGTGTATTTTCTACGTAATACTAAATAACTACATTATATTAATATATGTGATGATGCATATGTGCAATATATAAAAATAGTAATTGACTATAATTTCAACGAGCCATACAAAAGTACATACCAAAGCTTTTGCAATTCATCTTTGAAAGAAGATTATGAGATTATGAGACACACTAAGACGAAGTTACATAACATGTTTTGGGCCTTAGATAGTATCAGGACTATAAGAACTTCATCTAATCGCCTGTTATTATTTCTTCAAATATCTATTCATAAAGAAATATAAGCCATTCGCTAACGCGTCTCTTAGATAGTTCTCTTGTAAAACAGTTACCTTGATGTTTTATTCGTATAAAAAAGATAGTTAATCAAATCATAAAATCAATATAATTGTTCTTCTTATTTTTTTGTTTTAGATTGATCTTCTATAATGAAAAGAATTATGACATTGATATAAAAAGAATGTAAAAAATTAATTTGAAGTCATCAATATGATTTTTAATACTAAAATAATACAAACATTATTACACTAAAATATAAGGGCTTTAATACATTCACATATAGTTGAATCTATAGTTGAAACTAATATTTTAATAATAACTTTAATATAATTGCTTTTATATATAAATTAGCGATGAGAGTATGAGTGCGATGGTATTACACTTAACTATTACAATAAATTTTGAAGTAATATACAATTAAAGTACATATGAGCTAAATTGTCAACAAGGTTTGAAATTATAAATAACCGAAGACCTCCTTTTTCAATAATAACTTTAATACAACTTGATGACTACTTTTCCTAAAACAAATAACGAATAAAATATATATTAATCATGAAATTGTAAGGATCAAAATTCAAATAAAATTAGATATGTAATGGTAATAATTTTTTAAACTAATTGTAAGATTTATATGGTTTGTTGACTACTTTTGCTAAAGTAAACTATGAATCTAACTTTTTTTACAATTTACATAGTTGACATTCATATGTCAGTCATATATTATACAAAATTGAATATATTGCATATAAGTCATATATACATGCATACAAATACATATTTTAGACTTATTTGAGTATCAATCATATGATTGAAAAATCTTATAAAGAAACAATGAATTTACAATGAAAAAGTTGTATATATTGATTCTAAAAGAAACTAAAGGGTCATATATAATTACGCAAATTAACCCATGTAACGCCCCGCCCCCACAACACCGGGTCGGAACGTTATTTGATCTGATAGACTAGCCTCACAAACCATCACGGGTCTCTCCAGCACGTTTTTGTCCTCACTCACGTGCTCACCGGGACACTTCCCAGTGGGTCACCCATCCTAGAATTACCCCAAGTCAAGCACGCTTAACTTTAGAGTTCTTCTGGGTTGGGCTACCGAAAAGAAGATGCATCTTGATGGTATGAGTAGTACCTATCAAATCATATCAAACATATCACATCGCCCACCTTGGGCCGGGTATTACAATCTCCCCCACTTAAACACTCAACGTCCTCGTTGAGCCACACACACATCCACATCCAAGACCGTACCATCCGTGTGAGACTCTACCTCTCACAATTCCGGACGGCTCGGCTCTGATACCATTTGTAACGCCCCGCCCCCACAACACCGGGTCGGAACGTTATTTGATCTGATAGACTAGCCTCACAAACCATCACGGGTCTCTCCAGCACGTTTTTGTCCTCACTCACGTGCTCACCGGGACACTTCCCAGTGGGTCACCCATCCTAGAATTACCCCAAGTCAAGCACGCTTAACTTTAGAGTTCTTCTGGGTTGGGCTACCGAAAAGAAGATGCATCTTGATGGTATGAGTAGTACCTATCAAATCATATCAAACATATCACATCGCCCACCTTGGGCCGGGTATTACAACCCAAACATTTACTCCCTCCATCGCTAAATGATAGACCCATATACTTTTTTACGGTCTCCAAGATACGATGTAAAACATAAATATTTTTAATTTTACAAGTGTAAAAATGATAAGAACTTGATATTTCAAAAATATATATTGAGACGAATCTAACAAGATCTCATATGACTATATTATTTCTTATCGAGTAATAAAAGTTTACGGTAAAAACTTTCGAAGTTTGACCCAGAGTCAAAATGGCTCTATTAAAAAGGGATGGTGGGAGTAATTTATATTAACTTATATGAATTTAATTTATATTTTAGTAATAACAATTTTAATTTTTTAATTTGACTTTTGATCCTTATAATTTCATCATGTATACATATATATATATGTATGTATATATATCGTTTTAATATATAATAAAATAACACTCTTACAAAATTTAAAATAATATTATATGTAGATTGAGCTTACGATAACATTAAAAAAATATTTTCATAATATTTGAGTATTATATATAAATAGAAGACATATTATTATTTTATGCATAAATAAATTTATATAGAAAGAATATAAAAGTCATCAGTTAATTTTACATATCTCATCCAAGTTTAATAATTAAATAATATTATATGAATGTATTTTTTGTTTTATATATAGATATATTAACCTTAGTATATTGATCATATT
This sequence comes from Echium plantagineum, assembly GCA_003412495.2. Lineage (NCBI taxonomy): Eukaryota > Viridiplantae > Streptophyta > Magnoliopsida > Boraginales > Boraginaceae > Echium > Echium plantagineum. The sequence goes on along the minus strand of CM016567.1, from coordinate 10,642,279 downwards.
TCTAGTCTTTATTGTGAATGAACTAACGATAATTCATAAAAGTAAGTAAAGAACTATAATATAAAGGAAATCTTACATTGAGAAGTCTCAACAACAAACCAATATTCCTGATGATTGTATCAATTTGTAATATTTCGTCCTAAGTTAACTAATTTAGAGTATTAATTTTAAAACACAAAAAAAATTGGACTCGATGCGATCATTAGAGCTCGTTAAGTGTCGTATTCTAATCGTAAGCGAGTAGGTGGGGAGTGTCGAGTGAGCCGCCATAATGGGCCAGCCCACAGCAGCCAGCCCAGTCGAACACCAACAACCTACTTAAGCACACAAGAGACGTGTGAGGTTCACTCATGCACGTCTCCTTCCTCACCAAAACCTCACCAAAACCGCTCATCCTCCATAGCTCGTACCTTAGAGAATTTTTCCCAGCCGTTCGAGTTGCAGCTAGGCGTGGCCACCATAGGAGTCTCAACCAAGCAAGGTACACGATTCTCCCTTCTTCCCTTCGGTTTCGGCAGTTTTGGGGAGGGGAAATTCGCCGATATTTCGGACTCGATCTCGTCCGTTCTTGCTGTAATTTGAACCGTGTGTGCACCTTGAGGTTGGATGTACATATTGTAGTGTCTAAATCCCTTAAAATACGTTTAATTTGATGGGTAATGATCGATTTTAGGGGGGAGGTGCGCATGAACATGGCTTCTGAAGTTCATGTTTGCGCATGAACATGGCTTCTGAAGTAGTCAAATATGATGTAAGTTAGTTATTTAATTTGTTCTTTTATTCAATCTTGTACTCCATATCAAGATAACTTCTCTACCCAATGGTGTGCGTAAGATTAGATGGGTTCTATTATAATTAGAATAATGTCCGTTTGTCATAGTATGAAGGTATATAAGTGCTAATGTTTGGCGATCCAAGTCGATGGTTGAGCGTAAACAATGTATTGTGGTTCGAGTGGTGATTTAGAGTGCTGCCATTATAGTTTAAAAACAGTGTATAAACATATATGTATGTGGCTTAACGTTGATCGGAGGTGAGTCAATTAGGGTAGAGCTCGATTTAAGGTGGGTTCGAATGGAGTTTAGGCGTGAATTGTTGAGCATTAGGGGTCGAGACATGGTTAGGCGTGTGGGGGTTTATAACTAAGGAATTAGAGGTGATATTGGGAGTTGAACACGTAAATTAGGAAATGGGCATAGGGTGAGTAATTTGGAGTAAGAATGAAATTATATCGAGTTTGGGAAGAAAATGAGCATGGATTATCGGAGTGTAGAATATTGGCTAAGTGAAGGACGAAGAATGACTTGAGGATATTAAGAACATGAATTAGGCTTGATAAGGGTTTACGATTTGATATTAGTATGAACATTGGGGTAATATAGAAGAATTGGGTTTAAAGCGTAATTATGATTAAGTTAGGGGTTTTAGCGAGAAGATATTATATAAGACGTAAGTATGCACTAGATGGGTTAGGAATAATTATGTAAGGGTGTAGATTGAATAAGTATTAGTTCTGAGGGTTAAATAATTAAGCATGTGATATAAATTTGGTTAGGATTGAGATTAATGAGTTCTGGGGTTAAAATGTAAGTTAGGAGAAGTTCAAGGTGTGGAGGTCAAATAAATGGGTAGTGAGGCAAATTTGGGGCCTAAGTTGTAAATTAAGTGGATTTGGGGTCATAGTGTAATTAATGCAAGAGTTGGGCAAAAATACAACTAAGTTTAGCCGAGGGGTAAAAGCGTAATTTCACTAGAAGTAGGGGATGAATCCTGGAATAGGATAAGGGGTTGATTTATTTGATATGAGGGTAGAATTAGAATATTTATGGAAGTTCACCTAGGTTTGACCATAGTTGAGTTGACTAGGGTTGACCGTTGACTAGTACGTTAATAATTTAAGTATTGATAACTGGACCGTTAGATGGTAGTAATATAATAATATGTATATGATATAAACTAATATGGGTTATAATAGTAACTTATCGGGGTTGACCATGTGGGGCCCAGGGGCAAAATGGTCATTTTCCGCCAAAGGGCAAAATCGTCATTTTTCCCAAATTGACTAAAAGTTGTTAGGATTATCTGATTTAAGGTTTAAATGGTTGCGAGTGGGATGGGGCGTACTTTGGAATAGTATTTTGATATAGATTATATGTTATATAGGTCCGACCGCGTGATCGTTCCAGAGTTCGACTTGGAGTGTCACTTTACGTGCTGTTTGCTTGAGGTGAGTTCTTACTCACGTGTTGTTATTTACTCTTGTATGTGTTGTGTGGTAGTGATTGTGTACTTGGATACATTGTGATGAGTATTGTTGAGTATTGAGCATGAGTAGAGATGTTAGGGTGGACCTACGTGTCGTATATGTGTTGTGTGTGTTGTCCAGATCCGGCAACGTAGGATTGACGGGGCGCCATGATTGTGATGGGCCCATATGCGGAGTACAGGGGTTTTTTTGTGATGTTGTGATGTGTGATGGATGAGATGTGTGGATGACGAGATGTGTGATGATTATATGGGTTGGTCTCCCTGCAGGTTGAGCTAGGTAGAGTACTGTACAGTGCGAAAGTCCGGATCCAGAGCATATAGTGATTGCATTTATGTGATTATTGTTGTTGAGACTATTTATTGTTGATGTTGAGTTCTATTATTGTTGTTCGGTTACTTCATTGTTTTCGCATCACGTATGTGGGGTGGTAGCCACGCGTGAGAAGGATTTCACCAGCTGTCGAGCTGACCCCTTCGGGGACCTATCTTTTCAGGCTAGATCGGCAGAGTTAGTATCTGCATCGTTGAGAGACGGACGGCATTAGGAGTTTCCTCAGTCATCATATTTGGAGTCGAGTCTTTTTACATATACTTATTGACTATCTTACCCCTGCGTGGGTTATCTGTTGCATTTTTTGTTTATTACTTGTATTCTGGGGTTGGGTGAACACCCCGATGGAGTTATGTTATTTCTTTTTACTCAGCAGGATTTTCTACGTATTCTAATGGTCTTTTTAAACTACTTCATTTTCGCTTATGGTTGTTTTAGAACGGTTTTATTAGCGAGTCATCCATCGGTTGGTGACTCTGATTCGAGTTGTTATCGAGCCTAACCTCAGGGCAGGATCCACCTGGGGCGGGTCGTTACAAGTTTGGTATCAGAGCTTAGGTTATAGGATTGTTGGGGGTTCTGTGTGTTATGCGCTTACTTGTTAGAGAGTCTAGGGCTTCCGTGATGTCCTTAGGTGTCAGCATGTGGATAGGGTTGATTGTTGTTTTTGTGTTTCCCGTAGACTGAGGAGATATGCCACCGGGTGAGGTTTTTAGATAATGGGATATCGGGTATAATTAACGTTAAATGGGCGTGGGGTAGAAATTGATTCGACATAAGTAAGAGGCGTTCGATCTCAGTTGATGAGATGTATCATCGTAGAATAAGGGGTTTGATACAACCTAAGGTTGGAAAGAGATGATGGGGTGTAAGGACGAATGTCCCATACGATAGGAGGATTAGTGAAAGGAGTCGTGTCTTGAGATGTGGATATAATTACGATGGACTTAGAATGGATGTAAGTAACTTAAGTGGGGGAACTATTACTACTGAGGTTAGGAAACGCAGTGAAGTTGTTGGGTGTTTTAAATTATGTATTAAGGGGGAAAGTATGGATTGAATGGAATCATGACAGATTGAGGATAGGTACTCGACTTTGGATATGAACTTTGAGAACCCTAAGCGTACGAATTAGTGAGGGTGGCCAGGGACGGGACATAGATGCATGTAAGTGTCACCAGTGATCGGAAGGTGAATTAGAAGCTTAAGAATATGAACATAAGTTGGACAATACTAAGTAACCAGGAGAATCTCACCAAGGAAAAATGTTAAATCGAGCTAAGACTTTTGAAGGGTGGTTGATTGAGAATTGTTATAGGATATGTGGATCAAGGTTATGGTACTTTGAGGAGAGTATGAGTTAAGGTTGGAGATAGTATTGGGTGATAGGTGCGTGACTTGTAGGCGAAGGTAACAGTATATATATTCTTATCAGGATGTACCATTAAGTGTGGATGATATACCATTAAGTATGAATTGGTGTTGGTAGGTGATATTCGATGGTCGAAAGGGAACATAGACTAGAGGTTGAGAAGTGGTGGTATAGTTATGACCAGACGAATTAGTGTTAGCACTGAGAATAACGCTTCAATCTAGCGATCACAAGTAATTGAATACGATGATAAGGGACGGGTTGTTATGGAATAAGTGGAATATGAACAGTGGTTTCCTGAAGAGGTAAGTGATGGAAAAGATGAACGATATAACTTAGGGGCAGTAACTATGAAGATGGGGTTCAGAGGACGTTATTGGTGGACATAAGTAAGGTGTGGGACCACTCCTTTTGAAGGATTCTTGGAAGAACGAAACAAGCTGAGAAAATTACAAAGGATGAAGGAGGAAAGAACGAGGATTTCAAAGGTTATCTGTGAGGGGTGGTGAAGTTATTGTTGGTGTAATAAGATTATGATACTCTATTAGGACAAGAGGAAAGGTCGAAGATTAGTAGAGTCGTAGGGTAACCAATCACAGTGGTACATAAGATTCCCCGGGGAGTCGGAACCCGCAAGAATGGAGTTGCACATTAGGGTGGTACCATTTTATGTTCGTATTGGAGAAAATGTGTCACTCTAGGTTGTCAATATCAGATAAGAGACGATAAATTATATGGTTCGGAGGTAGTTAGAAAGAAGGTCGAGGAATTAGGGCTGATAAACAATTGGAGGTAGTATAAGGTGGACATGGTGCCTGTGATTGTGTGAGCACGAAGAGGTACCTAGAACTTAAATGAGGATATCATACATGTTGGAAGATGTGGATACTAAAGAGGAGGTGTGGTGAACTAAAAACGATTAAGTTTGATCATTGGCTATGGGATAGATTAACTGACAAAGGTATCGAGGTATGGGTAAGAGTAGGTTGGAGGTACTTATATCATGTGTCCAGAATTGTTCACACAGTGATTACATGTAATGTACGATTGAGGATCGTCTGAACTAAGAAAACATCTTCATGAGTATGAATGGTGGATATGATATATGAGAAGTGGGAAAAGATGAGTGTTATTGGTGACGTAATACTGATGATTTGACATTATAAGGGTTATGGATTTAAGGATTTACCTGGTTGGTCAAGTATAATGAGCTTGGAGGAGAAACATCGATATATGCACAACATGCGCGGTGATAATTAAGACACTTGGTTGTATTTGGGGGTAATAAATAATATGTGGGATACATATGAGGATAAGATGTATGATTGGGTTGATCGGAATAAGGATTGGATGGGATTACTAGGAAACAACCTATTGGATAATAGCCGATAATTTGATACCCATGATTTTGGAAGGGCTTAAGACTTGCAAGTGGAAAATTGATTGAATAATTATGCCAATGGGTGTTTGTCTAAATGTTGGGTAACCTTAATAAGGTGTGGAGATATGGTGGTAACTAATGGTATATTAAAGAGTGTTGATGTTATCAGCGAATGGAGATATGTTGAGTTCGACATATGAAAATGGACACATTGGTGTACAAGAGATAAACTTGTTCAGGTGAGATATGAGGCAATGGAATACTCGGGGTAATATTGTAGGTGTTGTGAGGTATACATTGGTGGAATTGTATTGGTATAGGATTATGAAGAGGCGTTGTTATGATTTTGTATTGGTACTAAAATCTTATGAAGAAGTTGGTGATTGTGGAAATTATGACAAGTAATAATGAGCTTTGTGTTTTGTAAGACGGATAGTAAAATATTACTGCTTCATCATTGTGAGTGAAACTGTTATAATGATATCATGAGGTGAAGTATAAGATGGCAATACACTAATGGTTAGATTGGGATGTGATTAAGGTGCTGTTTATCTGCATGTTGGATATGAGAGGTTACAAATTATATTTCATTTATAAGCAAGCAGTAAGTGACTATGTACGACATGTTACGAGGAGCGGATATTGATATTTAATTAGTGGGGTTGAGACAAAGCGATTAGATATATTAATTATGCGGGTTATGTGACAAGGGTGCTTGTGGGACTAGTGAAGGGTGCTGAAATGTGGTGTTCGATACATAGTGTTTCTTATACAGGAGGATTATACTATTAACCCAAGGAGTAATTGTGGCGACTAGTTATCGAACTGGGTGATAAGTCTGGGGATATATGCTTCTAATGTGTATGATCTAAGGCTTGATAGTGGGATAAAGAGGTATTATAATTGACCTAAGCAAGATAATGGTAATCTTAACTAATGGAGATAGTGTCACTTGTGATTATTCGGATGATGGGTTGTAAGTGGTTAAGGTGATATGCATTTCGAGTGTCACTGATGGTTATCTATTAGGAGGTGATTACTAGATTTTTGGAGATTTTGAAATAAAGGTGATACTTATGGGACGTGAGTTATAGAGGGAAGAAAAATTTAACTCGTATTGCGGAACGAGGAGGTATTAGTGTGATTAGTATGGTAGCAGTGATATCATTATATGGAGAAGACAAGTTATTGATAATAAGAGGTAGGGAGATGGAACATTAAAATGCATCGGCCTTGCTGATTAGGAAATTATAACGATGACATTATAAGGTGAAGTGGGTGATGCTGATCATATTAGTTATGTTTCATTGTATGTATGTCGTTTATCAAGTAGTGCTGGATGATTTCTGGTTTTGTATCATTAATATTGCGGGGAGGACATATCTGTATTGAACTATTAAAATATGAAAGCTGACTAGTGATGATATTAATTCTTGATGATCGTGCGATGAGATTAGTGAGCAGTATTGAGAGGTGGTGTCACGTGTACGTGACCATTGAGCGGGATATATGATTATTATATCAGGCACATGGATTAGTTGCGCAAGTAGTTGATGATGTTGTGATAATTGTTGGAGGCCTATAATTGAATCGTGTGAGATCTAAGGCATGATGATCGGAGGTACAATGTTGTGATATTATAGTTGACAAGAACCAATAGAACAGTTATGAGATGTTAGTTTCGATTATGATGGCCGGGTCATGACATGTTGAAGTCGGTTATGTACGGCATAGTAGTAGATTGTTGGCACTGTGAGAGGTTAGTTTCGATGCAAATTTCGAGGACGAAATTCTTTAAGGGGGGAAGATTGTAATATTTCGTCCTAAGTTAACTAATTTAGAGTATTAATTTTAAAACACAAAAAAAATTGGACTCGATGCGATCATTAGAGCTCGTTAAGTGTCGTATTCTAATCGTAAGCGAGTAGGTGGGGAGTGTCGAGTGAGCCGCCATAATGGGCCAGCCCACAGCAGCCAGCCCAGTCGAACACCAACAACCTACTTAAGCACACAAGAGACGTGTGAGGTTCACTCATGCACGTCTCCTTCCTCACCAAAACCTCACCAAAACCGCTCATCCTCCATAGCTCGTACCTTAGAGAATTTTTCCCAGCCGTTCGAGTTGCAGCTAGGCGTGGCCACCATAGGAGTCTCAACCAAGCAAGGTACACGATTCTCCCTTCTTCCCTTCGGTTTCGGCAGTTTTGGGGAGGGGAAATTCGCCGATATTTCGGACTCGATCTCGTCCGTTCTTGCTGTAATTTGAACCGTGTGTGCACCTTGAGGTTGGATGTACATATTGTAGTGTCTAAATCCCTTAAAATACGTTTAATTTGATGGGTAATGATCGATTTTAGGGGGGAGGTGCGCATGAACATGGCTTCTGAAGTAGTCAAATATGATGTAAGTTAGTTATTTAATTTGTTCTTTTATTCAATCTTGTACTCCATATCAAGATAACTTCTCTACCCAATGGTGTGCGTAAGATTAGATGGGTTCTATTATAATTAGAATAATGTCCGTTTGTCATAGTATGAAGGTATATAAGTGCTAATGTTTGGCGATCCAAGTCGATGGTTGAGCGTAAACAATGTATTGTGGTTCGAGTGGTGATTTAGAGTGCTGCCATTATAGTTTAAAAACAGTGTATAAACATATATGTATGTGGCTTAACGTTGATCGGAGGTGAGTCAATTAGGGTAGAGCTCGATTTAAGGTGGGTTCGAATGGAGTTTAGGCGTGAATTGTTGAGCATTAGGGGTCGAGACATGGTTAGGCGTGTGGGGGTTTATAACTAAGGAATTAGAGGTGATATTGGGAGTTGAACACGTAAATTAGGAAATGGGCATAGGGTGAGTAATTTGGAGTAAGAATGAAATTATATCGAGTTTGGGAAGAAAATGAGCATGGATTATCGGAGTGTAGAATATTGGCTAAGTGAAGGACGAAGAATGACTTGAGGATATTAAGAACATGAATTAGGCTTGATAAGGGTTTACGATTTGATATTAGTATGAACATTGGGGTAATATAGAAGAATTGGGTTTAAAGCGTAATTATGATTAAGTTAGGGGTTTTAGCGAGAAGATATTATATAAGACGTAAGTATGCACTAGATGGGTTAGGAATAATTATGTAAGGGTGTAGATTGAATAAGTATTAGTTCTGAGGGTTAAATAATTAAGCATGTGATATAAATTTGGTTAGGATTGAGATTAATGAGTTCTGGGGTTAAAATGTAAGTTAGGAGAAGTTCAAGGTGTGGAGGTCAAATAAATGGGTAGTGAGGCAAATTTGGGGCCTAAGTTGTAAATTAAGTGGATTTGGGGTCATAGTGTAATTAATGCAAGAGTTGGGCAAAAGTACAACTAAGTTTAGCCGAGGGGTAAAAGCGTAATTTCACTAGAAGTAGGGGATGAATCCTGGAATAGGATAAGGGGTTGATTTATTTGATATGAGGGTAGAATTAGAATATTTATGGAAGTTCACCTAGGTTTGACCATAGTTGAGTTGACTAGGGTTGACCGTTGACTAGTACGTTAATAATTTAAGTATTGATAACTGGACCGTTAGATGGTAGTAATATAATAATATGTATATGATATAAACTAATATGGGTTATAATAGTAACTTATCGGGGTTGACCATGTGGGGCCCAGGGGCAAAATGGTCATTTTCCGCCAAAGGGCAAAATCGTCATTTTTCCCAAATTGACTAAAAGTTGTTAGGATTATCTGATTTAAGGTTTAAATGGTTGCGAGTGGGATGGGGCGTACTTTGGAATAGTATTTTGATATAGATTATATGTTATATAGGTCCGACCGCGTGATCGTTCCAGAGTTCGACTTGGAGTGTCACTTTACGTGCTGTTTGCTTGAGGTGAGTTCTTACTCACGTGTTGTTATTTACTCTTGTATGTGTTGTGTGGTAGTGATTGTGTACTTGGATACATTGTGATGAGTATTGTTGAGTATTGAGCATGAGTAGAGATGTTAGGGTGGACCTACGTGTCGTATATGTGTTGTGTGTGTTGTCCAGATCCGGCAACGTAGGATTGACGGGGCGCCATGATTGTGATGGGCCCATATGCGGAGTACAGGGGTTTTTTTGTGATGTTGTGATGTGTGATGGATGAGATGTGTGGATGACGAGATGTGTGATGATTATATGGGTTGGTCTCCCTGCAGGTTGAGCTAGGTAGAGTACTGTACAGTGCGAAAGTCCGGATCCAGAGCATATAGTGATTGCATTTATGTGATTATTGTTGTTGAGACTATTTATTGTTGATGTTGAGTTCTATTATTGTTGTTCGGTTACTTCATTGTTTTCGCATCACGTATGTGGGGTGGTAGCCACGCGTGAGAAGGATTTCACCAGCTGTCGAGCTGACCCCTTCGGGGACCTATCTTTTCAGGCTAGATCGGCAGAGTTAGTATCTGCATCGTTGAGAGACGGACGGCATTAGGAGTTTCCTCAGTCATCATATTTGGAGTCGAGTCTTTTTACATATACTTATTGACTATCTTACCCCTGCGTGGGTTATCTGTTGCATTTTTTGTTTATTACTTGTATTCTGGGGTTGGGTGAACACCCCGATGGAGTTATGTTATTTCTTTTTTACTCAGCAGGATTTTCTACGTATTCTAATGGTCTTTTTAAACTACTTCATTTTCGCTTATGGTTGTTTTAGAACGGTTTTATTAGCGAGTCATCCATCGGTTGGTGACTCTGATTCGAGTTGTTATCGAGCCTAACCTCAGGGCAGGATCCACCTGGGGCGGGTCGTTACACAATTGTACATTGTATGTCCAAACCTGTAGATGAAAGATAAAAACGATGTTAGTTGATAAACAACAGAGAATTTGTGCAAATATGATTTCTTTTTTCTTAATCATCGATGTTAATGAAAATGAAAAAGTGAACTGCTCGAACAAAAAAATGAATTTACTTTAGATGAAAGACAAGAAAAAATGATAATAGATTGAAGGATATAAAGGAATGTTAAAAGTAAGGTAATTCAAGATATAGTGTTAAAACACATTAATTGAGTGTCATTATTTCTCAAAAACATTATTTATTCTCATTATTTTTTAAATTAGATTTTTAATTGACATTATTACCAACTATATAGTGTAGTTTTAAAAGTTAAATGTTATCTTTAGTAATTGTTGTATTTGAAGATCTTTCTACTAATTTTAACTTCTAACTTTTGTTATAGTCGAATTTGAACTCTTATAAATATTTAATAATTTTTACAACTTTTGTGTCTGGGTATTGATTTTTGATCTCATAATATGCATATTGTCATTTTTCATCTCTCAATATCAATTGATATTTTGTAATTAAATCATGTAAAAGAAATAGTTCTCCATATTATCATCTTTAGAGCTAAATATTATTTTGATAAATATGAATATTTTTACCTATTTTTTAGACTCTCGTGGAATATTAAAAACTATTTGAGCATTTAGGTTATGTCATTAATAAATTTAATGGAGAGCCTTATACTCTTGATGATGTGATTTTTATTGGCTCTTGAAATTCTCTATCTTGTTATTATCACAAGGATTGTTGAAAATATAGTATTTGAATGTGCTATAAAATTCAAATTGTATTAGTTTAATTTGATTATATATGCTTAGTTTTATTTTGATATAATTATTATTACAGAAAGTAGAATTGGCTCATCAAAGTGATTATCCTAAAATTACACTAAATAACACATTTAATTACATTTATTGTGCAGGAAATGATAACACTAATAACGGTAGTGATTCACCTTCTCTGAGTTATTTGCATTCGAATGAAATAATGTAGTTGTGGCGAATAATTAATGGATACAAGTGGTTGAGATGAATTTTTTATTTTTCAAATAATCATTAAAATTACTTCATAATGTACCCATCCATTCAGCTTCTCATTAAAAGATACATATAATTGAAAAATTAAAGTAATAGTAATATATGAATGGGGAGGGGTAAAATAGTCTTGACAAAATGTGGAAGAAACACCTAAGGGTGTTGGCTCTTTTATAAGTATTATAGATTATAGATTATAGATTATAGATAATCATTAATATTACTTCATAATGTACCCATCCATTCAGCTTCTCATTAAAAGATACATATAATTGAAAAATTAAATTAATAGTAATATATGAATGGGAAGGGGTAAAATAGTCTTGACAAAATGTGGAAGAAACACCTAAGGGTGTTGGCTCTTTTATAAGTATTATAGATAGATAATCATTAATATTACTTCATAATGTACCCATCCATTCAGCTTCTCATTAAAAGATACATATAATTGAAAAATTAAATTAATAGTAATATATGAATGGGAAGGGGTAAAATAGTCTTGACAAAATGTGAAAGAAACACCTAAGGGTGTTGGCTCTTTTATAAGTATTATAGATTATAGATCCTATCTTGACTTGGCCCACCAAATTATTTAGTGTATATGTAGGATTTCTCCTAGCTTCCCCAAACTCAATAACCATTTTTCTCAAATATACACATATAACATTCTACTATAATAAACATTTAATTAGGAGCTAGTGTGAATGCTCTTAAAGTGAGTAAATATAAAGAAACTGTTCTTGCACATTAAAGAGTGTTTTTGCCTATTTGAATGGTAAGAGAAGTAACATTTTTAGTTGAGGTGCCGTTAATTGTAAAAACACTTTGTTGGCGATATCACTTCTTTTACCTTATTCGTCCCCAAATGATAGATACATTTTAATTTTTGTGATTAAACTTTAAAAAGTTTGATAATGAATTCTCATTAAACAATAAGAAATAATATAGTTATATGGAACTTTGTTAGATTCATCTCAATACATATTTTTGATATGTCAAACTTTTTATAATTTTTTCACATATAAAATAAAAAGATATTTAAGCGTTATAATTGTGTTTTGTCAAACATAAAAGTATACCAATCATTTAGAGATGGAGGAATTTCTATTCTTGCTCATTCACTATATATGATTTCCATAGTGCAGGATGGTATGAGGAATTTGTTTCCGTCCTTCTACCAAAACATGATTGTGAAGGCCCATGCAAAACAGCCAGAATTAGGAACAAGCTTAAGTTTATTCTTCAAGCTTAGGAATGTAAATATTAAATGGCAAATGACTGGAATGATCACTAAATTGTGAGATACGAAATCAAATAATTACTTAACTTTCGAAAGGTCCCAGTTGATCATCTAATTTTTAAATCGTTCCCATTCAGGGGCGGACCCAAGACTTGTGTAGGGTATTCACATGAATACCCTACAAAAATAATAAATAGCGTAGTGGTTAAGTATGTGGTTTAACAATCAAGAGGTCACAAGTTCAAAACCTGCAAGCTTCACTTTTTTTTAGCATTAGTCAAATACTCTCATTCATTAACTCTATGCATGAGCCTATTGGTCATACCATTCCATGTTCGTCTATCATTTATCCATATTTCTTTCAATCTATTATTTATATTATATTCAGTCAACATAATCCTTAAAGTAATATCTAAAAGTTATAAATTATTATTATATTAATTATATTCATGTATAATTATATATTATATTTGTGATTCTATATTATTTTTAAATTATAATTTCTTGATTCTTAAATCCAATCTTAATGATCTCATGTAATTAATTTGGGATTTTAATAAGTTTACATTATTCAAATTTTATATTTTCTTGTTGCAACGATATAATTGCACAATTAGTAAGCCGCATAGGTAGGAATAATTAACTTAGGACTCTAATGTCTTAATTATTTCATTAGATACATAATTTTTTTAATTATTTTAATTGGTGGTTGATTTTCATTTATATTATTTTTTGTTTTAAGGATATAAGTATTTTATGCCAAAAGAGAGAGAGAGAGAGAGAGAGAGAGAGAGAGAGAGAGATTTAATGATTCAAGTGTAATTAGTAAGACAAGTAGTGTACTAATATATAATCTGAACTTGTACTTCAATCCCAACCGATTCCAATGTAAGAGAGAAAAATGATAATAAAGTTGAATTAGTTATAATTGTCATTTGATTTTATCAATGTGATATTCATAATCTTCAAAAAATTATTGAAATAAATTTTATATATTAACATGAACTATAATTTTTATACTTTGAATGATGAAATGAATACCCCATATAAAATTCCTGGGTCCGCCAACCATTCAACACATTCTTCACTAATAATGCTAATTATGAACTAATTACATCATGTGCCCATCACGTGATAGTTCATCAGGGACAATTTAATAATTTCAAGTCTTAAACTCTTAATTTTTGAAAAATAGTTTAATCTCATTAAAACAAACCCAATCCTCAATTCACATGATGGACTATTTTAATGGGATCATTTAGAGATTGAGTTTATTTTAATAAGATTAAACTATTTTTTATAAAATTAAGATGTGAAATTACTAAATTGCTTTTAATTAACTACCATGTGATGTAGTCCATTATTATCATTATTAGTGAAGAATGTGGTGAATGTGAACGATTTAAGAAATTAGGTGATCAACTGGAACCTTTCAAAAAATAGGTGATCAACTGGTTTCATGCCCCAAAGTTGAATGATCATCCCAGCCATTTAACGAATCTTAAAGATACAGTGAGTGTGTGTCTAATATTTGTTGAGGATTAACACATTTCAAGTGTGTGCGCATTATATTTGTGATTTATAAATATATATATATGTATATATATTAACTAAATTCATAATACAATAGAATATTTTGAAATCAAGCTATATAAAATGCTTGAAATAAAGTTTCAATAAAAATTTAAACTTTTACATAGAAAATTTGCATCATAGCTTTTTTATAAAATATCTAAAAGTTAAACTTAAGCTAGTAATAGACAATTGTAATTAACTAAGACATTGAAAATGTGAACTACATGCTATATATATACATAATGTAAAGTTTATACAGTCATTATATAAGGAGCCTTTTATAAATAAATAATTACGTTGAACCATTATTTACGAGTTTAGTTTCTTTATTTAAATATAGAGTTTCAAAGAAATAGTGAACATGTTTTGAGTTTTAGTGTTTCTAGCAAAAGTTGAAAGCTCACTCGATTTACTTTTCAAACAAATTAATTTAAAAAATTGCGTTCACATTTTGTCTCAAAAATGGAAACATTTAGGGTATTTTTTGAATGATGCAAATTTACTTATCATTAAATGTTTTAAATGAATGTTTATACAAACAACTTACAATGTATGACTTTATCTTGAGTTTTAAAAAAATTACATCATTTCTTAAATTTTTGTATAATATTTTCGAAATATTTCTTATTTTATGATGCCGAAACTATGTTCTCAATACAAACTTTGAACCAGGAATACAGTATAAGCTGAACAAGTCTAGAAATCACGCCGAATCCATTGCTAACCTGCCAATGACGTTGCACACACCTCTGAACATTAGCATTTTTTCATGAGTGTCATAAATGTTTAGAGTAGGTGTATTAACAACAACGAAGAGGATGAGCTATACAAGAAGACACACTGAGGTAGTGAGGGGATTATTGGTCCTTACCAAATCTATTGAAATACTTGTTCAAGTTATAGTAATAAAAAAGTGAAACAAAACATTTGTCACTTCTAGGTAATGTAGCAAAATTGTTCTTTCGATAATTGATCTAACTAATTGCATAAATTAGTGACAATAACTGATGTTCATCTATTACCACAAATCCACATTTATCTTCATCATATATATTCAAATAATTGAAAATTATTTAAAATCTAAAATAAAAATATTCATATTCAATACTCTAATGTCATGTGGTTCACATAAGAACCTTGTGCTTGTTGGTCGTGTGATTTTACATGATACGTTGTTACCTGTATCATTTGACCAACTAATAATGGTGAAAACATAGTTTAGCAAAGAGTCTTATATTCGATTTGCCTTTGATCTCGCAAAGATCTATAGTTGAAGTTAATTAAAGCCAGTTGAATTTAGAATGTAGTTCCATCTTCCCCCTGTAGAAGAGAAGAAGAAGGTTACTGAAGATGTTGACAAAGACAAAATATACACAATTGAAATAATTACGTTTGCAAATTTTAATTTAGTGTTAGATTATTTGTAATTCAATTTACAAATAATTTTGTTATTTCATCTGTTGATTGAAATTTCAGAATTTTATTAATGATTTCATCTTGTTTCAAACTTTAAAATTTTGTTTCTTTTGTGTTCACGATTATTTTATCATTGATATTGTGTACGTAGTTATTGTAAAGCATTAATCTTAATTTCTATAATTTACATGATCTTTGAATAACTAATTTTCACATATAAAATCATAATACTCGATTAAAGACATATCTTGGTCCATGTCGTTTGATCAATATTTGAATCCGTATGACTTGATTGTTTGTTTCTCCTTTCTGACTCTACTATTATATAGATTATTGATAGACAGGATATATGTTTATAATTGAGTGAAAAGAGGATAATGATATGATCTTATATCTCATACATGTGATTTATAGTTTACAATCTATCTACACTATATTTAATTGGGGAAGTGGGTAATTAGTTTTTTTTAGTGAAGCCCCATGTTCTAAAAATCCCATAATTGTAGGAGAAGTTATAAATAAAATTTAAATTCAAAATCAATACTTTATAAATTACTTTAAATATAAATTTGAATAAATATTTTTACATGACAAATTATCAACCATTGTTTCCATAATTATTAATTTTATATTTTTATTTAATGATTATTTTATTAAGATGCACAAGCATGGATTGTGCCCAAAAGACTAGTCATTGTAAACAATCACGTCTATTCACAAATAACTATTCATGAACAAGTACATTCACTTAACCGTTCATGAACAATTGCATATATTAGTAAATGACTATTGACCAATTATAATTAGCCACTTAATAGTTATGATTAAATCTTCTTTATTAAATTTAAATGAGACATAAATTATTTATAATATAATCTTACATTCTGCCACTTGTCCCATGAGTCATCAATACAATGACAATTTAATAACCAAACATCATATGCATACCATAGGCTAATTAGTTATTATATTGGTCAACATAAGTCAATATCAAATAAGATATTAAAAAGGATCATGGCGACAATACGTAATTTATTTAGCGTAGTCCTTTCCATGTAACATTAAATCATATTTAATATGATCCATAATGATATTTATTATAATACTTAATGTCTTTAGTATAGACAGATCCTATTTATATCACATTAGACATTCATGTATATACATCAAAATTAAATAGGATAATTAACAATGAGAACGAATATATATTGATCTCCGAGTATCAAATACATAGCAACATAAATTTAATTACATATAATGCCTATTTTTCAGTAATGTCCATTCTTTTGACATGTTCATTGAATGTCTTTGGGGGCAATCCTTTAGTTAATGGATCTGCAATCATCAATCTAGTACTAATATGTTCAATTGATACTCTTCGTTCTTGAACATCTTCTTTAATGGCAAGGTATTTCAGATCAATATGTTTAGCACCACTTGAATACTTGTCGTTCTTAGAGAAGAAAACCGCTGCAGCATTATCACAATAAATTTTCAGCGGCTTGGCAATAATGTCGACAATTCCAAGTCCCGAAATAAAATTCCGCAGCCATAATCCATGATTGGTGGCCATAAAACATGCCACAAACTCGGCTTCCATAGTGGATGCAGCAATGACGGACTGTTTCGCAATTTTCCAAGAGATAGCTCCTTCAGCCAAAAGGAACAAATTGCCGAATGTAGACTTTCCTGTATCCATACATCCATCAAAATCTGAATCTGTGTATCCAACTACCTCAAGGTCATTGGACCTTTTGTAGGTAAGTGTTGGAATAATATTGTGGTATATATTACTATTAAGTCTTGTAATATAATCAGGGGCGGACCCAGGAATTTTATGTGGGGTATTCATTTTTTTTTAAAATATAAACATTATTGCTAGCGAGCGATAATATATGAAATTGTTCACGCTTTTTCAAAGATTGTGAATATTACAATAATAAACAATAATGACAATTGAAAAGGCGAGCTTTCTTAGCTCATCTTGCTCATTCAAATGATACTAATGCAATGATCTTTTTAATGAAACAACCTCCAAATATAATTGGAATGGTGAAATATGAGTTTGAAGTCGGAAATTGGGGATTGAAGGACATGTTCATATTGTACATGACTTGAATTTGTAAGTACACTTGAATCCTCAAATTTATTTTTTTTATAGCTTAAAATACTTATATATCCTTACAATAACTACCAATTAAAATGATAACAAATTGTTTATATATAATGCAATAATCAATTTAGGTACCTACATATTCCTTTTATGAAATGTTTAATAATATTGTACTAACTATACTAATCTTTCTAGTTAGTTATATTAAGTAATTTAGATGAGAATCTTAAATTAATTGTTCTATCTTGGAATTTATAAATTGTGCAAGAGCTCTAGTTTAACAAACAATCCGAAATGTATAGAATCTAGTAAATTTAATCTAATTAAATTCTTAAATTAGTTATTTAAAATAAATAAAATTAGATTAAAGAAAATTGAAATAAACAAATAATATCAAATATAATTTATGGCGGCTACATAAAAAACAATTTATATCATAATATTTAACCTAAACATTACTTTGGGAATGAATGTAAACAAGAGAAAATTGTCGACTATGATAGCAATTCTCACATAGCATAGTGAAACATTCACTACAGGAGTATAAAACAATTAAAAATTTGGAGAGAAGGGGTGTTTCAACTCAATTAATTAACTGTGATTGCAACTAATAAAGGAGTCTTGTGGGGCCAGAGAGTTAATGCAATGTTGTGAATAACTTTTGAAAGTGTTCTATTTTGAAAAAAATAGGTGTAGGTACCAGGTTTCGAACCTGAGACCCTTCATTTGATTAAGCAAAGCAACTACCACTAGGCTATTCTTCAATTTTGTTAGGGTATTCATGTGAATACCCTATGTATAGCCTAGGTCCGCCCCTGAATATAATATGGTAAGTCATGTAATTAGGGTTATATCACAAGCTACACTTGTCCGTAGCCCACTAGGGTCCATTAGGGTTTGTCTCCTCTTTGTACTCTATATATACTCCTCATATGTGAATAATAAAATCAGAGGAACAGTTTATTCCTACAAAAAAAAAGAATATAGTAGTAGACGGCACCTTTAGGTTACGGCTCTAATACTTTGTAGGAATAAACTGTTCCTCTGATTTTATTATTCACATATATAGAGTATAAAGAGGAGACAAACCCTAATGGACCCTAGTGGACTACGGACAAGTGTAGCCTGTGGTATAACCCTAATTACATGACTTACTATATTATATTACAAGACTTAATAGTAATATATACCACAATATTATTCCATCAGTAAGCATGTGATTTTTCGTTCCTTGTAAGTATCTTAACACTTTCTTTGCAGCTTTCCAATGATCTATTCCTGGATTACTTTGGTATCGACCAAGCATCCCAACAGCAAAACTGATATCTTGTCGGTCGAGTACATGTTTGGGCATACATTAAGCTTCCAACAACCAGTGCATAAGAGATATTTTCCATTTCTTTTCTCTCCAATTCATTCTTAGGGCATTGCATTAAGCAGAACTTATCTCCCTTTCTGAGTTGGAGCAACCTTATGAGGAACATTTTTCCATCCTAAATCTCTCTAAAACTTTATTAATGTATGCTTTCTGAGACAAAGCTAACAATCCTTGTGATCTATCACGAAATATTCCAATTCCGATCACATAAGATGCCTCACCCATATCTTTCATTTCAAAGTTTTTTAGAGAAAAATGACTTGGTTTCGTGTAATAAGCCAAGATCATTAGTAGCAAGAAAAATATCGTCAACATACAGAATTAGAATTATAAACTTGCTCCCACTAACCTTTAGATATATATACTGACCAACAGTGTGTTCCTTAAACCCAAAGGACGTTACAGTATCATTGAACTTAAAATATCATTGTCGGGAAGCTTGTTTAAGTCCGTATATTGATCGATTAAGTCCTTCAATATAGAAACCTTCAGGTTGGCTCATGTATATTTCTTCCTCTAAATGTTAATTTAAAAAGGCAGTTTTCACATCCATTTGATGTAATTAATGCCATCTTTCTGAGTAAAACCTTTGGCAACAAGTCTGGCCTTGTATCGTTCGATATTGCCACTTGTGTCGTGTTTGGTCTTGAAGACCCATTTACACCCAACTCGTTTAGAACCTTCTGACAATTTTACAAGATCCCAAACTTCATTATGAGTCATTGATTTCAATTCATTTTTCATGGCTTCAACCCATTTAGAAGAATTAGGACCACTTATGGCATGTGAATATGAAACTGGATCCTCTTGAATTCCTATATCAAAATCTGATTCTTGAAGATAAACCATGTAATCATCAGATATATCATGTCATTTTTGTCTTTGAGACCTTCTTAATGCTATTTCTATAGATGTATCATTGACATGTTCATTGGTAACTTCATCATGGAGTAATTGATCATTTGTTTGTTGTTCAGGTTAGTTTTCAAATTGTTCAACCGTTGTAGGATGAGCAGTTCGAGGAATTACTGGTAATGTAATTTGACTTAACAACTTGAGAAGAAGATACCGGTGAGGAAACCATCTAGCTTCTTTGATTTCCACTGTTCGTTATTCAACACTCCCACTAATGTTATCATTCTCAATGAACTTGGCATTTCCAGTTTCAACAATTCTTGTACTATGGCTAGGACAATAAAATGTATACCCTTTATATTTTCTGGATAACCAATTAAAAAAGCACTAGTTGTTCTTGAGTCCAGTTTCTTTTCATATGGATTATAAATACGTACTTCCGCCGCATATCCCATACATGAAGATGTTTTAAACTAGATTTCCTCCCCGTCCAAAGTTCAAAAGGTGTTTTTGGAACTGCCTTACTAGGAATCCTGTTTATTAAATAAACGGCGATTTTTAACGCATGAGTCCACAATGACAAGGGTAAAGAGGAATAACTTAACATACTTCTAACCATATCCATTAAGGTACGATTACGCCTTTCTGCAACACCATTTTGTTGTGGTGTACCTGGCATTGTGTATTGAGCACATATGCCATGCTTTTCAAGAAATTTAGCAAATGGACCAGGACATTGACCACTTTCATTGTACTTTCCATAATATTCACCACCTCTATTAGACCTTACAATTTTCACCATTAAATCCAATTGTCTTACAACCTCATCTATAAATACCTCTAGGGCATTTACTTTTTTTTTTTGTAAATTAGCGATTCCCATACGACGGGCTCTTTTTCCCGAATTTTACTCTTAGCAACTCCTATGTTCGAAGCAAGATGTTGTCTAATTAACACCCGAATTACAAATGCCTGGAAAAGTTCTATTGCTATTTCGCGAGGCAATCCACATTGAAGTGAGTTTCGAACCCAGGACCTTCTGGTCTCTAGCAAGAGCTTTAACCACTAGGCTATTCGATTAACTCAACCTCTAGGGCATTTACTGATTGAGATTTTTCATGCAACAAATAGACATAGCCATAACGTGAAAAATCGTCAATAAATGTGATGAAATATTTCCTTTCCGAAAGTTGGAACATTGAAAGGGCCACAAATATCGGTGTGTATAATTTCAAGGAGTTGTGTGCTTCTTGTGGCAGCATTTTTATTTATGTGGTTTGTGTGTTTTCCTCTAATACACTTGACACAAATATTGAGATCCGTAAAATCCAAGTCAGATAATATATCATTCTTTACTAATGTTCAAATCTTTTTCTTGGATATGTGTCCCAAACGTTTACCCCACAAATAAGCAGAACTTTCATCCACTAAACATCGTTTAGTTCCAATACCATGATGCAGGGTGATAAGTGTTTCAGCAAAAAGATTATCAAGTTTTAACTTGTATAAACCATCAGAAGGAACACCAGAACCAAAAAAAAGATTTTGTTTAAATAAACTAAAACAACCATTTCCAAATTTAAAAGAATATCCAGAAGTATCTAATTTAGTTAATGAAATTAAGTTCCTAGAATTTGAAGGTACATAAAGAGTTTGAAACAAATCCAAATGATGTCCAGTACCTAACACTAATCTATATGTTCCAATAGCTTCAACTGGAGCTTTGTCTCGATTCCCCATGGGAACAAACTTTTCATTTGGTTTTATGGTTTGGGTCGTAATGAATCCCCGTATGGTATTCGAAACATGAGTGGTAGAACCGGAATCAATCCACCAAGTATTATAAGGAACTTCAGCTAAATTTGATTCGCAACATACTGAAGCATAATGTATGCCTTTCTTTTCGAACCATGCCTTACGTTTCACGCAATCTTTCTAACAGTGTCCGTATTATAATAACTGATTTTCACATATAAAATCATAATACTCGAATAGAGACATACGGTCCATGTCGATTGATCCGTATTTGAATATATATGACTTGATAGTTTGTTTCTCCTTTCTGACTCTACTTTTATATTGATTCTTGATAAACAGAATATATGTTTATGATTGAGTGAAAAGAGGATAATGATATGATCTCACATCTCATACATGTGAACACTATTTATAGTTTACAATCTATCATTTTAAACAATCACGTCTATTCACAAATAACTGTTTATGAACAAGTACATTCACTTAACCGTTCATGAACAATTGCATATATTAGTAAATAACTATTGGCCAATTATAATTAGCCACTTAATAGTTATTATTAAATCTTCTTCATTAAATTTAAATGGGATAGATTATTTATAATATAATCTTACAGTTATAATTTTCGAAACTGCTAAATCGAAATTGAATGTCAAACACAGTTTGAACATTGAGTTCAAATACAAACACAAATACGAGTATCGATTCTAATGTCAAATATCGAATGCGAGTACCGAATACGAATTGAATATCGTATGTGCATATTGAATACGAACCAAATATCGAATATTACCGAATTAGAGTAATTAACCAATATATTCGCGAATACCAAATTTAAAATTAAATATTATTTTACTTTTCGTGCTTGGTTCGAATTCGATAACCTACGAATACAAATAGTATTCAGTGGTGTTATTGAACAAGAACGGAACACCAGTGTGTATTAGTAATGGTGTCACTAAAAATATATCTAAATTTTATGTGGTGTTATTGAAGAAATATGCAACACCAATGTATATTATTCAATGGTGTTATTGAACAAGAACGGAACACCAGTGTGTATTAGTAAATGGTGTCACTAAAAATATATCTAAAATTTTATTTATATTCTTGATCACTGACCACGTCTTTAAACTTCTAGACATTTTCTACTAGATGACATGAGACTGAGAAAATTCATTGGTTTTTGAATGAAAGAATTAAAATTAGAAAAAAAATGTTATACTTCAATTTATTTTAAATGAGATTAATACTAGAATTCATATTTTCGATATTGGTGAGCTGAAGTAATCATTGCATTTAGCTTCCTCTCTCCAATCTCAATTAATTGCTAATTACTCTATCACTAATACCCAAAATACTACTATTATTTGTTTTTCCACTTAAAGATGTAAGGACAAAAAATACCCAATTAAATATCAACCATAGGATTAAAATATCACTTAAACTCTTAATCTAACGGCTCAGATGGTAGTGAGCACCATGCTCACAAGACCTCCTAAGCATACAAGAAAATTCTCGAAATGACAGAGTGCTTTAAACAAAATAGTGCACAAGATGTTAATCCAGTTCAGTACTAATAGTACCTACGTCTACGAGGAAAATCGCCCAGGAAAGAATCCACTATGAAAAGTTCGTTTACAAGAAGAGACTTATTCTATTCTCTTAACTAGACTCTCCAACAACTATCGAATTTATTCTCAAGTCTCCATCATCCCGATGGGACTATCTACTGTATATGAGTAAGTAAAAGAACGACGCAGGGTTGCTTAATTCCTAAATTAGATTACCAACCTGACTATCAGATTAGGAGTTGTATAGACAATTCTCCTAGTCACACCTAGCTAGAACACGATAAGAGATGCTTAATACCAGATTGTTTGTTTGTTGTTTTCTCAATGACTTAGTAAGTCTCGTTCATCTCCTTTTTATATCTAGAAGAATGGACGGTTTCCTCTGAATTCGTGGGTTGATTATAACCGACAATCTTGATGCTTTCTATTTATAGGATTTTGATTTGCAATACTTGTTTTGCACATCTCAATCTTCAATTAAATTCTCTTGTCTTGCCAGTATATTCTAGGATGTCTTTTAATCAAGACTTTACGATTCTTGGACTTGTCCTATTTCATTGGCTATCAATAAAATATCTTTCAGTCAATTCTTCTCTAAATTTTAATTTTGAATTGACATTTAAAATCAACCTCCGAATATTTTCTTGTGATCTTGGTTTATAAACCGTTCAGTTGATTTAACACTGTGATAATTTCAATTTACCCTTCATAATTGTTTCTGCAAATTAGCTACGCCATTTGGATTATGAGTAAAAAATTTACCCAATTCTTGTGTAGCAACACTTGGTTAATCATTTTTAAGTGTATGTCCCCGACTGTCATTAAGGTTCGTGCTCGGTAATTGTTTTGCTTTGTTTACAAGCTAACAATTATTAAACGATCATCAATCATCATCATATATCTTCTTTGACTATTCAAAGTGCATCCATCAAAATTATATTTCGATAGATAATATACATAAATGTTACTAAGTAGTAAGTACTAATACCTAGCTGTATAGTGTTGATTTAATTCTTAAGTAGTACATACATGTCCTTTTGTATGATTTGTTGACACTTGACCTTTAATTTATGTACACTTTAAGAAACTTTTTAGAATTTATAAATAGTACACCAAATATACTTGAAGTAGATTGTAATCTTTCAGTTTTTTAATTATTAGTTAGTTAATTAATTTTATTAAGAATATCAAAAATATTTCTATCTTGCCCTTATTTTAAATCATTAAAATCAATAATGTATATGTCTTAAAAGGTAAATTTTGGTTTAAATGATATATGAAATTTTGGACAAGTTTTGTATTGGAGAATCAATAAATTAATAAAAACCAACTACTTTATTAAGGATAACATAAAAAAAATGACGAAAAAGCTCATTCAAGTATTAACTAATATGTTAAAAATACAATAAATTTAACTTACATAATAGGTTAAAAAAATGGAGGAAATAGTATTATTTAATAGAAACAAAAGCTACGGAGTAATATATATTGGGCATATGCCCAAACAAATTGAGTCCGGTTTCGGTGCATCAATAATTCGGTGCATCAGGTGCATCAGGTACCCATTTAAAGGTTTTACGTGGGTACTGTACCCACTTAAAACTTCATCATTGGTACTTGTACCCAAATTGTACTATAACAATGTACAATACTACATATTTATTTTGGATTGATAAATATGTGGTATTGTACCATTGTTATAATACAATTTGGGTACAAGTACCAATGATGAAATTTCAAGTGGATACAGTACCCACGTAAAACCTTTAAATTGGTACCTGATACACCTGATACATGGAAGTATTGATGCACCCAATCTTTTCACAAACTAATTAATTCCTTCATACCTATCGTAGAATCTGGGAAACTAACAAGGTGGGTAGGAACATGTCGTGCTATGAGGTAGTCAACAATTGTATCCTCCTTTATCAAAATCAAGTTCTAAATTTTCCAAATTTAAAGTGACATATTGAGGGAGAAGTGATAACAAGTTATTACATAAACTTAAATATATATGGTTTTTGTTTGATCATAAATATTTTTTAGTAACAAATGTTAACTAAGAAGTTATGAATGCAATAAAATATTGAGTCTTTGAAGTGTTTTTTATTTAATTACAACATATCATAATTTTATATAAATATCATACAAATCTTGCATGGTAATTTCCTAAATATTATATTGAAAATAATTGAGTATATATAACACTATATAATAACATAGCTAAAGTTACAAAAAGAATTTCTCCCAGCCGCCATGGCGGTCTTTCTTCACCTAATCCACAAATTGCTCAAATATTCAACCCACATCCTAATCATTCTATCCAATTATATTTATATTATCGATTTTTTTAAAATGTGTCTCTATAACACATATTGAAGTGTCAACAAAAAAAATGTTCGAGAAATTTTTTTATTTAAATTTGACATAAAAAGTATTTTTGAATATATACCTCATATACTTTCAGGTATTATATTTTATTTTCACTTTCTAGCATATGCTCCTAATCCCTAAGAGCTAATACACATATTGAAATCTATCCAAAAAAGGCACATATTGAAAAAATCGATATATTATATAAACATTTCAGTTTATTTTAATCAATCAATTTTAACTTCAAATTAATTTATTCAAATAAAAATTTAAATGTTAAATATATTTTATATATAAATGATGTATATCAATATCTTTTTGGTAGTTGATGTAGTAGTATAAATCTTTTGATAAAACAGATTATTTAAATTGAGATGGGAATATTAACCAATTGGTTAGTTCAGAAATCATATACAAATAAATCAATGATTGTATGTCAAACAGTGACATAAACCAAGAAGTTTCATTGTCCACTTTCTCATCATCATCTTCATATATTACTCAATTGATTTTCCCATCCAAATATTCAAATAGTACCAATTTTTTGTTGTGTCTCCTACAAAATGATTGAAACATGTTCTTTGATTTATCCAAATAAACTCAAACTTCACATATTTTCAACCATTTCATTTGTTATCATAGTGTTTGTGATCTTATTTACTGATATTATTATTTCCAATTTCCCCCTCCAGTTTCACACACATAAATCAATTCAAACATTGTTTTCAGTCAAAGAAGATGTAAATATATTGCCTCCTTTAAATCTTCCTCCTCAAGAAAGGGTTCTTTGGTTCAGACAAAACATTCCAGCGTTTCAGATGTTTTTTCAGACAACAAATTTAGTGGAAAATTTTGATAGCAGAGTTAAAAGATTTCTTGGTAGAAATTGTTCTGTTCAAATATTCAATACATGGATTTCCCCTGTTTGGAAGTTTGGAAAAAGGGAAATTTATTCTTTGCAAAGTGTGTTTAAGTCTCATCCAAATGGATGTTTGGTTATTGTTTCCATGACAATGGATTCTACACAAGGAAAAAGATTATTACAACCCCTTGTTGATAAAGGCTTCAATGTGATCGCAATCCGTCCAAATTTAACGTCTCTGTTCGATAATACTCCAGCTGAGTATTGGTTGAATGATATGAAGACTGGAAAAAAGGATCCGGGTCGAATACCACTAGCACAAAACCTGTCAAATTTGATCAGGCTAGCTGTTCTGTACAAGTATGGAGGTGTTTATCTGGATTCAGATTTCATAATCTTGAAGGACTTTTCGGGTTTAAGGAACTCGATTGGAGCTCAATCCGCGGATTTGGGAGGAAAATGGTTAAGACTGAACAATGCAGTTTTGATATTTGACAAGAACCATCCTCTAGTGTATAAATTCATCGAGGAATTTGCAGAAAGTTTTGATGGAAACAGATGGGGACATAACGGGCCGTATTTGGTTTCTCGAGTTGTTGAGAGAGTTGGATTAACTCAGGATTTCAACTTCACAATCCTGCCTCCTATAGCATTTTACCCTGTTGATTGGAGACAGATAAACGGGTTTTTCGCGAGGCCGAAGAATGTATCCGAGTCCAGATGGATGAAACTGAAGATGGTTCAGATAAATAGGGAGAGTTTTGGAGTACATTTATGGAACAGGGAGAGTAAAAGATTGGATATTGAAGAAGGAAGTATATTAGACAGATTGGTTTCTGATCATTGTTCAATGTGAATAGAAATTTACTGTAGTTGTTAATTAGAAAAAAAACATTTTGAATAGCCAATTTTTGTTATACTTGTATACGGAATATGTATTATTTGTCATTTTATTATGAGAAATAAATTACGCAACTTATATAAAGATGGTCGTAATTTTGTGTTGCAAGGACTTGTAATTACAACTTTAGAATTGATTCTCGATTATAACGTTTAGTTTTATTTGGAGCCTATGCATTGTTGAATCAGATTCTTCTTGATAACTCCAAAATGATTGTATTTCAAGTCAACTTCTGTTTGAGATTCCATTTTTGTTGGTGTTGCTAAATGAAAATTTAATAAGTTTGAGGTAATTGTAGTTTAATCAAGAGTTGTCACTGAGCTATCATATGATTTTCGATCTGATTTAGTGATTTCAGTCAGAGGAACATGTGCTAAGCCTCTAAGGCTCTAATGGCAATTAAGTTTGGATTTTGAGATATAAGAGAGATTAGTTGACAATTAGCATATGAAATTAAAGGATGTAAAATAAACTGTTGAGAATTATGTTGATGCACGCAAAACTCACAGAAAATATTTATCAGGGAATCATTGATGGATTTTAAATTGAGTCTTTCACATTATTCTCTCTCAAAAACTTGAATATTGATTTTTTTTATGCTTCAAACGACAATAGAATACAAAATTTATAATCACCGGAGGTTCAATCAGTAAGGGAATTTCACCGATCTTCAGTATCATGACCTTTACGATACAAGGACTTTTAAGCTATATACCCAAGGACGGAATTAGGGGCAGGGTGGGCCAGTGCCTCCTGAATTTTAAAACCTTATTTTATGATATATAGTTTGAATAAATACTAAGTATTGTTATTGTTGAGATGGTAAAGGGTTTATTAAATTGTGCTAATGACCAGGCTTTAATTCCGGTGGCCACCACTATTTTTTGTAGTCTTCTTCACTTTCAATATTTATTTTTAAATTTTACCTCTTCAGTTTTGATATTTTATATTTGTCTCTTCCTTAAATTTGATATTTTGCCCCTCGGTTTTAATATTTTATATTTGGCCTCCCTTAAATCTCATCCTGGTTCCATGCCTGTTATTATACCTACACAAAATATTTATGGATGTATAACTTTACAATATAACAATGACAAGAGTGTGTAGAACTTATATGGCAATTTTTCTACTATTACTTAGATAAGATAGTGGGTAGATATATCAAAGATCTTACATAAGACTTATATACTATGTATGCTAGAGTAACTTGACTATATTACATGCTGCTTAGTAGATAATCATGTATATTAGTGTGCGATGAATAAGCGTGTAAAGATAAGTGTGAGTGTCTTAGTTAACGTATGAATTGATTACTAGGTTTGTAAAGATATGTGTCAGTGTCTTATAGAGACATGTGCCATAGTATGACGACTAACAAGTCTTGCATGAAAGATATGTGTCCATATATTACATGAAAGATATGATGTATCTTCATATTTCACATGATTTTATTTCGAACCGCCTACAAATTAAATATTTGTAAATCAATTCAATTTGACTAATGATCTAAACTAATTTAGATCAAAATCTATTAGAATCGGATCGTTAACAACCCTAGTACTTATCGAGTCACAGAGTAGCATTGCAAATTTGCAATCGAGCAATGGACTAGTAAATGTTCCAGACTTCCAGCCTCCATGCTCCAGGGGACTTTTCGTAAGCCGACTAAATTCTTCATGGGCCGAGTCCAGGGCGTTAAAATACTAAAAGTCCAATAGGCTGTCAAATCAGTTACTCCCACGGTGGGCGTAAGAGAAAAAAATTTACACCAGCCTGAGCAGCCTCTATCCCAATTAATATCAGCATTTAAAAAAAGTGAAAATTCCAAAAATAAATTTTAGTTTGATTCAAATTTATGAAAAAAATTTACTAATATGATATGAATTTGGATTCTTTTTGCGTAAAAATAAAATGGATGAAGACATCAACACTATAGATACACCAGAACAATATTTTATTCAAAAAATGAAAATATGAAGTTACTACTTTGCCTCCAGGCTCCAACCTCAACACTACATTACCAAATAAGAGAGGGGTAAAACAATAATTTCACTTGAAAAATACTCTTTTTATGTGTATAACAGATCACAAATAGAGTATCAGAAATCAAGTACGGTTGGCATTCAACGATGTTTGTTGTAAGTAAAAACAAAAGATAATCCTCGTAGATCTTTTAGTAGATTCATATCAAGCCTGTCGGGCATTGTATCTGAAAGACAAAAAGTTGTTAGTTAATTTTTCAATAACAATATGCTCCACAATTTTTGGTATTGTCTGAATTCATTTAACCTGTTAGCATTCACTTTGGAAGATGGACCTTTTGTTGATTGAGAACTTTGCTTACATTTAGACCAGTTTCTATTGGGGTTGACAACTTTTTGTTCAATTCCAAAAGTTTTCTTTGCCGAATGTTATTAGGCTATTCCTCAGTCCTCACGCACTAACCAATGTCTACTTGAACTTGAAACTCAAACTTAAAATTTTCGTGTTCGATATTATTTTTCAAAAAAAGAAAGAAAGACACAATGCATGATGAAACACACGTTGAAGCTGTGGAAACAAGCCGTGTAAATAACTATCCCATTATAAAGGAAGTGTTTTCAGTTATTTGTCACAATCTCATTTATCCATCTAGCTAAAGTAGCATTACTACCTAGCTATTTTGCATGAGTTTTCTTTCAAGTTGCATCTCTTCAAGCCAAACTCTTTAGCTTGGAAAGGCTTGGCCGATCGGGTCAACTCGAGCCTATAAGTAACTAGGAGTTAAGCGTCACTAATGAAGTCGTGACTTTCCAGGTAAAAGTGGTGTAAAATGGCTTAGGCCGATCAAGCTATGTGTTCGAGATTTCGTTTAAATGATATCTCAAATCATAACACGAGATTGATTTATATAGTGATTTTTATAAGGTGATATCTTAATAATAACATGCCGTTTGACCATTTTTGTGACTCGATTAATAAATAGGTGCAACAATCAATATCTAGATATTTTCTTCATGAAGAGAAGTATTAGAATAAATGATAAGATTTGAGTAATGATCATTAGAAAGGAATATTATCTAGAAGCACTAGTATTGATGAAATAATGATAAGAAGCAACTAAGTTATGTCTCCATCACATGTGAAATATAATGATACTTGTTGATTTAGGTTAAGGATTTTGAAAGTCAAAAACTAGATTGGCTCACACATGTGGAGGGAAAATCAGTAATGATTTCTATGATTGAGCAACAATCAATTAGTGGGAAGAGTTTTGATCATGTGATCATATCAAAATGTTCTCCAAAAAAGAGAGAAGAAGAGAACCTCAAGGAAGAGTTAGAGGGGCATGTGATGTGAGAATCAATTGAATTAATGCGCGGTGCATGTGGTGTAGTTGAGCCCACAACCCACTCTCCCATCAAACCGATATAGTTCGTAAATAGTCAAGTTAGTGGAGTAGATGAACTTGTAATTAAAAGTTACGAGTTTGCTTCTCTTATCAACGATTTTCGATCCAGTCTTTCACAAGAAGCTTGTTTAGTTTGATTTATCAGGCTGACTTGGTTTACAAACTAGATGTTTACCAATAATAATTACCGACGTGGTTTACAAACTAAATGTTTACCAGTACTAACTGGACATATATCGATTGTGCCGTTATTAGTTGTTACAAAAGAATTGTCACCATTTTGTCTACCTTCACGGCTTAACTTCAGGAGTAAGCATCCTCAATCACTACCTTCACGTCCTAACTTATCATGCTTAGGATTTTAAACGACATACATACAAACCCTTAGATTTAACCAAAGAAATCAACATAAGATTAGTTCGAGATATCGTATTCATACAAACGATCCATTTAAATCGAATAAAACTTGATTTGATTAAGATACCATACTCGACCATATAAATTAACTTGATAGATGATATTACAAGCTATAGCTACTTACGACATAAATATCCTATTACCAACCAAAACTATCACAAATACTACTATGTGCTTCTAATTAAGCCTATCTCATTAGTTGCAAAGAAATCATCACAAATCAGCACACTATTATACCCAACACTTTAAAAAAGGAAAATAACTCGAGGGAAAAAAAAATCCAACACACATCACATGCAAGGGAGAATGATTGCAGCTCCCCTAGTGAATAATACAAAAGTTGGAGGGAGGATAGAGAAGACGGTGATATTTGACCGACTAAGCCGTCTCTGGCTCCGCCAGCCTAGTGGTGTGGCGCTGGGGGAAGTGCATGAGTTGGTGGCGGCGTTGCTGGCTTGCATTGGTAGCATTTTGCAAATAGGCCAAAAGTATCTACCTGTCTCACAAAGTTGGTCATGCTAGCCCATCCTCCAAACCCGAAACCGACCACAAGCACCCAAACCACAATGAACATGTTTATCAAATACATAGCAGTCCAACTTGGCAAGAACCTCGGGGGCTTCTCCGCGGCATTCTGCAATTACGTTACATATGAAAAGATGTGAAAACTAGTTAACGAAGTGGCGTGATGAATCGCAAAGAGATGAACAGTGAAATTAGGCCTGATATAATGATAGGCAACAAGCCAGCTCATGTTATCATCAGATGTAACACATTGCCAACACCATTACTGTTGAGCACATAAGTAATAGAAAACGACTTCCCACCTATATCTTACTCATCATAGGCCATATATCTTCAAATCTTTGAATTTAATGCACATACATTTGTACCTCAAAACACTTAAACCCCACATACCACGCTCACCATACATCGTCAAATTTCGATTACCCCTAAACTTTAGAAAGTCTAATCTGTCTAGATCAATTTTTTGAATTATTGATGTGCCAAGATTGGACCTTTCGTAATGAAATGAAAACGATGGTCACTTCTTGAAAGCGATGAAGATAATAAAAAAAATCATAGTTTTTTAACTCGTATCATATGAAAACACAAACGAGAACAAGATAGCGAAGTTCCTCGCTACTGTACATCATTCTACACAAATATTAAATTTATAAAAACAATGTCATGCATGGTGAAATAAGTGACAAGTTAATTTCAATGGGACTCAGAAACAATAAAGATTGGCAGCAGATTTAGGTGGACCATGCATTGAAAGAAAAACTAAATGCATAGAAAACTATTATCTTCTTTCCGTTTAAACGGCCCGATCGATCTTATCATGTAAAATATCAATTTTGAGATGAGAAGTGGAGCTATTTTGTTGATGTGAAAAAATTAGTTGATTATAATATCAAAAAATAAATTGATAAGTAGAGATATAGACAACCATACAAAATGTGAAAAAAGGCTCTGCTGTGATTTTGTTCTACCAAAGAAATTGAAGCAGATATAATTAAAGATGTCGAAGTAGTAAGAAGGAAGCATTTTTTATTACCTTCCGAGCCTCCGGTTTCCTGTAGGTAAGCATATGAGCGAGCGCTGGGATGATATAAACGGTAAAACTGACTAAAAGTGCACCAACAGCAGAGTTGATCGGTCCAAAGAATGGGAAGATTATAGCCAAAAACCATATTGGTACCACTACCGGTAGCCTTGCAAGTGCTCTTAAACATATGCTTTTCGTGTCATGCATTCCTATCACCTTCTCCCAAACAAAGTATAACGGTGTACACGCGAATCCAAATGTGATGAACTGTTCATTTTTTCCGAAACAGGAATTTAGAAATATTAGAATCGTGAATGTGATCGATGAATAGAGTTAGTGTAATAAAAAATATTGACGTTTTCGTTTTATGAAGCTAAACTTAAGCATCGACGAACATGCTTACGCATCCATACCTGGTGAATAAGCATAAGGATAACGGCCGCATCACGCCATCCGTTCTTGGGCAAGAGGGAGAATGCATTTGAGTGGTTAAGAAGCTGATCACCGAAGGCCCAGTATACAGCTGTGGCTGATGGAATTGTTAATGTGAACACATAAAGTGTGGCCATCAAGTAGATGTACTTGAATTTACGAGGTTTCCACATAGCATGCATTATTTCCCTGTATTATGTTCAATAATTTAATTCGATTTTTATCGAGATAAGGTACAACCTAAGAACAACAGATTTATAGTATAGTATACTGTTCCAGAATTTGTTATATATACATAAATCACTGTTGAAGCTTTTCCAAGTTTTAACTTGAGTAGAGTAATAAATTCTTATGTCAAGATTCAACAAAACTCATATCTAGCAACTTCTTGGAGCACTGGATCCAGCATCCTTAATTGATTGAGGATATATTCAACCTACTTTTAAGCAATAATTCGTTCATATAACTTCTCTCTTTTTCCCAAAAAAAATTCATACCACTCGATACTCCATATCTATAATTTATAAATCTACATATTGATTCTTGAAAACGTTACTTACTCCTTTCGACCCTTTTTCTAAGCGTTTGACTTTTCAGTGTCACTGATATACGACTTAAAATGAAAATATATCTAATTCTACAAGCACAAAAGTTATAAAAAGTTGATATATCAGAAATATATATTGAAGCGAATCTAACAAAATCTCACATAACTATAATATTTCTTACCGACTAATGAAAACTCATTGTCAAAGTTTTTAAAATTTGACTCCAAAAATAGAAGGGTGTTTTAGAAAAAGGGATGGAGGGAGTAATTAAATAAAATTAACAGTCAAATTTAGTGATGTGGCACATCATTATGTATAAGGCTCCAGATCCTCCGTCCGACTCGATGCCCCTTAAATGTCTGGTGCTATAAATGTTCCCTATATTTAATAGTTACGGTATTCTAAATAATGGAATATAATCAGATTCTTGAAAATGAACAAATCTTTTGGGGGGATGAACTGAGTTTTCTGTTTTATCCTTTGGAACAGTAACTTATAATAATTCTGTCCAGGGTCCTAAGACTATGGGTTGGCCGGCAAAAGCTGCAAAGAGAAGCCTAGTAGAAACAATAATAGAACATGCAGAAGAAGAAGAAGATTAATTATCAAGTTATATTATCACGTGTATCAGTGTATGACCAGTCAACATTGTTATTGAGTCTCTCCATTTACATACTTTATCATATTCACTTACTAATGTAGATTTCTATGAACAATTATTTATTAACTGCACATAACAATAGAATACTTACACAGTGACAGCATGTCCACCAAAGGTGTATAAAATATTGGTTGCTCCGGTGAAATACAGCACAAGCTTCTTTGGACCTGTGTGCACTATTCCGTCAACCTGTGATCGAACGAGACATATTAAAATACGTATAAATTATTGGTTGCTCTGTAATAGTAACATGGCGGGACAACGTGAAAAAATAATAAATAATTACCTGGCCGTTGACCACGGCTGCGATGGTTAAATACCACGCCGTGTAAGTGGTCATGCCAAGTCCTAGGAAGGACCAAATACGGTAGTTGTGGAAGGAAGGTATGAACACAGTTGTTGCACAACATGCTCCGAATATGTACGTCCATGTCCTCTTATCCAAATGGTCATTGATGTAGTATATGTTACTGTTCACAACACAAACAAATAAAATTTAATAGATTCTTTACACATAATTTTCGAAATTAATTAATCAAATCAAAATCATAATTAATCAAATCGAAGTATTATTACCTAGCACATGCAATGAGTTGGATAACAGATCCAAAGAGAAGGAAGGTGCAATTGAAAGCAAGTCCTATCGCTTTCCAGTAAGGCCCCAATAACCCATCAAGAACTTCAAACCACTGCATTTTTTCCCATCAATTTACCCTTTAAGGTTACCTTTTAAAGCATGGGTATTATAAATCATTCTACATTGAACATAGTTAGAATAAACAATTATAGTATACTGAACTATGTTGAATCAGTAACCAACATTCGTGTAATGAAAAATGGCGACGTAGATTAAAACTCATCATAGTAATAACGTAAGAAGTTTTTTCTGTAAATGGACTTATTTTGCAATTTACACGACATAATAACACATAAACAGATATATAAAGAGCCCCAACGAGTCGCGAAATCAAGAATACCTTTTAAAGCATGGGCATTATAAATCATTCTACATTGAACATAGTTAGAATAAACAATTATAGTATACTGAACTATGTTGAATCAGTAACCAACATTCGTGTAATGAAAAATGGCGACGTAGATTAAAACTCATCATAGTAATAACGTAAGAAGTTTTTTCTGTAAATGGACTTATTTTGCAATTTACACGACATAATAACACATAAACAGATATATAAAGAGCCCCAACGAGTCGCGAAATCAAGAATTTTAAGTAAGGTGGCAAGAAATGTAAGCTAAAATTTTACTTTTCGATAGCAAACAACAAATTAGATCGTCTTCCCCTGGTTCGACCACTTCTCGAAGAAATTATTGCAAGTGTAACACCAAATATATCAAGATTAGGCAAGGATTATGCAGAGGAGAATTGAGAAATGTGGAAACAAAAATGACCTGAATGACATGATTCTTGAAGCTAACACCTTCTTTTTCCTTTCTAGCTCTATACTCAACATAAAGAACACTGATGAGGTATGCTGTCCAGCTACCAAGAAGACCATAGAATATTTGGAACACTATTCCAGATACCATTCCTAGTTGTGAGAAAGAATATGGTAATGTCAACAGCACTTGAGCAACCTAAAGATTAAAAAACCAAAACAATTACTACAACATAATCAACATTTAGATAACTATGAATATTGTCCTAAAAATCATGTTTTTCTTAACAAATCATGTAGACAACCAATAATATTGTCCTAAAAATCATATTTTTCTTAACAAAACATTTAGATAACCAAGAATATTGTCCTAAAGATGATCTTTTTGTTACTTGATTTGAAGAACAACTGAACCAAGCATCCCAAGCTGAGCCCCCATGCCATAGAAAGTTCTTCATGCTAAAAGAATGATCTTCTTCTTCTTCTTTCCCCTCCAATTCTTTCCCTCCTTCATTTTCAGTTTCATTGAAGTTTGAAACTATTGCTTCCTCTGCTTGCTTTTGTCCCAACATTGTTTTTTGCTATATTCTTGCAGATCTAAAAACACCCAAAAACAAAAATAAATTAGCTAAAAATGGTTTTCAAGAATCTCATAAACAACTATATTCACAAGATTTTGAACTATTTTTAGTACCTTAAAGTTTAGAAGAGTAAAAATGTTCTTGAACCAGTAGCTAATGATCTGCAAAGCAAAGATTTTAAAAAAACACCCTTTGACTGAAATTGTTTCCTTGTCTGAAAATAAATGTGAGTCTTCTCAAATAGAACAGAATGGAAGCTAGAGAGTAATTGCGCCACTCTAGTAGTATGAATGAAAAGTTCTGATAAAAACTCAGCAACAATATCAAAATGAATAAATGCAGTTTGAATATTTTGATAATTAATCTTTCTGATGAAGCCGCCGGAAACAGAGGAGGTCTGAAAAGAAAAAAAATGTGCAGAGGTGAAGAAACAACACGAAGACAGAAATGATCCCTTTTTTGATATGCATTCAAGAAGAACAATAGGGGCTAGGGAGTTTAGCTATATGTAATATGCCTATATATACTACCACTCTACTAGTAGTATATAGATATTGTTATCTGTCAATCTGTCATATAGGTGTAGACCTGAAAAAGGAAACTTTGGTTTTAATTACTTTTTTTTTATAATTTGTAGAGTATAATTGACTGTGTTCCACTAATGATTTGATTCTTGAGTCTCCATTACAGTGAGAAGAAATAATTCTGTGATTCTTGGTTATTTATTTAAATAGTACTTCTTGTACTTACTGTTTCAATCGTTTCAATATGCATTTATTTCTTGTAAGGAACAAATCGTCATTTTGACGGTCTCACATATCTTGTCCTAAAATTTAATTATTTTAATGTAAATTTATTTTTTGAAAAAGTCAAATTTACGTTGTATGAAGATATGAGATTATAGTACTTAACACTCTTTAGTCTATTTCAATTAAGTTGTGTCTGAGGCTATATTTATCTCTTATGCAATTATTTTATGATTTTTGTGTTTCCTTTATTATATTTAGTTATATTACAAAAATTACTCCCTCCATCCCTTTATTTTAGAACCATTTTGACTTTTTGGGTCAAACTTCGAAAATTTTGACCGTAAATTTTTATTAACCGATAAGAAATAATATAATTATATTGGATCTTGTTAGATTCCTCTCAATATATATTTTTGAAATATTAAGTTCTCATAATTTTTATACATGTAAAATTAAAAATATTTACGTTTTAAGTCGTGTCTCGGAGACCGTGAAAAGGTAAATGGTTCTTATAAAAAGGGATGGAGGAGTATTACAATAATAATTAAAATATGATTGTAATAGTCTTAAATTCATAATTTCGACAATAACAAACAACAATATTATGATCATCAATAGACATAGAGTAGTTTATGTGAGATTTCTACCAATTTTATATTAGATTAAAACCGCATTCATTCAAAATTATATGTTCACTTTTTCTTAAATGAAAATTCTAAAATTGGTTTTATTTTAGCTTAAATTGTGGATGAAATACAGATTAATGTGAGATAAATTTAAAATTTTTTAAAATTTTATCAAAGTAGAGTGGTTAAACAAAATGAGTTAGAGAAAGTACGTAAGATATTTTTAAATTTAAAAATATCTTTTAAATTAAAGGATGGAGGTTATAAAAGATAGAGAAACTACTTTATTTGTTTGTTTAGGTGTGCGCGATAAATCTAAATGACAGTAAAATTTAAATATTAATC
This sequence comes from Echium plantagineum, assembly GCA_003412495.2. Classification (NCBI taxonomy): domain Eukaryota; kingdom Viridiplantae; phylum Streptophyta; class Magnoliopsida; order Boraginales; family Boraginaceae; genus Echium; species Echium plantagineum. Next base: position 10,604,325 of record CM016567.1, on the reverse strand, counting down.
TATATGGGGGTCATTGATGATAGTTTATGTGAATGTGATAAAAAGTTATTTGAACACTATTTAACTTTTTTTTTTTTTTTGTAAATTAGCGATGAGGTGAGTATCGAACTCAAGACTTCTGGTCTCTAGCAAGAGTCTTTTCCACTAAGCTATCGGATTAACACATAACACTATTTAACTTTTTGAAATGAGATGAAATATAACTAAAATCATCATTCGCGTACATTACACTTTAAATTAGAAATTAATCAAAATAACGTGAATTTAGATAAAATAGATATTAATCCTTTAACGTAGATTAACTATATAAATATAAAATATATAGTATTATTTTTAAAACCGGATATACTCACAAATATCACCTATATTTATCTAAATTAATCCTAATCCAAATGAATTATTTACTTCTCCTCTTATTTACTTCTCCTTATTTACTTCAAGTGTAAGTGAAGTAATTTTTGGTTTGAACACATCTTAGTCGACTAGCTTGATTATTGGTGAAGTAAACTTACCAAATATGGAAAACTACATCAAGCAGTCAACCGTCTAAAATTTTGGAGCTTTGGATCATTTAATTAGGAGTACTAACAAAATGTGGATTTGAATGTCAACATATTTTACTTTTTAATTCGTTATTTAATTAGGGAGTACTAAGAAAATGTGGATTTGAATACTGAGTCAACATATTTTACTTCGTAATGCGTTAATAACATTTGAGGTTTACAAAAATAACATAAATTTAGATAAATGAAAGCTAATTATTGGATCTAAATTTACATAAGTCAATTTAATGAATTGATTCCTAAGCGACCATAAACTCAAAATTTAACCTAGATTTATCCTAATCTAATCATATCCTAATTTATTTACGTGCTTCAAGTGGAAGTGAAGTAATTTTTTGGTCTGAACACTATTAGTTGACTAGCACTAGCTTGATTATTGATTAAGTAAACTTACCGAAAATGGAAAAGCACGTCAACGAGTCAACCCGTCTAAAATTCTGGAGCTTTGGCTTATTTGATTACTTATTATTATTAAGCGGGTGCCTCAATAGTATAGTGACATCTAATTCGACTTTTTATTAAAAGTATTCATTGTATTTGTTTGTAATACATTTTATATTCATAACTCATTACTAATTTACAAAAAAAAAACAAAATACGAAATAATAAGGTTTTTCGGCCGTTTGCCCCCTATACTATCGGCTAATTTCCTATGTGGTCCTCGAACTATCAGTTCTTTTCAGGGTTGCCCCCTGTACTATCGGTATATTTTACAGGGGGCAACCTGAAAAGAACCGATAGTACAAGGGGCAGCCCTGAAAATAATTGATAATTTGAGGACCATATAGAGAATTAGCCGATAGTATAGGGGGCAAACGGCTAAAAAGCCAAATATTAATAAAAATATAGATTTGAATAGTCGCTCAATCTCTTTTTACTTTTCAATTAAGGGCCTGTTTGTTAAAACTGAATGTCTGAATCTGAAATCTGAAGTCTGACAACAAGTGACTGAATACTGAATGTCTGAATCTGAATTATAACTGAATCTGAATACTGAAAATATTTAGATGTTTGATAACAGTTTAAAAAAATGACTTAAATTAAGTTGAATTGACTATTTTGCCCTTATTTTATTATACATGCATCGTACATTAAACAAATACTTCAACAATAGACAGATAAACAATATATATTATTAATAAACTTATAAATAGTAAAATATATATTAATATAAATAAATAAATAAAATCATATCAAAAATAATTAAAATTGTTGGTTTCACTTGTGATTAATATTGACCGGTTAATTTCTCAGTTCATTGTAGTTGAGTAAATTCATGTTGCATACGATTTTCACTATGTGAGAGCTTTTTGCTTTTTTTATCTTGCAACCAATTCTTTTCTCGAAAATAGTTGCACATGCGCAAGAATGGTGTCAGATGCATTCTAAGCATTTCACGGCAATGAATAGGATGTCCATGTAAGATATCGTTATTTAAGTACTTACATCCGGTAAGAGAGGCATTAGAGGTATCTGGTCGTCTTGCGATTCGCCTTAATCTTATTTTCTTCATAATCAAAACAAGTATTATGAACTTCAGTAATTCCTTTTGATGTTGATTCAACATACTGCAGTCTGCATACAATAAAATATATATATATCAATATCAGATGAAAGAATCGACAATGTAAAGGGTCATCACTTCAAACAAAAAAATTATTGAAAATAGTCATGAAAATGAAAGCAATAATAATAACTTTTAGATCCATTCAAACACAAAACATTCACTTCAATACTGTCATCGAGACAAATTTATGACAACTTATTCAAATAAGGAAATGTTCAGCCTAAAATTGTTGACTACTAATTTTGAAGAACATTTATCTTTCTCCCAATCATAGCAATCCACCCTCGACGTATTTCTTCAGGCTTATCATTCAATATCATCCATTGTTCCCTATAAACTTTACTCTCTGAAAAAATGGCACAAGCTGCAAAATATAAAGGATCGCCAAGGAGTATAGAGCACATGTCATCTAATACTTCATGACATTCTTCCATGGTTGGCCTCTCAGTTTCAACAGATTTTGTAAAGCTATTTAAAGCCGCTATTAACTGATTATCTAGTTCGTTGTGTTGGTTCTTGTAGCTAAATTGATTTTGTTTCTTTGTCTTTAAGCGCTTAGCCTTGGGTTGTAAATCATCTTGATGTGTAGATGGTCCATCATCAAGGTCGGTCTCAACAAAAGCACCAAGGGTCGGTTCATCATCCAAGACTATCAAACATGACTATCAAAATACTACTCATACAAGTTAATTGAAATAATCATAGAATTTTCTTTAAAAAAATTTATATTGGGTTTCAGATTGAAAAAGAATGTAGAGAAAAACAAAGAAAAGAAAAAGAAAGGAGAAAATATATAAGTTGGCAAGAGAAAAAAATTACTAACCTGTTTGAAGAAAGCACCTCAACAATGGAGATAACAAAGTGGAGAAGAAGAAGAAGAAGGAGGAGGCTCTTATGATGGAGACAGAAAGAGACGTGTGAGAGGGTATAATGGGGTAGAAGAGGTGTTTAAATAGGATTGTGAAACTATTTGATTAAGAGGTAAAAAATAAGTAGTATTTTTTGACTTAAAATTTCCTTAAGAATTTCAATCAGATCTTAAAATATTCAGGACTTAAATTTTTTTTGTTAACAAACAGACTGAATAAAATAAGTACTTAAATAATTAATTTTAAGTGCTGAAAAAGTTTAACAAACATGCCCTAATGTGTGTGGGGCCCAATTATGTTTGTGTGTTAACTAAGTACTTAGCTAATGTTAAAAAGAAAGAGTATTAGCTAATGTTGTATTAATTAAAAGAAAGTTAATCAAATCTATCATAAATAATTTTAAAATTTAAAAAATTAAAAATAGATTAATAGTTAAGACTTAAGATTTAATTAATATAAAATTAATATAAAATTAATTAACATACAAGAAATAACTTCGATACGAGACTGGGTAGAGCCCAGAATTTTTGGTATGTTTTTAGCCATCCTCTTATTATTCCCACACCGTTATTAGTGACAACACGCGCAGAACAAACTTCCAACCCCACTTATGGACATCTGAAACAATAATTTATATTCGGTCCGAGATTATGTCTTTTTTTTTTTTTTTCTTATACGCATATTTACTTTTTATACATACGTAAATTTTAGTGACTTTCGGATTACTCAAATACATTAAACGATGGTAAAAATTTATGAGGTCAATTGGCAATAAAAGATGTCACTCAGAATTTTGTATATTGGGCAAAAGTATGTCAATTATCGATATGAATTGTGCGTCCTAACATATAACTCATATATGTTGAAAACATACTTAGGTTAGTAAAATTTGGAATTGATGAATGATCCATATGGCTAAGAGTGTATGTGCGTGATTCATTATAATAAAATTAATTGATAATAGAAGAATTAATCAAACACGAAGTATCTTATATGTTAGCTAGAAGTACATCAACTTTCGATGTAAAATGTGACATCTAAATAATCTCCCCACATATTGGTGTGGTTACATATAAATGTCTCACTACTTAGCTTTAATATTATATTAAGAATCTATAAAATTTCAATATAAAATATATCGATAATAATATAATAAATAATTCAAAATCCTATATATTGACCACCAACCATATCAATTTTTTACATCTCAACAATAATCCTTAGCATCTACTCTTCTTGAATTAAGAGATGCACTAAATGATACTTTTGTTATATAAATTTTGAAAGTAATGCATTTATCAATTTCTATTATTATGAAGATACAAGAAGGATAAGTCCTAGTGATGGTCAACTTATAAATAAATTAGGGCCTGTTTGTTAAAACTGAATGTCTGAATCTGAAGTCTGACAACAAGTGACTGAATCCTGAATGTCTGAATCTGAATGAAAACTGAATCTGAATACTGAAAAATTTAAGTGTTTGATAACCGTTCACTGAAAATTACTCAAGTTATGTTGTATTGACAAATTCATCCCCACCACACTTCCTTATGTATAAATATTATAAACTACATTGTAATATGTATAAATATAATATTATTATTCACATAATATTATGAGTCATTAATTAATAAAATTAAAACAAAATAATTAATATCATTCAGCAAATTATAAAAAGTCAACGAGCAAATATAATATTAAAACTCAAATATTAAATAAATAAATAATACTACAGAAATATTATTAATTAAATTATAAATATTATAGAAAAATAAATGAATTAAATAATTAAATTATAATATTATGAATATGACTAATAAATGAGAATAATAATAATAATGTTAACATTAATAACACGAATATTAATAATAATATGAAAAAGAATAATATTAAGAATCAAAATAACAATAATATAAGAATAATAATAAAATTAGTAATAATATTAATGATAATAATAATAATAATAATAATCTTGATAATAGTAATAAGAGTAGCAATATCAATAATAATAATAATAATAATAATAGTAATGAAGATAATAAAATATTAATAATAATAATAATGAGAATAATAATAATAATAATAATAATAATAATAAGAATAATAAATAATAATAATGAAAATGAAAATAATAATAATAGTAATGAGAATAATAAAATATTAATAATGATATTAATAATAATAATAAAGTGATAATAAAAATAATTAATAAAAATAATGGCAATAATAATCAAAATTATAATAATATATTAATAATGATAACATATAATAATAATAACAATAGTGAAAATAATAATGAGTATAATAATAATAATAATGATAGTAACAATAATAATTAAAGTAATAGTAATAATAATAATAATAATAATAATAATAATGATAATAATGATTATTATTATTAAATAAATAATAATAATAATAACAATAGTGAGAATAATGATGATTATAATAATAATAGTAATAATAATAATTATTATTGTAATACTAATAATAATAATAATAATAATAATAATGATGGTGATGATGATAATAATAATAATAATTATTATTAATATTTAATAATAATAATAATAATAATAATAATAATAGTAATCTTAATAATAAGAAGAAGAAGAATAAGAATATAACGAAGGAAATTAATAATAATAATAATAATAATAATAGAATTTGATTTGAATAAGAATGTATGAGTTTGGAATAATTAAGGAAGGACAAATTGGGGTTTTCAAAGAATTGTTTGATTAAGTCATTAAGAGGAGAAAAATAAGTAACAAATTTTGACTTAATTTTTTGTTAAGGATTTCATTCAGATCTGAATATGTTCAGTACTTAATTTTTTCTATTAACAAACAGACTTAATTAAATAAGTACTTAATACATTAATTTTAAGTGCTGAAAAAGTTTAACAAACATGCCTTAGCCTAGTGGAAAACTCTTGCTAGTGACCAAAAGGTGCTGTATTCGAAACATCTATCACTAATTTATAAAAAAAAGAATTACGTGTGTTAGGCTAATGGGCAACCCTAGCCCATAAGTCCGTAGACTATATTAGTATTAGGGTTAGATTGATGTTTATCTATAAATATAGGTGATCAATATTGTATTCAGAGGAACAATTGTCATCAATAATATATCTCTCTTTATATTTCCACATGGTATAAGAGCCTTTTTTTATTCTTGAGGCCTAAATTTGACTTCCGCTGCCTTGCTGGTGAGTTTTTATTATGTGATACTCGCCGACGGAATTTAAAAACACTTTATTTTCTTTTTCTATAATTTTTGTTAGTAGATCTAAAATTTATTTAGTTGTTTTGTTTCAGTTCTAGTTTTCTCGTTGAAAAAACAAACAAAAAGAAAACTTTGCTATAATGTGATATGTTTAAAAAAAATGGCGTTCCTCATAAATATTGATTGGCGAATTACGCATTGTCTGCGAGTCCGATATGCATTGTCTGGCGAGTCCTATACGCACCGACGGAGGAACTTACCCACTGACTGCGTGAATGGTGGCTGTAGCTGTTTACACAACCCATAGATTGTGACATTTATTTATGTCTTCTTTTTTAACTATTATTATTATTGTTGTATTGCAAATTGATGGAAACTCTATAAAATTACCCTAAATTTGAGGGAGGATGTTACGCTAATGAGCAACCCTAGCCCATAAACCCGTAAAGTATGTTAGGGTTAATGTTAGATTAATGTTTACCTATAAATATAGGTGTTCAATATTATATTGAAAGAAATAATTGTTATCATTAATATATTTCCCTCCATATTTTCACGGTATCTTGGTAATAAGAGTAAAAGGTTTGTTGCACACTACTTGATATCTCACACAAATATATCTCCAAATATTTGATCAATTTTAGTTAAAAGGAAGAAAAGATAGTGCCGGCAAAGTGAAGTGGCCATAAACTCCATGTCCTGGATGGGAAGAAAATAATAGGCTGCACTCAATCTCATATTGCTTGGGATTTTGCCGGCTACATTTCTCACCTCAATCGCTTCTAAACAACATTACTTCTTTAATGGGAAACATTTTTATTGGACTTTTAGAAAGGAATATTCTTACACATTTTCACATTTCACTATAAAATTTGTTGCCATTTTTCAATAATAGTCCTTCATGCACTATGAGTGGTTTCAACTAAATACTCTCTTTATATCTAAATGATTGACATATTTTAACTTTCATGACCAACAAAATACGATTTAAAACGTAAATATCTCTTATTCTATATATAAAAAAAATTATAAAAAGTTGATATTTCAAAATATATATTGAAATGGATCTAACAAGATCCTACATGTCTATATTATTTTTTATTGTTTAATAAAAAATCTTGATCAAATTTTTTAAAATTTGACCACAAAAGTCAAAATGTGCTAATCATTTAGGGACGAAGGGAATGTCCTTTTTTATTGCATAGTATCAATGATTCAATATTTAAATCATAAAATGTTACATTTATATTATTAAATTTTTACACTCCACTACTTTTAAATGATTGTTCCCATAAATTTTGAAAAATTAAAACCAACACAATTTGATTTGAATCAGAATAATTGTTTAATAGTAAAAATGACTACACCTTATTATTAGACTTCACCTTTTCATCACTACCTTATTTTGATTAATTTCTCATTTGGTGAGCTACTTTTATTATGATGAGTTGTTGACTACTACTAAGTGATGCATGCATGATAGAATTTAAGAAAAGAATGAAAGAAGTTGAGATAGGTTTTGTCAAACATGAAAATATATTTATAGATTTTGAAAATCTAAGTGTGTGTGGTGGGGGGGGGGGGTCATGATATTTTGAGGTCACGAGAGAAGGAAAATCGGCACTATGTTCCATCTTTGCCCCTCACATGGACCCCCAACTTACCTCTTGTACCCCTCTGCTCTATTTTTATTGTTCTTTTACTATATCACTCATGCACGACATCTTTACAGATCTTTTTATTTTTTTGAATTTCCTTCTTACTACCAATTTATACGTAAATTCGTTTTCTTATTGTCTAAAGCAGTAACCTACCGGGTCGGCTCTGGGCCTAAACAAGGTTGGCGGATCACAAGGGGTTCAGGATCGCAAATTTTTAAAAATATAAATATTTCATATTTAGGATTCTAAATTCTAGATCAAACTATTAATTACAACACTAATATTATTTATTAATTTATTGCTAAATTGTAGTTTGTACAACTATAACACTCCACTTGGCACTTACTTACCTCTCCTACAACTAATTAGCATAATTATTTGCGGTTAATTTCTTTTCGTTAAACATTACTATTAATTATGATTCAAGTTTCTCAAAATTAACATTAACATATAGTCTATATATGTGAAACATTACAACAATTTTAATAAAAAAAAACTAAACTTCAATTGCTATATTTTAATTTGCGGTCGGGCATTCGACAATTTGGGCTAGTCGCGTTATCATTCAACTTCCAAGTTCTAACTTCTAATAACATTAATCAGGTGATACTTTTCCTTTTATTTGATTATTGTGTAACTTATGTTATTATAAATCATGTATATTAATTTGTTATAATTTTACATTTAATTATTTATTTATTGTATGAGATGTCGTCTAGAAAATATTTATCTGAAAGTGAAAAAAAAAAAAACGATAGAGGCATTAATTGAATCACAAAAAAGAGTTATTAATAATTTTTTCTCAAAAACTTCAATTATTCAAGAATCTAGTGAACAATCAAATTGAGCGGGGTGAATCTATTTCAAGTCCGGTTTCAGTGCATCAATACTTCCATGCATCAGATTCATCAATGTACCCGCTTAAAGGCTTCACGTGGGTATTGTACCCACTTGAAACTTCATCTACAAGCAACAATATTAACATAACTTATACCCAAATTATACTATAACAATGGTACAGTACCACAATATATACCAATCCAAAATAAAAGTAGTAAATATATATGTAATTTGTAAATTGACCTACAAATATATAGATAATTGCAACGTGACCCTTAATTATATAGATAATTACAGTGTAACCCTTACTTTATAAGATATTATACTCCGACCCCTTTAATGAACCTGATGCATGAAAATATCGATAGATCCAATCTTTTCACGTATACCTCATACATTATACACACTCGGTTATTATTTTTTCGCTTTCTTGTTAAAATAATCTAACTCGTAATTCTTCCACCTTTCTACAAATGAAGTGAGTAAATAAATATAGACGATACCATTATTGGGCAAGCCTAGTATAGGTTTATACATATTTTCAATGAGCAGCACATTCGCTGGATACCATAATTGATATTGATTGATGGCATCTTTAATTTATGTTTAGTCACCATTTAGTCAAAGAAAAAGATACATGCATGTTTTTTAAAGTTTAAACTTCATCAGATCATATATAGAAGTATAGAACTGTATTTCTAAATGATATTCCTTGTGGTTATTAGGTGTCAAACTATATAAAATAAAATGATAACTTTAATAGATTATTATCCTTATATACTGATAAATTATACTACTATATTATATTCACCAGCACATACATTGTATATATTGACTAATTAATCCGGTTCTTGATGTATATATTCGTAAATTAAACGAACTTATTAGTACGTTGTGTAGGAGTGTTAAAAACAAGATCTTTTTGTTAAATTTAAAAATTAAAATCTGACCATAAATGACTAAATACTGAATGTATGAAACTGACTTATAGAATATGAATACTGAAAATATTTAGGTGTTTGATAATAACTTAAAAGAAATAACTGAAATCGAGTTATATTGACAACTTTGTCCCTACTTTAATTCATTTTTATATAAATAATAATATGTATAACAAATAATATTATAAGCGATAAATAAATTATATATAGAATTAATATAATAAATATGATTTCATAATGGAGTAATAATAATGATGAAGAAGATGATGATAATAACAATAATAATAATAATAATAATAATAATAATAGCAAAAATAGTAATAAGAATGTTATTAACAATAAAAATAAAAAACTAACAATAATAATAACAGGAATAATAATGATAATAATAGTAGTAACAATATTAATAATGAAAACAATAATATTTATAATAATAACAATAATAACAATAATAACAATAATCTAGAACAATAATATAAGAAAAATATAATAATAAGAATAATGACGACGATGATGATGATGATAATAATAAGAATAATAATATTTAGTAATAATAATGATAGTTATTACTATATTAACAATAAGATATTAATGATAATAAAAAAATTAATAATAATAATTATAACAATAAAAATGACAATAATATTAATAGCAATAATGATACTAATAATAATAATGAAATATTAATAATAAGAATACTAAACAGAATAACAAAATAATTTACTAATAATAATCTTATAATGAAAGTAATAATATTTATAATAATAATAATGAAAATAAGATTTGTAATAATAATACTAATAATAAAAATAATAATATTAGTAATTTATAATAATAAAAAGAAAAATAAGGATGATAATAATAATAATAATAATCACAATCATAACTTTAATAATAATAATAGTAGTAGTAATAATAATAATAATAATAATAATAATAATAATAATAATAATGATAATAATAGAAAAAGAATATTATTAATGTTAAAAGTCAATGGGGTTCCACTCTGAAACCAATTGGCCATATAGGGAGTAGCCCAAGATTTTATATATTAACTCGGGAGTATATTTCCTCTCCATTATTATTTAGCGGAACTACATGGGCGGGTTACACCTGCCTCAATTAACTTGGGTTGGCTCTTATATCATATTAAGAGTCTATAAAATTTCACTCTAAAATCAATTCAAACATCAATTTGAAATTATTATGAACCTCAGAATGTTGAGGAATTTGCACGCCATTGGTTTGTAATGCATGAAAGAAAGGAAAAAGTAGTAATGTGTTTAAAAATAAGCAATAAATATTTCAATGAAAACAAAATACTCCAAAACCAAAAATTAATTGGCCTTTTGATTGCAATATGTGATGAGAATAATAAGATAATGTCCATTAGGTTAACATTTTGTATTATAAATATTGTATTTTTGTATTTAATAAGTATATTTTTGTATTCAATAAAATCAAGGAAATCAATTATTTCTATAAATAATAATGGGTAAGGTCTCAAAATGGTTCCGTTAAATTTTCCATCTCAAGAAGATAAATTCGTCATCTGAGAGCTTAATCACACCAAAACAATATCTGGGTGTGTGAAAAAAAAATCCAATCTTGATGAACTAAAAGTGAGTTTTGTGGAAAATGTTAATGCTAATAACACACATGCTATAACGGTGGTTGTTACAACAACTGCAATAGCTGAGGTGATTGTTGCGGCGGCACATGCAGCTGCGGAAGTGGTGAGGTTGACCAGTGGGGACTAGAAATAGAGATGGTGGTGAAGTGGACTGAAAGAATTGGTAAAGTTTCAAGCTTAGTTTGAGGTCGGATTGTTAGTAAACAAACTGCAGATATGCTGAAGAGAATGTAGGCAATGGCCCGAATCTAAGCCCGAGCCTGTGCGACACGATCTTATACTTCAGATTCATTCCAATGTGCCAACAATTTTATCCAAAATTGGCATCCTGGCAATGAAACCTCTAAAGGACTTGACATGCGGCAACACTCTGACACTTTCAACCATGTGGCACAAACTCAAAAGCACATGCAACAATTTTGGATAAAATTGTTGGTACGTTGAGATGAATCTGAAGTATAAGCTCGTGTCGCACAAGTTCGGGCTTGGATTCTTGCCATTGCCTGCATTTTTTTCAGCATATCTACACTTTATCTCCTGACAATGCAACCTCACACTAAAGCTTGAAATTTTACCAATCTTTTCAGTCCACTTCACCACCACCACCTCTACTTCTACTCCCTTACTAATCACCCTCACCACCTCCGCAGCTGCACGCGCCGCTGTTACAACCGCCTCAGCCACATCTTCCACAAAACTCGCTTTTGGTTCATCAAGATTGGATTTTTTTTTTACATATCCAAATTTTTTTTTGGTGTGATTAACCTTCTCAGATAATGAATTTGTCCTTTTTCAGACGGAAAATTGAACGTAACAATTTTGAGACCGTACCCATTATTATTTGCAGAAATAATTGACTTCCTTGATTTTATTAAGTACAAGAATACAATTATTGAATACAAAAATACAATATTTATAATACAAAATGTTAACGTAATGGACAGTATCTCATTATTCTTATCACAGATTGCAATCAAATAAGCCAATCAATTTTCAGTTTTGAAGTAATTTGTTTTAATTGAAATATTTATTGCTTATTTCCCAACACATGACTATTTTTTCCTTTCTTTCATGCATTAGAACCCATTTGCGTGCAAATTCCTCAACATTCTTACGTTCAAAATAATTTCAAATTAATGTTTGAATTGATTTTAGAGTGGAACCCGTAGAATCATAACATGGTATCAAAGGCAACCCCGAGTTAACTGAGGCACGTGTAACTCCGCCGATGTTGTTCCGGTAAATAATACTGGCGAGGAAAATTCCGCCGACGATTAGATTACACGTGAGGGGTATTGTTAAAATGCACCCCTACGCACATCGAAAGTCGGTGTCCTGTCAATATAAAAGATCTTGGACCACTCCCACTATTGCCAAATAATTTTAGAGTGGAATCCCATAGACTCTTAACATTTATTAATAATAATTTTGACCTGATTCAAATAAGAACGTATAGATTTGAAAGAATATGATAAATATGAAAAGAATTATGAAAAGAAAAATTTATGTAAAATTGAAATTCATCATTTCTGATTTGATAAAGAGGAGAAAATTAGGTTAAGAATATTCATTCAAAATTTTGTTCTGATTAAGATCTCAATTTATTCAACACTTGATACAAAACAGACTTAATAAATTAAGTATTCAATTAACTAATTTTAGATGTTTAATAGGTTTAATAACAATACCCTAAATATCGAAATTACTAAACTTTTATTAGAATATATTATCCCAATTCGATCTTTATTGAATGATCGTCTCAGTGTTGAACAAAATGATTGAAGAAGTTGCAACAATAATGACTTAGGGAACTTGTTAGAAAAATTATAATCATTCGACCATTTTTTCAGATACAATGAACAATATTTTATTTTCAACTAACTTTTCATCTTAAGTACCACTATTGTTAGAATATTGTGGAATCAATGATTGTATTATTGAATAATAATACATATTTATACAGAAAGATGTCTACCATTACGAGGCTAATATAGTTAAATAATGAGTAATGATCATTAATGCGAATAATGGTTACTAATGCTATATAGTCAATGATTACTAATGCTAATAAATATACAACTATTGGTGTAATAATTCTAATACTAACCCTAATACTCCCTTCTACGGGCTTATGGGCTACTCGCCCATTAACCCAACACCTCCCTCAAACTCATGGTAATTTGATAGAATTACCATGAGTTTGCAATACAACAACAATAATAATAATAGTTAAAATAAAAGACATAAATAAATGCAATAATCTTCAATGGGTTGTGTAAACAGCAACAACCACCATTCCTTCAGTCGGTGCGTAGGTTCCTCCGTCGATGCGTATATGACTCGCCAGACAATACATATCGGACTCGCCAGACAATGCCTATATGACTCACCAGACAATGCATATCGGACTCGCCAGACAATGCTTATCAGACTCACCAGACAACGCGTATCATCAATCATTAATTGTCAGGAATGCCATCCTTTTCGAACTTGTCAAATTTTGTTTAAAATTCCACTTTAACTCGAAGTAGAATAAATCAATATTTTTTCTTCTATTTTTTTCAATGGGCTACTCCCACTTGTTTATATAACTTCTCTCTCCCTCAAACTCATGGTAATTTATTTAGTTCTATACCTCATTCTTTCAAGACAACTGGTTGGTCCCACCACCACTAGAGATTGGACGCACGCCAAGAATGCTTGTTCTATTTTATAGGATACAATGGCTAGTCTACTAACATAGTCGGGGAGAGGTCTCCTGATTCATGTAGAGCATGCTTTCTGGAATAAGTAATCAATTGTAATCCCATGTCGACCGTCTAGAAATGCGAGGTCCCAAAACATGCGAGTAGGTTTGGGTATAGCATGACTTGAACCTGAAGTAGCACGCACTGGCCTTAGAAACTACTGGTCAAAGAGGTTTTTATCACTTTGAGGTCATGAGAACCTTTTTTGAGCGGTTCAAATAGGTCTTTCAGACTTTCACAATCATCCTAGAATTTTTTATGAGTTTGCAATAATAATAAGTAATAATAATAAGTAGTAAAAAAAGACTAACTCTCAAATAAACAAAAATTTAAAGAAATCTTATAAAAAGAAAATAAAAATCAACGAAATTTCGCCGGTGAGTATTACACGGTAGAAACCTCTATTATCATCAATTTACAATTTTACTAGCTGTCACGGCCCGTCGATTGACGGGCGAAAATGTTATCTTTTCGAGTACGGGACTAACTAATACTCCCTCCGTTCTCTTTTACTTGTCGTTCTAGCCATTTGCACATAGATTAAGAAAAAGTAAAAGAGAGTCAAAAAGTACATTGGAAATATAAAATTACAATCAATTGATACTATATAATTGGTTGTTTGATAAATTCAAAGTAAAAAGTAATTAAAAGGTACATTGATAATATAAATTTGCAATTAATTAAGCTAAAACGACAACTATTTAGAAACAAAAATTTGAGGCTAGAACGACAAGTAAAAGAGAACGGAGGGAGTATAATAAGTATATTATTTGATAATGAAACTTAATTTATATCAATGATAAGGCAAAGTTGATATTCCGACAGAATGTTTTTTTATAGCACTCACATTCCTTCCAGTACGTTGCTTAAAAGTGTGTTCTAAAGCCATAGTGGGGAGAGCCTTAGAATCGAGAGCTGCAACATTTTCAGACCTGGAATCTGTATCACTGTATGCACCCGAGTCTGTTGCAAATCTGATGATGACTGGTGTTGTGGTTCTGTTGCTTCTGAAATTGTCGATCCGACCTTAATTGGTGCTAATGACATATAATTAGACCTGTTTGCATTTTGCAATCTGAAAACCTCCACTAACGCCTTTAGACTGTAGAATGGAGTTTCCCCATAGTACAAAGCCTTCCAATTTGTCCAATCTGGTCTGCTAGCTTAGGGTTGAATGTTTGTGAAGTTGGGGTCATATCCATGTGCAAATCAATCTTGATAACCTGATTTCTATTATGCAATATATGCCCAGTACAAAAATCTTGGTCACCTTGTTCAATCTGGTCAATGGGGCTCTTTTTTATGACAAAAGCTGCTCGAAGACAATCTTCATCATTGTAACATTCCTGATCTGTAAACAACATATTCCAGTTCATCCAAAGCCGATGTGGAATGTAATTTAGTCTCTTTATCAAAGCTCAAGCTTTTCGCATCAGCCAAACCATCAAACGTGTTCTGCACCTTGTTTCACTCATATCATGTTCCATGAAGAGAACTTGACACAAAAGCAAAAGAATAAATGTTTACTGGTGCATTCGTCCAATCTTTTGGCAGAATATATATGAAAGCTATTTAAGATCCAAAATGTTTACTTAAGAATCAAACAAATCCAAAAGAAGAAGAATCACAGAAAACATCATACTGAAATAAGAAAAGAAACTTAACCATCCGGAAGTAGAAGCAGAGCTCATCTGCCATTTATAGAAGAGTAACTAAATCCAAGCAGAATAAAAGCAAACTCTGGCATATTTTAGCACGAGTCAATTCGTTATCATCAATCTCTGCTCCTGTTTCCCTTCTATCATTGAATTCTAAAAAGGCATAGCTTGGGGCTGTCTTGCAATGCACACACTCATATCATGTTGCCCCGATTTACTAAGAATCAATGAGCTCAACTGCAATGGCACAAACTGTTGTATCTTGACTACCTTTCCAACCCGTCCATTTTGCGTAACAGCCTCTTTAACCTTAATATTCAACATAGTGCTCTGCTTAGGTTCCTTTCAAGGTGAAAATCCGATAAACTGATTGACTCAAAGTAACACTATTGTTATTCGATTCACAAACTTGCACATGTAATCTACTAATTTATCAAATTTGTGTAGTAACAAACACAAAAAGATCATCCGCTGTCACACAAAATTAATTATTCATCATAATTGAACAATTACACAATTAATACTAATTACTCTAAAAATCCCAAACTCCATATCAAATAGGGAATGACCAAAAATGGACATAATTTAATTTTAAGAACAAAAGCAACACAGATTGATTATAGAAAAAGTAAAACTTAATTGTAGAATACTCTTATACTATTTCTAATTCAAGCTTGATAATTTCAAATTAATTGATTTGTAGAGGGAGGGGGAACTGGGATATTGATCTAGGGCGGTGGGAAGCTGATCTTGTTGTTGTCGGTGTGGGCTGAGAGATTGTAGGCGTGGCCGCAAGGTGTTGGGAGTACTGGATAAAGGCCCCTTCTCTCCAACAAAACACAATTCACAAAAACACCAAATGAAGACAGAAATTGCAAATCAAAGAAGTCGAAATTGGGCAAAAATTCAAAGTCGAGAAAACCCAAAGTACAAACCTCGACATGGGAAGATAGAGAGAGACTTGAATTCGTCGAAAAAAGAAGACATGTGCGGAGGAGAAAGGTGATCGGGGCTAGGGGAGGCAGGTAGGGAGGGTGGGGGAGGCAAATAAAAATAGGGTTAATGGAGTATTTAGAACTTACATATAAAAGAATGATGGTACAACATTCTCAAGAGAAATTCACAACTCAAAGAATGATGGTACAACATTCTCAAGAGAAATTCACAACTCAAGTGTTTGTTATGAAGCGAAGGTACACCTATTACATCATATAGTACAAGCGTGTTATGCAGGGATTGGATCGTTTGTGCTTCACTGTCTATTAGGCGAGTGACATTTAGAAGAAGTGTACAACCTTTTATGCGCATGGTACAGCTTTAATGCAGCTAAATTTTAAAACAACAAAATACGCCCACTCGCGGGACAGCGTATGGACCATTCGCGTGGTCCACACGCGATC
The DNA here is from genome assembly GCA_003412495.2 of Echium plantagineum. Taxonomy (NCBI): domain Eukaryota; kingdom Viridiplantae; phylum Streptophyta; class Magnoliopsida; order Boraginales; family Boraginaceae; genus Echium; species Echium plantagineum. The sequence goes on along the minus strand of CM016567.1, from coordinate 10,587,218 downwards.
CCGCCTTTATATATACTAATAATAATAATAATAATAATACTAATAATATTATTAGCATACGGGTGGACAGAATAATTAGCATCCGTCGAATCTGATAAGTTATAGAATGATTAAGTTTAATGAGTAATCATAATTAACTTTTGTTGCTTTATTAAGGAGCTTTATTCGCATAAGCGTGCACATATTAAAGAAATAAAAAGCTTTAGGATCTTATAAGTAATAACATATCCCCCTAATCGAGTAAGGAAGTTGTATTTGTAATAATTAGAGGCGGAAAGAGCCGCTAATTCAAGACATTTAATGCGTTTTCCATATTTGATGCCCTTAAATAAAGCTTGGGCTAATTAGTTGTATATTATCGACATGACTACATCTCAACCTTTTTGCTTTCATTGGATTCAAAAAAGACACTTGCACATAACTATATACACCGACCCATATGGCCATATATGTATATATATTGCTCTAATAATTATTGTATACTTTTTTCGTTCAGTTTTGCTTATTGTTTTAACTATTTGCATGTAAATTAAAGAAATAAAAAAACAGTAAAAAAAATTAGATTAAAAATAAAAAAGAACAATTATTTAAAATTATATTATTAATTTTATGAAAAAAAATAGTCAAAAAATTCATTTATAATACTACGAAAAAGTAGTAAGAAAATTTATTTATAATACAGAGATACAATGATGTTGATGTTTTTTACCCTAAAATTTATGTTAAAACAACTAAAAGTGGACAGAATGAATATCAACCGACGGAAACAAAAAAGAAAAGATCATTATTTCTTCCACAAATTTTTATAATGTTTTGCTTTAAGAAAGGTCCCTATATACCTGCTATTTAATTCAACGTACTCTCTTTGTCATTTAATTTAAAAGACCATTTTTTAAAATAACAATCCCTTCTCAAGTTTGATTTTATTATTATGTTTGTGAAATGAATGCATAAATTTATTGGTAGGGACTTGAGATTCTATGGCATTATTAGGGGTGGCAAACGGACTGGGCCCCCTCGGATTGTCCGAGGCCCCGGCCCAACAGCCCCTCTCGAGTTTGGTCCCGGCCCACTAGGTCCGCCAACGGCCCCTGGTATGTTTAGTAGTGAGATGGACAGGGGCCAATGGTTAGAGATTTAGGCCCAGACCCGGTTCGAGTCCACCACAAATTCGGTGAGCGTTCGTCTTGGGCCCGGTTCGAGGCCCCCTAGGCCATTAACAATGTCCCCACGTTACATTCCAACGTGGGGACGTTGCAAGTATAAAACACAACGTGGACACGTATAGATAAATAAAACCGTTATTTCTCCCAACATTTGAAAAACTAGCCGTTATAGGAGCAACGTGGCCACGTTTAGAAAGAAACGTCTGTACGTTTTGTTAAACGTGGCTACATTATTTTAATAACGTTGACATGTTGATCTAAACACAGCCGTTACAAGTGCAACGTGACCACGTTAATGACCAACGTGGGCACGTTGTCCCTTATATCACCTTCACAAATTCATTCTTTTGATCTATAAATATGATACCTTGAGCATCTACTTCATTACCAAACACTTTTAATTTATCAATAAGTGGGACAAATTACATCAAATGGATCGAGAAGAAATTCCAAGTGAAGTACCATTGAAGAGGTTTTACAAGGTTATTCTCGAGCCCACTTGTGAACGTCTTGAACTATCTAAGAAGTATGTTACTGTTAGAGGATGTCGGCTTTTTCTTGAAGGCGAGTGTAAGTTTTTTATTGATGATCAAATATTCGTTGTGAAGTTCGAAAATGGAGAACTAGGATGTGTCTTCTTTAAGGATGAATGGCGCCAATTTGCAACTCATTTCAACTTAGCACGAGGGGAATTGTTCACGTTCAAGTTTCATAATTAAAAACCGAGCGATATGGATGTATCGTTTATGTTGTTCGCATATATGGTCTTAATGCTTGCGAGAAACGACCAATTGCACCTTGAAGTCTTTAATTAGCTATGTAAACTCATTTTTCATATGAGTATAAACTGTGATTTTTAATAATGTCGTAATATAATATTGATGCCTCATTTTATAACAAATAAAAATAACCAACTAATTGTTCAATTTAGCGAAAGTGCGATAACGTGACATAATAAAACGTGCCCACGTTAGTTTTAACATGGGCACGTTTTCGTCTAAAATTGACGAAAGGAATGGAGACATCAACGTGCCCACGTTAATTATATAACGTCCCCACGTTAAGCCACCGATCCAGGGGCCTCGAAGTGAACATGGGCCAAGCTTTCCCTTAACGGATGGGCCCGGTTCGTTAAGAACCCTGGGCCCATCGAATATGGTACGTGAGCCGCCCCGGTTCGCCCTTAAATAAGTACAGTGAAATGTCTATAAATTAATAATGTTGGGATCGGTCAAATTTATTAATTTAGAGAGTTATTAATTTATCTATAAATTAATAATTTATTAATTTAAAGAGTTTTTGCATGAGATGAAGAGTTTTTGCATAAATATATGTAGAGTTTAATGATACTACTATTATCATTGAGAACAATGTTGATGATGAAGATGATGATGATGATACTGTGTCTTCGGAACCTGTTACCCAAAAGGAAGCACTTTTGACGTCTAGAATGCTTCACAAATTTATGTTACAATTCTAAAACACAAGACCGGAACTAATGGATGCAATAAGAAAAATTAGAGGTGAACTCGAATGTGATTTGAACTTTAAGAAAAAAATAAACTACTATAGAGTCATATTTAAATTGTAATTATATTATTTAATTTTTAAGGATTATTAATTTATAATTTTCATGGGACCTTATATCCTAAAGGATTTTTTTTTAAAAAGTATTATCTTATTATTTAATCGATTTCGTTAATTTTTTTAACTAGCCCAAGTTGGGACCGGATAAATTTATTATCTTAGAGAGATTATTAATTTATAGACGTTTTACTGTAGATAACTTATCATTGAACATGTTTATATTTTGTTAACATGTGTATTGCTATTAATAAAGTCATTATATTATTCAAGACAATATATATCACTATATTGCAATTTATATTATATTTGATTAAGTTTTGTAATAGAAAATTATATTATATTTAATTAAGTTTTGTAATAGAAAATATATTCTTAAAAGAGCAATATTCATCATTATTATAATACCTGACGCAAAGTGGGTGATGTGATATGTTTGATATGATTTGATTAGTACTACTCATATCATAAAGATGCATCTTCTTTTTTGGGTAGGACAAATGACATGGATGATCATCTATGTTTGGGTAGGGGTTCCAGTTGATCACGTATGTTTCAGATGATCCTGGTTGAAACATAAACGATAAGTGATCAACCGAGACCCCTACCTGAACAGAGGTGATCATCCCTATCATTTTCCCTATAATACATATACATATTTTCCAAAAATTGTTGGATAAAATGAGAATAGGTTATTGCACAGTACCTAGCTAATAGGCTTTTACGGAGATGGTGGTTCAAAGTTTTTTTCGAACATAGTCTCGAAATGATAAAAATAAGAAATATTTCCGAAATATTATAGAAACAATTAAGAAACGATGTAAACAACATAAACATAAATTATACATATTAAACGAAAAATCAATATAAATTATATATATTAAAGGAAATTTGAATAAGCATAAATATTGGGTCACATATATATATATGTATGTATATAAAACTAAACTAAAAGTTTGAGATAAATTTTTTTACAACAACTTAAACTTTTATATTATTATTTGCATCATTTAATATTATTTATAAAAGTATCTAAAATTTAGATATAAAAAATCAATAGATAATTGTAATTATCTAACACATTGAGAGTGTAATCTAGATGTTATAATATGTACATTGCAAACATATTATGAAGTAATTATATTAAATGACTATATAAAGTTATATTTTTCTTTAGTCTTTTCTTTAGTTTAAATGTTTGTAAGAAAAGTTAAAAATTTAAACTTATTTCTACGAAAAATTTATTTAACAACTAAAATAACTTACTTCATTATATAAACTATTCACTGATTTTTGTATTGCAAAATTAAGTCATGATTTAATAAGAGTTAAGTGGTTTATAAAAGTAAATGATCATAATTGTGTTATTGGTTTTGTTATAAAAGAAAAGAATGGTGAGGTAACTCTAATAACTACTCCTTACGTGTTTAAAGGGAGACGTTGTAAGATTATTGCTAGGCAAGTTGATAATAGTTTGGAAGCTTAAACCTTATTTGCAATATAGCATTGTCGTCTGTTAAAGGTGCGAAGGATAAATATAATGCCAAATTTGTCAACGATGAGACCATATATACGAGTTAAAGACTCATTCAAGGATCGAAATGAAGAGAAAAACTAAATTTGCCAACCAGAAATATAATTTAGAAGGATACGAAGAGGCTATTTGGCAATAGTATTATTAGATGTTGTGTCAATACTATCATTATGTAATAATATAATATTATTATTATCGATATTATTGTAATATTGATAGTTTTAGTGCTAAAATACTCCTAATATAATATTGATGTTTTGCCAAGACTATCACCTCACCTCAGTGACCGACTCTGACTCACCCCACCCGCATCAGCTAAGTAACCGGCTTTAATCGTACCACGTTCCCGGATCATGACAACACATACTAACATCTCAACAACAAACTCATCACAATTGTCAACTCATAACAATCAATTCATCATAACAGTCAATTCTCATTTCCATCATCCATATCGAACATATATAATCAATATCATTAACATACTTCCAAGTACACATCATACACACATACATGTACTTGAGATAAACACACGTGAGTAAGTAACAAACAACGGTTACTCCCAAGTCACAGAGAGTATCCAACTCAAGTACCAGGACCTAGTACATAAACACGTATAAAATCAATTATCATTCCTATAGCGTCTCAACCTCCCACTTAACTAATATAGGTCATTTTAATATTATAATAACTTCACTTCACCCCATATTTATAATATTTACAAATTTACCCCTGGATGTTCTTTAATTCAAAAATTATATATTTAGGGTTTTGTAGGTTAAGATTTTTTTTTAAATTAGCGATGATGTGAATTTCGAACCCATGGCATTCTTATCACTAGCAAAATCCTTTTCCACTAGGCTCTTCGATTAACTCTTCTAGTTTATGATTTTATGTAGAACTTTCACCCAATTAAATTTTATCTTATTAGTCACT
>CM016567.1:10477520-10581898 GCA_003412495.2 Echium plantagineum | reverse complement strand
ATGATCATCCATGTCATTTGCCCTATAATACATATACATATTTTCCAAAAATTGGGGAATAAAATGAGAATAAGTTATTGCACAGTACCTAATAGGCTTTTATGGAGATGGTGGCTCAAAGTTTTTTTCGAACATAGTCTCGAAATGATAAAAATAAGAAATGTTTCGGAAATATTATAGAAACAATTAAGAAACGATGTAAACAACATAAACTTTATATAGTCATTTAATATAATTACTTCATAATATGTTTGCAATGTACATATTATAACATCGAGATTACACTCTCAATGAAATATAATTTTAACGCCCCGCCCCGGATCACCAGGACACTTCCCAGTGGGTCACCCATCGTAGAATTACCCCAGGTCAAGCACGCTTAGCTTTGGAGTTCTTATGAGTTGGGCTACCGAAAAGAAGATGCATCTTGATGATATGAGTAGTACTAATCAAATCATATCAAACATATCACATCACCCACTTTGCGCCAGGTATTATAATAATGATGAATATTGCTCTTTTAAGAATATATTTATATTACAAAACTTAATTAAATATAATATAATTTTCTATTACAAAACTTAATCAAATATAATATAAATTGTAATATAGTGATATATATTGTCTTGAATAATATAATGACTTTATTAATAGCAATACACAAGTTAACAAAATATAAACATGTTCAATGATAAGTTATCTACAGTAAAACGTCTATAAATTAATAATCTCTCTAAGATAATAAATTTGTCCGGTCCCAACTTGGGCTAGTTAAAAAAATTAACGAAATCGATTAAATAATAAGATACTACTTTTTAAAAAAAATTCCTTTAGAATATAAGGTCCCATAAAAATTATAAATTAATAATCCTTAAAAATTAAAATAATATAATTACAATTTAAATATGACTCTATAGTAGTTTATTTTTTTCTTAAAGTTCAAATCACATTCGAGTTCATCTCTAATTTTTCTTATTGCATCCATTAGTTCCGGTCTTGTGTTTTAGAATTGTAACATAAATTTGTGAAACATTCTAGACGTCAAAAGTGCTTCCTTTTGGGTAACAGGTTCCGAAGACACGGTATCATCATCATCATCTTCATCATCAACATTGTTCTCAATGATAATAGTAATATCATTAAACTCTACATATATTTATGCAAAAACTCTTTAAATTAATAAATTATTAATTTATAGATAAATTAATAACTCTCTAAATTAATAAATTTGACCGGTCCCAACATTATTAATTTATAGACATTTGACTGTACTTATTTATGCCAGAGCCTAGAGGTCTTGGGTCAGACATGGCCTAAGTTTCTGCTAATGGGCCAGCTTGGCCCAATAACTCAGCTGACCACAATATCGAAAGTTGATTTTATACAAAGTGACATAATGCCTAGAGGTGTCAAACGAACCGGGCCGGACGGCCCCGGCCCCTTAAGGGCGAACCGGGGCGGCTCACGTACCATATTCGATGGGCCCAGGGTTCTTAACGAACCGGGCCTATCCGTTAAGGGAAAGCTGGCCCCCTGTTCAATTCGAGGCCCCTGGATCGGTGGCTTAACGTGGGGACGTTATATAATTAATGTGGGCACGTTGATGTTTCCATTCCTTTCGTCAATTTTAGACGAAAACGTGCCCATGTTAAAACTAACGTGGGCACGTTTTATTATGTCACGTTATCGCACTTTCGCTAAATTGAACAATTAGTTGGTTATTATTATTTGTTATAATATGAGGCATCAATATTTTATTACGACATTATTAAAAATCACAGTTTATACTCATATGAAAAATGAGTTTACATAGCTAATTAAAGACTCCAAGGTGCAATTGGTCGTTTCTCGCAAGCATTAAGACCATATATGCGAACAACATAAACGATACATCCATATCGCTCGGTTTTTAATGATGAAACTTGAACGTGAACAATTCCCCTCTTGCTAAGTTGAAATGAGTTGCAAATTGGCGCCATTCATCCTTAAAGAAGACACGTCCTAGTTCTCCATTTTCGAACTTCACAACGAATATTTGATCATCAATAAAAAAGTTACACTCGCCTTCAAGAAAAAGCCGACATCCTCTAACAGTAACATACTTCTTAGATAGTTCAAGACGTTCACAAGTGGGCTCGAGAATAACCTTGTAAAACCTCTTCAATGGTAGTTCACTTGGAATTTCTTCTCGATCCATTTGATGTAATTTGTCCCACTTATTGATAAATTAAAAGTCTTTGGTAATGAAGTAGATGCTCAAGGTATCATATTTATAGATCAAAAGAATGAATTTGTGAAGGTGATATAAGGGACAACGTGCCCACGTTGGTCATTAACGTGGTCACGTTGCACTTGTAACGGCTATGTTTAGATCAACATGCCAACGTTATTAAAATAACGTAGCCACGTTTAACAAAACGTACAGATGTTTCTTTCTAAACGTGGTCACGTTGCTCCTATAACGGCTAGTTTTTCAAATGTTGGGAGAAATAACGGTTTTATTTATCTATACGTGTCCACGTTGTGTTTTATACTTGCAACGTCCCCACGTTGGAATGTAACGTGGGGACATTGTTAAGGGCCTAGGGGGCCTCGAACCGGGCCCGGGACGAATGCTCACCGAATTTGTGGTGGACTCGAACCGGGTCTGGGCCTAAATCTCTAACCATTGGCCCCTGTCCATCTCACTACTAAACAGCCTGGCCGTTCGCGGACCTAGTGGGCCGGGACCAAACTCGAGAGGGGCTGATGGGCCGGGGCCTCGAACGGTCCGAGGGGCCCAGTCCGTTTGCCACCCCTAATAATGCCATAGAATCTCAAGTCCCTCTCCTAATAAATTTATGCATTCATTTCACAAACATAATAATAAAATCAAACTTTAGAAGGGATTGTTATTTTAAAAAATGGTCTTTTAAATTAAATGACAAAGAGAGTACGTTGAATTAAATAGCAGGTATATAGGGACCTTTCTTAAAGCAAAACATTATAAAAATTTGTGGAAGAAATAATGATCTTTTCTTTTTTGTTTCCGTCGGTTGATATTCATTCTGTTCATTTTTAGTTGTTTTAACATAAATTTTAGGGTAAAAAACATCAACATCATTGTATCTCTGTATTATAAATAAATTTTCTTACTACTTTTTCGTAGTATTATAAATGAACTTTTTGACTATTTTTTCTCATAAAACTAATAATATAATTTTAAATAATTGTTCTTTTTTATTTTCAATCTAATTTTTTTACTGTTTTTTTATTTCTTTAATTTACATGCAAAAAGGTTGAGATGTAGTCATGTCGATAATATACAACTAATTAGCCCAAGCTTTATTTAAGGGCATCAAATATGGTAAAACGCATTAAATGTCTTGAATTAGCGGCTCTTTCCGCCTCTAATTATTACAAATACAACTTCCTTACTCGATTAGGGGGATATGTTATTACTTATAAGATCCTAAAGCTTTTTATTTCTTTATTATGTGCACGCTTATGCGAATAAAGCTCCTTAATAAAGCAAACAAAAGTTAATTATGATTACTCATTAAACTTAATCATTCTATAACTTATCAGATTCGACGGATGCTAATTATTCTGTCCACCCGTATGCTAATATAAAATTGTAAATTGATGATAATAGAGGTTTCTACCGTGTAATACTCACCGGCGAAATTTCGTTGATTTTTATTTTCTTTTTATAAGATTTCTTTAAATTTTTTTTTATTTGAGAGTTAGTCTTTTTTTACTACTTATTATTATTGCAAACTCATAAAAATTCAAATAAATTACCATGAGTTTGAGGGAGAGAGAAGTATTATAAACAAGTGGGAGTAGCCCATTGAAAAAAAATAGAAGAAAAAAGATTGATTTTTTCTACTTCGAGTTGAAGTGGAATTTTAAACAAAATTTGACAAGTTCGAAAAGGATGGCGTTCTTGGCAGTTACTGATTGTGAATTACGCATACTCTGTCGAGGCCTATACGTATAGATCTGGCAGGTTCGAAAAGGATGGCGTTCTCGCCACTTAATAATGATTGATGATACGCGTTGTCTGGTGAGTCTGATAAGCATTGTCTGGCGAGTCCAATACGCATTGTCTGGTGAGTCATATAAACATTGTCTGGCGAGTCTGATATGTATTGTTTGGTGAGTCCTATACGCATCGACGGAGGAACCTACGCACCGACTGAACGAATGGTGGTTGTTGCTGTTTACACAACCCATTGAAGATTATCGCATTTATTTATATCTTTTATTTTAAATATTATTATTATTATTGTTGTATTGCAAACTCATGGTAATTCTATCAAATTACCATGAGTTTGATGGAGGTGTTGGGTTAATGGGCGAGTAGCCCATAAGCCCGTAGAAGGGAGTATTATGGTTAGTATTAGAATTATTACACCAATAGTTGTATATTTATTAGCATTAGTAACCATTGACTATATAGCATTAGTAACCATTATTCGCATTAATGATCATTACTTATTATTTAACTATATTAGCCTCGTAGTGGTAGACATCTTTCTGTATAAATATGTATTATTATTCAACTAGTATTTTGGGCACAATCGATGCTTGTGCATTTTAATAATAATCATTAAATAAAAAATTAATAATTGTGAAAAAATAATCGTTAATAGTGTATATATTTAAATTTATATTTAAATTAATTTATATAAAAATGATTTTAAACTAATTTGTATTTATAACTATTCCTACAATCAAGGAATTAATAGATCATGGGGCTTCATTACAAAATAACTAATTCCCCCTTCCTCAATTATATATAGTGTAGATAAAAATGATTTTAAACTAATTTGTATTTATAACTATTCCTACAATCAAGGAATTAATAGATCATGGGGCTTCATTACAAAATAACTAATTCCCCCTTCCTCAATTATATATAGTGTAGATAATACAATCATTGATTCCACAATATTTTAACAGGAGTGGTACTTAAGATGAAAAGTTAGTTGAAAGTAAAATATTGTTCATTTTATCTGAAAAAATGGTCGAATGATTATAATTTTTCTAACAAGTTCCCTAAGTCATTATTGTAGCAACTTCTTCAATCATTTTGTTTAACACTAAGACGATCATTCAATAAAGATCGAATTGGGATAATATATTTTAATAAAAGTTTAGTAATTTCGATATTTAGGGTACTGTTATTAAACCTATTAAACATCTAAAATTAGTTAATTGAATACTTAATTTATTAAGTCTGTTTTGTATCAAATGTTGAATAATTTGAGATCTTAATCAGAACAAAATTTTGAATGAATATTCTTAACCTAATTTTCTCGTCTTTATCAAATCAGAAGTGATGAATTTCAATTTTACATAAATTTTTCCTTTCATAATTCTTTTCAAATCTATGATATTCTTTCAAATTTATACGTTCTTATTTGAATCAGGTCAAAATTATTATTAATAATTGTTAAGAGTCTATGAGGTTCCACTCTAAAATTATTTGGCAATAGAGGGAGTGGCCCAAGATCTTTTATATTGACTCGGGAGGACACCGACTTTCGATGTGCGTGGGGGTGCATTTTGACAATACCCCTCACGTGTAACCTAATCGTCGGCGGAATTTTCCTCGCCGGTGTTATTTGCCGGAACAACATCGGTGGGGTTACACGTGCCTCAGTTAACTCGGGGTTGCCTTTGATACCATGTTAAGATTCTATGGGTTCCACTCTAAAATCAATTCAAACATTAATTTGAAATTATTACGAACGTAAGAATGTTGAGGAATTTGCACGCAATTGGTTTCTAATGCATGAAAGAAACAAAAAAGTAGTCATGTGTTCGGAAATCTATACTATAATGTGGGAAGAGCTTATTTGGTGAAGCCTAGGAGATCAACTAGGCTATCCATGTGGCACAATTAAATTTTGACATGTGTCCATTTTTAAATTTAAAAATAACTACCATTTCATCCATTTTATATAACCATATTTTTAGTCATGTTTTTATAAATAACTTTTTATATTGTCCAACATATCTTAATTATATATATGTTTTATTTATTTATGTAGATATATTTAATAATATTTTTATAAGTAAGTATTTATTTTGTATTAATTGTTCAATATTTTAAAAATAATAGTAATAGTTTAAGATCATATGCAATTATCTTTCTGTTTTCTACTTTTATAACAATGAATTATAATTTCAACTATTGAAAAATTATTACGAAAAAAATAAAATTATTGCACAGGCGAGACTGTGCTCAAACCACTAGTAAGCAATAAATATTTAAATTAAAACAAAATACTTCAAAACTAAAAAATTGATTGGCTTATTTGATTGCAATATGTGATAAGAATAATGAGATACTGTCCATTACGTTAACATTTTGTATTATAAATATTGTATTCTTGTATTCAATAATTGTGTTCTTGTACTCAATAAAATCAAGGAAGTCAATTATTTCTGCCAATAATAATGGGCACGGTCTCAAAATGGTTACGTTCAATTTTCCGTCTGAAAAAGACAAATTCATTATCTGGGAAGGTTAATCACACCAAAACAAAATTTGGGTATGTAAAAATAAAAAATTCCAATCTTGATGAACCAAAAGCAGTTTTGTGGAAGATGTTGATGCTAACAAACATACTCTATGGGTGGCTGTCGCAACAGCTGTACTGGCTGAGGCGATTGTAACGGCAGCGCGTGTAGTTGCGGAGGTGGTGAGGGTAACGGCAGCGCGTACAGTTGTTGTAACAACCATCGTTATAGCATGTGTGTTAGCATTAACATTTTCCACAAAACTCACTTTTGTTCATCAAGATTAATTTTTTTTTCACACACCCAGATATTGTTTTGGTGTGATTAAGCTCTCAGATGACGAATTTATCTTCTTGAGATGGAAAATTTAACGGAACCATTTTGGGGCCTTACCCATTATTATTTATAGAAACAATTCACTTCCTTGATTTTATTGAATACAAGACTATACTTTTTAAGTACAAGAGTATAATATTTATAATACAAAATGTTAACCTAATGTACATTATCTCATTATTCTCATCACATATTGCAATCAAAAGGCCAATCAATTTTTGGTTTTGGAGTATTTTGTTTTCATTGAAATATTTATTGCTTATTTTTAAACACATGACTACTTTTTCCTTTCTTTCATGCATTACGAACCAATGGCGTGCAAATTCCTCAACATTGTGAGGTTCATAATAATTTCAAATTGATGTTTGAATTGATTTTAGTGAAATTTGAGACTCTTAATATAGTATAAGAGTCAATCCAAGTTAATTGAGGCAGGTGTAACCCGCCGATATTGTTCAGCCAAATAATAATGGCGAGGAAATATACTCCCGAGTCAATATATAAAATCTTGGGCTACTCCCTCTATTGTTAATTGGTTTCAGAGTGGAACCCCATTGACTTTTAACATTAATAATATTCTTTTTCTATTATTATTATTATTATTATTATTATTATTACTACTACTACTACTATTATTATTAAAGTTATGATTGTGATTATTATTATTATTATTATTATTATTATTATTATTTTTTTATTATTATCATCCTTATTTTTTATTATTATTATTATTATTATTATTATTATTATTATCATCCTTATTTTTCTTTTTATTATTATAAATTATTAATATTATTATTTTATTACAAATCTTATTTTCATTATTATTATAAATATTATTACTTTCATTATAAGATTATTATTAGTAAATTATTTTTGTTATTCTGTTTAGTATTCTTATTATTAATATTTCGTTATTATTAGTGTCATTATTGCTATTAATATTATTGTCATTTTTATTGTTATAATTATTATTATTAATTTTTTTTATTATCATTAATATCTTATTGTTAATATAGTAATAACTATCATTATTATTACTAAATATTATTATTCTTATTATTATCATCATCATCATCGTCATTATTCTTATTATTATATTTTTCTTATATTATTGTTCTAGATTATTGTTATTAGGGACTAAAATGTACCTTTTGTAGCAATATCTGGGACCATTTCGACAGACCCAATATTAACTGGGACCAAACTGCAACTTGCACATATTTACTAGGACCATTTCTTTATTATCAAACACCTAAATATTTTCAGTATTCATATTCTATAAGTCAGTTTCATACATTCAGTATTTAGTCATTTATGCTCAGATTCCAATTTTTAAATTTAACAAAAAGATCTTGTTTTTAACACTTCTACAGAACGTACTAATAAGTTCGTTTAATTTAAGAATATATACATCAAGTACCGGATTAATTAGACAATATATACAATGTATGTGCTGGTGAATTACAGTAGTATAATTTATCAATATATAAGGATAATAATCTATTTAAGTTATCATTTTATTGTATATAGTTTGACACCTAATAACCACAAGGAATATCATTTAGAAATACAGTTCTATACTTGTATATATGATCTGATGAAGTTTAAACTTTAAAAAACATGCATGTATCTTCTTCTTTGACTAAATGATGACTGAACATAAATTAAAGATGCCATCAATCAATATCAATTATGGTATCCAGCGAATGTGCTGCTCATTGAAAATATGTAGAAACCTATACTAGGCTTGCCCAATAATGGTATCGTCTATATTTATTTACTCACTTCATTTGTAGAAAGGTGGAAGAATAACGAGTTAGATTATTTTAACAAGAAAGCGAAAAAAATAACCGACTGTGTATAATGTATGAGGTGTATATGACTTCGAAATAGGTTCACCCCGCTCAATTTGATTCTTCACTAAATTATTGAATAATTGAAATTTTTGAGAAAAAATTATTAATAACTCTTTTTTGTGATTCAATTAGTGTCTTTATCTTTTCTTTTTTTTTCTTTTTTCACTTTCAGATGAATATTTTCTAAGCAACATCTCATAAAATGAACAAATAATTAAATGTAAAATTATAAAAAAATTAAGATATATGATTTTTTATAATAACATAAGTTACACAATAATTGAATAAAAGGAAAAGTATCACCTAATTAATGTTATTAGAAGTTAGAACTTGGGAGTTGAATGATAATGCGAGTAGCCCAAATTGTCCAAGGCCCGAATGCAAACTAATAAAATATAGCAATTGAAGTTTATTTATTTTTTCAGAACAGAACTTATAAATTATAGTATATTGAAACTATTGTAATGTTTCACATATATAGGTTATATGTTAATGTTAATTTTAAGAAACTTGAATCATAATTAATAGTAGTGTCTAACCGAAGCAAACTAACCGCCAATAATTATGCTAATTAGTTGTAGGAAAGGTACGTATGTGGAGTGTTATAGTTGTGCAAACTACAATTTAGCAATAAACTAATAAATAATATTAACGATGTAACTAATAGTTTGACCTAGAACTTAGAATCTTGAATATGGAATATTTATATTTTTAAAAATTTAACGAAAACGAATTTACGTATAAATTGGTAGTAAGAAGGAAATGCAAAAAAATAGAAAGATCTGTAAAGATGTCGTGCATGAGTGATATAGTAAAAGAACAATAAAAATAGAGCAGAGGGGTACAAGAGGTAAGTTGGGGGTCCATGTGAGGGGCAAAGATGGAACATAGTGCCGATTTTCCTTCTCTCGTGACCTCTAAATATCATGACCCCCCACCCCCCACCCCACACACACACTTAGATTTTCAAAATCTATAAATATATTTTCATATTTGACAAAACCTATCTCAACTTCTTTCATTCTGTTCTTAAATTCTATCATGCATGCATCACTTAGTAGTAGTCAACAACTCATCACAATAAAAGTAGCTCACCAAATAAATTAATCAAAACAAGGTAGTGATGAAAAGGTGAAGTCTAATAATAAGGTGTAGTCATTACAATTATTCTGATTCAAATCAAATTGTGTTGGTTTTAATTATTCAAAATTTATGGGAATAATCATTTAAAAATAGTGGGGTGTAAGAATTTAATAATATAAATGTAAGATTTTATGATTTAAATATTGTATCATTGATACTATGCAATAAAAAAGATACTCCCTTCGTCCCTAAATGATTGACACATTTTGACTTTTGTGGTCAAGCTTTAAAAATTTTGATCAAGAGTTTTTATTAAACGACAAGAAATAATATACCCATGTAGGATCTTGTTGAAATTCGTTTCAATATGTACTTTTCAAATATCAATTTTTCATAATTTTTTCATATATAAAATAAGAAATATTTACGTTTTAAATCATATTCTGTTGATCATAAAAGTTAAAATATGTCAATCATTTAAGGATAAAGAGAGTATATTTAAAATAGTTGAAACCACTCATAGTGCGTGAAGGACTGTTATTAGAAAATGGCAACAAATTTTATAGTGAAATGTGAAAATGTGTAAGAATATTCCTTTCACTAAAAGTCCAATAAAAATGTTTCCCATTAAAGAAGTAATGTTGTTTAGAAGCGATTGAGGTGAGAAATGTAGCCGGCAAAATCCCAAGCAATATGAGATTGAGTGCAGCCTATTATTTTCTTCCCAGGACATGGAGTTTATGGCCACTTCACTTTGCCGGCACTATCTTTTCTTCCTTTTAATTAAAATTGATCAAATATTTGGAGATATATTTGTGTGAGACATCATTAAGTGAGATATCAAGTAGTGTGCAACAAACCTTTTACTCTTATTACCGAGATACCGTGAAAATATGGAGGGAAATATATTAATGATAACAATTATTTTTCTTTTTTTTTTTTGGTAATAAACGATGATTTATATTAATCAAACAAAAAGGATATTTACATCTACAAGTTATGGACCATAGTCCAATTAATGGCCTAAAAGCCATGACCCAATCGAAAAAGCAGCCCTAACATAGATCAGTCCATTAAGGGCCCGGATCAGGTTATAATTAATTAACTCAACCAAGAACCCTATACTATAAAAGCAAGTAGGGTTCATTATCTATCCTTTAAATAAGCCGCATAGCTTATTTATTCTTCATCTTCTCTCTGCCTCTTTGTCTCCTCATCTTCTCCACCGTGAGAAACCAGTTTACTCTACTTGAGACGCCATGTTTTAGACCGAAAATAACAACCCTTATCTTCTACCTCTTCCTCCAAAGCCAGCCTTACCCTCCCTCCACTGCAAGAGTTGAGTTCCTCTTCGCACCTCCCTCCCCCTATCATACTCTACGGGCTTATGGGCTAGGGTTGCTCATTAGCCTAACATCCTCCCTCAAATTTAAGGTAATTTTTTAGAGTTTCCATCGATTAGCAATATAACAATAATAATAATAGTTAAAAAAGAAGACATAAATAAATGTCACAATCTATGGGTTGTGTAAACAGCTACAACCACCATTCACGCAGTCGGTGGGTAAGTTCCTCCGTCGGTGCGTATAGGACTCGCCAGACAATGCATATCGGACTCGCAGACAATGCGTAATTCGCCAATCAATATTTATGAGGAACGCCATTTTTTTTAAACATATCACATTATAGCAAAGTTTTCTTTTTGTTTGTTTTTTCAACGAGAAAACTAGAACTGAAACAAAACAACTAAATAAATTTTAGATCTACTAACAAAAATTATAGAAAAAGAAAATAAAGTGTTTTAAATTCCGTCGGCGAGTATCACATAATAAAAACTCACCAGCAAGGCAACGGAAGTCAAATTTAGGCCTCAAGAATAAAAAAGGCTCTTATACCATGTGGAAATATAAAGAGAGATATATTATTGATGACAATTGTTCCTCTGAATACAATATTGATCACCTATATTTATAGATAAACATCAATCTAACCCTAATACTAATATAGTCTACGGACTTATGGGCTAGGGTTGCCCATTAGCCTAACACACGTAATTCATTTTTTTATAAATTAGTGATAGATGTTTCGAATACAGGACCTTTTGGTCACTAGCAAGAGTTTTCCACTAGGCTAATTTATTTATAAGTTGACCATCACTAGGACTTATCCTACTTGTATCTTCATAATAATAGAAATTGATAAATGCATTACTTTCAAAATTTATATAACAAAAGTATTATTTAGTGCATCCCTTAATTCAAGAAGAGTAGCAGATGCTAAGGATTACTGTTGAGATGTAAAAAATTGATATGGTTGGTGGTCAATATATAGGATTTTCAATTATTTATTATATTATTATCGATATATTTTATATTGAAATTTTATAGATTTTTAAAATAATATTAAAGCTAAGTAATGAGACATTTATATGTAGCCACACCAATATGTGGGGAGATTATTCAGATGTCACATTTCACATCGAAAATTGATGTACTTCTAGCTAACATATAAGATACTTCGTGTTTGATTAATTCTTCTATTATCAATTAATTTTATTATAATGAATCACGCACATACACTCTTAACCATATGGATCATTCATCAATTCCAAATTTTACTAACCTAAGTATGTTTTCAACATATATGAGTTATATGTTAGGACGCACAATTCATATCGATAATTGACATACTTTTGACCAATATACAAAATTCTGAGTGACATCTTTTATTGCCAATTGACCTCATAAATTTTTACCATCGTTTAATATATTTGAGTAGTCCGAAAGTCAATAAAATTTACGTATGTATAAAAAGTAAATATGCGTATAAGAAAAAAGAAGACATAATCTCGGACCGAATATAAATTATTGTTTTGAGATGTCCATAAGTGGGGTTGGAAGTTTGTTCTGCGCGTGTTGTCACTAATAACGGTGTGGCTAAAATCATACCAAAAATTCTGGGCTCTACCCAATCTCGTATCGAAGTTATTTCTTGTATGTTAATTAATTTGATATTAATTTTATATTAATTAAACCTTAAGTCTTAACTATTAATCTATTTTTAATTTTTTAAATTTTAAAATTATTTATGATAGATTTGATTAACTTTCTTTTAATTAATACAACAATAGCTAATACTCTTTCTTTTTAACATTAGCTAAGTACTTAGTTAACCCACAAACATAATTGGGCCCCACACACATGTAGCATTTTCATTTGCAATACTACTTAACATCACTTAGGACATGTTTGTTAAACTTTTTCAGCACTTAAAATTAATTATTTAAGTACTTATTTTATTCAGTCTGTTTGTTAACCAAAAAATTAAAGTCCTGAATATTTTAAGATCTGATTGAAATCCTTAAGGAAATTTTAAGTCAAAAAATACTACTTATTTTTTACCTCTTAATCAAATAGTTTCACAATCCTATTTAAACACCTCTTTTACCCCATTATACCCTCTCACACGTCTCTTTCTGTCTCCATCATAAGAGCCTCCTTCTTCTTCTTCTTCTCCACTTTGTTATCTCCATTGTTGAGGTGCTTTCTTCAAACAGGCTAGTAATTTTTTTCTCTTGCCAACTTATATATTTTCTCCTTTCTTTTTCTTTTCTTTGTTTTTCTCTACATTCTTTTTCAATCTGAAACCCAATATAATTTTTTTTAAAGAAAATTCTATAATTATTTCAATTAACTCGTATGAGTAGTATTTTGATAGTCATGTTTGATAGTCTTGGATGATGAACCGATCCTTGGTGCTTTTGTTGAGACCGACCTTGATGATGGACCATCGACACATCAAGATGATTTACAACCCAAGGCTAAGCGCTTAAAGACAAAGAAACAAAATCAATTTAGCTACAAGAACCAACACAACGAACTAGATAATCAGTTAATAGCGGCTTTAAATAGCTTTACAAAATCTGTTGAAACTGAGAGGCCAACCATGGAAGAATGTCATGAAGTATTGGATGACATGTGCTCTATACTCCTTGGTGATCCTTTATATTTTGCAGCTTGTGCCATTTTTTCAGAGAGTAAAGTTTATAGAGAACAATGGATGATATTGAATGATAAGCCTAAAGAAATACGTCGAGGCTGGATTTCTATGATTGGGAGAAAGATAAATGTTCTTCAAAATTAGTAGTCAACAATTTTAGGCTAAACATTTCCTTATTTGAATAAGTTGTCATAAGTTTGTCTCGATGACAGTATTGAAGTGAATGTTTTGTGTTTTTTGTTTGAATGGATCTAAAAGTTATTATTATTGCTTTCATTTTCATGACTATTTTCAATAATTTTTTTGTTTGAAGTGATGACCCTTTACATTGTCGATTCTTTCATCTGATATTGATATATATATATATATATATATATATATATATATATATATATATATATATATATATATATATTTTATTGTATGCAGACTGCAGTATGTTGAATCAACATCAAAAGGAATTACTGAAGTTCATAATACTTGTTTTGATTATGAAGAAAATAAGATTAAGGCGAATCGCAAGACGACCAGATACCTTTAATGCCTCTCTTACCGGATGTAAGTACTTAAATAACGATATCTTACATGGACATCCTATTCATTGCCGTGAAATGCTTAGAATGCATCTGACACCATTCTTGCGCATGTGCAACTATTTTCGAGAAAAGAATTGGTTGCAAGATAAAAAAAGCAAAAAGCTCTCACATAGTGAAAATCGTATGCAACATGAATTTACTCAACTACAATGAACTGAGAAATTAACCGGTCAATATTAATCACAAGTGAAACCAACAATTTTAATTATTTTTTATATGATTTTATTTATTTATTTATATTAATATATATTTTACTATTTATAAGTTTATTAATAATATATATTGTTTATCTGTCTATTGTTGAAGTATTTGTTTAATGTACGATTCATGTATAATAAAATAAGGGCAAAATAGTCAATACAACTTAATTTAAGTCCTTTTTTTTAAACTGTTATCAAACATCTAAATATTTTCAGTATTCAGATTCAGTTATAATTCAGATTCAGACATTCAGTATTCAGTCACTTGTTGTCAGACTTAAGATTTCAGATTCAAACATTCAGTTTTAACAAGCAGGCCCTTAATTGAAAAGTAAAAAGAGATTGGGCGACTATTCAAATCTATATTTTTATTAATATTTGGCTTTTTAGCCGTTTGCCCCCTATACTATCGGCTAATTCTCTATATGGTCCTCAAATTATCAGTTATTTTCAGGGCTGCCCCTTGTACTATCGGTTCTTTTCAGGTTGCCCCCTGTAAAATATACCGATAGTACAGGGGCAGCCCTGAAAAGAACTGATAGTTCGAGGACCACATAGGAAATTAGCCGATAGTATAGGGGGCAAACGGCCAAAAAACCTTAATATTTCGTATTTTGTTTTTTTTGTATATTAGTAATGAGTTATGAATATAAAATGTATTACAAACAAATACAATGAATACTTTTAATAAAAAGTCGAATTAAATGTCACTATACTATTGAGGCACCCGTTTAATAATAATCCGTAATCAAATAAGCCAAAGCTCGAGAATTTTAGACGGGTTGACTCGTTGACGTGCTTTTCCATTTTCGGTAAGTTTACTTAATCAATAATCAAGCTAGTGCTAGTCAACTAATAGTGTTCAGACCAAAAAATTACTTCACTTCCACTTGAAGCACGTAAATAGATTAGGATATGATTAGATTAGGATAAATCTAGGTTAAATTTTGAGTTTATGGTCGCTTAGGAATCAATTCTTTAAATTGACTTATGTAAATTTAGATCCAATAATTAGCTTTCATTTATCTAAATTTATGTTATTTTTGTAAACCTCAAATGTTATTAACGCATTAAGAAGTAAAATATGTTGACTCAATATTCAAATCCACATTTTCTTAGTACTCCCTAATTAAATAACGAATTAAAAAGTAAAATATGTTGACATTCAAATCCACATTTTGTTAGTACTCCTAATTAAATAATCCAAAGCTCCAAAATTTTAAACGGTTGACTGCTTGATGTAGTTTTCCATATTTGGTAAGTTTACTTCACCAATAATCAAGCTAGTCGACTAAGATGTGTTCAAACCAAAAATTACTTCACTTGCACTTGAAGTAAATAAGGAGAAGTAAATATGGGGAGAAGTAAATAATTCATTTGGATTAGGATTAATTTAGATAAATATAGGTGATATTTGTGAGTATATCCGGTTTTAAAAATAATACTACCTCCGTCCCTAAAAGATTGTCACATTTTGACTTTTGGTGGTCAACAAAGCACGATTTAAAACATAAATATCTATCAGGGACGGATGTAGAGGGGAGCACGAGGTAGCACGTGCTCCCCTGGTTTTTGACACCTGAAATTACTATTTTACCCCTAGTATAAAATTTATATTTTTTCGTTCTTTTTTATTTGTCTTTCTAGCCTTTATTTTTTGTTTGTAAATATTTGTCTTCCTCGAATAATTAATTATAAATTTTACATTTTCAATGTACTTTTTGATTATTTTTTTCTTATGAAGTTATTAACAAACCAATTATATAGTTTCAATTGATTGTCATTTTACATTTCCAATGTGCTTTTTGACTACTCTTTATTTTCCTTAATTTATGTTCAAATGGCTTGAAAGACAAATAAAAAAGAACGGGGAGAGTAAAACTTTTATACCCTTAATAATCTAAAACATTAATTACTATATTACATATGTTAGTTTGAAATATATTATATAGCAACATGGACTCTTTATTATTAATCCAACTTCCAAGACTTATCTTAACCCTTACTTACGGGTAGGTTTTTTTATATCTCCACACCATATCAAATTTTTTTATTAATGCTAATGTTTTGTTTCAAATTATGATAAAATTTGTTGTTTTGAATAAGTAAGAAAGTTCTATTTAGATTTATATGCATATATTTTTCAAAAGAAACGATTTTGTGACTTGGGTTGATCAATTTGAGTTTTCTTTCTTGTGTGTGCCACAATTGTAGTTTTGAATGATCAAGAAAAGTTTAATTGTAGAAATTTATTGGTAAATTTGTTATATAAAATGTATTTTTTTTATTCGGCTTTGATCAATTTTGAGTTGCTTCTGTGACCGTTGTCGTTCTGATAATCAATATATTCAGTTGTGTCAAATGAAGCTATCATACAGAGGTTTCAAAGCATGACAAAGCGTTGTGGTCAATTGTAATTTGAATTTTTTTAATATGATTGTCGTACTTTTTTGTATTGACTTTTAGATTTTTTTTAATGATTCCACATTTTAATAATTGTGCTACCTCTTATATTATTTTCTGCGTCCGTCCCTGATATCTATTATTCTACATGTAAAAAAATTATAAAAAGTTAATATTTGAAAAATATATATTAAGACGAATCTAACAAGGTCCCACAAGACTATATTATTTCTTATCGTTTAATGGGAATTCATGATCAAATTTTGTAATGTTTGACTAACAAAAGTCAAAATGTGACAATCTTTTAGGGACGGAGGGAGTACTATATATTTTATATTTATATAGTTAATCTACGTTAAAGGATTAATATCTATTTTATTTAAATTCACGTTATTTTCATTAATTTCTAATTTAAAGTGTAATGTACGTGAATGCTGATTTTAGTTATATTTCATTTGGATTCATTTCAAGAAGTTAAATAGTGTTATGTGTTACTCCGATAGTTTAGTGGAAAAGGGTTTTGCTAGAGACCAGAAGTCTTGAGTTCGATACTCACCTCATCGCTAATTTACAAAAAAAAAAAAATTGAAGTTAAATAGTGTTCAAATAACTTTTTATCACATTCACATATACTATCATCAATGACCCTCATATAGATTAATATTTAAATTTTACTGTCATTTAGATTTACCGCGCAGACCTAAACAAACAAATAAAGTAGTTTCTCTATCTTTTATAACCTCCATCCTTTAATTTAAAAGATATTTTTAAATTTAAAAATATCTTGCCTACTTCCTCTAACTTGTTTAACCACTCTACTTTGATAAAATTTTAAAAAATTTTAAATTTATCTCACATTATTCTGTATTTCATCCATAATTTAAGCTAAAATAAAACCAATTTTAGAATTTTCATTTAAGAAAAGTGAACATATAATTTTGAATGAATGCGGTTTTAATCTAATATAAAATTGGTAGAAATCTCACATAAACTACTCTATGTCTATTGATGATCATAATATTGTTGTTTGTTATTGTCGAAATCATGAATTTAAGACTATTACAATCATATTTTAATTATTATTTTAATACTAATTTTTTGTAATATAACTAAATATAATAAAAGAAACACAAAAATCATAAAATAATTGCATAAGAGATAAATATAGCCTCAGACACAACTTAATTGAAATAGACTAAAGAGTGTTAAGTACTATAATCTCATATCTTCATACAACGTAAATTTGACTTTTTCACAAAATAAATTTACATTAAAATAATTAAATTTTAGGATAAGATATGTGAGACCGTCAAAATGACGATTTGTTCCTTACAAGAAATAAATGCATATTGAAACGATTGAAACAGTAATTACAAGAAGTACTATTTAAATAAATAACCAAGAATCACAGAATTATTTTCTCTCACTGTAATGGAGACTCAAGAATCAAATCATCAGTGGAACACAGTCAATTATACTCTACAAATTAAAAAAAAAAAATTAATTAAAACCAAAGTTTCCTTTTTCAGGTCTACACCTATATGACAGATTGACAGATAACAATATCTATATACTACTAGTAGAGTAGTAGTATATATATAGGCATATTACATATAGCTAAACTCCCTAGCCCCTATTGTTCTTCTTGAATGCATATCAAAAAAGGGATCATTTCTGTCTTCGTGTTGTTTCTTCACCTCTGCACATTTTCTTTCTTTTCAGACCTCCTCTGTTTCCGGCGGCTTCATCAGAAAGATTAATTATCAAAATATTCAAACTGCATTTATTCATTTTGATATTGTTGCTGAGTTTTTATCAGAACTTTTCATTCATACTACTAGAGTGGCGCAATTACTCTCTAGCTTCCATTCTGTTCTATTTGAGGAGACTCACATTTATTTTCAGACAAGGAAACAATTTCAGTCAAAGGGTGTTTTTTTTAAAAAATCTTTGCTTTGCAGATCATTAGCTACTGGTTCAAGAACATTTTTACTCTTCTAAACTTTAAGGTACTAAAATAGTTCAAAATCTTGTGTCTATAGCTGTTTATGAGATTCTTGAAAACCATTTTTAGTTGACTAATTTATTTTTTGGGTGTTTTTAGATCTACAAGAATATAGCAAAAAACAATGTTGGGACAAAAGCAAGCAGAGGAAGCAATAGTTTCAAACTTCAATGAAACTGAAAATGAAGGAGGGAAAGAATTGGAGGGGAAAGAAGAAGAAGAAGATCATTCTTTTAGCATGAAGAACTTTCTATGGCATGGGGGCTCAGCTTGGGATGCTTGGTTCAGTTGTTCTTCAAATCAAGTAACAAAAAGATCATCTTTAGGACAATATTCTTGGTTATCTAAATGATTTATTAAGAAAAACATGATTTTTAGGACAGTATTCTTAGTTATCTAAATGTTGATTATGTTGTAGTAATTGTTTTGGTTTTTTAATCTTTAGGTTGCTCAAGTGCTGTTGACATTACC
The DNA here is from genome assembly GCA_003412495.2 of Echium plantagineum. Lineage (NCBI taxonomy): Eukaryota > Viridiplantae > Streptophyta > Magnoliopsida > Boraginales > Boraginaceae > Echium > Echium plantagineum. The sequence goes on along the minus strand of CM016567.1, from coordinate 10,562,433 downwards.
ATATTCTTTCTCACAACTAGGAATGGTATCTGGAATAGTGTTCCAAATATTCTATGGTCTTCTTGGTAGCTGGACAGCATACCTCATCAGTGTTCTTTATGTAGAGTATAGAGCTAGAAAGGAAAAAGAAGGTGTTAGCTTCAAGAATCATGTCATTCAGGTCATTTTTGTTTCCACATTTCTCATTTTCTCAATTCTCCTTTACATAATCCTTAATGAATCTTGATAGATTATTTGGTGTTACACTTGTAATAATTTCGTTCCAGAAGTGGTCGAACCAGGGGAAGACGATTTAATTCGTTGTTTACTATCGAGAAATAAAATTTTAGCTTACATTTCTTGCCACCTTACTTAAAATTCTTGATTTCGCAACTCATTGGGGCTCTTTATATATCTGTTTATGTGTTATTATGTCGTGTAAATTGCAAAATAAGTCCATTCACAGAAAAACACCGATAAAAATTTATACGTCGCCAGGCCATTTTTCATTACATGAATGTTGGTTACTGATTCAACATAGTTCAGTATACTATAATTGTTTATTCTAACTATGTTCAATGTAGAATGATTTATAATACCCATGCTTTAAAAGGTAACCTTAAAGGGTAAATTGATGGGAAAAAATGCAGTGGTTTGAAGTTCTTGATGGGTTATTGGGGCCTTACTGGAAAGCGATAGGACTTGCTTTCAATTGCACCTTCCTTCTCTTTGGATCTGTTATCCAACTCATTGCATGTGCTAGGTAATAATACTTCGATTTGATTAATTATGATTTTGATTTGATTAATTAATTTCGAAAATTATGTGTAAAGAATCTTTTAAATTTTATTTGTTTGTGTTGTGAACAGTAACATATACTACATCAATGACCATTTGGATAAGAGGACATGGACGTACATATTCGGAGCATGTTGTGCAACAACTGTGTTCATACCTTCCTTCCACAACTACCGTATTTGGTCCTTCCTAGGACTTGGCATGACCACTTACACGGCGTGGTATTTAACCATCGCCGCCGTGGTCAACGGCCAGGTAATTATTTATTATTTTTTCACGTTGTCCCGCCATGTTACTATTACAGAGCAACCAATAATTTATACGTATTTTAATATGTCTCGTTCGATCACAGGTTGACGGAATAGTGCACACAGGTCCAAAGAAGCTTGTGCTGTATTTCACCGGAGCAACCAATATTTTATACACCTTTGGTGGACATGCTGTCACTGTGTAAGTATTCTATTGTTAATTGTTCATAGAAATTTACATTAGTAAGTGAATATGATAAAGTATGTAAATGGAGATACTCAATAACAATGTTGACTGGTCATACACGTGATAATATAACTTGATAATTAATCTTCTTCTTCTTCTGCATGTTCTATTATTGTTTCTACTAGGCTTCTCTTTGCAGCTTTTGCCGGCCAACCCATAGTCTTAGGACCCTGTACAAAATTATTATAAGTTACTGTTCCAAAGGATAAAACAGAAAACTCAGTTCATCCCCCCAAAAGATTTGTTCATTTTCAAGAATCTGATTATATTCCATTATTTAGAATACCGTAACTATTAAATATAGGGAACATTTATAGCACCAGACATTTAAGGGGCATCGAGTCGGACGGAGGATCTGGAGCCTTATACATAATGATGTGCCACATCACTAAATTTGACTGTTAATTTTATTTAATTACTCCCTCCATCCCTTTTTCTAAGACACCCTTCTATTTTTGGAGTCAAATTTTAAAAACTTTGACAATGAATTTTCATTAGTTGGTAAGAAATAATATAGTTATGTGAGATTTTGTTAGATTCGCTTCAATATATATTTCTGATATATCAACTTTTTATAACTTTTGTGCTTGTAGAATTAGATATATTTTCATTTTAAGTCGTATATCAGTGACACTGAAAAGTCAAACGCTTAGAAAAAGGGTCGAAAGGAGTAAGTAACGTTTTCAAGAATCAATATGTAGATATATAAATTATAGATATGGAGTATCGAGTGGTATGAATTTTTTTGGGAAAAAGAGAGAAGTTATATGAACGAATTATTGCTTAAAAGTAGGTTGAATATATCCTCAATCAATTATGGATGCTGGATCCAGTGCTCCAAGAAGTTGCTAGATATGAGTTTTGTTGAATCTTGACATAAGAATTTATTACTCTACTCAAGTTAAAACTTGGAAAAGCTTCAACAGTGATTTATGTATATATAACAAATTCTGGAACAGTATACTATACTATAAATCTGTTGTTCTTAGGTTGTACCTTATCTCGATAAAAATCGAATTAAATTATTGAACACAATACAGGGAAATAATGCATGCTATGTGGAAACCTCGTAAATTCAAGTACATCTACTTGATGGCCACACTTTATGTGTTCACATTAACAATTCCATCAGCCACAGCTGTATACTGGGCCTTCGGTGATCAGCTTCTTAACCACTCAAATGCATTCTCCCTCTTGCCCAAGAACGGATGGCGTGATGCGGCCGTTATCCTTATGCTTATTCACCAGGTATGGATGCGTAAGCATGTTCGTCGATGCTTAAGTTTAGCTTCATAAAACGAAAACGTCAATATTTTTTATTACACTAACTCTATTCATCGATCACATTCACGATTCTAATATTTCTAAATTCCTGTTTCGGAAAAAATGAACAGTTCATCACATTTGGATTCGCGTGTACACCGTTATACTTTGTTTGGGAGAAGGTGATAGGAATGCATGACACGAAAAGCATATGTTTAAGAGCACTTGCAAGGCTACCGGTAGTGGTACCAATATGGTTTTTGGCTATAATCTTCCCATTCTTTGGACCGATCAACTCTGCTGTTGGTGCACTTTTAGTCAGTTTTACCGTTTATATCATCCCAGCGCTCGCTCATATGCTTACCTACAGGAAACCGGAGGCTCGGAAGGTAATAAAAAATGCTTCCTTTTTACTACTTCGACATCTTTAATTATATCTGCTTCAATTTCTTTGGTAGAACAAAATCACAGCAGAGCCTTTTTTCACATTTTGTATGGTTGTCTATATCTCTACTTATCAATTTATTTTTTGATATTATAATCAACTAATTTTTTCACATCAACAAAATAGCTCCACTTCTCATCTCAAAATTGATATTTTACATGATAAGATCGATCGGGCCGTTTAAACGGAACGAAGATAATAGTTTTCTATGCATTTATTTTTTCTTTCAATGCATGGTCCAGCTAAATCTACTGCCAATCTTTATTGTTTCTGAGTCCCATTGAAATTAACTTGTCACTTATTTCACCATGCATGACATTGTTTTTATAAGTTTAATATTTGTGTAGAATGATGTACAGTAGCGAGGAACTTCGCTATCTAGTTCTCATTTGTGTTTTCATATGATACGAGTTAATAAACTATGATTTTTTTATTATCTTCATCGCTTTCAAGAAGTGACCATCGTTTTCATTTCATTACGAAAGGTCTAATCTTGGCACATCAATAATTCAAAAATTTGATCTAGACAGATTAGACTTTCTAAACTTTAGGGGTAATCGAAATTTGACGATGTATGGTGAGCGTGGTATGTGGGGTTTAAGTGTTTTGAGGTACAAATGTATGTGCATTAAATTCAAAGATTTGAAGATATATGGCCTATGATGAGTAAGATATAGGTGGGAAGTCGTTTTCTAATACTTATGTGCTCAACAGTAATGGTATTGGCAATGTGTTACATCTGATAATAACATGAGCTGGCTTGTTGCCTATCATTATATCAGGCCTAATTTCACTGTTCATCTCTGCGATTCATCACGCCACTTCGTTAACTAGATCTCACATCTTTTCATATGTAACGTAATTGCAGAATGCTGCGGAGAAGCCCCCGAGGTTCTTGCCAAGTTGGACTGCTATGTATTTGATAAACATGTTCATTGTGGTTTGGGTGCTCGTGGTCGGTTTCGGGTTTGGAGGATGGGCTAGCATGACCAACTTTGTGAGACAGGTAGATACTTTTGGCCTATTTGCAAAATGCTACCAATGCAAGCCAGCAACGCCGCCACCAACTCATGCACTTCCCCCAGCGCCACACCACTAGGCTGGCGGAGCCAGAGACGGCTTAATCGGTCAAATATCACCGTCTTCGCTATCCTCCCTCCAACTTTTGTATTATTCACTAGGGGAGCTGCAATCACTCTCCCTTGCATGTGATGTGTGTTGGATTTTTTTTCCCTTGAATTATTTTCCTTTTTAAAGTGTTGGGTATAATAGTGTGCTGATTTGTGATGATTTCTTTGCTACTAATGAGATAGGCTTAATTAGAAGCACATAGTAGTATTTGTGATAGTTTTGGTTGGTAATAGAATATTTATGTCATAAGTAGCTATAGCTTGTAATATCATCTATCAAGTTAATTATATGGTCGAGTATGGTACCTTAATCGAATCAAGTTTTATTCGATCTAAATGGATCGTTTGTATGAATACGATATCTCAAACTAATTTTATGTTGATTTCTTTGGTTAAATCTATGGGTTTGTATGTATGTCGTTTTAAATCCTAAGCATGATTAGTCGAGATATGTTAGGACATTAAAAGTACAACATCAGTGATTGAGGGATGCTTACTCATGAAGTTAGGACGTGAAAGTAGACAAAATGCTGACAATTCTTTTGTAACAACTAATTACGGCACAATCGATATACGTCGAGTGAGTACTGGTAAACATCTAGTTTGTAAACCACGTCAGCACTAAGTATTGGTAAACATCTATTTGTAAATCAAGTCAGCCTGATAAACCAAAATAAACAAACCTCTTGTGAAAGACTCGATCGAAAATCGTTGATAAGAGAAGTAAACTCGTAACTTTTAACTACAAGTTCATCTACTTCACTAACTTAACTATTTATGAGTTATATCGATTTGATCGGAGAGTGGGTTGTGGGCTCAACCACACCACATGCACCGCACATTAATTCAATTGATTCTCACATCACATGCCCCTCTTAACTCTGCCTTGAGGTTCTCTTCTTCTCTCTTTTTTGGAGAACATTTTGATATGATCACATGATCAAAACTCTTCCCACTAATTGATTGTTGCTCAATCATAGAAATCATTACTGATTTTCCATCCACATGTGTGAGCCAATCTAGTTTTTGACTTTCAAAATCCTTAACCTAAATCAACAAGTATCACTATATTTCACATGTGATGGAGACATAACTTAGTTGCTTCTTATCATTATTTCATCAATACTAGTGCTTCTAGATAATATTCCTTTCTAATGATCATTACTCAAATCTTATCATTTATTCTAATACTTCTCTTCATGAAGAAAATATCTAGATATTGATTGTTGCACCTATTTATTAATCGAGTCACAAAAATGGTCAAACGGCATGTTATTATAAAGATATCACCTTATAAAATCACTATATAAATCAATCTCGTATTATGATTTGAGATATCATTTAAACGAAATCTCGAAGACATAGCTTGATCGGCCTAAGCCATTTTATACCACTTTTACCTGGAAGTAACGACTTCATTTGTGACGCTTAACTCCTAGCTACTTATAGGGTCGAGTTGACCCGATCGGCCAAGCCTTTCCAAGCTAAAGAGTTTGGCTTGAAGAGATGCAACTTGAAAGAGAACTCATGCAAAATAGCCAATAGGTAGTAATAATGCTACTTTAGCTAGATGGATAAATGAGATTGTGACAAATAAATGAAAACACTTCCTTCATAATGGGATAGTTATTTACACGGCTTATTTCCATAGCTTCAACGCGTGTCTCATGCGTTGTCTTCCTTTCTTTTTTTGAAAAATAATATCGAACACACGAAAACTTTAAGTTTGATTTCCGAATTCAACGAGACATTGGTTAGTGCGTGAGGACTGAGGAATAGCCTGATAACATTCGGCAAATAAAACTTTTGGGATTGAACAAAAAGTTGTCAACCCCAATAGAAACTGGTCTAAATGTAAGCAAAGTTCTCAATCAACAAAAGGTCCATCTTCCAAAGTGAATGCTAACAGGTTAAATGAATTCAGACAATACCAAAAATTGTGGAGCATATTGTTATTGAAAAATTAACTAACAACTTTTTGTCTTTCAGATACAATCCCCGACAGGCTTGATATGAATCTACTAAAAGATCTACGAGGATTATCTTTTGTTTTTACTTACAACAAACATCGTTGGATGCCAACCGTACTTGATTTCTGATACTCTATTTCTGATCTGTTATACATATAAAAAGAGTATTTTTCAAGTGAAATTATTGTTTTACCCCTCTCTTATTTGGTAATGTAGTGTTGAGGTTGGACCCTGGAGGCAAAGTAGTAACTTCATTTTTTCGTTTTTAAATAAAATATTGTTCCGGTGTATCTATAGTGTTGGCGTCTTCTTCATCCACTTTAGTGTTACACAAAAAGAATCCAAATTCATATCATATTAGTACATTTTTTTCATAAATTTGAATCAAACTAAAATTTATTTTTGGAATTTTCACTTTTTTTAAATGCCGATATTAGTTGGGATAGAGGCTGCTCAGGCTGGTGTAAATTTTTTTCTCTTACGCAGTTACGCCCACCGTGGGAGACTGGGAGTAACTGATTTGACAGCCTATTGGACTTTTAGTATTTTAACGCTCTGGACTCGGCCCATGAAGAATTTAGTCGGCTTACGAAAAGTCCCCTGGAGCATGGAGGCTGGAAGTCTGGAACATTTACTAGTCCATTGCTCGATTGCAAATTTGCAATGCTACTTTGTGACTCGATAAGTACTAGGTTGTTAACGATCCGATTCTAGTAGATTTTGATCTAAATTAGTTTAGATCATTAGTCAAATTGAATTGATTTACAAATATTTAATTTGTAGGCGGTTCGAAATAAAATCATGTGAAATACGAAGATACATCATGTCTTTCATGTAATATATGGACACATATCTTTCATGCAAGACTTGTTAGTCGTCATACTATGGCACATGTCTCTATAGACTATAAGACACTGACACATATCTTTACAAGCCTAGTAATCAATTCATACGTTAGCTAAGACACTCACACTTATCTTTACAAGCTTATTCATCGCACACTAATATACATGATTATCTACTAAGCAGCATGTAATATAGTCAAGTTACTCTAGCATACGTACTATATAAGTCTTATGTAAGATCTTTGATATATCTACCCACTATCTTATCTAAGTAATAGTAGAAAAATTGCCATATAAGTTCTAAACACTCTTGTCATTGTTATATTGTAAAGTTATATATCCATAAATATTTTGTGTAGGTATATTAACAGGCACGGAATCAGGATGAGATTTAAGGGAGGCCAAATATAAAATATTAAAATCGAGGGGCAAAATATCAAATTTAAAGGAGAGACAAATATAAAATATCAAAACTGAAGAGGTAAAATTTAAAAATAAATATTGAAAGTGAAGAAGACTACAAAAAATAGTGGTGGCCACGGGAACTAAAGCCTGGTCATTAGCACAATTTAATAAACCCTTTACCATCTCAACAATAGCAATACTTAGTATTTATTTAAACTATATATCATAAAATAAGGTTTTAAAATTCAGGAGGCACTGGCCCACCCTGCCCCTAATTCCGTCCTTGGGTATATAGCTTAAAAGTTCTTGTATCGTAAAGGTCATGATACTGAAGATCGGTGAAATTCCCTTACTGATTGAACCTCCGGTGATTATAAATTTTGTATTCTATTGTCGTTTGAAGCATAAAAAAAAATCAATATTCAAGTTCTCGAGAGAGAATAATGTGAAAGACTCAATTTAAAATCCATCAATAATTCCCTGATAAATATTTTCTGTGAGTTTTGAGTGCATCAACAGTAATTCTCACCAATTTATTTTACATCCCTTTAATTTCACATGCTAATTGTCAACTAATCTCTCTTATATCTCAAAATCCAAACTTAATTGCCATTAGAGCCTTAGAGCATCCACACTAGTGTGCTTAAATTGATTTTTAGTGCAAATAAAGGGATTGAAAAATAGAAAAGATAAAAAATGGGTCATTTCCAGCTTCCTTATAGTGGGCTGGCCCACATGAAAAATTAAGGAACTCACTTGGCTGGGTATATTTGTAGGGTTCCCACACACACCCAAAAATCACTTCTCTATTCTGAAATTTCTCTCTTTCTCTGTGTCTATGTTATATTCTCTAGTTCTTTTTCAATACTTCATTGTTCATGCTCCATCTCCAACCATGGTGCAATGAAGATACTTGCATCATTTTTCTTCTCTACGTTATCATTAATCATTTTTCTTCTCTATATTATCATTAGATTACATTATTAAAAATGAAAAATGTGTGAGTCGTTTTTACTTTAATTGATTTTTTATTTTATACAATTGAGTTGAAAGAATGCTAACTAAAACTTTTATTATATTTGATATTAATTCTTGAAGTTATTGAGACTTGAATTGTAGAAATAGTTGTTGGGTATTTAATTGAAAAAGATTTATTTTTCTGGGTTTGTTCGAGTTTATAGAAGAAGAGGTAATGGTCGGAGCTTTGTATAAGGGGAAGAGGAGTCATCGTTGGAGTTTAATTGAATAAAATAGACATTTTTCTGGGGATTTATTTATTGTATGATCAATGAAAGTATTAATCAATATGCCTATTTTCCGTGGTTGGTGTATTAATTTATTGTACCTATGTTCATCACTAGTTGTAAATTACTCCCATTTACGTCCTTATGTTCTTTCGTTGTTGTAGTAAAAGGTATTACTAGTTCGAACCAAGTAATTACTAGTTTACACAATAATTATTGCTTTTTGTTTTATTATATAGGGAATAAGATAAGGAAATTGAAAAAGTATCAAAGTTAAAACAACTCTCTAAAATTGGTAAAGGTATTAAATAAGGAAGATTTTGAGGATTATTTTGAGGACACTAGTGTGAGTGCTCTTAGAGGCTTAGCACATGTTCCTCTGACTGAAATCACTAAATCAGATCGAAAATCATATGATAGCTCAGTGACAACTCTTGATTAAACTACAATCACCTCAAACTTATTAAATTTTCATTTAGCAACACCAACAAAATGGAATCTCCAGACAGAAGTTGACTTGACATACAATCATTTTGGAGTTATCAAAAAGAATCTGATTCAACAATGCATAGGCTCCAAATAAAACTAAACGTTATAATCGAGAATCAATTCTAAAGTTGTAATTACGAGTCGTTGCAACACAAAATTACGACCATCTTTATATAAGTTGCGTAATTTATTTCTCATAAAAAATGACAAATAATACATATTCCGTATACAAGTATAACAAAAATTGGCTATTCAAAATATTTTTTTTCTAATTAACAACTACAGTAAATTTCTATTCACATTGAACAATGATCAGAAACCAATCTGTCTAATATACTTCCTTCTTCAATATCCAATCTTTTACTCTCCCTGTTCCATAAATGTACTCCAAAACTCTCCCTATTTATCTGAACCATCTTCAGTTTCATCCATCTCGACTCGGATACATTCTTCGGCCTCGCGAAAAACCCGTTTATCTGTCTCCAATCAACAGGGTAAAATGCTATAGGAGGCAAGATTGTGAAGTTAAAATCCTGAGTTAATCCAACTCTTTCCACAACTCGAGAAACCAAATACGGCCCGTTATGTCCCCATCTGTTTCCATCAAAACTGTCTGCAAATTCCTCAATGAATTTATACACTAGAGGATGGTTCTTGTCAAATATCAAAACTGCATTGTTCAGTCTTAACCATTTTCCTCCTAAATCCGCGGATTGAGCTCCAATCGAGTTCCTTAAACCCGAAAAGTCCTTCAAGATTATGAAATCTGAATCCAGATAAACACCTCCATACTTGTACAGAACAGCTAGCCTGATCAAATTTGACAGGTTTTGTGCTAATGGTATTCGACCTGGATCCTTTTTTCCTGTCTTCATATCATTCAACCAATACTCACCTGGAGTATTATCGAACAGAGACGTTAAATTTGGACGGATTGCGATCACCTTGAAGCCTTTATCAACAAGGGGTTGTAATAATATTCTCCCTTGTGTAGAATCCATTGTCATGGAAACAATAACCAAACATCCATTTGGATGAGACTTAAACACACTTTGCAAAGAATAAATTTCCCTTTTCCCAAACTTCCAAACAGGGGAAATCCATGTATTGAATATTTGAACAGAACAATTTCTACCAAGAAATCTTTTAACTCTGCTATCAAAATTTTCCACTAAATTTGTTGTCTGAAAAAACATCTGAAACGCTGGAATGTTTTGTCTGAACCAAAGAACCCTTTCTTGAGGAGGAAGATTTAAAGGAGGCAATATATTTACATCTTCTTTGACTGAAAACAATGTTTGAATTGATTTATGTGTGTGAAACTGGAGGGGGAAATTGGAAATAATAATATCAGTAAATAAGATCACAAACACTATGATAACAAATGAAATGGTTGAAAATATGTGAAGTTTGAGTTTATTTGGATAAATCAAAGAACATGTTTCAATCATTTTGTAGGAGACACAACAAAAAATTGGTACTATTTGAATATTTGGATGGGAAAATCAAAGGAGTAATATATGAAGATGATGATGAGAAAGTGGACAATGAAACTTCTTGGTTTATGTCACTGTTTGACATACAATCATTGATTTATTTGTATATGATTTCTGAACTAACCAATTGGTTAATATTCCCATCTCAATTTAAATAATCTGTTTTATCAAAAGATTTATACTACTACATCAACTACCAAAAAGATATTGATATACATCATTTATATATAAAATATATTTAACATTTAAATTTTTATTTGAATAAATTGATTTGAAGTTAAAATTGATTGATTAAAATAAACTGAAATATATATAAAATATATCGATTTTTTCAATATGTGCCTTTTTTGATAGATTTCAATATGTGTATTCGCTCTTAGGGATTAGGAGCATATGCTAAAAAGTGAAAGTGAAAATAAAATATAATACTTGAAAGTATATGAGGTATATATTAAAAAATACTTTTCATGTCAAATTCAAATAAAAAAAATTTCTCTAACATTTTTTTTGTTGAGACTTCAATATGTGTTATAGAGACACATTTTAAAGAAATCGATAATATAAATATAATTGGATAGAATGATTAGGATGTGGGTTGAATATTTGAGCAATTTGTGGATTAGGTGAAGAAAGACCGCCATGGCGGCTGGGAGAAATTCTTTTTGTAACTTTAGCTATGTTATTATATAGTGTTATATATACTCAATTATTTTCAATATAATATTTAGGAAATTACCATGCAAGATTTATATGATATTTATATAAAATTATGATATGTTGTAATTAAATAAAAAACACTTCAAAGACTCAATATTTTTTTGCATTCATAACTTCTTCGTTAACATTTGTTACTAAAAAATATTTATGATCAAACGAAAACCATATATATTTAAGTTTATGTAATAACTTGTTACCAATTCTCCCTCAATATGTCACTTTAAATTTGGAAAATTTAGAACTTGATTTTGATAAAGGAGGATACAATTGTTGACTACCTCATAGCACGACATGTTCCTACCCACCTTGTTAGTTTCCCAGATTCTACGATAGGTATGAAGGAATTAATTTGTTTGTGGAAAGATTGGGTGCATTAATACTTCCATGCATCAGGTGTATCAGGTACTCATTTAAAGGTTTTACGTGGGTACTGTACCCACTTGAAACTTCATCATTGGTACTTGTACCCAAATTGTACTATAACAATGGTACAATACCACATATTTATCAATCCAAAATAAATATGTGGTATTGTACATTGTTATAGTACAATTTGGGTACAAGTACCAATGATGAAGTTTCAAGTGGGTACAGTACCCACGTAAAACCTTTAAATGGGTACCTGATGCACCTGATGCACCGAATTATTGATGCACCGAAACCGGATTCAATTTGTTTGGGCATATGCCCAATATATATTACTCCGTAGCATTTGTTTCTATTAAATAATACTATTTCCTCCGTTTTTTTAACCTATTATGTAAGTTAAATTTATTGTATTTTTAACATATTAGTTAATACTTCAATGAGCTTTTTCATCATTTTTTCTATGTTATCCTTAATAAAATAGTAGGTTCTTATTAATTTATTGATTCTCCAACACAAAACTTGTCCAAAATTTCATATATCATTTAAACCAAAATTTACCTTTTAAGACATATACATTATTGATTTTAATGACTTAAAATAAGGGCAAGATAGAAATATTTTTGATATTTTTAATAAAATTAATTAACTAACTAATAATTAAAAAACTGAAAGATTACAATCTACTTCAAGTATATTTGGTGTACTATTTATAAATTCTAAAAAGTTTCTTAAAGTGTACATAAATTAAAGGTCAAGTGTCAAAAAATCATACAAAGGGACATGTATGTACTACTTAAGAATTAAATCAACACTATACAGCTAGGTATTAGTACTTACTACCTAGTAACATTTATGTATATTATCGATCGAAATATAATTTTGATGGATGCACTTTGAATAGTCAAAGAAGATATATGATGATGATTGATGATCGTTTAATAATTGTTAGCTTGTAAACAAAGCAAAACAATTACCGAGCACGAACCTTAATGATAGTCGGGGACATACACTTAAAAATGATTAACCAAGTGTTGCTACACAAGAATTGGGTAAATTTTTTACTCATAATCCAAATGGCGTAGCTAATTTGCAGAAACAATTATGAAGAGTAAATTGAAATTATCACAGTGTTAAATCAACTGAACAGTTTATAAACCAACCAAGATCACAAGAAAATATTCGGAGGTTGATTTGAAATGTCAATTCAAAATTAAAATTTAGAGAAGAATTGACTGAAAGGTATTTTATTGATAGCCAATGAAATAGGACAAGTCCAAGAATCGTAAAGTCTTGATTAAAAGACATCCTAGAATATACTGGCAAGACAAGAGAATTTGATTGAAGATTGAGTTGTGCAAAACAAGTATTGCAAATCAAAATCCTATAAATAGAAAGCATCAAGATTGTCGGTTATAATCAACCCACGAATTCAGGGAAACCGTCCATTCTTCTAGATATAAAAAGAGGATGAACGAGACTTACTCATTGAGAAAACAACAAACAAACAATGTGTATTAAGCATCTCTTATCGTGTTCTAGCTAGGTGTGACTAGGAGAATTGTCTATACAACTCCTAGTCTGATAGTCAGGTTGGTAATCTAATTTAGGAATTAAGCAACCCTGCGTCGTTCTTTTACTTACTCATATACAATAGATAGTCCCATCGGGATGATGGAGACTTGAGAATAAATTCGATAGTTGTTGGAGAGTCTAGTTAAGAGAATAGAATAAGTCTCTTCTTGTAAATGAACTTTTCATAGTGGATTCTTTCCTGGACGATTTTCCTCGTAGACGTAGGTACTATTAGTACTGAACTGGATTAGCATCTTGTGCACTATTTTGTTTAAAGCACTCTGTCATTTCAACTAATTTTACAGTTGTACACATCAGGCGGATTCACAATCACGAAACTTAATTAAAAGCCTTATCAACGTCAAAACTATATTGTTGGCTTGTAAACAAAGTAAAACAAGCCAAACGTTTTCAATTTTTGTTGAGTTGTGAATCCAATTTCGCAGGAGATCGGAGGATGGGTCGGTGGATGGGAAGTCCCGATCCAGACAGATTTTGCGATGGTTTGGCGAATTCTGATGGGATTTTAGCCCGGTTTCTTATGCTGGCTAGGTTTTGTATTTTGCCTATAAATAGATAGGTTCTCCTATGAGTCTAACTTGTCTGACACATAAGGAGAATCTTCCTAGGAAGAATATTAGGGCTCTAATATTCTTGAAGAACTTAGAAAGTCTATCTTTGTTCTTGGTTAGGCTTCATTGTTGAGACTTTCGGTGTATAAGAAAGTACTCAACTGTTAGACTAGCTAGTTGGTAGGGCTTGTGTAACAATCTATATTTATTCATAGTGGAATCTGCAGCAGCAACATGACGTACCTTACACATTGTGGGGGAACCTGTATAAATCCTTGTGTCTGTTTAATTCCGCACTTTATTCTTTTCGTTGTCATTGAGATTCTTGTGTTGGAGAAATTATCCGAAGGGCAATAATTCCTAACAATTTCCCCATTCATATATTAGGTAAAATTGGGTGCCATCGTGTCGTGTGAGGGTCACGATAAAACATGAATATGTAAAGGTACTATAGTTGTAACAACTTTAAACTAAAGTCAAATATAATAATTAATTAAATATCCCATACTCTATACTATGCAGAAAATTGCTAAAATAGTCTCGATAAATATGTGCATGTTGTACTTTAGTCCCTAATTTAATTTGGGAGTTAAAAATAGACGGAAATTTGTGATTTAAGGTTAATTTCATGACAAAAGCATAAATTTAGTCATACAATTACATAGAAATGAAATTATAACTTAAAATGAGGTAAAAAACATAATATTAAACTATAATATCTAAACTCCATCAAATTTCCCTCCAATTTTTTTCCTCTAGAGTAGGGTCGATATATATATACATATATATATATATATATAGTATTCGGCAAATGACTATTTGTATTCGTAGGTTATCGAATTCGAACCAAGCACGAAAAGTAAAATAATATTTAATTTTAAATTTGGTATTCGCGAATATATTGGTTAATTACTCTAATTCGGTAATATTCGATATTTGGTTCGTATTCAATATGCACATACGATATTCAATTCGTATTCGGTACTCGCATTCGATATTTGACATTAGAATTCGATACTCGTATTTGTGTTTGTATTTGAACTCAATGTTCAAATTGTGTTCGACATTCAATTTCGATTTAGCAGTTTCGAAAATTATAACTGTAAGATCATATTATAAATAATCTGTCCGGTTAAGTGAATGTACTTGTTCATAAACAGTTATTTGTGAATAGACGTGATTGTTTACAATGATAGATTGTAAACTATAAATAGTGTTCACATGTATGAGATGTGAAATCATATCATTATCCTCTTTTCACTCAATCATAAACATATATTCTGTTTATCAAGAAGCAATATAAAAGTAGAGTCAGAAAGGAGAAACAAACTATCAAGTCATATATATTCAAATACTGATCAATCGACATGGACCGTATGTCTCTATTCGAGTATTATGATTTTATATGTGAAAATCAGTTATTATAGTACGGACACTATTAGAAAGATTGCGTGAAACGTAAGGCATGGTTCGAAAAGAAAGGCATACATTATGCTTCAGTATGTTGCGAATCAAATTTAGCTGAAGTTCCTTATAATACTTGGTGGATTGATTCCGGTTCTACCACTCATGTTTCGAATACCATACAGGGATTCATTACGACCCAAACCATAAAACCAAATGAAAAGTTTGTTCCCAAGGGGAATCGAGACAAAGCTCCAGTTGAAGCTATTGAAACATATAGATTAGTGTTAGGTACTGGACATCATTTGGATTTGTTTCAAACTCTTTATGTACCTTCAAATTCTGCTAGGAACTTAATTTCATTAACTAAATTAGATACTTCTGGATATTCTTTTAAATTTGGAAATGGTTGTTTTAGTTTATTTAAACAAAATCTTTTTTTTTGGTTCTGGTGTTCTTTCTGATGGTTTATACAAGTTAAAACTTGATAATCTTTTTGCTGAAACACTTATCACCTTGCATCATGGTATTGGAACTAAACGATGTTTAGTGGATGAAAGTTCTGCTTATTTGTGGCATAAACGTTTGGGACACATATCCAAGAAAAAGATTTGAAGATTAGTAAAGAATGATATATTACCTGACTTGGATTTTACGGATCTAAATATTTGTGTCAAGTGTATTAAAGGAAAACACACAAACCACATAAATAAAAATGCTGCCACAAGAAGCACACAACTCCTTGAAATTATACACACCGATATTTGTGGCCCTTTCAATGTTCCAACTTTCGGAAAGGAAATATTTCATCACATTTATTGACGATTTTTCACGTTATGGCTATGTCTATTTGTTGCATGAAAAATCTCAATCAGTAAATGCCCTAGAGGTTGAGTTAATCGAATAGCCTAGTGGTTAAAGCTCTTGCTAGAGACCAGAAGGTCATGGGTTCGAAACTCACTTCATCGCTAATTTACAAAAAAAAAGAAGTAAATGCCCTAGAGGTATTTATAGATGAGGTTGTAAGACAATTGGATTTAATGGTGAAAATTGTAAGGTCTAATAGAGGTGGTGAATATTATGGAAAATACAATGAAAGTGATCAATGTCCTGGTCTTGCTAAATTTCTTGAAAAGCATGGCATATGTGCTCAATACACAATGCCAGGTACACCACAACAAAATGGTGTTGCAGAAAGGCGTAATCGTACCTTAATGGATATGGTTAGAAGTATGTTAAGTTATTCCTCTTTACCCTTGTCATTGTGGACTCATGCGTTAAAAATCGCCGTTTATTTAATAAACAGGATTCCTAGTAAGGCAGTTCCAAAAACACCTTTTGAACTTTGGACGAGGAGGAAACCTAGTTTAAAACATCTTCATGTATGGGATATGCGGCGGAAGTACGTATTTATAATCCATATGAAAAGAAACTGGACTCAAGAACAATTAGTGCTTTTTTCATTGGTTATCCAGAAAATCTAAAGCGTATACATTGTCCTAGCCATAGTACAAGAATTGTTGAAACTGGAAATGCCAAGTTCATTGAGAATGATAACATTAGTGGGAGTGTTGAATAACGAACAGTGGAAATCAAAGAAGCTAGATGGTTTCCTCACCGGTATCTTCTTCTCAAGTTGTTGCTCCTATAAGTCAAATTACATTACCAGTAATTCCTCGAACTGCTCATCCTACAACGGTTGAACAATTTGAAAACTAACCTGAACAACAAACAAATGATCAATTACTCCATGATGAAGTTACCAATGAACATGTCAATGATACATATATAGAAATAGCATTAAGAAGGTCTCAAAGACAAAAATGACCTGATATATCTGATGATTACATGGTTTATCTTCAAGAATCAGATTTTGATATAGGAATTCAAGAGGATCCAGTTTCATATTCACATGCCATAAGTGGTCCTAATTCTTCTAAATGGGTTGAAGCCATGAAAGATGAATTGAAATCAATGACTCATAATGAAGTTTGGGATCTTGTAAAATTGTCAGAAGGTTCTAAACGAGTTGGGTGTAAATGGATCTTCAAGACCAAACACGACACAAGTGGCAATATCGAACGATACAAGGCCAGACTTGTTGCCAAAGGTTTTACTCAGAAAGATGGCATTGATTACAATGAAACATTTTTGCCTGTTTCGAGAAAAGACTCATTTAGAATTATTATGGCCTTAGTCGCTCATTATGATTTAGAGTTACATCAAATGGATGTGAAAACTGCCTTTTTAAATTAAAATTTTAGAGGAAGAAATATACATGAGCCAACCTGAAGGTTTCCATATTGAAGGACTTAATCGATCAATATACGGACTTAAACAAGCTTCCCGACAATGATATTTTAAGTTCAATGATACTGTAACGTCCTTTGGGTTTAAGGAACACACTGTTGGTCAGTGTATATATCTAAAGGTCAGTGGGAGCAAGTTTATAATTCTAATTCTGTATGTTGACGATATTTTTCTTGCTACTAATGATCTTGGCTTATTACACGAAACCAAGTCATTTCTCTCTAAAAAACTTTGAAATGAAAGATATGGGTGAGGCATCTTATGTGATCGGAATTGAAATATTTCATGATAGATCACAAGGATTGTTAGGTTTGTCTCAGAAAGCATACATTAATAAAGTTTTAGAGAGATTTAGGATGGAAAAATGTTCCTCATAAGGTTGCTCCAACTCAGAAGGGAGATAAGTTCAGCTTAATGCAATGCCCTAAGAATGAATTGGAGAGAAAAGAAATGGAAAATATCTCTTATGCATTGGTTGTTGGAAGCTTAATGTATGCCCAAACATGTACTCGACCGACAAGATATCAGTTTTGCTGTTGGGATGCTTGGTCGATACCAAAGTAATCCAGGAATAGATCATTGGAAAGCTGCAAAGAAAGTGTTAAGATACTTACAAGGAACGAAAAATCACATGCTTACTGTTGGAATAATATTGTGGTATATATTACTATTAAGTCTTGTAATATAATATAGTAAGTCATGTAATTAGGGTTATACCACAGGCTACACTTGTCCGTAGTCCACTAGGGTCCATTAGGGTTTGTCTCCTCTTTATACTCTATATATGTGAATAATAAAATCAGAGGAACAATTTATTTTCCTACAAAGTATTAGAGCCGTAACCTAAAGGTGTCGTCTACTGCTAAAATTGTTTGTAGGAATAAACTGTTCCTCTGATTTTATTATTCACATATGAGGAATATATATAGAGTACAAAGAGGAGACAAACCCTAATGGACCCTAGTGGGCTACGGACAAGTGTAGCCTGTGAACTTACTATATTATATTACAAGACTTAATAGTAATATATACCACAATATTATTCCAACACTTACCTACAAAAGGTCCAATGACCTTGAGGTAGTTGGATACACAGATTCAGATTTGATGGATGTATGGATACAAGAAAGTCTACATTCGGCAATTTGTTCCTTTTGGCTGAAGGAGCTATCTCTTGGAAAATTGCGAAACAGTCCGTCATTGCTGCATCCACTATGGAAGCCGAGTTTGTGGCATGTTTTATGGCCACCAATCATGGATTATGGCTGCGGAATTTTATTTCGGGACTTGGAATTGTCGACATTATTGCCAAGCCGCTGAAAATTTGTTGTGATAATGCTGCAGCGGTTTTCTTCTCTAAGAACGACAAGTATTCAAGTGGTGCTAAACATATTGATCTGAAATACCTTGCCATTAAAGAAGATGTTCGAGAACGAAGAGTATCAATTGAACATATTAGTACTAGATTGATGATTGCAGATCCATTAACTAAAGGATTGCCCCCAAAGACATTCAATGAACATGTCAAAAGAATGGACATTACTGAAAAATAGGCATTATATGTAATAAATTTATGTTGTTATGTATTTGATACTCGGAGCTCAATATATATTCGTTCTCATTGTTAATTATGCTATTTAATTTTGATGTATATACATGAATGTCTAATATGATATAAATAGGATTTGTCTATATTAAGTATTATAATAAATATCATTATGGATCATATTAAATATGATTTAATGTTACATGGAAAGGACTACGCTAAATAAATTACGTATTGTCGTCATGATCCTTTTTAATATCTTATTTGATATTGACTTATGTTGACCAATATAATAACTAATTAGCCTATGGTACGCATATGATGTTTGGTTATTAAATTGTCATTGTATTGATGACTCATGGGACAAGTGGCAGAATGTAAGATTATATTATAAATAATTTATGTCTCATTTAAATTTAATAAATAAGATTTAATCATAACTATTAAGTGGCTAATTATAATTGGTCAATAGTTATTTACTAATATATGCAATTGTTCATGAACGGTTAAGTGAATGTACTTGTTCATGAATAGTTATTTGTGAATAGACGTGATTGTTTACAATGACAGATTGTAAACTATAAATAGTGTTCACATGTATGAGATATGAGATCATATCATTATCCTCTTTTCACTCAATTATAAACATATATTCTGTCTATCAATAATCTATATAATAGTAGAGTCAGAAAGGAGAAACAAACAATCAAGTCATACGGATTCAAATATTGATCAAACGACATGGACCAAGGTATGTCTCTAATCGAGTATTATGATTTTATATGTGAAAATTAGTTATTCAAAGATCATGTAAATTATAGAAATTAAGATTAATGTTTTACAATAACTACGTACACAATATCAATGATAAAATAATCGTGAACACAAAAGAAACAAAATTCTAAAGTTTGAAACAAGATGAAATCATTAATAAAATTCTGAAATTTCAATCAACAGATGAAATAACAAAATTATTTGTAAATTGAATTACAAATAATCTAACACTAAATTAAAATTTGCAAACATAATTATTTCAATTATGTATATTTTGTCTTTGTCAACATCTTCAGTAACCTTCTTCTTCTCTTCTACAGGGGAAGATGGAACTACATTCTAAATTCAACTGGCTTTAATTAACTTCAACTATAGATCTTTGCGAGATCAAAGGCAAATCGAATATAAGACTCTTTGCTAAACTATGTTTTCACCATTATTAGTTGGTCAAATGATACAGGTAACAACGTATCATGTAAAATCACACGACCAACAAACACAAGTTTCTTATGTGAACCACATGACATTAGAGTATTGAATATGAGTATTTTTATTTTAGATTTTAAATAATTTTCAATTATTTGAATATATATGATGAAGATAAATGTGGATTTGTGGTAATAGATGAACATCAGTTATTGTCACTAATTTATGCAATTAGTTAGATCAATTATCGAAAGAACAATTTTGCTACATTACCTAGAAATGACAAGTGACAAATGTTTTGTTTAACTTTTTTATTACTATAACTTGAACTAGTATTTCAATAAATTTGGTAAGGACCAATAATCCCCTCACTACTTTTTTTGGTTTAGATACATATTACAGTGTGTCTTCTTGTATAGCTCATCCTCTTCGTTGTTGTTAATACACCTACTCTAAACATTTATGACACTCATCAAAAAATGCTAATGTTCAGAGGTGTGTGCAACGTCATTGGCAGGTTAGTAATGGATTCGGCGTGGTTTCTAGACTTGTTCAGCTTATACTGTATTCCTGGTTCAAAGTTTGTATTGAGAACATAGTTTCGGCATCATAAAATAAGAAATATTTCGAATATATTATAGAAAAATTTAAGAAATGATATAATTTTTTTAAAACTCAAGATAAAATCATACATTGTAAGTTGTTTGTATAAACATTCATTTAAAACATTTAATGATAAGTAAATTTGCATCATTCAAAAAATACCCTAAATGTTTCCATTTTTGAGACAAAATGTGAACGCAATTTTTTAAATTAATTTGTTTGAAAAGTAAATCGAGTGAGCTTTCAACTTTTGCTAGAAACACTAAAACTCAAAACATGTTCACTATTTCTTTGAAACTCTATATTTAAATAAAGAAACTAAACTCGTAAATAATGGTTCAACTTAATTATTTATTTATAAAAGGCTCCTTATATAATGACTGTATAAACTTTACATTATGTATATATATAGCATGTAGTTCACATTTTTAATGTCTTAGTTAATTACAATTGTCTATTACTAGCTTAAGTTTAACTTTTAGATATTTTATAAAAAATCTATGATGCAAATTTTCTATGTAAAAGTTTAAATTTTTATTGAAAATTTATTTCAAGCATTTTATATAGCTTGATTTTAAAATATTCTATTGTATTATGAATTTAGTTAATATATATACATATATATATATATTTATAAATCACAAATATAATGCGCACACACTTGAAATGTGTTAATCCTCAACAAATATTAGACACACACTCACTGTATCTTTAAGATTCGTTAAATGGCTGGGATGATCATTCAGCTTTGGGGCATGAAACCAGTTGATCACCTATTTTTTGAAAGGTTCCAGTTGATCACCTAATTTCTTAAATCGTTCACATTCACCACATTCTTCACTAATAATGATAATAATGGACTACATCACATGGTAGTTAACTAAAAGCAATTTAGTAATTTCACATCTTAATTTTATAAAAAATAGTTTAATCCTATTAAAATAAACTTAATCTCTAAATGATCCCATTAAAATAGTCCATCATGTGAATTGAGGGTTGGGTTTGTTTTAATGGGATTAAACTATTCTTCAAAAATTAAGAGTTTAAGACTTGAAATTAAGAGTTAATCGAATAGCCTAGTGGAAAAAGGCTCTTGCCAGTGACCAGAAGGTCCTGGGTTCGATACTCACCTCATCGCTAATTTACAAAAAAAAAAAAAAGACTTGAAATTATTAAATTGTCCCTGATTAACTACCACGTGATGGTCACATGATGTAATTAGTTCATAATTAGCATTATTAGTGAAGAATGTGTTGAATGGTTGGCGGACCCAGGAATTTTATATGGGGTATTCATTTCATCATTCAAAGTATAAAAATTATAGTTAATGTTAATATATAAAATTTATTTCAATAATTTTTTGAAGATTATGAATATCACATTGATAAAATCAAATGACAATTATAACTAATTCAACTTTATTATCATTTTTCTCTCTTACATTGGAATCGGTTGGGATTGAAGTGCAAGTTCAGATTATATATTAGTACACTACTTGTCTTACTAATTACACTTGAATCATTAAATCTCTCTCTCTCTCTCTCTCTTGGCATAAAATACTTATATCCTTAAAACAAAAAATAATATAAATGAAAATCAACCACCAATTAAAATAACTAAAAAATTATGTATCTAATGAAATAATTAAGACATTAGAGTCCTAAGTTAATTATTCCTACCTATGCGGCTTACTAATTGTGCAATTATATCGTTGCAACAAGAAAATATAAAATTTGAATAATGTAAACTTATTAAAATACCAAATTAATTACATGAGATCATTAAGATTGGATTTAAGAATCAAGGAATTATAATTTAAAAATAATATAGAATCACAAATATAATATATAATTATAAATGAATATAATTAATATAATAATAATTTATAACTTTTAGATATTACTTTAAGGATTATGTTGACTGAATATAATATAAATAATAGATTGAAAGAAATATGGATAAATGATAGACGAACATGGAATGGTATGACCAATAGACTCATGCATAGAGTTAATGAATGAGAGTATTTGACTAATGCTAAAAAAAAGTTAAGCTTGCAGGTTTTGAACTTGTGACCTCTTGATTTTTAAACCACATACTTAACCACTACGTTATTTATTATTTTTGTAGGGTATTCATGTGAATACCCTACACAAGTCTTGGGTCCGCCCCTAAATGAGAACGATTTAAAAAGTAGATGATCAACTGCGACCTTTCGAAAGTTAAGTAATTATTTGATTCCGTATCTCAAATTCAGTGATCATTCCAGTCATTTGTCGTTTAATATTTACATTCCTAAGCTTGAAGAATAAACTTAAGCTTGTTCCTAATTCTGGCTGTTTTGCATGGGCCTTCACAATCATGTTTTGGTAGAAGGACGGAAACAAATTCCTCATACCATCCTGCAGCATGGAAATCATATATAGTGAATGAGCAAGAATAGTATTTCCTCCATCTCTAAATGATTGGTATACTTTTATGTTTGACAAAACACAATTATAAAGCTTAAATATCTTTTTATTTTATATGTGAAAAAATTATAAAATGTTTGACATATCAAAAATATATATTGAGACGAATCTAACAAAGTTCCATATAACTATATTATTTCTTATTGTTTAATGAGAATTCATTATCAAACTTTTTAAAGTTTAATCAAAAAAATTAAAATGTATCCATTATTTAGGGACGAATAAGGTAAAAGAAGTGATATCGCCAACAAAGTGTTTTTACAATTAACGGCACCTCATCTAAAAATGTTACTTCTCTTACCATTCAAATAGGCAAAAACACTCTTTAATGTGCAAGAACATTTTCTTTATATTTACTCACTTTAAGAGCATTCACACTAGTATATCTATTAAAATCCCTATTATATATTTTTCATATCAACTTTATTATTTTAAGGATTGTATTTTAACATTTGAAACAAATTAAAACCAAATTCCTTACTTTTCACCTTATACCTCATTAAAATAAAATATGTACACACAATCAACAATAAGAAGATCCTAAGAGTTAGACACCCTTTCAAATTAATTATATATGAGATTATATAATAGTGTTATTACAATTACACATCATTTTTCAAATTAATAGATTGTAAAAAAAAAATCACCAACTAAAATTTGAGAAAGATTGACATGTTTAGATATTTATATGAATTAATGGAAGAAATAATAATTCATGAAAAATATGTAGAGGTTGTCTAACAATAACAAAAATATTATGACATATAAGATTTGGCAAGAAAGATGGAAACTTTTGAATATGTAGCAAAATGAATAACAATTTCAAAGAAAACGAAGGAGAGAGAGAGAGAGAGAGAGAGAGAGAGAGAGAGAGAGAGAGAGAGAGAGAGAGAGAGAGAGAGAGGTTATTGAGTTTGGGGAAGCTAGGAGAAATCCTAGATATACACTAAATAATTTGGTGGGCCAAGTCAAGATAGGGTCATTGAAAAAGTGTGTTTTTTTGTAAAAATCCACCCAATAATAAAATATGAACTATTTTAAGTCCTCTACTACAAATGCTCTAAGCCGCACATTGGTATTCCTTACTTATTAGTAGGACGCACATTACAAATCAAGCTATTTTATATTTCTTTAACTTTTTTCTATTCTTTTTCTTTTCGTTGTTTAATTTTTATTTCCAATTGTTGAAAAACAATCAACAGTTATGCACACTGCTTAGAGTATTTTATAAGAATAAATGTTACTTTACTCTGTAATATAACCAAAACATGCCTAAATAGATAATTAAATATGTGGTTAATTTAATTAGTAATTAATATTTAACTTTTCATTCTAATTCTAAGTAATTTTTATAACTATTCATGACACATACTGGTTACTTTAGTTTAATACTCCCTTCGTTCTTTTTTATTTGTCATTTTAGTCGTTTGCACATAAATTAAGGAAAGTAAGAGTTAGTCAAAAAGTACATTGAAAATGTAAAATGACAATCAATGCAAACCATATAATTGGTTGGTTGATAACTTCATAACAAAAAGTAATCTAAAAGTACATTGAAAATATAAACTTATAATTAGTTATGTTAGAAAGACAAATATTTCAAAACAAAAAATTAAAGCTAGAAAGATAAATAATTAAGAGCGGAAGGAGTATTATAACTAAAACATGGCATAACTGGATATTTATGCTTAATTTAATTAATAATTTATAGTTAAGTTTTTTCATTATAGTTTTACATAATTTTCATAACCATTCGCGACAAATAATTGTCATTTTAGTTCAAAAATGTTCATATAATGTTAAAATAATTTAGTTTTCGTTTTATCATAGTTTTGATCGAATAATATCAAAAAGTAGATAAATCTGATTAATGATGATTAATTCTAAAATGATGATTATTTAATTTAATTTGAGTTGAACAAGTTGCAATAATGTATGAGATTTATTAGTTGAAATTCTCATTAGTGTTTGATTCCAGCACCTTCAAAATATAATTTACACCACGAATAGCTCCTAATTAAATGTTTATTATAGTAAGAACGTTATATGTGTGTATTTGAGAAAAATGAGGAAAAATCTTTTCCTTCCTCTGGAAACTCACGGTTTTTTCAAAGGGAGAAGGGAGGAGTTCTTATTTTTCTCTCCAAATGTTTTTGAGAATTTTGGCAAATTGACACCCTTCGTACCAATCTTTTAACACTAAGATTCTAGTTTTTTCTTGCAAAACCATAGCGCCCCTTGAAAATTACTACTATGCCCCCTAACGTCATCTTTTTCGCATAACACCACCACCGTTACCAAACACCACCACTATCGACACATCTACCACCAACCGTAACCACTACCACAACAACACATACCCCACCACCACAACAACCAGCAAACATCATACACTCTTATCATATTCTTTATCACACCTTTCTTCTTCAAGTTATAAATCCACCATCACCACCACCAACCTTCATCATCAATTAACACCACTAATAACCCTCTCTCATCCCTAATTTTATTAAACTCAAAATCTCACTTTCACCAACAATTAAAGAATTAAAACCCCAACCCCACCCTAAATTGAAGCTGCGATTGCTTGAGGCAAGGGGCATGGTAGGCGGTTTTGGGGTTGTAGAGGTTGGTGGTCGCGATTCAGGATGATGGGAGTTGTGGTCTCGGATTTGGGGGTGTTTCAAGTGTTGGAAGGTGGTGGTTGCGGATTTGGAGGGGTAAAAGGCGGTGGTCGCAATTTTAGGATGGTGGGAGGGGGTGGTCGCGGATTTGGCGTGGTGGTGATGAGGAAATAGAAGAAAAGAAGAAGATCTGAGGTAGAGATAGTGATAGTGGTTATGAGAAACAATAATATGATGTAAAATGGTTGTGAGGAAGAAGATGTAAATGTTTAGTGGCGGAGATGGTTGTTGGTGATGGTGGAAATAGTAGTGGTGGGGTTGGTGAGATGGGTTTTAGGATGATGTATATGTGTGGAAGAAGAAGTTGAAAGGGGCCGATAGAGTAGCGATTTTCGGGAGTAAGGATGCTATTGACTTTGCAAAAATTATTGATTATTTTATCCATTCAAATTAAGGATTAGTTTGACTAAAAACTGAGTTTCAAAAAAAAGTCAATCCACAAACCAACCGTGCCATAATATTGAAATATGAATGATAAAAATTGTCAAAATGAAACATGAGTGATCGAATGGTGAACGTTATGAAATATGAGTGACCGATTGTGCCATTAACCCTTATTATTATTATTATTATTATTATTATTATTATTATTATTATTATTATTATATATATTATATATACGGTTCGTTGTTTGTGTGCGACCTCTTGAGTTTGATTAATAGTAGTAATGTAATATAATATTTAATCGAATATTATGATTACATAACTTATGAGCGGGATCCTACTAAACCATCATAACTCCAATATTAATCAAGTGATCCTTTTAATATATTTAATATCGACTAATTTAATACTTCGTCTGTTCTTATTTATTTGTCGTTCTAGACCTACTTTTTTGTTTCGCAATGTTTGTCATTCTAGGATTTCAATGCATAATTTATCAACTTTTTCCTCATTTGGCCCTACTAAATATAATTATATTATCAATCGTCAAATTAGCTCTCATGGATGAAGTTAAAACATTTAATGTGATCAATTAAAAAAATATGAAATACTTTTACTACTTTTTTTTTTTTGATAGATAGAGCAAATATGTTATAATGGTAGCGTAATGGATCCTCCATTATAGCTATTACAAAATAAAAGAGAGACATGATCAAAACAATAAGTGTTTGAAGCCCTATTACAAAAGTAGGAGAACTGAAACATATCCGTAGTGAAAACTGAGAAAATTGTCCTCCAAGTAAGGCTAGCTCCATCTATCCGATGATCCTTCCAAAACGTTTTCCAAGCATTCCTCCTTGTAATGCTTGGACAACATCTAGCAAATACCTGAGAAAAAAGCAAATCAGTGAACATATGAATAGACGAAGGTCGTCTATTCATTGCCAAAATTAAGCCGAGAATCAAGACTTGCAGAATTGTTTCGTCCAAGTTTTGAGAAAATTTGGAGCCATTCCTCCCTTGAGGATCACAATAATTAGCAGAAATATTGACATCACTAGAGGATGTAATCAGTAGCGGAACATCCTTATGATCAAATAAGCTGATTTTCCAACTATTTCTGGTAGCATTTGCATAAGTGAACACCAACGAAATGCCATTTTCCTGCGGAGAAGTGAAGTCATAAACA
Source organism: Echium plantagineum (assembly GCA_003412495.2). NCBI lineage: Eukaryota > Viridiplantae > Streptophyta > Magnoliopsida > Boraginales > Boraginaceae > Echium > Echium plantagineum. The sequence continues at coordinate 10,534,853 of CM016567.1, read as the reverse complement.
GAAAAAGCCCTTGAGATCGTTGGAGTAAAGGTTCGAGGTTGGTGATCGATTTTTCTCCAAAGATCAATAAAGGAAGACCTCATACCCAAGATAGTTTGATTATCAAAGCTTCCATGATTAAAGACCATACTATTCCTGCAAAGTCATATACTCCAGAGAGTACTCGTAAGCAATAACAAATCATTCTTTATATTTTCATGCGATTTCCAAGGCTTGTTTATTAAAAAGGCTTGAATGAAGGAGGAATACTTTTACTACTAATTGGTTAGGATAGAGTATTTAAATAACTGTCTATTTATTGAGACTTGAATAAAGGAGGAATTTAAGGAGACAAGCAACAAGTTAGTGTGCCTTTATTTTTTAATTAAAATCAATAATTCTCTAATCAAGGGTTTATAGGTAAATTTACATAGTTTCTTAATCAGCATGTTGAAGGTTAGAATGACAAACAAATAAGAAATGAGGGAGTATATTATTATTTTGAACTTAATAACTATAATGTGCCCTAAGGGCACATGTTAAGCACTAAATATGGTAATACAATTTAACATTCGTAAGCATATAAAGCAACATTAAAATTTGAAATGCAATTAGTTAGCAATTTTTAGTTTCTTAACTTGTGCCCTAAGGGCACATTTTAGATAAACCCATATCTTAAATATACTAATGTTTGAAACAATCTAATTATTTAATAAGTACACTTTATGAGATTAAAATGATCTTATATTGAAATATGAGTGTTAAGAAAATGTCAAAACAAAATATAAATGATCTAATAACCAATATTGTGAAATATTTATTGTCGATTGTTCCATTAGCACTACTAAGGTTGTAAACGGACCGAACTACATACCGAACATAACTACGTTTGAGTTTGGTTTGCAAGGGTTCGAACCTTATGTTTGACTCGGTTTGCAATGTGCGAAGCGCACCAAACCTAACATTTGACTCAATATGAAATGTGCGAATCGGATCGAATTATTTGCGAACTTGCGAACAAGTTCGGTTTGGTTCTCAAAAGTTGGATGCAATTGGACATTTGAGCGGATGAGGATGAGTAAGAGATGAATAGATGTGAAGTGGAAGTGATTTTGATGATTTAGGTTACACTTAGTACTTTCATCTATGGAGTTTAATGTATAATATGTCAAAGTCTTCTAATAATATGCGAGCCGAACTAAATCAAACCATTTGGTTCGATGAACCGAACCTTTTTTTTGTTAATAAGCGATATATATTAAAAACAAAAGTGTACAATCATGGGAAGACAATTACATAGGCCTTTTATGAAAGACCAGTCTCAGTAACCTAGTCTAATAAGGACACAAGCCCAATTATAAATCCAGCCCTTTTAGCATTTAAGGGAACCCTAATAAAAGACCTATTTAAGGAACCCTTACTTCCCATAACCCTCATTTGACAATGAACACCTGAAAGTCTAGAAGTTTCCGCCTCAGAGGCAGGAAACTCAAACGTTTTCTTTCATCTCTTTACTTCTATCCATCGTATAAACTCAAGGCCATTCTTGAAGAGGTCCTTTTGGGTTTAACTCTGGATCATTCATCTCACCTTCTCTTCTGGGGGATGAATCGTTCGATTCTTAAATTGCATACCCACTCAGACCCATGGAGTTCGTTGGAGATTTCAATGATGATCCTCCGGGACTGAGAGATTTCCTTACTCCTCATTTGTATCTTCACCACCGTTTCTCATCGATGGTGGACGAGATCGAGCCAGGTTCTCGTGTGCTGTCCTTTCGGCTTCCAGAAAGTAAAGGCTGAAGTTCACCACCTCCATCGGTGTCTTTGCCTCCTTTTCCCAGAGTATGTTGTTCCTTTGATGCCACAATTCCCACAAACTCACCAGCCAAAGACGGAATTTATCAGGAGGTAATTTATGCTTCATATACTGAAATATCTCCTGAAAATCGTGTATATTTTGTTGTATCATCTGGATCTTGAGAACCTTGAATTTTACCATTTTGATTTAATGTTTGTCGATGTACACCGAATTATAAATCAAACTTTTTCGAGCCGAATCGAATTTTTTACGTCCAATCCGGAAGCACTACCATTCAATACGTTACGATTGTATCGGGGCACGGGCATATCGAGAATCCCAACTTTAAGAAATTCAACGCCTTGTAAAAAGCGAATCCAACTCACCATCTCCACAAGTGCCACCTGCTATTTCAAGATCCGTGCTTCACTTGGCCCCACATATCGACCCCCTCTCTTTCACTTATAAAAAATTAGCACACATGCTTGTTCGTTTCAGCCACAAATTTACTACTCCATTTTCTAGTACTACATTCGTTTGAACAACCTATGAAATCCTTAGCAGGCTCATCTTTGAACTTGTTCTTGCTCAACTCCAAGAAGCTCTATTACACAACCAATATATGTTGCACTAGTCATAGAGAAGTTTGTCTAAACACAAAACAAAAATCCCATTGTCTTGCTTGCCCACAACAACTTCAACCTTCTTTCTCTCCAAGATTTTCAGTTTCTGTGTTGTCCTCATCTCATGTTCAGGTTCTGTTTGTAATATATATTTACCTTTAAGAAGCTCGTGTCTAATCGGGATAAGGTATCGTGTAGTGTACAATTTTCGTGTGATAATAAGGAGGTTGTTTGAAACCAAATAGGGGAATCATAAAATATACTTATAAAATTAGATACTAGTTTTTTTCATCTGATTATGCTAATCTTGAATTATTATTGCAGACAGGGCTTCAACAAGAAGACAATGCAGGAGATGAGACGATTCTTGAGACAGTTCGTGTCAAATTCGAATTGCAGAGAGAATGTTTATTTGGTCAGCATTTTTTCCTAGTTGGAGATGATCCTACATTTGGTTCATGGGATCCTTCTGAGGCGATTCCTCTGACTTGGTCTGACGGACACATATGGTATGTTGACCTGGTGAGTTCTTAGTTCTTACTAGTCCTCTCTTTTAAGTGTTTGTTTGAACTATGAAATTGAACTGGACGAAAAATCAATATAAATTGTCAGAACTTGTATTGATCTTTTCGTCCATTTCATTCCTCCAACAAAAAAACCGTTAGTAAAACGACGACCTCCAGTCCCCCCGGTCCTGGATGAGCGTTGAACAGTTGTGTAGGAGGAGGTTGGACCCTTCTCTTGAGTGTAAATTGTAATGAAATAGGTGTATTAATCAGTTCTTAATTTTAATGTTATGTTAAAAAGGATATCTGTGTTGGAAAATCCTTCAAGTACAAGTTCATACTGAATCAAGGGGATGGAACCATCTTATGGCAACCGGGTGAGGATCGAGTTCTGGAAACATTTCAAACTGCAAAAACAATTAAGGTTACTGATCGTTGGGATAACATAGAACCCGAAGTCGTTGAGGAGGAAACAAGCACTGACTTATTTGAGCAGATTGTTGTTAATTCGGACATGCAGTTGGTTGTTGAAAACTTGACCAATGAAAGTGGGTACCCCGACGATGATACTGATAAGGTATCAAGGGACGACGAAGAAACTTCCTCAATGGCTGCTGAAATGCTATCATCAGAGAATCTCAAGAAAACCGTGGCAATGAAGAACTATGAGGAAAAGCCAGAAGTAGAGGTCGTAACTGAGAGAGTGTCTGATTTGAACAAGAACAAACTCCCACATTCAGACTCTTCACGAGAAATTGATGAAAATATGTTGTCTGAAGCCAACATTAACGGGAGCATAGATTACGATGAGGAGTTTACTGTTCTGGTACCAGGCTTGAATCCCCTACCAATAGCAGCAAGTGAGGAGCCAGAAGCAGATAAAATCGAGGAAAATGCATTAGTAGCTGACTTGTATCACGAAGCTCACATAATCGAGGAAGTAAATGTGCCAGAGGTAACTGCCTAAACTGTTACCATTCGTTGCTTTAGAAGAACATCATGTATCTGCTAATGTCTAGTAGCAAAACTTGTGTGAAGAACTAGACATCACAAAATTGAGCAATAAGAGTGAATGAATACCAGGTCTCTCATAGTTTCCATCAGGTTTTACAACAATTCTAAAATGTAGCAATGCTGTATCTCTGTAGTCTGTAACTATCTTTTGTCGCACAATAAGACTGCAATCTTATCTTGCAACTCCTTATCGAAAAGTGGAACTGGAGACTCTGCAAACTATGAAGCAAATACATTGTATTACCGTCAAGAGAAAGAATTGATTAAACTGCTGAACTCTCTCACATTCAAGGACTTATTATGCAAATCATATGAAAATCACAATACTAATGAGAAGCACCGCCAACGAGACTATTCATTAATAAGAATGGAACGGAATAGAATGACAGTATGACACATGGGAAACGTTTCATTCCTTATAATCAAATCCATGAAAAATGATGTTAGCATTTTCAGCTTAGCACATAAAAGTTCATATGATGTATCTTAATCGTTCTGTTTGTTTTCCTTTTCAATTACTGTGGTTCTAGCCCTGTGGAAGTTCTCAAGCAATACAAAGCTTAGATGAAGAATTCACCAGGGACAATAATAGAGATTCTCCAGGCCCTTCGACTACGACGTGCAATAGTAACGCAGTTCAAGATGTGGAGAACACACAGCCATCACTGCAGAACGATATCACGGAATGTGATTTTCAATGGGGAAAGAAAACTCTGCAAAAAATCCTCATGACTCTTGGTTTGTTTTGATATTCAAATTCAGTCTCGTAGATTATACTTCATTCATGTGGATCATGCAATATTTTTTGAAAACTTGTAATTACCATGTTTTCATGTTAGGCCTATTTTGCATACCAATAAGATACTCTTAATCGAAGTCTGTACTATATATATGGTAAAGACATAAATTATTACCTCCTCGAAATAAGATATTCAAGGCTTAAAAAACAAATAGTGTGCCGTGAAGTTCATCCTATAATATGATATGCCCATATGTTATACTATTATTGATTAATTTCCCACTCTTAAACCATGGGTAACAAAAAACTAAGACTCCATCCATTGCTCGGTTGGATGTAGTGAATTGAGATGTGTAATACTCTCTCTAATCATGAAAATTGTCTAGAAACCATATTATTTAATTTTCTTAAAATCACTACTAGGTGCATGGGTGGATCTACTAGCTAAAATAGGTAAGTCATTAATTAATTAATTAACTATAGAAGGTCTCAAATTCAAATACTCCTTCAAACATGTTGTTTTTATTTATTTTGAATGATAAAATGAATATCCATATTAAATGAGACCCACCAATAATTTTACACTCCTCTATCTCATGATGTAAAAATGAGACTCCCTCGAGATACTTTCCTTATCCTTTCGCTCCCTCAAGGAACAAAATAAGGACTCTATTTTGTGTAAAAAAATAAAAACTAAATAATAACACCTAAATTTAATAGAGTGATATAGAAAGTTGATTTTAGAGACATTTTATAAGGCATTTAGTTTAGATGGCTCTCAGACTTCCATCAAGAGGTTCAAAATTCAATTGTTTTAACATGCAAAAATTAATTTTTGGTGGTAGCATAACAAACAATGGACGTTGACTTAAACGTGCAATCAGTTTTTCACGGGGCCCGTCGTGCCCCTCTAAAAGCGTGTCTCGAATCGAACATGGACCTAGTACCACAATGGTGGGCCGGGCGGGTTTGTGAACAAGCCAAGGCTTGTCAAACACGAGATGGGTTCCTTGAGTAGCGGGCCTGAGAGGCCTCGAATTGGGTCCAGGCCGAATACCCATCGAGTCTAAGGTGGACTCGAAACAAAGGCTGCGGCCAAAATCAAGGCCTCCGTTCAACCCACTACTAAAAGGACATGCATCGTCCGTCGGCCTTCGAGGGAGAATTTTGGTGAAATACCACACATTTGACCATTTTATTAATCTTCATCACCACTTAAATTTGCTTAGCTAAACTACCATCCCTGTCTGTAAAAAGTCAATTTGCCCGTCATTCTTCTTCAACAACTTTCCACCATCACCACCATCACCCTCTCCTCCACCACCAGCCCCATTTCAAATCATAAAATCACCTTTATTCTTCACCAACCAACTCCCACATTCAATTCAAAAAGGCACCACTTTTCTTCTTCACTAACCACCACCTTTCTTCTTCAAACACACAAAACCATCACCACCCACCCCTTCTTTCCCGATTTCGGCCCACTCACCCCCTCCCCTTCCCAATTTCAAGCCCCATACCCCTACCCCCTCCCTTTCACGATTTCGATCCGCCCTCCCCTTCCCAATTTCGAACCCTACCTACTCGATTTCGAGCACCCCACCTCCTTCGTGCCCTATTTCGACCTCCCTATCCCCTTCCCTGCTCGATTTCGAGCCCCTCATCCCCCTCCTTGTCCGACTTCGAACCCCTGACCTCTTTGTTGGTGGTGGTTGAAGGTTGACAAAGAAGAAAGGGAATGATTGGTGAAGAAGAGGGGAAGGGTAAATTTGACAATTCACAAGGGAGGGTGATAGTTTAACTAAAAAATAATGCGGTGGTGGAGATTAATATTAGGCTTTTTTTCATCTGGGCACCTGAACTTCTGATATTATAACAAATAGGCACCTGGTGAACTTTTTATAACAAGTAGGCACCTGAGACGAAAATTTGGCACCTAAACTTTTGATTTTCTTTTTTTTCAGATTTTAAACATTTAGATGGAGGGCAAAATAGACAGATCACATCTTAAACCCAACCTCTACCCAACCCATTTAACCCAACCCCCATTAATATCTATTCAAAACAAAAAATCTAACTTTTCAACTTCCTTCATTCCTTCATCAATTTTCTTTCTTTCTTCTACATCAATTGAAGCAACCGAGAGCACAACTTCGTTTCCACATTCTCTCAAGATCGTGCATTTTCTTCATCATCATCTTCAACCTCCATCAACTCACATCATTATCCTAAAAATGATTGAAAAAAATCTTTGTTTACTTTGCCTCCTTGCCCACTGATTTGCATTGAATTAGAGTATTGTATTGAATTAAAGTGCTAACTTTCTCACAATTACTCCTGCAACTTTTCTTGCTGAAGTTTGACCAACCATGCCTTTAGAAGCTTGCCTAGGCTCTAAGGAAGAGTCTAAACCAAGACTGCGTAGTCTAAATGTGCTACCATTTGTTTAATTCGGGTCAAATCTTTTATATTTGATAATTTTAATTCTGTTATTTTCTCCCAAAAAATTAAAAATTGTTACAAACGATGCAAAGGGTCGAATAAAAATGCAAAAAATTTCGAACTTTAGTGAATTCAGCAATTGAAATGGGGTTAGGGTTGTATATGAAGGTTGAAGAAGTGGAGAACAGGGAGGTGGGGGGGTTGCTTACAGTGAAGCAGTGGGTGTGAGGGTGGTACCTAAACTTGTAATTATTATTGAGGTATAAAATGTCTTATTTTTATATTGGCACTTGAACTTTTCTCGATTTTTTTCTCACCAAAAATCATATTTTCAATATGACTAACTTGTCCTTGGGTTAAAGATTTTAAAATTGTTTAAAATCTGAAAAAAGAGAAAACCAAAAGTTCAGGTGCCAAATTTTCGTCTCAGGTGCCTATTTGTTATAAAAAGTTCATCAGGTGCCTATTTGTTATAATATCAGAAGTTCAGATGCCCAGATGAAAAAAAGCCTTAATATTAAGGTCAAAGTTGTGGCATTTCACCTAAATTCTCCTTTCGAGGGGCCGGCCCAAATACTAACTGGGCTAGTGTGCCTAGTACGCGGACTGCACGATTCGTTTCCCACGTCTACTAGACTACTACACTCGTTTGAATTGCCTATGAAACCCAAGCTTGGTCAAACACAAGAAGTTGAATTACACAACCAATTTATGTTGTACTCTTACAAATCTCATTACTAACTAACTTTAGTTCTCAATGAGTCAATGGTCACGTTTCAATTAAGTCGTAGTCCTAGAGAAGTTTGTCTAAACAGAAAACTAAAAGCCCACTTTCTTGGTTGCCCACAACACCTTCGAGCTTCTTTCTCTCCAAGATTTTCAGTTTTGTTTGTCCGAAAACATCTCAGATTCTTTCCAAGAATTTTCAGTCAACTCCAATTCAAATCCGCAGAAATTTATATCAATCATAGATCTCCGAAATTCCCTAAATTCTTTCCTATTTGTCCACACCAATTTCTCTCCCCCGCCTAAACCCTAGTTATATTTCAATCAAACTTTTTTTCAGAAAAAATAAAAAATTACTGTGGGATTTTCACCTCCCAAATATACGGTTTCTTCATTTTTGCTGAAAAGTTTTAAAGGGTTTTCTGTTTTGATCTTTTTCGAAGCCATGATTTAGCTTTTTCCTTTTTTCATAAATATTAGCTGAAAAGTTCCAATCTTTTTTATTAGGATTTTGCTAATTTGGTCGTTTTTCAAGACAAATGATCTAATTTTCATATTTGATAATTTTTGGCACAAATTTTCCAATATTTGTGTTGGAAGATTACTGCATATTAATAAAAACAAGTTCCAATTTTTTTGTCGTCAAGGTTGTGGTGAATTAGTAGAAAAAGCTCCAATCTTTTTTGTTAGAAGATTGTTGTTGTGCATTTGCTAGTCCCTGAAGTGGTGTGAAGTTTGGAATTTGAATATGAATAATGGAGGTGTTGAAAATGTGAAGGAAAATGGAAGTAGTAAGAAGACTAATCACAAGAAATTAGGCTGTAGAAGTGATGAATTTGTTAATGGTGTACTTAAGGTTGCAGTAGCTCAGATATGTGAAAGCATAGGTTTTCAAGGCTTTCAGTCATCTGCTTTAGCTTCTTTATCTGATATTGCTGTTAGGTATGTGAGGGATATTGGGAAATGTGCTACTTCGTCTGCGAATTTAGCTGGGAGAAATCAGTGTAATGTGTTTGATGTGCTTCATGGGTTGGAGGATTTAAGTTCGAATCAGGGGTTTTCGAGTGGGTCCAGTGTTGATCGGTGTTTGTTAGCTTCAGGGGCTGTTAAGGAAGTTGTTAGGTTTGTGGGTACAACAGAGGAGATTCCATTTGCTTATGCCGTTCCTGAGTTTCCAGTTGTAAGGAAGAGGAAGTTGGAAAATAGCTTTTTTGAGAAGGGGGAGGATCCACCTGAAGGACATATTCCAAATTGGTTGCCCGTATTACCGGATACAGAAAATTATGATGAGAAGCAATCTGAATGTAATAATGAAGTAGATGTTAAAGTAAAACTGAAAGATGTGGTTCATGAGGTTGATAGTATGAAGAGGCCTATATTGAGTTTGCAACACCGGTGGGCTTGTAATGGATCTGAGGCGATGCTAGCTAATGAGATGGGTGATGGTACTAGGGTGAAAAGGGTAGCGGAGAGCAATCCGTTTCTTGCACCACCACTTCCTTCTGAGGAGAAGGAAGTTTCACAAGTTCTCCTTCCAGTGAAGCTGTTGGAGGAAAGTGAAGTGAGAAGTCAGAATGGGAATCCGTTATCAGCTTTAGAGGAATTTGCACTGGTAGTGGAAGCATTCGAATCCAGGCCATCTCAATCTCTGGAGGAAGTTGGTAGTGTTGCTTCGAACAGGAATCCACCCATTCGATTAACCTTAAGAAGCAATAATAAGCATTCCTATAAAGCAAGCAAAATACGGAATGAGAATACAGAGAAGCTTTCTTGCTGGTTTAACTCTGATAGTGAGGAAGATGGGATGAAGACGAGGATGGAAATAATGGATGGAATAGAAAACCAGCATGATATAAAGGATGGAGTAGAAAACCACCAGGAAACAATAAATGGAATAGAAAACCACCGTGAAATAGTAAATGGGATAGAAAAGCACCAGGAAATGAAGGATGGAATAGAAAACCACCAGGAGACGATAAATGGAATAGAAAACCAGCAGGAAATGAAGGATGGAATAGGAAACCACCAGGAGACGATAAATGGAATAGAAAACCAGCTGGAAATGAAGGATGGAATAGGAAACCACCAGGAGACCATAAATGGAATAGAAAACCAGCAGGAAATGAAGGATGGAATAGGAAACCACCAGGAGACGATAAATGGAGTAGAAAACCAGCAGGAAATGAAGGATGGAGTAGGAAACCACCAGGAGACCATGAATGGAATAGAAAACCAGCAGGAAATGAAGGATGGAATAGGAGACCACCAGGAAATAATGAATGGAGTAAGAAGCCAGCAGGAAATGAGGGATGAAATAGAAAACCAGCACGAAATGATGGACGAATTAAAAAACCAAATGGATTTAGGATAGAATCCCATGGAGGCTTAACATTCAGGTTCTTTTGTAATTATGTCCTTGTTACTTCTGTTCTTCTATCTTGTCATGTATATTTACCTTTACTAGGCTCCTGCTAGGTATCGTATACAGTTGTCCTGTGAGAACATGGAGGTTGTTCCTAACCAAATAGTCGAATCATGAAATATATACAATTAGATACTTCTTTTTTGTCACCTGATTATGCTAAACCCAAAATTGTTGAGGAGGAAACGTCCTTCATGCCTGTTAAGCTATTATGAACAAATCCCATGTTCACACACTTCAGGAGAAATCGATTAAAATATGTTATCAAAAGCCAAAACCAATGGGAGAGTTTCCTGTTCTGGTACCAGGCTTGATTCCCCTACCAATTGCAGCGAGGAACCAGAAGTAGATATAATGGGGGAAAGCAGCTGACTTGAATCACGAACCTGACATAATCGAGGAAGTAAATGTGCCAGAGGTAACTGCCTAAACTGTTACCATTATTCGCTTTAGAAATGTTATGTATCTGTCAAAATTGAACAATAAGAGTGAATGAAATCGAGTACCATTGTTTTAAATGAACAATTCTAGTCTTATATATAATTATGTATATAGATATAACAGTCAAAATATAGTTCTTATATCAGAAATATATATTGAATATTATCAAGTATCAAAGTGTGATTATGTCAAATGGTATGATAGGCGAGGAGATCATTATTGGTTCCTCAAAGGGGAAGGAAAGGGTCGATATTCAGATGAATATGACAATTGAAGTGGATGATGGGATAATATATCTAGGCAAGGAGATCCTTACTCAGGTCGATGTATTCGATTTAGTTGCCTAATACTCTTTCTATTTCATGAAGATCGTCTATAAGCTCGTATCATTTAGTTTTCTTAAAGCAACTGCCATGAGTCGTGATTCCTCCACGATGTCGTGGATCCCATTCAATTGATCAATGCTTTCTCTTGGTTATAAAAATCGTCTACCAGCTCGATGAATGATTGAATTCTGTTTAGTGTTATAGTACTCCCTATAGTATATGAAGATTGTTTACCGATCGATGTATTTAATTCATGAGATGGAGAGAGTATATTTGTTAAAGCAACTACCATCGGCTTGGTTCCTTCATGTCCGTGGATTCAATTGCTCAGCTCGAATGAATTCAATTTGATTGTGTAAACAGTTACACAACTAGAAACTAGCTTTTAGAGTTTATTGATTATTTAAACGTGCTAATTTTAATACTCCATATAAAAAGGTATAAGTGACTTAAATGAATTTAGAAAATGCACTGAAACAAGATTTTATACATAATCACTTAAGAATAAATGATATTTTTGTTGATAGCTTAATCGTTCCCTACTTTATGGGTCATATTATCCAATATATCACAAACAACGTTAACTAAATTATTTAATCTCATTTATTTATTACGATTATCAGACACCAAACAATCCACAAGCTTGACCACGTCATCATGCATGCTTGGAAGATGACTTGTGTAGTTTTGAGAAGCAGGTGGCTTTGTTCCATGCCTACGTGTTATTAATTAATCATAAAACATCCAACAGATAATAATTTTCATTTCATTTATCTGCATAAATTGAATTGGTCAACACATTAAAATGTCAGCAATTGACTCCACCCTTCTAAAAAACCCCTATAGAACCCGTGACCAACTTGTTAATCAAACTTTAAATCATCGGTTACTTAACACAACTAAATAACCTATCAATGATTATTAATTTAATGATATTTGACTCGAGTGTCTATTAAAAGATTCGAGTTTACTCTTTTTTATTTTTTAGTTAGTTATTTCTGTATATTATTTATAATATGCTCTATTGATAGTTAGATAGGACGAGAAAAAAAATGAAGGAATAGGAAATAGTAACATAATGAATTAAAGTATGGGAAAATTTATATCATCACTAATCATCTACTACTACTATTCTAGTCTATAGTAAACGAAAAGTCTCCTAGTTCTAATAAGACCGAAAAACAGAAAGCAAAACAAGAGTTCATTGTCCAACTTTTAGCAGCTATGACGTCATCACCACCGGCGATTAACGAAGACGAAGGATTTCCACCACCTCGCTTCGAGTCGCAGAGCTTTGGGACTTTCCCGACAAGTTACGAGGAAGAAGGTGGAGAGTCACCGTTAGTCAATGGAGTTTCTGCTGAGGATGTTGAGTTGTTCAGTTCACATCAACTGAGTTTCGGTGGCGGAAACGGCCCGGTTCTTCCACCTCCGGAGGCGGAGGAGGGCGTTGCATTAAAAGAGTGGCGCAGGTGATGAATTTTATGCATGCAATTCTAGTCTTCCCTTCTTCGTGGTTTATGATAACAATAATAAATCTATAGTCAATTTTTATCAATAGCACTAGGAGCTTTGGATTCGATTATCGTTGGACACAGTTCATCTCATATTTTATTCTAACTGTCTATTAATTATCACACACTAACGGTCTATTATTATTAATTTATGTATTGGTTACTTATAGTTCTTGTATTCATACTCTCATCACTAATTTACATTATATATGTATATTGACATAAAAAATTTATATGAATATGATATTGTATATGATATTATTAGATTTCGTACTTAAGCTCATCAAGGTTTTGTGTGTAATCAATACTCCATTATTCATTCGAGAATATGTAAAATATTTTACATTATGAGAAATATGTTAAATTAATACGATAGTAATGAAAATATTAATATGCATAAGACAACTTTTGTAGCCAGTCTTAGGTAATTGACGTTCACTTGATTGTTGATGCCGAAAATGTTACAGACAAAATGCAATTCGGTTGGAGGAGAATGAAAAGAGGGAGAAAGCGATTCTGAATGAAATACTTGAGGAAGCGGAAAAGTACAAAGCAGAATTCTACAGTAAATGGAAGGTTAGGGTTGAGAATAACAAGGCTACCAATCGAGAGAAGGAGAAGGTAATCGAACTTTCTCCTTCACTTCGTGCTCATAATCCTCTGTTTTCTGATTGGCAAACAGCCTCTAAATTGAAGTTATTGTCCTTTTAAATTGTGTTTTAGAGTCCATCGGGTTATATACTAACAGGCAATAAAGAGTTCTTGAAGTTTTAACATGAAGTATCACCGTACTAAAGAAATCAAGAAGTTGAAAATGTTTGGCTAGATTGTATATTTGTATGTAAGATTTGCTTGTGGTATTTATTTTTCATATCCCTCGTAGAGTACTGATGATTGAATGCTTGATTTTGTAGTTGATGTTGGAGAACCAAGAGAAGTTTCATGCAGAAGCTAGTAAGAATTACTGGAAGGCATCTGCGGATATGATTCCGAGAGAAGTTCCTACCATTGAGAAGACGGGAAAGAAGAAAGACCAGGAAAAAACGACTTCTGTTGTTGTGATACAAGGCCCTAAACCAGGGAAGCCAACCGATCTCTCAAGGATGCGTCAGGTATTTCATAAGCTGAAACAGAAACCTCCTCTACATATGAACCCCCCTGTGTCAACTCCATCGTCATCATCAAAACCATCGGAAGATGTTAAAGTCAGTGCAAGCTCATCTGCTTCCAGCACTCCACCCAAATCTCAGGCCACACCAGCACCAAAATCTGTTACAGCAGAATGAAGCTATTGCCACAACACTAGAAAATCTCCATGCTGTTGAAGCTCTACTGTAAGTCTGTAAATTAAAACAGTATAGGATCTTGTTTGGATATGTTTGTACTCTCAGCATTGCTTTGGTATTGTGTTTCTTAATCTATTGTGTAATCAGAGACCATGCGTCATTGGTGCTATTATGATGTCCCCAAATCATTCGTGTTATTCTCTATTGTGATTTATGAAGCATCAGATAGCGTTTGAACTTCACTCTTAGGTGGATGACGAAACAATATATGGACTAAAACTAGCATTGAGAAAGGTACATTTCACCCCTGTTTGATCTCATTATTTCTATATGTATATTAGTATATATATATATATATACACGTATAAGTTTATAACAGTAATAACACATGTATGATATATGTATGAACTATATAAATCGTATAGAAGTAGACTGTGATTAAGAGCCTCCATAACGCCTCTGCCTTTGTTGAAAAGAACGCAAAGCTTCCACGAACTCGGTTTCTCCAAAATCAGGCCAATGTGCATCAGTAAAGAAAAGTTCAGTATAAGCCAATTGCCATAGCAAGAAATTGCTGATTCTGAGCTCCCCACTAGTCCTTATGAGCAAATCAGGGCTAGGGAAATCGACGCAGCTAGTGTAGAGCTCTTGCTCAACCATCGCGCCATCTACATCTTCCGGTTCAATCTCTCCCGCTTTCACTTTCCGAGAGATGCTCCGGCAAGCTTGAACGACGTCGTATTGACCACTGTAGTTCACTGCCATCACAAAATGGAGCTTTGAGTTGTTTTCTGTGGCTTTCTCAGCCTTGGCTATTAGCTCAATTAGGGACTTGGACATCCGTGAAGTGTCTCCAATCACCGAAATTCGAATATCCTCCCTATATATTAAAAAAATGTAATATATTAAAATATTAGGGAGTAAAAAACAAAAAAGAGAAGAAATTATGGATAGATATTGTTTGGTCTAAATTTTGCATGTAAACAAGTTGCTAGAGGGTACCTAATACAATAATCCAACTCCTCCTTCAATGCTCTCTCAAATAATGTCATCAAGAAATCAACTTCCATCTTCAATATCCAACCACCATAGTAATACAAAATAAATGTCACACAAAAGATTAATTAAATAATACTAATTTAATATACTATGTAGAGAAACTTAAGAAGCAAAAAAAAGATTATCATAATGTATTAATGTTTATGGTGTATGTATACTCACTTTGGGTCTAAGCCAATTTTCGCGAGAGAAGGCGAAAACAGTGAGGACCCGGATTCCCCATTTGCAGCAGAGCTCAGTGATCCACCTGAGGGATCGGGCACCGGCTTCGTATCCTAGCCCGACCATTTTTCCCTTCTGTTTCGCCCACCTTCGATTGCCATCCATTATTATTGCAACGTGGTTCGGCATAAGGTCCCTTTCGAGTCCATCCGGAAGTGGCTCGTTGGTATCTGTACGAGACTCGGAGCCACTAACGACGCCTATTTGTGTATTAGAAGGGGATATCGAGAGGGGATAGAGAAGCTGGAGGGTACTTTTACGACCACCTATGAAAGAAGACGTTCGGACATTCTGTGAGGGGTTGAGAAGTTGGTTTGGAGGAGAGACTGGAAAGGAAAGCTGGAGGGAAATCATTTCTGTTTTCATGAGTTCAGTTTCCTTACAGGAGTTTAGGTAGAAATATAATTGGAAAGGTTCTAAACTTCTAATTATATACAGGGTCGGCACCTGAACATGGTCGAGATATGCCACTGTATTTGACGGCCATTTTAAGAGGGCCACAAAATTTTCAAAAGTATTACCTCCGTCCTTAGATGATTGATACATTTTGACTTTTGTGATCAACAAAACATGAATCAGGGACAGAGAGAGTATATTATTTATGAATTAGTTCAAAGATATATATTGAGACGTATCTAACAAGATCCCACATGATAATATTATTTCTTATCATTTAATGAGAATTTTTTATCAATTTTTTTTAAATTCGAAAAGTCAAGAAGTATCAATTATTTAAGAACGGAAAGAGTATATTATTTATGAATTAGTTCATATGCTATCCTACATCATTCCTATCTTTTCTTTAAATGATGAAGTAATAGTTAGGCTTCTATTATTAATTAGCCAAATAGCCAATACTCAATGACTACTAATAACAAGTTTCTAGTATTGTAATTAAAACTCTCATTTTTCGTATTTACATTGTCTCGAAAATATTTGAATCTATCGATCCTACTTATATAAGTTGAAAAGGATAATAAACAAAAACGGTAACATGGACTGTGACCAATGAAATTACTAGAGATTTTGTATAGCTAGAGAAAAAGAGTTTCGAAGTTTCTAGGGTGATTGATGAATTTATGGCAATCATTATTTTGGAAAATTGATGTTTTTTGTGAAGGATAAATTATTAAATATGAAGGCTCGTTTTATATGTGCTTTTGTCTCGGTCTTCATTCGTTTTCGTTTTTTAATTTATATTTATATTTAAGGTGGAGTAATAGTAGCCACATGAGGGTTGAGATCGATAGGTTGATTATTTATTCTGTAGAGTGAAATTTTGTCAGCAGCTGATTTATATTTATACGATATGATAATGATGGATGGGCGTTTGCAGTAGACTTTGTCAGATTTTTATTACAATCAAGTGGAAGCAAACATACAAGGATGGACTACACTTATTGATCTACCAATAATCATAAGAAAGTGGTTAAGGTATGCTTCACTTATAATGATATGTTTGGATCGAGATAAATAAATAAAAAGATGATTTTTTAAAATTATTTTAGGAGAAATGAATTAGAGAAAATTATTGAAAATATATTTTATTGTTGTTTGAATACCACAATTTGAGTTGAAGGAATCAGGGGAATATATTTAAAATATTAGAAAGTTATCTTATTAAACTTGCTTTTTTTCATATCTTTCTAAATTGAAACCCAAAGTATTTATTTTTCAAATAGGCACCTGAACCTTAAATTTGACACTTAAACTTTCGATTTCAACATTTTTGGACTTTTCAACATTGAATTTTTTTCAAAAAAGAGAAAACAATCAAAGGATTTAAATTAACCCAACCTCACTATATGATAACCATACTTCATAATCAAATCCAAACTATTAAAATATTCAATTTTAATTAATTAAATAGAATACATCATGTTCACCCTTACACGTTCGGATGAAGTAATAAGGTCATAGACTACTTCTTCTAATTTTATCCACTGTTAACATTTATGTTTGGGTAGGTACAATTGAGTTTAGGAGGAAAAATACAAGGACGCGGATGATCATTCCAAGACATGTCGCTTCTTTATTAACAACTTCACCTTATTGGTGCTCTGAACAAGATTTCTAGTCGCCGAGGAGGATATAATAACAAACGGAACAAAATTCAATGGACTAACAAAATTACCAATATGGATTTTGTCATCATTTCAGGTGGTCATTGGTTCTGCAGAAAAATGTACTCGTACCGAGATGGGGTTATGGATGCGTATATTGCAATGAGCCAAACATCACGGAAAGAGATCTTCCCTACGCGCTCAGTCTGTCTTTTCGAACAGCTTTCTAAAACATAAATAGTTGTAAGGAGTGCGAGAAAAGTGTTACAACATTGTTGAGGACATTTTCTCCACCGCATTTTGAACAAGGGACATGGAATGATGGAGGAAGTTGTAATCGAACTAGTCCTCATCGTCAGCTTGATGAGAAGTCTGTCCATTTTATTTTGGAATTGAGAAATATTCAGTTGGAAGAGATTGCGAGAGCAAGAAGGGAATTTTCTGTGAAGAAAAAAGAAGGCAAGACATTGGAAATTTTAGAAGTTACCAGGGCTATGCTAATGAGGCCTGATGGCCATCCTGGAGCTTATTGGGGGAATAAGTAGATGAAGGGGTACAATGATTGTGTACATTGGTGCTTACCTGGTTCTGTCGATTTGTGGAATGAATTGTTAATGGCGATTCTTCTGAGGAGTTATTGATCGAGGATGATAATCGAAGTTACAAGTAGCGCGATAAGATATTCCAGTATAATTACGTTTTATTCTCATTTAAATTCAGGCTTCACCAAATGACAGTGAGTTACAAATAATAGTACACAGTACTAAAGTTCAAATAAATACAATCATTATTGTTGAAATGAAAATGACAAGTGCTTCTCACAGCCTCACAGAAAAATAACAAATACTTCGAGATTAAGGGATTCGAAGGTAGAGTGGAATGGGATTGAAGGAATTTGGAGGAGAGTCCCACACAGAGAATGCACTGGTGGAAGTCATCCATTCCTTTGTCATCTTCGGGTAGTGCCGGTCGAAGACATCCTTGAGGCTCTCTGTTTTTCTCACCCATTCAAATCCTATCTTAGTATATGATTCCTCATTAAATTCACTTGTAAAAAACCTATCAGCCTCCAGCCTCCTGCAAAATTTTGAGATTTCAATTTTAAAGCCGCGTCCCCAACATAAATAGGAGTACATACTTTCTGTCGCCAATAGATGAACTGCAACATATGCGAATAAATGTTACCTTGTAGCCATGATAAGGAATATGAAAAAAGCTGTTTCGCTTATCGCAAATCCTTTAATTTTCTTCTCAGCCATGAGGCCTACAAGCAGATCAAGTTGATCAACATCATCTCCGTAGACTTCCCTTAGTGTATTTATCGCTTCAACATCATCCGTCAAGTCCTCCCACTTGAAGATAGGACTCATGAAGAGTCCTCTTCGAAAATCATTGTACCTGCAAACACTCCTCTCCCTGTCTCTGTAAACTGCCCATCGAAATTTATTTGTCATTTTCATATCTCATTCCCATCATCAACATCACATACTACATTCAATTAAAAGTACTTGATTGTTTAATTTACTAGAATAAACTCACTCTCGAGAGAAGCAAGGTCGATAGGGTCAGGCCTATCTTTGCCATCGACGTCTTGCTGAACAACATCCCTAAGCCACATTGGATAATTGAAGAGCTCCAACGCTCCACAAGCCTGATGACCCATCGACACCATTAGCTCGGGAATTCCAATATGGTGCACGATTTGTGCTGCCTTTTCACCAACCAAATTAGACATGTCAATCCTACATTTACAATTATCAAGAATTAGTATTCCATCAACATACATTTCAACTAATGCAAAAATTAGAAAGGTGAGAATTAGGATACTTTTGAGATGGAGGGGGTTTCTTATTAGGAGACAAAGCATTGATATCTCTGAGCTGCAATGTGTCCGGCAGCATTTGGTGCATTCGATAAACACTAACGAATTCCTCAGTCAAGGAATATGGTACTCCATGATTGTCAGGCTTACTTGAACCCACAATTCCACTTAAGGCAGCTGATGATCCTCCAACGCGCCCGAACTTCTCTTTAATCGCTTTGCCAAGCAGTCCATACCTATAAAATTATCCAAATTATGTTCTGTCTCTCCCCTGTTATCTTAACAAAGTAGTCAGCGTGTAATCACTGGTTTCGGAAATATGAGATATACCAGTTGGCACGCATTCCAGCTTCTAATGTGGGCATTTTGAGAAGCTCGACAGTCCAATCTATGGTATGAACTTTGGCTATAACAGCTGAAGTTACCAGCCTTGCATGGTGGTATAGTTCTTCATCATCAAATTCATGATACTTGGCCTAAACAAGTTACTAATAATCAAAACTCTCATATAATATATAGATATGTGTGTATATGATATAAAACGGAACATGAAGCAAAACCTTCAATGCGTCGCAGATAGCATTATGTTCTTGAACGAAAATGGCTTGTAACGCAAGAAGTCCAGTCCATGTGTTGCGAGCATCTCCAGTTATGGTAATCCCATCATCATCCTGAGGAAGAACACCATCTTCTGATATTTTCAGTTTTCCATCTACAAATGTCCTCACTTTTATCAAGGTTTTGTCATCGCTCCCATAGATTGCACTTCCATCCCTTGTTTGAAATCAAGAACACATTTCAACAACTCTAAAACGATCTCATATCGATTTCACTTATTTTAAATATAGTTATGTTGAAATTATACCACCATGGTGTTCTCCTGTTTAAAGCACCAGTCTTTATCTTGTAAGAACCTGTCGAAATCTCCTTCGTCTTGTAGACCTTGAATGACTTCAGGGGACACTGACTTGCAACTTCTTCTGGAGCAATAAGTTCAATCTAGTGTTGCCATACAATAAACCAGGTCATAAAACGAAGTTACACTGAACGATTAAAGATACAGTTGATCACACGTTATTGACGTCTTTTATCATTTAAATGCACACATCTTTTACAACGACCCGTATCATAAATTAAATACCTGTTGAGTATCTTCCAAGTGATCGATCCAGTCATGTATCATAAATTGGATCCAAGTAGCAGCTAACATGTTGAATTGCTTTCCTGTGTCCTTGAATTCTTTACGAGCCAAAAGCTTAGTGGCTACCACCATTGGATCCGGCTTCAACAACTACATTTCATCGTATAAACGTTAAGGTGTGACATATTTTTAGCCAATTATAAATTTTTCAGTAGCTACCATTAATTGCTCACAAATTATATTTTTATTTACTAATCCGATAAAATATAAAGTTGGTATGATTAATTCATTTAAAAAAATATTTCATAGTGTTTTTTAATAAATTTTTACAATAGATAAATTGTAAATTGCATAAAGTACATGCACGTAATGCATTAGAGAATTCTTAAAAGAATAAATCTTAAGAGAACCGTCACCGGTCCGAAATCCGTTACGGTTAAAAAATGGATCGGATCCACCAGAAAACCCTATATCTTGTTTTAGCAAATCAACCGAATATTTTAAATATTACGGATTATATATATATATGAAGTTGTTTATACCCTCTTCATTAAAAATACATATGAAGTTGTTTATTTAATTGTGGATCTCTCATCTTCTTGTTTAGACTATTCTTTATTTATGTCCACTTTTATTTATCGTTTTAGTAATTTGTACATAAATTAAGAAGTATAAAAAATAGTGGAAAGAATAGAAAATGTAAGCTGACATAATTTGTTCAGCTTATTGATTGGTCGATAATTTAATATGAAAAAACTTAGTCAAAATTGAGAAAATATAAATTCAGTTTTTATCGAACCGAAAAAGTTGGCTAGTACGACAATTAAAACTAAAGGAAGGGAGCAATAAGTAAAATAATTATTGTATTAAGTATAGTCTCAAGATTTAATTAAAAGAATTATTATTATCTTACCCAATCTTGTTGATCGGAAGGGAAAATGTTCCTACCAAAGAAGGTCAAGTCAGTACCAACTCCCTCGTTGAATGGATTATTCAGCTTCCCATCGGATGTCCGGTGGGGAATCTCATCCGGATTGTATCGAACACCCGTCGGCGTTCTTCCGACGTTTATCAAGTTGTAATGCTGGTGAAGACGACGTCGCATAGCCAGATAAGTTAGGCCTAAGAACACCGGCAATCGATACCATTTCACGTACTTATCGATCAAGTAAACGTACTGCAACCCCAACAGATATGAAAAACAAAACAAAAAGTTAAACTAAGAAATAAGATTCACGATTGTACTATTAATAATTCAATAAAAGTTAACGAATTCAATTATGTCAATTTTATATTTTTTGATAAATGATTAAAATGTAAAATTGATTTTTGAAATTTGACACCAACGTCAAGTAATTTTTCAAGCTATTTATTCACTAATGTGGAACTAACCACTACACTATTATATATGCATAGTAACCAACCTCATGTTGCTATAACACTCAAAACACCAACAGGTTTCATTTTTTAAATTTTATCCATATTTTATTTTCTCTTTTAACACTACTAATTTAGCAAAAAGGAATATTATTCATACAAATTTTTTTATTTTTAAAAAATTTATAAATAGACATAAATTTATTTTATTTGGATACCATCTTTTTCATGTTATTCAAGATTAGAAACTTAACAAAAAGTTATAATAATAATTTAAATAAATTTATCTTTTCCTAATTATTAAAACAATACATCTTAATTTTTATGATTAAATATGTATAATAAACAATTATAAATTGATAAATCACACACATATATATATACAAAAAGAATAAAAATAGTCATAGATTATAGGATATATGTTGATGATATGGAGGAAAGTAACAACATAATGAAAATATTCTCTAAATACTACCTGGTGTGGAGCATAATATTGAAAATAAGTTTTAGATTTGCATTTCAATAATTAAATATTGTTGGAGTGAACCCTAAAATAGAATATTAAATAAAAATTCGGGGGTAAGCTGGCTAAAAGACCCCGCTCGATACATGCTCGTGTCTTTATCAAGCGAAACGAGGATAATATGTTTGCTATCCGGCCTGATAGTATCGCGTAGTTACTCGCGTAATCCAGTACCCCGCTTGTATCTGTCTCGTTTTGCAATACTATTTGTGACAAGAGTTAACATGGTATCTCTTAGTATAAACTTGGGTCGGATAGGAGCATACTACCGTTCCATCAATAATTTTAAGTTATTGGTTAAAAAATAATAAATATCATGCTTCTATTAAGTAGTGTCTCAACTTGTAAAATATAAAAACACTTAAACTTTGTAGTCAAATATTAAATCGATCATTTTAGATGTGTCCTTATGGCACAAGTAAAGATGTTAAGGTAGAAAAATCTTTGATAAAAGATTTGTATGTCAAATTTAATTTGATACGGAAAGACTTTTTATTTATGTTTCTTCATACTTTCACATATTATATTTTTATTTTCAACTTAACTTTTTACATGTGTCTGTAAGACACATTCTAGAGACCCGTTCTTGCTCCCTCAAAATTATTAGCTAGATACCAAAAATCAATAAAATTTGGAAAGAAATTTTGAACATACCAAAAAGAGAAAGCTATCAACGAGTGACATTTTTGCTACATATTCATGGAAGTCCTTGTGGATGATGAGGATTATTAGGGTGAGAAATATAGCTCTAATTGATGCCATTGGTGAAATCTATGTTTTTCATGCATTATGAATTAACGTATATATACTCAAAATAGCATATAGAATAGTCCGAGACCACTTAATGGACGTGGATAAGAAAACGATAGGTGAGCAATAAAAAAAGACTTCATATTTTTTATTCTTATAGTCCCTTATAATAATAATATAAACACTATTTCTTTCATTTTCTTTTGCCCGCCCTATTTTGACTAAAAATAAATGTTTAATCATAACAAAAAGACAAATTCAGAATTATAAAAAGACTTAAGTTTCTTTATTCTTATAGTCCCTTACAATATGCACATTATTCTATTTATCTTTTGGCTCCTATGTGTCTATCTAAACATAAATGTTCAATCGCTAATAGAAGATAGATTCAAAATTATAAACAAATTAATTTCTTTATTCTCTCTTACATACTATATGAACACTATTTCTTTTATTTTCGGCTATAAAACGTTCAATCATTGATAAAAAGACCAGTTCAAAATTATAAAAAAAGGACATAATTTCATTGGTCTTATCGTCCTAATACACACTATTTATTTTATTTTATTTATTCCCTATAATGTGTTTTGACTAAAAAATAAATGTTCAATTACTAATCTAAAGGCAGATTCAAAATTATAAAAAAAAAGACTTATTCTATTATTATTATTATAGTCCCTAATAATATGCACACTATTTCTTTCATTTTTGCCCTCTATAATGTGTTTTGACAACAAATAAATACGCAATCACTAATAAAGGGCATATTCGAAATTGTAAGAAAAAATAATTTCTTTTTCTTATATATAGTCCCTTATAATATGCACACCATTTCTTTCACTTTGATTTCCTTTCATGTGTTTTGGCCAAAATAAATGTCCAATCATTAATAAAAGGAAATTATAAAAAAAAAAAGACTTCATTTTTTATTCTTATAGGTGAAACTATTTCTTTCATTTTTTCCCAAATGTTTTGACTAAGAATAAATGTTCATTCATTAAAAAAAAGGAAACTATAAAAGAAGACTTGATATTTTTTTTCTCTTATAGTCCGTTATAATATACACTATTTACATCGTATTTGCCCCCTATAATGTATTTTAATTAAAAATAATCATTAATAGAAGGACCACTTCAAAAATATAGAAATAGACTTAATTTCTTATAGTTCCTTATAGCATACACACCATTTCTTTCATTTTTGCCCCCTATAACGTGTTTTAATTGATTAAAAATAATTGTTCAATAATCATTTATCAAGGATAAATTCGAAATTACAAAAGCTAATTAGATTTTGAGGTAAACTTTAGAAGAAAAAAATGATATATCAACGAATATATAAATAGAATTAAAATCAAGCAACTCCCCCCATTGACGACGCAGCAACGAAGCAACCCATCTTGGGAAATACTATTATTAGAGCCTAAAATATTATGAGCAAATGGCTTCATCGATCACTCACGTTTGTTAAAAAACACTAGTCGATCACCCTAGTATGACTTTGTATACTTTCGATCACTCATGTTAGGTATTATGTATACTTTTGGTCACTCACACGTTTTTTTGGTACAACTCTTGATCTTTCGAAATTTTTAACATTTTGGTAAAGATATTTTAGTCATTCTCTCATAATTTTGTCATGGAAATGTAGAGTGCAATGGAAGTTAATGAAAGTTACTTGATGTAAGTTAAAAAATTATGGGAAAATGACTAAAATACCCTTACAAAAATGTTAAAAATTTCGAAAAATTAAAAGTTGTACCAAAAAAACGTGTGAGTGACCAAAAGTACACATAATACCCAACATGAGTGATCGAAAGTATACAAAGTCATACTAGGGTGATCGACTAGTGTTTTTTAACAAACGTGAGTGATCGATGAAGCCATTTGCTCAAATATTATTTTCATCTGCACCTTACTGTTTTGGTGTGCAAATAGTCCAAACCGAAGAAGAGAATGAAGTTCATTTTTATTTGGTTTAAACGGTTATTCGTTTCTGAACTTTGATGATCTAGTCAGCTAATCTCTGAAGTCTTAAAATTTATTTATTTTTTTATTGAACTATTCAAACTGGTCATTTTAAAAATTTTCATCTTAAATTAATATATTTTAAGTTTTAGTAAAGGGCATGATAAAAATTCAAGATACACTTTTATGATCAATTTTAATAAACTTTGCATCTTAAAAAAATCATACTACATTCAAATGCAAATCTTCTACTCCTCCGTTTTTCTAAGATGTCATTTTAGCCTAACCTTTTTTTTAGTTGTTGTTCTAGGAGAATTTTGACAAATTAGCATCATTTGGTGTTAATTTTTAACTTAGAGCACTAAAGGTTCTTTTTTGCAAAAGAGTAGCACTCCTTCCCTTGAAAATTACTACTATGCCTCTAAATTATACCTTTCTTCTCCAACATCATCTTCTTCCTATTAACACCACCAACCATAACCACCAAACACCACCACTATCAACACAACTACCACCAACAATAACCACACAACAATACATACCATAACCATCAAACGTCATGCATCCTTATCATCTTCTTATTCACACCTTTTCTCCCCAAGTCACAAAACCCACCATTACCACCGACCTCCCATTCCCCATCATCAATTAAGAACACCAACAACCCTCCCCCATCCCTAATTTTATTAAATTCAAAATTCCACGTTCACCCACAATTAAAAAATCAAAACCCGAACCCCACCCTTAATTGAAGCCGCCATTGCTTGAGGCAAGAGCATATGGTCGCGATTTTAGGGCGGTAGAGGTTTGTGGTCACGATTTAGGATGGTGGGAGTGGGGGTCGCGTATTTGGAGTATTGGAGGGTGGTGCTCGCGATTTTAGGATGGTGAAAGGGCGGTGGTCGCTGATTTAGGGTGCTGGTAATGGGAAAGAGGAAGAAAGGAAAAAGATGTGAGGTAAAGATAGTAATGGTGGTTGTGATGAAGAATAATATGATGCAAAATGGTTGTGAGGAAGAAGATGTGAAAGTAGTGGTGGTGGTGGTGGTGGAGATGGTTGTTATTTGGTGGTGATGGTGATGGAGGAAACAGCGGTGGTGTGGTGGTGTTGTGGTGGTAGGGTTTAGTGAAGAGGAAGAAGATGAAGTAGAAGAGAATAAATTGTCATTAAGGGCAATATAGTAAATTTATGGGGTAAGGGTGTTATCCATTTGCAAAAAATAGCCTTGTGTGCTCCAAGTTAGATATTGACACCCAAAGATGCTAATTTTGCCAAATTCTCATTGTTCTAGCATAGTCAGATGTAGTTTTACACTTTCAGTGTACTTTGGCTTTTTTGCATCTAGACACCTAAACTACTACTCCCTCCTATTCAATTTACAAGTCGTTTTAGCCTCCAGCACAGAAAATAAGAAAACATGTAAAACTACTCTTATGTCCCTACTGAGTCATCCTTTATGTCTTCCAGCTTTTCAATTGCAGGCCCACAAGTCACAACCACACCACAAAAAGTCACCAAACCACCTTTCAATCCACCATTTATCATTTAAACAATCAACCACACCTAGTTACAGAAAAATTCATATACTTACGTACATGCAAATTTACAAATTTGCAGATGAGAATGTAAAATTAATAGAAAAAAATTGATGAAGAAACCAAAACCCATAACCATGGATGAAACAAGAAAACTCACACCAATTGAGTCACCAAAAGTTTCATCGATGAAACTTCTTTGAGTAGCATAATTAAGATCACCAAAAGTCATTATCCAAAAATCACAAATCGTGTAAATCACCAAGAATTGCAATTTTTTTCGAATGTTTAGTGGAGATTTAAGACAAGATCTAATAAATTCATTATGAGACCTTGATTGTTATTGTATCCTTTTTTTCTTGTTAGTTGAAATTAGTTTAGATGAGAAGAGAAAGGAATAACAAAGAGAGAGGATTATGTTGTTGCCTTGAAAGAGAATGAAAGGGTATTAGAGGAAGAAAAAATTACTTTTGTATTGAAAACCGTAAAACGACATGTGAATTGAATATTTTGAAGAAGTCTTAAACGACTTCCAAATTGAATAGGAGGGAGTAGTATATTTGCAAATAGGCATCTGTGCTTTTTTGCTTTTTTATTATAAGGTGGCTTGACGAATTTGTTCTTATAGAATTAGTAAAAATGTTCAAAAAATGCTGAAAATGCCAAAAAGTCGAAAGTTCATGTGCCTAGTTGTAACAAAAAAAACTTCAGATTGCTATTTATAAAGATACTAGTAGTTCAGGTGCTTGGATGCAAAAAAGCCATGTATGTTTTGCTTACTTTTTATATAGAAATTTATCAATCATTCAATTGTGTGATAATAATTAATTTTTATTTTATACTTTTTAACTATTTTTATTTTTTTTAATATATATAAATGACTAGAGTGATAATTAAAAAAATAAATCTTAATCTGCTTGTATCTTGAGTACACATCCTAAGAAAACGATATTTGAATTAGGTATGCAAACCATATGAAATTAAATAGAAATGTTGGTGATTACATATTTATTGGTTTTAGTATAGTTATTTAATGATTCTTTGGGGGTTGATGCATCGTTTATCCAATCGGTTAGACATAATTAGTTACAAGTTTAGAAGTTGGTTTGAAAATAATTGATTTATAGTTACTTCATTAAGAAATCTAATAATCGCCCAAGATTATTTTTTTCCTTATGGTTAATTTTGATCGAGGTGATTCTAGGTGAAGTTTATTATTCACCATGTTTTGGACAAAAATTTAAAATCGGTTAATATAGGTTAATGTAGGTTAAGAGATTCACCCTCAAATTCTTTACCTTAATCCGTGGGTAATACTAGGTTAATCAACTAATATTTTTAGTATTATTATTTTAGACCAAACTACTAAAATTAATGCCTCCATTTCATCCTCAATTCCTAAATCTATCATGGACAATTGATTCATAATACTATTGAAATCATTCAAGTGATTTAGTATAAGTGTACTATGAGACATCTTAAGGTGAAAAAGTTTTTTCTTGAGAAATACTTTATTACTCATCAAATGTTTCTCATACAAATTGTGCAATGTATTCATCAATCCTTTTGTGGTGGTCTCATTTGCAGCGTTGACAGCAACGTTCCTTAACCAGCACGGACTGATTATTCCCAACACACGTCTATCATGTTTCTTCCATTTTGCCTCATCCATATATAAGGATTTTCCTCCAATGATGCTTACAACTCCTTCTTATAAAGGTAGTCCTCTATACTCATCTTTCAGTGCACAAAATCTGTTCCATTGAATTTTTCAATATATATGTATCACATTTCCTTCGCTTTCAGCCATTAATTCTTGCGGTTCCGACCACAACCAAGCTCTTGATACCAGTTGTTAGGAATTATGACTTCAGATTTAGTTCTCCCAACCAAAGAGTCCGAATGACATTGCAAACAATAAAGTGCGGAATTAAACAGACACAAGGATTTATATAGGTTCATACTTAATGTGAGATTTCACTATCAATGAATATGAAGATCGTTACACAAGCCCTACCAACTAGCAGTCTAACGATTGAGTACACTTTATACACCAAAATCTCAACAACAAAGTCTAACCAAGAACAAAAATAAACTTTTTAAATTCTTTTGGAATATTAAAGCTCTAATATTCTTCATAGTTAGATTCTCTCTATAATGTGCGTATTTGTGTGTGTATTACTCAGACAATGAACTCTAAGAGACCCTTATACTTATAGGTTAAAGACAAAATCATAAAAAAATCACGCTAAAAGCCCATCGGAATTCAAAAACAGGGGCAAAACACTCAGCAATCTCGCAGATGATGAGGGCATCCGTGAGATGCCTAAATAACCCCTCCAACTCAAAAAATATTTCTTCACAACTCAACATTAACGACTATTAACATAGACAACATGTGTTCTTCTTTTATACTATCTTTATTATGTAGTTCAATAATTTAGTCAACATAGCCAATATGGCAATATATACACATATGATCCAAGTCTCTAACGAAGAATTATTGCTTCAAACCTTATTAACACGGGGATAAATTTTTTCATATTTACTCTAATTATCTATTAGGAGTAATTGGTAATTTTTATATTTATATTCTCATCACTAAATTGATCGTATTGTATGTATATGATAGGGATGGGAAATGCCGGAAGGGGAAGGCTATGTTAAGACAATGTAGTTTAGTAAGTAATATCAGTGCATGTACATCAGCTCCCCTAAATTTTCCTTTATAATTTATTCGCTATTGTCACTTTTCTATTTTTGGGACTAGTTGTTCTTTAACAGATCCCCTATTATTCACAACTAATTGAACCATAGTAATTATAAATAGAGAATAGGGAGAGTACAAATTTGAGGGTGAGTGAATAATTTATAGGGAGCCAAGCTAGTTTAGAGGAGCTGAAAAAGTACCAGTTTTAATAAATTAAATTCCTATTATAACTTATAGGAGAGCTGATGTACATGCTCTAACCGGTCAAAATGTGTCCATCAATATATCCATATATTTATTCGTAGCAATTGGGATTTTAGTTTACCAAATATGGTGATTATTGAATGAATACCAAAGAGTTGAGTTTTTTGTTGACACGTTCAAAGATACTAGTTTACTAAATATGGTTAGGTTTGAACGAGTTATGAACGGATATTATATTATATGTATTAGTGCCGTTGGGTACCATCCGTCGATATGGCTTGTTAAGAGAATTGGATAGGTGTGAGACTCGACTCGACTCGACTGGCAAAAGGACCAAGTTGGATTACATGCTAGATAACAATTAGGAGAAAATCATTCAAGTGGACCTAACTCAATTTGTAATCGTATAAACTCAAAACTCCTAAAATAGTAGAAAAATATTCAAAAAGAGACTTGACAATACTTAAAAATCGACCTCAACAAATCTTCCGACAATTATATACACGAACATGGTTAGTATTGACAAAATTAAGTAGGCAAAGCAGACAAGTCGAGTATATCCGGTTGAATTCATAGTCTTCCATTTAAGAATCAAATTCAATTTCATTCGTTACTCGTCAGGAACGAATTACTAGTCAACATAAGTTAATTTATCCGGCAGCAAGTAACTCGATTAGATAGATACGTTATCAAGCCAGAGTATGCTGTTTTTGCTATCAAACAATATTTTCTAATCGAAACCAACTCGATAATCAAGCGACGTACAAGCGAGTCGGGTTTTTTTCGGGTTGAGCGGTCAAAACACTCGTGATGACTGAAGAGCCCTACTTTGGTGTTGGGCAGTAGTAGAGTCGAAATCGCAAAATGGAGAGCGCGCTTTTCTCAGCCTCCTCCCTCTTCCCCGACTCCGATACCAACTCCTCCGGTACCTATCTTCACATTCTTCATATTTTTACAGCTAAATATGCAGAAATTTAATTTCCTTTATTTTTAAATTTTTGCAGATGAGGAAAATCCCGAAACCAGTGTAGATTTTGTGGAGAGGAAACATCAGTTTCCTGAAATGGTTAATGCTGTTTTTAGAAAAAGTATAATATAATTACTTGCTTTATTTTATTAATTAACTATGTGTTGTTGGAATTATATATATGTAGGAATTGGTTATTCGAGAATTTTCATTTCATCAGCTGAATGCTAATTTACTATGGCCTGGAACATTTTCATTTGCTGAGTGGTTGGTTGAGAATAAATCGTTGATCGAGGGACGACGCATACTTGAACTAGGCAGGTGCGTTTTTCCCACTGGAAATTTGGTGTTAAGAATCATGTAGATGGATGAATCACAAAACCTTATTCATGTACTCCTAAGTAGTGAGATATAACTTTTTTTTATCAATGTCAATCAACGGGGTTACATTGGCCTTAACCCCGCTCGTTGGCTCTTATATAATGTTAAGATTAAGTGATAGTCCATACTAAAAACATTTGGGTATAAATAGATATACTAATATACCCGAAAGGTCTTAATGCATCAGTATGGAATTGGTTTTCTGGGTATTTGGTTACTATCTCAAACTTCAGCTATATTCTGTACTTAAACTAGTAATTATGTTGACATAGAGATATAAAATGATTTAATGGTTGTTCATATTCTAGCATGGAAATCCAAGTTTAGTGACAAACTTCATGAAACTATACAAATGTGAAGGAAGGAGTCTTGACCAAATAAAAATCGGGTAGTATATTGCAATAAAAACAAACCAAGTAGAGTAATTTTTATTGAGTATATGCATGATACATTCCTATGCAGTTCCATTGACAATTAGATAGATTCATGAATATAAAGATGAGTCAGGTAGCATAAGGCTAGTGTTCTCGTGGAAGGAATATATATAACTATAATTCAAAATCTGGATTTGATTTTTCCGCAAGCTCGTAACTACATAAATAGGCCATTGAGTTCATTTCTCGCTAAATGAAGCGCGTGCCTTAAATATCGGAACTCACCAGGGACTGTTGAGTGAACCTTGGGAAAAGAGAGTAAGTCAGGACACAAGTCATTTAAAGTTGATTTATGTTTGATTATAACTTGTTCAAGGTTTTGATCCACATATCCATCTGGGAGGTCTTTATAGTTTGCTCAATCGTAGCAGTTTTGGACCATAATCCTTTTAGCAAATCTATCTGAGTAGTTTCTGCAGCTGTTTACTCTCTTATTCCTTGGTGCAAACAAATTGGTCTGAACGTGTTTTTCAATGTCACAGTGGAACTGGAGCTTTAGCCATCTTTCTGCATAAATCACTTCAAGTTGATATCACAACATCAGATTATGATGATGTAGAAATAGAAGGCAATATAGCTCATAACTGTCAGGTTAATGGGGTTGTTCCTGCTCTTCCTCATTTAAAGCGTTAGTTTGTTTTCTTCCCTCAAAGCTGTTCGACTATGTAAGTATAGCCTAATTAATTTTTATTTCGGACCTTTATTTATATAACAATGGTTGTATTATTCTTCCAGACACTTGGGGAGAGACATTTCCAGTTCCTCGACCTGATTGGGATCTGATTATTGCTAGTGATATATTGCTATGTAAGTGCTTGTTGTTCATCCTCTACCATTATCATGGTCATATGAGGTGACTGTATTCATCATTGTCAATCATATTTAAAATTCTATATCAGAAGTGATGGATAGTGTTTCAGCTTGACTAGATGCGAAACGTAGGCATAGGATTACTATGTTAGCAGAGCATGATGGGTGTTCGACCCTCTAGTTTGTGTGAAGAGAATTGATAATTATGCCCATGTTGTTCCATATTTAGGAGTCGGGAATGCCCTATCCGTCTTATTAACCATTTCTTTTTTGGTTGTCTCTCAGATGTGAAACAATATGGGAACTTAATAAGGACGCTTTCGTTTCTCCTCAAGTCTTTCATGCCTCAAGACACTGAAGCAGTTTCCAGATGTTCAGAACCAAATGGTAATGATGCCTCTGATTTCTCTTTTATTATGATTTCCCAAATCCACCCAACATATCCATTGGTTGCACAGATACATGTCAATTGGCAAGTCCAGCATTCTTAATGAGTTGGCGTCGCAGAATTGGGAAGGAGGAGGAGTCACTCTTCTTCACTGGCTGTGAAAAGGCCGGATTAGAAGTTCACCATTTGGGAGCTCGCATATACTGCATAAAGCCTCAGGAAACAACTTGCAATTAACAAGCATCAAATCGACTCTCATCCTGTGTGGAACACCAATGAGTTTAGCCTCAAGTTTCTACTTTCACCATATTAGATTTTTGTTAACTTGAGCTATTTTGGAGGTGGTTCTTGTGGCTGTGGAACTATTCCTCTGTGTCTTTCTTTCTCCGATGTGCTTATACACACTCAAAATTTGAATGGAATATACAAAAAAAAGTCACCTACCTGGAAAACTTATTTAAATTCATCCTGCTGCTTAATTTCTTAGTTTCTGATTTTATTTTTGAATTGTATACTATAACATTTGGATTTACTATTGAAATACTCACATTTGTAAATGTAATTTACTCCTATCAAGTATATCTATGTTGGTGATTTTCACCTAAAAATGAAAGTCACATATTGACGTGAAATAATAACTTAATTTTACATCAACAAATGTCGTCCTGTGTGACTTCATAAATATTTACTTAAATCCAAAATGTTGAATTTAAACTTTAAAAAGTGAACTCTTAATAATTTTAAAAAATTGTAATATCAAAACATAGAATGCCAATACAACTTAGTTGAGAAATGTCAGCATATTTCGTAACAGTAAATGTCAACACACAATAAAGAGATTTCTCTTTGAGTAAATGTAAAAAATGAAGAGATAATTTTGAAGATGTGAATTAGTATGTTTTACTCTAGATCCATTAGCAGAAAGGGCAAGATAAGAAGAAAATGGCATCCATTTTCACAATAATTTATATACTTCGACCTGGTCGGTTCCTAGAATGAACTTTGTTAATAGTATCTGAAGGCTAACATAGATCAGAACACAGAATCATACAAGTACATTTCTCATGGCTCTAAGGATGTCTTCTGCACAATGAACCACCACCTTGAAGAGGTTTATCGGAGAACTCAACTCTTCGATATTCTTCTTAGTCAAATAATCAACCCGAACACCCCATTTTCTAGTGGAACCGCCAAATAACGCAAAAGATTCCACACAATATTCACGGGGAAAACATAGAACAGAAAGTAGGCATATAATGCATTACATTTAGCCTACTCCCTTCCGCGAGTTAGGGAACCATCTTTCATCAGCTTTGTGCTAAGACTATTGAATCTCCCTCTTGAGTACTGTCGAGATGCTTTTCTCCAATCTGTTCCAGTCTTCATCATAGCAACAAATTCATCATAGCTTATCAGCCCATCCTGCAATAAAATTCAAGAAAAATAGTATTATGGCAAACATAACTCAATGATATTAACTAGATTAAATGCTTTTAAAGAATGTTCACCTTGTCTGTGTCAACCTCCTGGAATATATCATTTGCCACATCTGTACAATCATCTTGTCCATCCTCCATCAGTGCATTCCGAAGCTCATCAGGCTCGATATACCCATTGTTATCTTTGTCAAAGTAAGCAAAAGCTTTTTGAAGATGTTCATCATTGTTCATTCGCTTCATATGCAATGAGACAGCAAGAAATTCCGAGTAGTCCAAGGTTCCTTTGCCACTTGTATCTACCTGTAGCCAATAACTGTATTGTCAGTCTTATTTGTTGTTAAAGCTCCGATTCCAATTGCTCCAATTTTCCACAAGCATTTTTGTCTAAATTTTTACTTGGTTGTAACTTTCATTCTTCCCAATTTAGGTAGGAAAAAAATATGGCTCTTCATAGAACAAGATATACATTCAGATTGGTCATAGAACAAATTCACATTCAACAGACAGAAGATACTCGATTTTTATTCTACTTCATCTCGATGTCTTCTGGTAATCAGAGGACTTCCATGACATGTCAAGAAAATGTCTTCCAGCATCATCAGGTGTAAGGGAAAGGAGAGAGTTGTGAGGTTAAGACTTAAGTTACTAATAAAGCCTTATTTCATGTATCATTTCGATCTGAGACTTAGTTAGATAACCACACCAACCATGAGATAATTAACTATCCTGAAACAACAACAAGAATCTCAATCTTTTTTTTAATGCAGCATAAGCAGATCAGAGTTCCATTTGCTATAATTGAAATTTTATTAACTCTCCTACTAGCCTTTTACTTTCATTAGAAACCACATTTAGTTACAGTTAGCATAATTCACAAAGAAGCAGTTCTTCAGGATAATTAGTGAAGAAATAATAACAATACAACTTATGTGTGGACGTGTGTGTATTTAAACGTCTGTAAACAAGTTGACAAACTCACAGCTTCGATGAACATCTGTACTTCAGATTCTGCCATTTCTGGGTTGTACTTTTGGATGCCAGCCTTCAGTTCTTCAATTGAAACAGTACCATCACTATCCGTGTCTATCTTACCAAATAATTCTTTAACGTCTTCAACTTCTTCATTTGACAAGAAATCAGCAATCACCTATGTTTCAAGGCCCTCTTATTAGTTTGTCTTGCCAAAGTAAGTAGTGTGCTTTCCAAAGAACACTAGATAAACAACAAACCTTAAGAGCCTTTCTCTTGAACCTGTTCATCAGAGAGAACTGCTTGAGTCTTGCACGGACGACATCTCCAAGAGGAACATTTGGAGCCTTCTTTGCATTTAGAAGCCAAGGATGCTCTGCAAGCAACAAAAAATCATATCACCAAATGTTAAAGAAGGACTACATATGACAATAACTAGCATTCACCATATTATCTATATGATGAAGATTTTACTATTAAAGCAGATCTGTTACAGGGGATATTCCAACTGCATATTCTTTGTAGAATCAGGAATCAGCTAACAGTTGATAGCATATAGGGAAAAGATCTCAGGGTCAACCACTCTGCATACCGACTACACGAGGGAAACTTATGAACTGATAATTAAATTAAATAGATACTTTTTGGCGGATAACATTAATTGACTACATGAATTAAAGATAGTAAATCAACTGGAATCATTAACATGGTATGTATTTGTATTGTCATCTATGTTTCTTGTCAAAACTTTAGTACCCTGGCATGATTGTACATTTCCTAATTAACAAAAGCATATAGGATTGATAAGAATACAGGGCAGGAAATTTCTTTTTCTTTTTTTAACAGGGCAGGAAATTTCTTAAGGACCTTATAAATCACATTTACATGAATTCCTAGTTACCAGATTCCTTAAATTTGGCATTACTTTCATACAGATATAATCTGAGATCTTGATAAACAAAATACACTATACCTAGAACTTGTTTTGCTGTTAGTCGCAGCTTAAGATCTGGCTCCAACATTTGCCGTACAAGATCCTTGGCACCATCTGAGATACTTGGCCAAGGTTCTCGTTTGAAATCTATCTGTCCACGCAGAATAGCCTGTGCAACACCTTGTTCAGATTCTGCAGAGAAATGCCATGCATCAAGATAATATGACACTATAATTGAAGCTTTTAATATTATACTTGTCCATTCTAATTTTGCTCTATCATAATAGCAGGGAAGCAGAAATGACACCAGTAACGATATCAAGCAAATCCACGTAATGTCTAAAAGGCAATCAACCATATTGCCTTCTAAACATAGGGCCTCCAGCTCATATGTTAATGGAACTTGGTTCTCTTTTCATTTTGTCTGATGAAGGAATCGACAGGACTTTGCTTTTCTTTTCCTTGTTGAGATAGGGATGTAAGAAGGGAAAGCAACTCAATACAGAGGTCAAAATTAGATTATGTACCAGCCCAAAATGGAGGAACCCCACATAATAAGATATAAAGAATTACTCCTGCACTCCATATATCTATTTCGGGTCCGTAGCTCCGCTTGAGCACTTCCGGAGCCATATAATATGGGCTCCCCACTATTTCAGAGAATTTTTCACCTACAAAGATTAACATACAAGGGTTAATTCCATTGTTATATATCAATATATGGCCAACACTACAAAGCTTGTACTTAATTTTTTTTTTTAAAAAAAATTACAAAGCTTGTACATCCATTTACATAAACCAGAATTCTCTCTCGTATATCCATCACCAAATATGGCCAAGTAACTACCAACAACTCTTCCAAACATATCTTTGACCATTGTCAAATTTCCCTTCAGTAAATTAAGATATTACTCCAGAACTCAATGATGCACTAACATCATCTGATTTGAAAGGGTCTCTATTTCAACTAACAAGTTCTAGTTGTTATTGGAACGTGACATACAACTTCAACTTGCACAGTCACTAACAGATTCAAAGTACACTAATCATCTCCATCTAACAGTCCACACATATTAGTTCAAAAATACCAAACCAACTACTACATAATTCAATGGTTCACCGACATCTTTGATTCTGATCTGAAGAGGGTTTTTACCTTCACTTAAAAGTTCAACTTTTTATCGTTAAATGCGGTATAACTTCAACTAGCACAATCACTAACAGATTCTTAATAGATCTCCATCTAATAATCAACATACATAATGTCGAAAATACCAAATCAATTACTCAACGATTCAATGATTTACCAACATGCGTCCTTCACTAGATTCAAATTACACTATTCAAGCTAATAAAAAAGATCCTACCTGTATTTGTTGTAATGAGGTACAACTCCAACTAGCATAATCACTAACATATTCAAATCACACTAATGAAGCTCCATCACATTATCCACACATACTACATCATATCAATTAACGAGTAAAGATAGTCTTTTGCACCGCGTTGAGATCATAACACATGTTTTATATTTTTATTCATTTTTAAAACACACAGTGCAACACAAAGTATAACATATGAATATATGATCTATCCCAGTTACCTTGTTTAAAGAAAATCGACAACCCAAAATCAATGGCCTTTAGAGGCGAATTCTCCTTCCTATTCGCGAACAAGAAATTCTCGGGCTTTAAATCCCTATGAATCACCCCGTGCTCATGACACATCTTCACAACCTCCACAATAGTCCGCATCACAGCAGCCGCAGCTCTCTCCGTATAATGCCCCCGTGCTACGATCCGATCAAACAACTCCCCCCCTTCACACAACTCCATCACCAAATGCACCGCGTGTTCGTCCTCAAAAACCTCCCTAAACCTCACAATACTCAAATCCGCAGGCAAATGCTTCATTATCTCCACCTCCCTTCTCACATCTTCAATATCAATAGCTGTTCGTAACTTTCTCTTCGAAATCGACTTACAAGCTAATTGCTCGCTTGAAACTTTATCAATACATAAATAAGTGACTCCAAATTCGCCTCGTCCTAGCTCTCTATCGAGCAAATAATTCTCTTCAATATTACGATTGTTCAAATTACTCAGTACAGTGATAGGTTTGGATTTGGCTGACTTTTTGGCGGTGGAGTTGACTTTGTCGTGGCCGGAAGATTTTACATCTTCTCTTGCTACAGCCGCCGGAGATCTGCAGCAATTTCCCATTAAAAATGATTTTGACTTTGATTTTGACTTATAAATTGAAATTGATTTTGATTTAAGGGTATAGAGATGATAAACCCTATGTTTGGAGGGAGTGTAGCCCTAACTTGTTTGAAGCTAGGGCTGTTTTTAGCATGATGTAGGAGTAGCTGCTAAGCACTGTGCATCAACTATCAACTATCAAGATACTATCAAGATGAATGTCTCAGCTCTACTTTCCATAAATTATTATACCAGTATATATATCTGTATTCGGTTAGATTATTGTATATCATGTATCGAGAAGATTACGCTTAATTAATTAATTAATTATGTAATTTTTATAATGAATGTGTTTTAAAACAAAGAGATGAGATATGATGCGATAAAGGGAGAAGATACTTCTTCATTCAAAAAACTATAAATGGTCAATGATATAATTATGATGTAATCATATAATGCGTAAATATTTCAAATATTCAATAATACATGCACTTCATCACATACGACGAGTCAATCGATAGATAACATATACGGTATCAAATATTAGTATTACGCAGACAAGTAAAATTAAAACTTTACAATTTAAACATGTAAATATAGTTAAATTGGTGAAGTAGATCAAAATTGTGTGATTAAAGACCATTAGTTCAATTTTCACCATCAACATTTTTTTTATTAAGTTTGTCACATCAAACTTATCAAATACGTAGTATAATTTTTATGATTAACGTGATTCATGAACTAAAAACATATACAATGACGAATAATAACTATGATGAATCCCCACTTACAATATCATACAAATCAAATTCCCTACTTTACTTGACCAGAGGTCTTTAAAAAGAATTTAAAACATTATTATGATTATTCAAATGCACTGCCATCTACACTTCAATGACTATCACCCAGAAACTAGGGAGTATATATATAATATATATTGTTATATATATTAAATACTCATGTGTTGGTAGATCTGTTCAACGTAATATACTCTACTATATATCGAAAGAATATTGTATTAAAAAAATAATAACAACCATTAACAAAATATGGCACGGGCATGATTGCTGCCTGAATACATATATAGTAATCCATCTGTCCGTAAAAGATTATCATATTTTAATTTTTGTTGGTCAAATATAATAAAATTTGATCATGAATTTTTATTAAACGATAAGAAATAATATAGTCTTGTGGAACTTTGTTAGATTCGTCTCAATATATATTTTTGAATTATCAACTTTTTTATAATATTTTCGCATGTAGTATATATAATGTATATTTACATTTTAAATCATATCTTGTTGACCATCAAAAGTTAAAATGTGACAATCATTTAATAATGGAGGTAGTATTAATTAGTGAAACATTTGTTTGTAATTTGACCAAACTATATGATGATATATGATTAAACATGAGTCAACAATTTTAAGCAAAAAAGCAGTCAACAAGAGGCAACAACAATCACCATTCACCAGTTTGATATATATTTTGTTGTTTAGATGTTTTTAGAGTTTAGTGTGTCCTTGGAGCATGATGAACACATACAGTTGTAGAGACTAAATTAGAAGAGACAGAGACAAAAGGGTCCTACACTGAATAACACAATTATTTGCATTTGGATGATTAGGTTCATGCATGTTAGCCTTCTGGGGCAATCTATTCAGGAATCACATCCTCCAACAAAAAGTTGATGTTGTCAATGCAAATATGCAACACCATTTTCACATGCCATGCACTACAAATTGCTATTTCATCTCCATCTACAGCAATTGTATCAATGAAGTGCAATATCAATGGTGAATCTTAACCAGTTTTTAAGTATATGGTTGCTCGTAAATTCTTAACATGGTATCATAACTCGTGAGTATGGATGGATCTAGCGATTTTGATATAATGGTTCAAAATACACAACAAGATTTTTTATTCGTTTCTCATATACGCACATATATTTAATAACCAATTAAACTACTCATATTTTTTGCTGGTTTAAGTGAACCATCTTGAACTATTCTAGCATGTCCACTGCTGCTT
Source organism: Echium plantagineum (assembly GCA_003412495.2). Classification (NCBI taxonomy): domain Eukaryota; kingdom Viridiplantae; phylum Streptophyta; class Magnoliopsida; order Boraginales; family Boraginaceae; genus Echium; species Echium plantagineum. The sequence continues at coordinate 10,495,104 of CM016567.1, read as the reverse complement.
GTGTGTCCAAAGATGGATTGGTTTACACTTGTAAGAGAAAAAATTGCCATTCTCACATTGATTAAGACCGTTAGAGAGAAAATTGTTGAAATAAGTCTTGATAATGTTAGAGAGAAAATTGCTGAAATAAGTCTCGATAATGTTAGAGAGAAAATTGTTGAAATAAGTTTCGATAATGTTATCAGATTGCAGTTTGGTTTCAATAGTGGCCGGTTATTGTGGTTTAATCTCCGAAAGCGACAAAAAGCTTGCAGATTAGTCCATACATTAACTATCCCATTAATTTTTAACACCAAAACTCAATTGGTGGTTACTTTGAGATGAAAAACAATTCTTAAGGCTTCAACTTAGAATATAAGCTAAAGTGTTGAGCCAAAGTGATATGTGAACATAAGCTAACTCTCATTTGTACATGTGAATATAAGCTAAAGTGTTGAAGGAAAGTCTTAAAAAATCATCCAACTTTAACCTATAACCGCGTGTTGGTATTAAAAAATAACGGAATATGTAGTTAATGTGTGGACTAACTAGCAACTTTTGGGGACTAAACTGTAATCGTGCCATTACTGGAGATCAAAATTGCAAGCAATCTGGTGACAAGCAATATCGGGGACTATTTGAGTAATTTTCTACACCCATCAAGTACATTATTAAGATCATCAACTTTATCTATAACTAATTAATTTTAATCTATCCGAATAAATTTTTTCCTATACAATTACACACTTAACAATAGTATTGAAAATAAAAACAACTCTATCCTAGAAGAGGCGGGGTCGGTGACCCCTTTTATTCCTCTTATATTGGCCCTTATTAGGACAAACTAACATATAATACTGAAATATATAATTATGTCTCATATTTAAACAATACTTTCATGTTTGGCATTTAACTAATTTGAACTATGGTAAAGGATAAAACACAAAGGCAAAACGAGAGGTTACGAGAGAATTAAGAATAAAGATGCTGTGTGCTGTCTCTTTTATTTGTAAACAAAACATATACTTCGAATTTCAAAGTATGATATTTGAAGGGTCAGGTTGTCTTGTGTCCTTTTAAGTTTTTAATAATTGGTTGGCCATAGTGGGTCTCATTTCGACGATCTAATAGCATATAACCTAGATGCCTTATAAATATATTTTATTGTTGGTCGATGCTCTTTTTAGCAGGTAAACTAAAAGTCTTGCTTTATGTCTTATCAATGTGAGATAATGTAATATGAACCGATGGATTAATAATTTGGTGATATTGATTTAAGTTTTGATGAAAAGGTTTTAAGTTTTAGTCTTATTAGAACAATTTTGTGTTATATTTTTAATCCAACAGTTAATTAATTAAGAATTTATGTTTTTGTTATTTGTAATAAGAGATAATGATGAAATGGTCCTAGTAAGTAGGTGACTATTGTATTTTGATCCCTGTAAATGACAATGATGCGTAAATGATCCTTGTAAGTGTGCGCCGCGTGCATAGACGGTCTCTAAATTAACATAGAGCTCTGCTAAATATTAATGGAGAGAAAAATTAAGTACGTTCTAGGAACCATAAACTCACACAATAAAACCTCACATGGACAATTTTCGATCATTTTGAAAAAACCTATAATAAATATTTGTCTCATGTTTTTATTAGAAGGTAAAAATGAGAGAAAATTGTTAAAATGGTCCCCAAAAGTGGGTTTAGGTTGCCTTTTGGCCCCGAAAGTACAAAAGTTGCAAATTTATCCACGATATTGGCCAGCGGTTGCAAATTGGTCCAAAATTTGACGGCGCAGTTAAATGTTAACGACCCACGCACCTCGTGAGTTACACATGTTGTTAATAAGTTAGGACAGTAACAATAGAATTAGCTTAAGAGTGAACTACAATTTTTAATGCCTTCATTAAATTTTGGACCAATATGCAACCATTGACCAATATCATGGACTGGGTTGTAACTTTTGTACTTTTGATGACCAAAAGGCAACCTGAACCCATTTTCGATGACCATTTCAACAATTTGCTCTTAAAAATAACCTAAAAGTAAATATAAATTTTTAACTAAGATGTTAATCTATGGACCATTTGTTCACATAATACACACTGAAGGAGACTATATATGCCCATTACTGTCAATCATGAGAATCAAGGTGCATCTTCACTCATTTATTATCATTATTTTAACAGTTACATTTTTACAATATTATTGTAATCATACCTCCATCGTTATTTATTTTAGAAAACAAAAAATGAATACAACACGATTTTCTTCCATGCTTCAAAATAATCGTTAGTAAGTTATTGGTCATTGTTAGACCAATTTATCTTTTTATCCAAAATTGATTTCTACTCATGTTTTCGTGTTTTCACAATTATTTGAGATAATTTAGGAACATTTGTAGACACGATAAACACTTATAAGATGATAAGCATTTCTACATTACTGTCATTTACGAGTTATTAGGAAGATGAAAGTGAAACACTTATTTATTTATTAGAATTATTTTTACAATTATTTCATATTATTTTCGTCACTAAATCTAATAGCCATTTTCTTTAAATATAAATCCTTTTACTTAAGGTTTCATTTCAAGAAATTTAATAAGAAAAAGTAGGAAAAAATTATATTTGCGGAATGAATTTAAATTTTTCTTATCTGTACATTACTGTCACTTATTATGAGTTATGAAGATTAGAGTGAAACAATTACCTATTATTTATTGGAATTATTGTAACGATTATTTCATACTTCCTCGGTTCCTCCGTCTCCAAATCGATCTAATAACTTTTTCATTTAAATAGAAATTCCTTTTTAGGGTTCATTTTAACAAATTTGATAAGAAAAAATAGGGAAAAAATTATAAAAATTATGTTTATAAGATCAATTCAAACTTTTCTTAAATTATATGTAGGGCAAATGGCTTCTGACATCATCCACGTTTAGAAAAAAAGTCAGTTAGATCACTCATGTTTCAAAAACGTCAGTTAGATCACTAATGTTTAAAAAGTCACTCATTCGGGTCACTCCTTCAGAATTTTGAAGGGTATTTATGTTCAAACACATTTTTTCCTCTCATAAGCACCCAATTTAACACTTCTTAACACATTGACTCCAATCCTGAAATTACAATATTTCCCCGACTTCTTTTTTGATATTTTTTCAATTTTTTCCCGATTTCTTTTTTGAAAAAAAATGAAGGAGGGGTAATTATTTACACAAGTTAGTACGTGGATAAGAAGGCTGAAGTGTTTGACTGAATGTCGCGCACAATGATAATTATTAATTAGTAGTACATAGTATGAATTTATAATGATGACTCCTCTTTTTAATTTACTTTGACCAATTTCATAATTTAGGTTGAAAGGATTTGTCCATCGGAAATAAAAATTCATACATGAGTTTTTCGTGAAATTGTATAACATAAACAAATAAAAACTGTGAATGGATATATAATAATTATATCATGCATGATGCATTCAGAAACGAAAATGTACGTTTACCTCAATAATAGTGGCAGCCTTTTTGTTGAGATCGAAGAAATGATGTTCTACATTGCTCCAAATTAACTACAGTTTCTCAAAGACAATGTATTCATTTTGAGTACTTGATCCACAGTATAAGAATCTAAGTACACTCATTTAATCAAGGCATACCCTACAATTTACTATGATAAAAAAATCACTTCAATCGCACTCCGAAAAGCTCTTTATGGTACATTATATTTGAGAGACATCTTATAAGCGTCGTCCAAATTATATTTTAAAAAAAAATTAATATATGTGACCTAAAATATAGTATATGTTTATTATTCGTATGAAAATCTATTAAGTAAGCAATTATATTCAATAATAATTTATTTAAAATCATAATCAATAACTACTATACTAATAAAATATTATAACAACCTAATTAACAATTCAAATAGTGCATAGATACAACAATTCAAATGAATCTCATCACACATTCACACTACACTACTCAATAGGAAATTTTGGAAGAAATAAATGCATCACCCATGTTAAAATGAAGTAATCTGCTATCTAGAAATTGATCGCAACAATATTTTTGAAAACACTGAAAAGTAGACTAAAAAAAAAATTAATTCATCATTAATTGCATAAATAATAGTACAAATTATTACAAACAAATAAAGTTGTAGAGCAAACATACAAAATTAAAATAAATAACTTATAAACGGTGTTAAAAGAAATTTAAAATACCTACACCGAGAGAGAAATTATTAATAGTCTTGGATTTTAATATGTCTTCCATGAACAAACACATAAAGAATCCACATAAACTTGTAGAAAGATCCTGGTTCGGACACTACATAAAATAATTCAATCACCAAAATTATACTTTAAATATTAACTAAACTATTTTTATAAAGGTAATATATATGCTAACCTAATTGTTCTATTAGCTCAATTTCTTCGTAATTAAACTTTGTACTTCCGTATGATTATGAAGTCATCACACTAAAACTAATTAATATGTCAGCACATATTAATAGTATCCATTTTTCTGATTGATCAATATTAATTAATCCTCTTACTTATTAATTGTTTTCACGAAAGAAGTTCACCCTATATGAGTATGATACATATTTATCGAATCCATGTAATTAGTGTTTGTGCATAAGCCAAGCTAAACGAGTTGTTTGCTCGACTCGGCTCGGGCGAAATGTGGCTCAAAGCTGGGTTTTTGGCTCGTGAGCTCGGCGAGCCAGCTCGGTAGCTCGGGAATATAATCTATTATTATTATTTTAAATAAAATATAAAATAGTTATATCATTATATTTATATGTAATGATCTTTCATATTCCCAAGTCTCAACTCCCAACTAATGCTTCAATTTTTATAGTTCATTGAATAAGCTAATAATGATTAACTCTTCACTTTCACTTTAATATTATCAACTCCCATTAATAATGGCGGGTATGATTCTCATTTCAAAATCAGACTTAGCAACAACAAGATAACAATTAACAACCATTAGTTCAAAAGTTACAAGCACAATTCCTAGGTTATTTCTCTTATTCTCATTTGGTATTAGGTTTATTGTAATTTAATCATTGTATCACCTTGTTCCAATTAATTGTTTAAATAAAAAATTTGTTAATCCAATCAACCTTTTTTAAAAAAATAAGCTAAGTGAGCTAGCTCGGTGCTTGGCTCGGGAATGGCTCGGCTCGACAATCTTTCACCGAACCAAAAATTTTTGGGCTCGGACTCGACTTGTGTATAACTCTACATGTAATATATGTACCCTATTTTCATGTTGATTGCAACAAACACCCAATAATGTCTACATTATTTCAATAAACTTCGTTAATTACAAGTTTACAAGAAGTTATGTAAATATATTGTTTTAGCAAATATACTTTACTACCCTATATTACATATTAGGATCATCACGAGGTTATCTTGTCCCTCGTGCTTCTGCAAATTAGCTACCAAGTGAGCATGCTCAAGCTCTTTATGTGAAAAATGAATGAGAATCTTTTGGCTATTATCTCATTGTACACATATGAATCACAAATACTTTAATATTAAAAATATTAGTAATTATAAATTTTAAAAAGATTTTGATAATACTTAAAATATGTTGTTATTTTATCTTATCCTTATGTATAAGCATATGGTAGAAGAGTTCAACCACTGACGCCCCATGATCTTAGATATGCGTGATTGTTAAATCCTTTCAATAAGTCAAATCCCACAAAATTGAGCATTTTTTAAAACCCTTAGAAAACATCGACTTAGAAATTTCCTTCCTTAGTTGTATACCGTTCAACCTGTGCGAACTCGTTCATCGTATTTATAATATAATTTTTTTATTATTAATAAATATATAACATTTCTATGTAATATTATTTAATTCATCTGAACTGAGTTTAAATTTGATGTGCAAAATAAAATATAATTTGGGAAGAGCCATTTTTAAAAAATAATTAAGGTACAATATATTTAATTGTATTTACGGGTAGTTATGAATAATTATTGTACAAAATATTCATAAAACTAAATAACTTTAATTAATTATGTTACCTATATATTAGGAGATCATAAGGCTTCAACTTCAAAATATAACTTCTATCTCCTCCCTTCTCAATCATACGAAGGACTAAATTGTTTCCTAACCATATGTTCAGCACAAAGGGGATGTAGCTCAGATGGTAGAGCGCTCGCTTAGCATGCGAGAGGTACAGGGATCGATACCCCGCATCTCCAAAAGTTTTTACGTGTCAAGTCTTATTAAAAGAAATCAGTTTCCAAATCATTTTACATAGAGTTCTCATTGAGCTTAGCAATTGTTGAGAGGTATTGTACAACCTCGTTAACCAATGAAGCGAAGTCCTCAGCTGCGATTTGCAGCTCTGCAGTCTTGTTGCTAATTCTCCAATGAGCAAAAAGATGGTGAAATAGGTTACAACTTAAGATACTAGTCATTTACTAAAACGAGTAAGAAACATGTAAGACTAATGCAATTTGTTTTACATAAATCTAGAGAAGAAAGGTTCGATTAGGGTCGAAACGAAAAAATCATCAAAATTGACACAGGAATGATCCATTTCAGAGTTAATCATCCCTCTCCTTCTCAATCTAGTTCAGTAATTATAAAGAAGAATCATCATGTGACTTCAGTTGCTTTAGCCTGCTTGTTCTTTTATATGAGTACTTTACAATATGTTATTTTCATATTTGTAGGATTATAGCAACACCACGTCCATCAACTTTTATAATTATTTACACGTATATTTATAAACCAAAAAAATGTCTTGAAATTGTAAAACGACAAATGAATAAAATAAAATAAAAAGTTGCTAAAACGACAAGTAAATAAAAAAGGAGGGAGTGTTTATCAACTAGTTCACATTAAAGTCCTCGTCTATCCGGCATCATGGTTTAAGGCTTCTGAGCTGTGACCACAGAAAGTACGAATGGAAGTTCATGCAATGGAGATGCCTCAAGCGACTACTGAATGATGCACACACTTGTTTACAACAAGCTTCATATCGCTTTATATCTGCCACCACTTACGCCTTTCCATTACTTTCACAAGCTCATTAGCCAATGTAGCAAAGTCCTCAGCACCACTTTGCAGCTCCGCGGTCTTGTTGCTAATTCTCTAATGAAAGAAAAAATGGTGAAATAGGCTACAACTGTCAAATGACTAAAGTGAGTATAACATGTAACCTGTTAAGATGACTAATGTAATTTGTTTATGTACATCTAGAGAAGAAAGGTTTGATTAGGGTCGCAAACGAATAAACTCATCAAAATTGACTTAGGAATGATCCAATTTCAGAGTAAATCCTCCCTCTCCTTCTCAATCTAGTTTAGTAATTTCAAACATGAATCATCATGTGACTTCAGTTGCTTTAGCCTGCTTGTTCTATTAGATCGTATATTGCCTAAAATTATCATACTATTTTCAGCGACAAGTGCACTCGAACTAAAAATAACTTAGTGATCAGAAAGTATTTTACCTCCAGCTTTTCCTGGCGCTCTAATAACTTATGCCTTGCCTCTCCAGCTGCTGAAGATGCATCCTGGAATGGATGTGAAAACAGAAATATTACAGATAGGATCTTTGTGGTTCACTCAATAAAAGTTTGGTGGCTTACTGCAGTTTTTCTATATGCTGCTATAATTTCTTCTCGGGTTCTAACTCGGGGCTCTGAATCAGATCCCCCTTCAAGCAGCTTTTCTCTTTCACTCTTTATTTCTGAGCCAGAGGATTGCAACAATCTCAATCATTAAGCTTCTTTCAGAATCGTAAACTGATAACAACTTATGTATACCTTTTTCATTGTTTTGGGCAAGATGTGAAGAGGTGCTACACACAGGTTCATCAATCTCAATGTCATCTGGAATATAAACAAGGCAATAATTGAAGGTACTCGGCACAAATAGAATTATATTTCTGCAAAGCAGAACAGAGATAGATTAGACCTATGCTGAGATCAGCATCTTTACGCTCATGTTCTGTTGAAGTTGGTGCTGCATCCTGAAATGGTCTCTTTGAAAAGATTCCTTCCAGATGACTGAAAGAACAGTCAAGTGAATTCTTTAACTTCCCTGCCTTGAGCCCTTTAACCAAACCTCCCAAAAACCCTGATCCATTTACCTGTGGCTTCATAAATAAGCACTGGAAAGAAAATATCAGAATACCAATCTTAAAAATCGTAGAGAATTCGTGGAACCTGTTTTTTCTTGTAAATGGAAGAAACATTCGGACTGAATTTAAAAGGTGCTGCAATCACTTCATCATGAAGAGAGGGTAAAGATTCAGGAATCCTGAAAATAAGCATGCACTTGATTAGTTTGCTATACCCGCTCCAACATGCTTCGCCATGCAATTGCCAAAACCTCTACCTGTAATGATTTTCTCTTGCTAGTACGGAAACAAATGCCACTTCAGAGCCAAGTACCTGTTATTATCAAGCTACATTAAGATTCTCTATAAATTAACAAATGGTGCCAGCGAACGCATGCGGATTCACAGAATAAAATATAGGAACAGAGTCCGAATCAACAGAAAATGTAAGGATAGTTAGCTAATGTGCAGATCTCCACAAGGTCCTCTAAACTAGGCCTTCAATTGGCTAAAACCCTATCTGAGAATGTGTCCTAAAGAGAAACTGAGAAACATTACCAGTGCTATCAGCCCATCTTTTATGGAGCTTATTGTCTTAGCCATGCCAGCAATGAAATTCCACCTTAAAGTGGACATCAGAGAGCCGTCTTTTACCAATTTTAGATGTGGCAATGATCTGAAAATATACAGAAGATTCATGTTTACAAATGGTTTCGCTAGCAATGCGTCACGTCTGACAGATGCCGTACCTGATCTCAATCTCCCCTGTCTGAAATAGTAATAAAAGCCCATATGTTTTCTCATCTTTCATGAGCATTGTAGTCCAACAACAAGGTCTAGCAAGCTTGACTTTTGATATTGGTTTACTATAACCCTGGTAAATATATGTATGTGTTGTGTGAATGCCGACAAGAGGATGGTATGATAAGATAAATGGTAACATGTACTTACTCGCAGTGCAGACTGCAATGTGAATACATAGACGTCATTTTTGCAGCAAAGCACCAAGTATGAGTACTTCGCAATCTCTGAGGACAGATTCACCGAGAAGCCATCTTCGGCCTTGCTTTTAAGGCTTCGACTTGCAGTTTGATCTTTAAAAGACTTACCACAAACCACATCTTCTTTCAATGACTGTTCTTCCGTGTTTTCATTCTTTAATCTGACGGTTCTGGAATTGCCATCTGAAATTTAAATGTTAAAGGTGCAGTTAGAGAAATATAATTACGGTCGTCAAAACTAAATACCTATGATGTACATTGAGATGGCAGCTGATCGTTTCCTCAACTGTAATGGCTTTGTTCTGGTCACATTGCCTGAATTTCCACTGATGATTTGAACTCTTGTGTCCTCCGTTAGGATAAATATGTAATCCCCAATAGAGCTATCTGAGGGTTTGGCCCCTGTGTGGCTAAGGTCATTGTCCAAATTATTCAAAAAGTCCTTCCAAACCACGGTCACCAGTGGCGGACTACAGCCCGAGAGATTGTCTGTTAAGAACACTATTTTAAGTGATGTTGTGTCAAGCACTGCAATCTGAAAAGTGTTCCGTTGTGACCATGAATTAAAAAATTTAGTGAAGATCCCTTAGCTTATACTACAAAATTTGAAAATAGCTATTAGGCATGACGGGAAGAAAAATAGGTAGGGAAGAAAAAGGTTACACTTACACGTGCACATTCATATCCGACTATAATTTTAGCCCCACAGTTACAAAACTGCAATAGCTGAATTCTGGAATTTAGAATGCTAAATATGGCTTCGTATCTAGGGCCTTCAGGTTGGGGGAAACTGTAAACTGAAAATCATGTTGATCGAAGTTAATCACATTTCGTAAGTCAACATAAGGAAAGATACACGACAAAACGAATTGAAAAACCAAGACAAGCAGTTTATCTCGAGTACACGAAACCCCAAACTGAACTGTGCTGATGAGTGAGATTAAAATATTAGCAGTACCTCAATATCCATTCATTAAGAAATTATGAAGGATCTTATTAGAAATTATTAAGATAGATCTCTATGAATGAGGCAACACCTCGGCACTCCACTTCCTAAGATATAGGTTCATTTGTACTTTGTTTAATGTAAGAAGTAACTCCCATATGCTCAGGCTCCGAACATTCCATGAAAATCATGCATGCAATATTTCATGTTTGAAGACGTGAACGGGCCACTATTTTCAGATAATGGAATCTTTTTAAAATGTAGACCTTGACACAAAAGAACTTCATAGGATTACCTTCATCTAAATTTCCTGTGATCAAATGGAAGTGTGTCTTCTCGCCTCCATTGAGGCTATAAAGATATACCTGCATTGGATAAAATGCTCAAAAACATTATTATAAAAAGAATATACTAAAGCTTAAACCATTGCTGAATGCTGATAAATGCTTCCTGACCAGACCACTTTCAACACCAACAGCTACTCTTAAAGTCAGAAAGCATATGTCCACTTCTGATACCGGAGAATTTGAACCAGCAATATCTAGACTTTTAATCCGCTATTCATCACAAAACAAAGAAGGATGGTGTTATAAGCCTGCCTAGTACTTGAAAATATCTTATGCATAACATTCTTACCTCACTGTCTATGACACATATAAGTGACAGGACTGGGACAGTGGCATCCCATAGCCACACCGATCCATCCTGATAGCCTGTCATATACAACCTCTCAATCATCCTATCCTTGCTCAGGGGCAAATCATTAAGTACACCACCAGCTATAGCTCTCTTTTTCACATTGTCAGTCAAATTGGATCTCAAATGAAGTTTAATCACTGCAAGTGTCTGACAAGTTACAGAAAACATATGATCAGTGGTACAAGGTACCACAAACTAGAGTGAAAGAAAAGAGATTAAATAAAAAGATAGAGACAAGTTGTATTCTTTCCCATGTAAAGGTCTACATTACCTTCGAAAGTGACTTCGACAAACTACCATCTGCAGGCAAACAAAAGAGCTTTGCCACAGTCATGGAAGGACTCATAGTTGGTATTACAACAGGAAAATCTACAGTTGAATAGAAAATATTCTTCTCCTTTCGAGCCACTGAAGCAGAAGTGACCGAACAGTCAAAAAGTTGCAACTTCCCTGGGCTTGTCAATACACACACAGTAGGATCGTAGTAATTGTTTATATTTCCAGATTTAGGTAATAAGACTGCATCAGCAAATGATCCATCTAGCTTTACGACCTCACGGTTAAGACATTTCAAATTTTGCTTCCCAGATACCCATTCCAGACTCAGAATCTGTAAAAGACATAAACCCACTTCAAACTTAAGCCTCTTCCATTTCGTATAGTGTTACACCACTGCAGTCTACGTCACATTTTTCCTTATGGTTTCTTTAATATCAAACAAGTTTACTTGGTAAGGCAAGAAGTGGTGAGGTTAAATTTGTATTAGTGGGAACTGATAGTTTTATCTGCACTATGTTTCTTTTGAAATAAAGGAATAATACTGTCGCAGCCAAGTACATTAGACCTACATCCAACACAGAGAGGGTAAGATAAATATGAAGGACTAACCGAAGGGAACAGATAGTCACACCAGAAATTATGCATTTAGAATCATGTAGGATATTTACTAAATAGAGTTAATAAGTTCTGCTTTTTATGAAGTAGGTAACTCACAGTTACAACTTCATCAGCTCCTACTTCGTCACCACCATAAATAAGGAGTTGACCGTCATCATCATGCCGGGATTTATCATTTGCCCACCAGTGCAACACAATGATAGGAAGTCTCTTTTCGGCAGATGACAACTGTAACTTGACGACGTTATTTGATGATTCCGATTGTTGACTTTTATTAGTGTTAGCAACTGATGTTGTCCATAATAAGATATCTCCATCTACATATCCCACGGCAAAAACTGACCCATCAGAGGATGCCCAACAAAGAGAACTTATTTCTTTCTCCTCTAAATGTTGCATATTGTCTTCATGGCTAATCTCTGCACCACTAGTTAAGTCAACTTCATTATGCAATTGAAGAATTTTATCACCCTTCATTGTTATTATTCGAGCCTCTATTAGATCCCACAGTATAATTAGTCCATTCTCGTAAGCAAATAGCACTCTGCAACGTAGAAATTCATTACCCAGGATAAATATATATGGATCACTAGAAAAACATGAGAATTATAAGTTTGGGGTTGATCTTTTCATCTGACACATCTGTTTGATACTGCACGTCACATAATATTATAAGTTTACTTAGATTTAAGGTGATGAAACAAAGTGAAAAGTCAAACGATTAGTACACCACTATCTGACTGTCCAGGATAATTAGAAAAGCTTCAAGTAGGGTAGTATCTTGCCTGCTCCCAGGAGAACAAGGTTGGGGAAGAACTCCAACTATAGGCTGTGGGTTAGAAATTGAGAGCCCTGCTGACTCTGTAAAATAACATCCAGCGAAGGTGTAAGTTTATACCACTCCTGTACCAAAAACAATACCTAACTAGGGATCCCGACAAAGAACCATAGCAACATAGCCATAAGACTACATCAGACCAAGTTTTATTCATGATAGATGATTAAAGCCAATAACCATGTTATGCTAGATGAAAAAATGAAGGTGCACAGATCCTGGTAAAGTGGTATACATATTATGCTCCATCAATAGATGATAATCACCTGCTAGAGAGCTAAAAGGTATGTAATATGGTAATTGCAAAAGCTCTTCATTTTCAGTATCGAACTTTAATACTGATAGTACTCCATGCTCATCCCCAACATACCTACGAAAATTATAAACAAAATGATTTATTCATGGCTTTATTAAAAGTAGAATATTGAACACCAACAGTTGTTAGTGGCATACATAAAATAGGAGCCTGTAAGTATAGACAAAGCTGTCACATTGGATTCCCACTGTATGATGGAACATATGCACCTGCTTCTCATGCTCCAAACCTGCATGTTGGAAAGATGATTAGAAGAGGTACCTGAGCTCTTTTAATTGAAAATCAACGGCATGTCTCTATCAATATTTTCCCTCCAGAAGCTGACTACTGTTAATAAATGTTAAAAGTGGTAATCTCAACAGCATCCTGTAATAGAAACGATGCCAGGATATATGGATAAGCTGCAACTATTTATAATTCTTCTGCAGTTCTGCCTAAAATATTTAAAATGCATTTCATAATACTTAGAAGCAGGGAAATTTGACACTTCGACTCCCCATTCACTAGAAAATGTCTAGATGAAGTAATATTTCTACCGTGAAAATAGCAGTGGAATATTTGTGATGTTCACCAAGGGTTTCGGTGAGAAAGCATCACATGGCTTATATGGAAAATCTCTTTAGTCTATATGTATGAAGGATTCAAGTGAGGAGCTACTCTTCCTCCTAACTGACCACCCCTCAAGTTTTTTAGTTTCTGATCAGCAAGTCCAACCGAGCATGGAACATCCATGATCAAGGATCTTGAATTAAGTGATGTGAACTTTGTTATTCTAAACATGAAGAGCAACTTCAAGACTAATGTACATTAAACAACAATCATAAAATAGAGGGTAGAAGGGTGAATAAATTGACTGCATTTGAGCTACTTTCATGTTGTTTCTCTAAATCCAAATGAAACGTAGTAGTTCAAGATTGCTCAAAAGTTAATGGAATTAGGAAAAAGATTCATAGATAATGATACCTGTATTTCATTGTCATTTGTTATGCTTATCAAGTAACCTTGATTCTGTAGAAACTGCACAATTAGGAATCATATGAGCAAATAATTCTCTTGGGAGAAAAAATTCAGGGTGAAAGATGATGCAGAATACGGGTTGACAAAAGCACAAAAAACATTAACACAGCAATCATTTGTTTAACTGCAGCCAGTGCATAAAATTATTTAACAGTTGTATGCATCACCAAAAATAAACTCTCTTACCCAATTAAGTGAACGCAAAGTCGAGTCCAAAATGTGAAACTCCATCAACATAAAATACTGAAGTTCATAAGACATTATCTCTTAACAATTGCATTCTAAGAGTGCATTAATTACCAGGAATTTGTTGGGAGGCAAACAGAGATATATCTCATTTCTTCATTGATCAATTATTTACTCACCTGTGTTCGTTTTAGTGACGTTTTGAATTATGATTTGATCCTGACATACTCTAGGGCACCTCTATGCTTCAAGCACATGGATAATCAAATGCAGAAGAAGATTGCAAAACTGACCTTGGACTTGTAAGACCATCACATTCAACATGGTACCAAAGTACACACTTCTTTTTCAACTAAAACTGACAAAAAGAACTGAGAAACTTATCCCAGAATATCAAATTTATGCGTTTACATTTACAGAATCTTCTCCAGAATGCCATAGGATGTAAAGCTATCAAACTTAGCCTCCATTATGACACACTAGAAAAAAGCAAATTTCCTACCAAAAAAACTAATGAAGCACTATCTCTGTCCATAACAAATTAACAACAAAACACATTGACATATTTAAACATCATCGACCGACCTCCAAAAATTTATAAGGCTGTTGCTTGGGGGAGATGAGAAGCCCTTCAATATTATCACCACCTATCACTTTTATTCTCCCATCCCTGCAATCAATTGCATCCATATAAACGAACAATTCTTCAACATGATCATAAAATCAACACATAACACCTCTAGTTCCTATTCTCCAAATTGACAATTCAAATGCTAAAAAAACAAGATTACTTACAATGTTCCAACAGCCAATAGGCTTTGAATTGGATCAAAAGAAAGAATTGAAGATGTCGATGGAATTCCATAATGCGTTATGATCCTCACATCCAAGTCTTCTGACGTCAAACCATCGCTCAAATTCTGCTGAAATCAGAATAAATCAATACTCCCTTCATCCAAAATAGAATTTTCTTTTTTTACAAAAAGTTTGATTTGAATGGTCAAAAGTAACAACTTCGCTTCTTCAGTTGTCACAAAACTTTGATTCTAACGAAAACTATCATATTAAGTTTTTCTTTATATTTTATGTTGAAAATACTAGTTTATCCATACCAAATGTTATACTCCCTCCATCCCATAAAGGTTGTCAAGTTTCTTTTTCAATGACCAAACTAACAAACTTCACGGGCCATAACTCGGACATACAAAACTTCAATTCCAATCATAATTGATCATGCTAATATCATGTTAATATGAAATGAGTTGGAAATACTAGATTCTAATACATTTCTTTACAAAATATGTTACTGAATACTAAATGTTCACAAATATTCGATATTCAAATAAAAACTCAACCATCAAAACTTAAACTCGAAGCTTGATGATATTTTAGTAATGAAGAGAGTATAACATGAACAAAAATATTGATCATTTTCGTAACGAAACAAGTAAATCATGTGATAATCGATATTAAATGTACAGATGAATTAATAAGTGCTAATTAGAGCTAAACTATAAAAAATTTATCATAATTGACAAAAAATTGGAACCTGCTGAGTATGATGATGATGATTAATGGCCTTCTGAAAAAGGCGCTTAGCAAACATAATAATGATGATTAGATGTTAATCTGAATGAATTATGAGAGTTTGGAGGAATGTTTGGTTTTATTTTTTATGTTTTTGGAAGATTTTTGGTTTGACTGTGCTTAGGATGTGTCGCTGCTTATAGTGATCACTCGTCACACCTCAGAGCTTTGTTTGCCTTCAACTATATTACGGTTACAAATGAACTTTTTTATTGTTGTTCTAGATTAGCAGTCACCTGAATTTCGAATCAATCCAAAATTTTCTTGTTATAGATTCATAGCGAGAGATTTTTTTACTAGGTTATTCGATTAACTCAATTATAAATGCATTTTGAGAGACATACATATCGAGCTTTTATTGACGTGTTTAAGCTTTTTATTTACGTGTTTAAGCTTTTGCCTTGAATATCATGCTTAAGTGAATTATGACCATTAGATTAGAATTTTTATATATATTTTTTATTTAACAATTATGATCATGTCTCCTATTCCCGCCTCTTTTGGTCGCGCTTGGGATCGAATGTTTGGTATATTTCATAGTAAACTTACGTTGTTATACAGTATACACTCACCTAAATAATGCTAAATAATATTTTTTATGATAGTAAAGTGACTATATTATTCCCCTACTTATAAATATAATATTCGAGAAAGGTTGATCCAGGGGCAAAATGATAATTTCACTCCTATAGAAACCCTATTTGTCTATATTGTATTCTCAAAGTAAACCTATCGTCGATATGCCCCATCTATGTTGTATTATATTTGAGTTGTATATATTCCATCTTTACCTTAGTAAATAAAAGATATTCACCTCTAACTATATTTGTCCCTTTTAATCATTACTTTGATCTCTCGTGTTTTGTTATTTAAATTTTTTTATCAAAACTAAGCTCATGTCTCTAAGTCCCGAATGATTTGAATGGTTTGACATATTTGATCAGAACAATTATATCTATAAAACATAGTTCAATTAAATGAAGAAATGAAAGAACATATATCCATTTTATTAAAGAAAAGGGACAATGGATTCTTATAAGAATGCATAAAAGATAATTATCTTGAGAATAGAATAACTGATTTGTTTGTTGGTGCCTTTTATAAGTTGATGCAACTGCTCCACTTTTTGCTGTTCACTTTTCTTTTGTATTGGAGTTGGTAATTGCAATAGGAATTATATACACGTTTTTTAAGAGAAAATATTTTATTTTGGCTTAGCATGAATATTAATGCGGAACTCGTTGGAAATAATACCAACATTATAGGTTAGACTAGTTACTAAGAAATATATTTATTTGTAGATTTATCGAATTGCACTTGCTCTATATTAAAATACGTTAACTTTAACTTTAACATCAATGGGGATATAGCTCAGATGGTAGAGCGCTCGCTTAGCATGCGAGAGGTACGGGGATCGATACCCCGCATCTCCACTTTTATTTTCTTAGCATGTTTTCTCCTTAACATGTTTTCTTAATCACTTACTAATTTTTCTCTTAATTTATTTGCTTAAAAAATCATGACTCTTTGTCATCTTCATCTCATACATGAAATGGAAATTTTTTTTAAGTATAGATAAAGAACCGAAGGTCATTCGCATCGGAATACTCCTTTTAAGTCGAGAATGATACAAAAAAGTTGTCATGACATTGGCAAAAATTAAAATACTACGAAAATGTTACAAATTAAATAAGCATAGGCCCTAATAGTCGCATCAAGTTATACTTTCGTTCCCGATAGTGATACTATAGTAGTTTAATCTCCGATAATGGCACAAAAATTACACTTTAGCCTACAATTTAACTTCTTCGTTAAACTTTAACAGTCGCACGCGATCAGAAGTTAGTTTTGGGGTTAAACTGAATTTTAGAATGCTCAATTCACTTTTGGTGTCTAAACAAACATTATCCAAGTTCAGAAATAATTCAACTAAGCACCAGCTGAACCTATTTGTCGAACGTGCTTCCGACTATTTATATGCAATATGACCTTTTTAAGTTAGAACTTACACTGTAAAT
>CM016567.1:10374829-10477420 GCA_003412495.2 Echium plantagineum | reverse complement strand
TTTTAAAGAGACAAGGAAACTATGGGCTTATATACTAAAAGAAAAAAGTCCATAACAAATAATAAAAAGTATGTATATCATACCAGCTTATCTAGCAAGATTTTGGGTGATTTAACTGAACCGTCATGAATAAATTCAGATATATCACTGAAATTGAACCGCCATGAATAAATTCAGATCCATCATTGTAATGACACGTCTTCACTTCAATCTCCTTATCAATTATCACCAAGTTAACTGGTCGAGACTTGTCATTAAATACTTATTCCTATCTTTTGGGACTAGAATCGTGGGCGGGTCACGAAATTAGGTAGGACGAATAAATTTGTGGATATGAGAATATGTGATGCCATTTTTTCCGTTCAATAAAATCGTACAGTCCGCACACAGATATAGATAATGAGTAGACGAGTGATGAATGGATACGTTCTACCTCATATAATTCTCCACCAAATGAAAAGTCCTTGCTTATAAACCTCCTCAGATACTCTACTAATATTATGCTAGTGTCACTTTTATGCCCTCGTCAACCCCTTTTATTTTCTTCCTATCCTTTTCTGTCCTTTCCCGTACGCTTACCTTACGCATTGTTTAATCACCAAATTACCCTCCCTAGATCACCTTAACTTGCTTAATCACCAAATTACCCTCCCCATATCACCCTAACTCGGTTTATATTAGTAACTATTAAATACTCCTACTAGTATTAGATAGGTCAATACAAGAAAGTCTAATTTCATTAATGATTGAACTAATTTTTAAATTTCCTTATCGTATATGGTGATTAGTTCAGTTACTAAACTGATCGATGTTTTTCAATAAAAAAGTTATTTTTTAAGTCCCTTTATTTAAAAACTATTCTCTTAAGTAACAAATTTTTAGCACTTCATTTACTAAAATTAGATAAAGAAAAAAAAAAGCTTGGAGGGATAAAAAATTACATTATTTTATCTTTAAATCTTTCTTCATGAGCTCTAGTTAGGCTTATATTTGTGCCTATTCATTAGTACTTCTATAACTATTTTAATCACCAACCAAATCAATTCAAATCTTATCTCACTAAATAAAGTTTGTTACAGTATATGAATAAACATCTTTAGTTAGCTTTACATTAGATCATCCATTATATCTACATCATGAACTCTGATTTTTTAATAATCTTCATTCAACTCTCTTTTAATCTACAATTGTCTGTAACTGGTATATAATTATTTTAATTTTTCATCATCCAATTAATACATCTATCAAATGCCCTCTAAATACTTTGGTCATGTGTCATGGAAAAGGGAAAAAAAACTCAAAAACTAGTTTTCTGCAAACAATAAAATGTAACACCTACAAACATTCTAGAATGTTGGGCATATAGTGCAAATCTACCAATAATTGGTCCAACGAAGGGCAATTTGGTCCTTACAAACATTGACAACTTTAAAGCCAACAAGGTACTACAATAACTATGAATTTCATTGTTCTTCTCCTTCACTACCTTATCAACTGCTCAAACCAAAAAACTGTGTTTTCTGGTGACAGTTGTTTTTTCATTTTCCATCATAACCAAAGATCCAAACTTTACCCTTAATTCTCCAAAAAATTCAATATTTTCTACAGAAAATGAAGAAACCAAGAGTGATCATAAACACCCAAATCACCATTTTTGATATACTTTCTGAAGAATTAATTTTTAAAATTCTTGATTGTCTCAATGATAACCCAGTTGACAAAAAATCATTTTCTCTTGTTTGCAAGTCTTTTTATTCAATTGAGTCTTCATATAGAAAGTCCTTAAAGCCAATTCGTTTTGAGCACTTGAGCAAGATTCTTAAGAGATACCCTTGTGTGAACAATCTTGATCTCTCTCTTTGTCCTAGAATCACAGATAGTTCACTTAGCCTTATTGCAAATTCTTTCAAAAATAGGTTGCAGACAATTAATTTGTCAAAATCCAAGTTTTTCACACATGCAGGATTGTCCAATTTGGTGATGAATTGTGTGAATTTGGTTGAGTTGGATTTGTCAAATGCTACATGGATTCAAGATTTGGCAGCTGCTGCAATTGCAGAGGCTAAGAATTTGGAGAAGTTGTGGTTGGTGAGGTGTAAGAATATTAGTGATATTGGGATTGGGTGTATTGCTGTGGGGTGTAGGAAATTGAAGTTGCTTAGCTTGAAATGGTGTTTGGGTGTTGGAGACCTTGGAGTTGGTCTGGTTGCAGTCAAATGTAAGGGAATCCAATGTTTGGATCTGTCTTACTTGCCGGTAATGATACTAGCAGTTTTTACATATTTTAGTCTTTACATATTTCTGTTTTTATTGTATGTTTTGAGATAATTAGCTGAATATAATTTAGAACTATTTTTACATTTGGGATGATTGGGGAGGGTAATACCTCCATCAGTAGGATAAAGCTTGGTCTGGTATAATTTGGTTTGGTTTGGTTTTATGTTCAATGTTGTCCATGCCTTGTCTTTGTCTTTGTCTTTTTATGATAACATCTTAGAATTTTTGTTTGGGGGTAGTAAGCTAATTTTTATGTACAATGGAGTCAAAGATTGTGTGCTCTTGGATATAATGGAATCAATCAAAATGGCATGTTAGTTGTTACACTGTGCATGCTTCTTACCTATTAAGAAATTGTAAATGGTGTTTGCACTTGATTCTTGGGTCAATAAGGAAACAACCTCTTTGTTATCAAATGGGTAAGGTTGCATACTATCCAACACCTCCCCTCTCCCCCGTGCTTAGGCTGGAACCTCTTTAGAGGCATTGTGGCATGTTAATATAAGTGTTTTGTAGTAGCAAACTGAATTATAATTTAGAGCTATTTTATGTTCGATGTTGTATATGCCTTGTCTACGTATTTAATGATAACATCGTAGGACTTATGTTGTGTATTTATCTTTTCTTTTTTCTTCTTCTGTTGTTTGTTAGATCACAAACAAATGCTTGTCAGAAATTCTAAAAATGGAATTTCTGGAAGATTTAGTTCTGGAAGGGTGCTTTGGCATCGATGGTGATAGCTTTAGAGCCCTTAAACAAGGATGCATATCGCTGAAGGTATATACTTCTTCAACATTTAGCTTGTTAACTGTTATGAAAAATGCTTGCTGGAATGGCTAATCAATTGGTGTTTTTTCCCTTAAGCAGTCGCTTGATATGTCAAGCTGTCAGAATGTTAGCCCCAAGTGTTTATCATCTCTAACCAGTTATGCTGGTTCTCTGCAACAACTTACTCTGTCTAATGGTTCTCCCGTGAGTCCTTTGATGCTTTTGCTATCTTATAACCATAGGGTTTCACTTTTAGTTTGTCATCTAAGTGGGGGTTTCCGTTATTCAGGTTACTCCTGCTCTTGCTGATAGTCTGCAGAATCTTTCGAAATTACGGTGTATAAAGTTAGACGGTTGTCAGGTTACAAGTTCTGGTCTGAAGGCACTTGGTAACTGGTGTGCATCACTGCTAGAGCTGAGCTTAGGTAAATGTTCAGGAGTGACTGATGAGGGACTTTCTAGCGTTGTGGCTAAACAAAAGGACTTGAAGAAGCTGGATATCACTTGCTGTCGCAAGATCACTCATGTGTCCATTGCACACATTACAAATACCTGTACTTCTCTCATTTCGCTCAGAATGGAGTCGTGTTCATCTGTCTCTCGAGAAGCTTTCATTTTGGTTGGAGAGAGATGCCGCTTACTTGAAGAGCTTGACCTTACAGATAATGAAGTTGATGATGAAGGTTACCTACCTTTTCTCCGTAAAGTCATTGATATGCAGACGAGTAAATTTAGATTGTATTATCATCGTTAAATGAATCCATGGGACATGCAGGGCTGAAGTCAATATCAAGATGTTCAAACCTCAATAGTCTGAAGTTGGGACTCTGCTTGAACTTAACTAATGCTGGGCTAGTTCATATTGGCATTGGTTGTTCAAAACTCAAGGAGATCGATTTATACAGGTATATATCATTTATGAAGTATCTACTAGTCAGTGCTCTTTGAATTATAAATACAACAATAAATCCAAAGAACCTTGAAGATCTCTTTCAACGTGCCTATAAATATTTACCAGTTATTTTAATTACTTAACAGGTGTGCTGGAATTGCTGATTTTGGTATTATGGCTATCGCTCGAGGTTGCATTGGTTTGGAAATGATTAACATTGCTTATTGCAGAGACATAAGTGACAGTTCATTCATTTCATTGTCAAAATGTTCGAAACTGAACACATTAGAATGTCGAGGTTGTCCCTCAATCACATCTCTGGGTTTAGGAGCTGTTGCCATTGGATGTAAGCAATTAACCAAGCTAGACATTAAGAAGTGCTATAGTATTGATGATACTGGAATGGTTCGACTTGCTCACTTCTGTCAGAACCTTAGACAGGTACACAATTCTACCCCTGAGTGTAGGATGAGAGGTCAAATAAAATATTGTTATTGATAATTGTCTATCTAATGATATGCTCAGATAAATCTATCATACACGTCAGTCACGGATGTTGGGCTCTTATCCCTTGCTAGCGTCAGCTGTTTGCAGAACTTGACCGCTCTCCACCTGAAGCACTTAAGTCCTAATGGACTAACTACTGCACTTTTGGTGTGTGGAGGACTAACAAAGGTGAAACTCCAGGCTTCATTTAGATCCCTTTTACCACAACAGCTCTTTGCACATTTAGAAGCTCGTGGATGTTTCCTAGTATGGAAAGACAAGAATTTTCAGGTACATTGGCACAGCCGCTCTTTCTAAAATTTATATGCATTGCATTCTTGTACAAGGTTATACTCAATAGAATTATACCTTGTGGCTATGCAGGAAGAGGTTGATCCTAAATCGTGGAAATTGCAACTGGACAATTTGCAATAAACATTTCAAAAGTTTTGTTGTAGTACTTTGCCAATGGAGTTGATGCAGAGTTGCATCTAAGATGCTTGCTGATCTCCTGGCACGCCAAAGGCGAAAGTAGCATAATTAAGGGTGTGTGCTATGTATATATAGAGAGAGTTTTGGCTTCAAAGGAAGTCTGATGAAATCCTCTCATCTGAAATGTCGCATTTCCCTTCTTACGTTTCATATCTCTATCATGTAAATAAGATTAACTTATGATCGCAATTGAGTTGCACAAATTATGATGCACAAATTCTTTTGTTATATTCTTTACTTCAAACATTTACAAGAAGAGTGGCACATAGTGAACGACATTTCAAACAATTGAGACTGCACAAAATCAATCAATTTGACTAACATAACAAATTTACAAAAGAAGTGGAGTTCATATGTAGGTTTGTTTGGAAAGTTTGTAGCCAGATATCATAGCTGAAACTGCTAGTGTGGTGAATGCCAAGAACTCCATGCTAATTGATGAAGCTGCAGAATCAGTGAATATGTTATCTGATCCTTCTCTCATGCGGTTCGTCAATGGCACTGCAGATGATGCTGCTGATAATAGCAAGTACGACACAATCTGCAAGACAGTAGTCATTGAAACTTCTCAATTACTCATCAGGAGTGTACTAATAATGTCTCGGCCCTCGGGTTACACCCTTACTATCAGTTTCAGGATGAGATTCTTGACATGATATCCTGAGTTATCTATGTTATTACTATCAGTTGTTTTTAAGAAGTAACCGTCGAATTCTATGAGATTCAAAAGCAGTAATGCACCCTTACACTCACAAAGAGATCACTTGAAAAGAAATTTTATCGAAGCTGAATTCTTTGGACCTACTTTGCTAGTTCCTTATTACTAAACTATGTTCGTACATTCGTGACACCACTTACCGCGACACTAATCTTAACAGATGACCATAATGTACAAGAGATTTCTACACACCTGATCAGCGAAGAAGTCCAGCATCACTATATTCCGTCCAGGAAGAATTTCTCTTCCAGTAGAAAGCTCATTAAACTGCCTAAAAGCTTGAAAGCCTGTGTACAAAGTTGATAAAATTGCTATTGCCAACACATACCTATACAAAAAAATCATTATCACATCAATTCAAAACATTATCACAAACTCATTAAAACTTCCTCCTTTCGAATATGAAAGGACTAAAATTCAATCACATCATAGCTAGTAATATCCACCATACTACTAAAATTTCTACCTTTCCAATGTGCAAATAACTAAACTTTGAATTTTGTCACTGCCAGTAATATCATATACTTATCATACTATAAGCGGAACTAGGGGTGTTCGGCCTTGTCACGCCAACTAGAAACTAAAATTTGAATTTTGTCACTGCCAGTAATATCAGTACTTATCAGACTATAAGCGGAACTAGGGGTGTTCGGCCTTGTCACGCCAACTAGAAAATTTTGGATTCTCTAGTAAATTTGTAATAATTTTTTTGTCAAAAATACATCTCAACATAATAATTTAAACCTACTTCGTTATTAACACCACTAATTTGTTTGAAATAAATTTTATGATCGACAACCAGATAAATTTGATCCTAGTTCCGCGTATGTAGTATAAAATTGAGATGGAAATAAATATTTATGTTACCTATATTCTTCATAATCATCAAATTCTCTTCCGTTGCCATGATTATTGGTGGCCATAATAATGAAAGCAAGCAATGAAAAAAGCAAGCACAAAAAACGCAGAGCAAATGATAGTTTCTTCAAGAAATCCTCTCTTCTCCATCTCCTCATCACATTTGATTCCCCGAGAACCGTAGCTGGAGTCTGATTCTCCGCATCCCCGGCGGCCACCTCTGCCAACGGCGGCGCCGTTGGTTGAGGCGGCGAGACAGAGTTGACTTCGTCGAGATTAGTCATGAGAAATAGTCAACGCAAAAAGCAGTGATTAAGATATGAAGAAAGTGAGAAGAAGATGAGATGATTGGATGGAATAATACGTGCAGTAAAAGGCTACCTTGTACTGATTCATTTGTCCAAATCAAGAACGTTCATGATGTTTGTTGGATTTGCTGTCAATTAGTCGACAAATCACAGATCATCAATGAAATAATCCTTTTTCTTTTATTTTTTATATATGTTTTTTATGTTAGTATATTAAAATTGTATATGTAAAATTTTAATTAGTATATATATATATGAATTAGAGGAGTTCTTTCTTACGTGCTAATTGTACCAAGATTTTCTTCTGATATATTAATGTAGACATTCAAATATTTAAAATTAATGAATATCTTAATATTGATTGATTTTAATTAATATAAGTATTTTATAATATTATTTTAAAATTAAGTATATTGTAATACTAATTTAAAATTCACTTACGATATTATTACTTTAAATTCATATATAAATATAATATAATATAGAAATTAATACTAATTATTTTGGAATATATGATTGAAATAAATATATATATTTCCTATTGTAGCACATTATCACACCAATTGTTATAAGGTTGACTTCTATGTAAATAAAATAAAGCATTGTCACTAACTAATTAATCATTACAATTTTATTTCATAGATCTATCTTTGACCTCTCTCAAAAATTTAAAATTATATGCTTCGAGGTTATAATATTACATATAATATGCTTGCAAGAATTTTTTCAATCTTTTAGATCAAATTCAGTCTTCATTATTGCAAATTTGCAAGTACTATTTGAATCCTAAATTTAATCTTTACATGTAATATTCCTACTTATTAGTGATTTTTCGTTTGTATAATTTTATATCATTCCTAATTTATAATTATTTCACAATTTTAGAATGTAAATCGAAGTTGAATTGAGGGAGAAAAATAAGAGTCAAACTGATTCGGGCAGAACGAAGTTTGATCCAGTTAATAAAGCAAGCAGGAGGTTTGGCCCAATTAATGAGTATCGAGAAGTGGATAAGAAGAAGTTGATTATCAATAGATATCTCCAACTCCAACTCTCCAAGTACACTTGCATAAAGCCATGAATGTATGAGGTTGACTACTTAACCGTTAATATAAAAACAACTGAAACTTGGACCCTGTCAATTCTGACAATTGCAATCATGTGCCATATAAGTTCACAACCTAATAAATTTGCCATCAGTCAACCAATTCTTTATCTAATACTCCCTCCGTCCCTAAGAGATTGTCACATTTTGACTTTTGTTAGTCAAACATTGTAAAATTTGTTCATGAATTCCCAGTAAACGATAATAAATAATGTAGTCTTGTGGGACCTTGTTAGATTCGTCTTAATATATATTTTTGAAACATTAACTTTTCATAATCTTTTCGCATGTAGAATAATAGTTATTTATATTTTAAATTGTGTTTTGTTGACCACCAAAAGTCAAAATGTGACAATCTTTTAGGGACGGAGGGAGTATAATTTTGTCAAAGATGAATGAGATAATGTAGTAGGACAGACGCAAAATTGATTCACCATAACCTGTTCTTTGAATAAGATGATAAAAGTTCGAGTCAAATATTATTAGGTTATTGATTCATCGTTAGTTATAGATGGTTATTATAGGATATTAAATCTAACTGTGTTGGCAAGATAGTGACTGCATGCAAAATTTGTAAGCCTTTATGTAATAGCACATCTCACATTGTTCTCCGGGAAGTGATTTATTTGAAGCTTGAGTAATGTGTGTTACTATTACTATTATGTGAAAGTTTCCAAACTGGTTGGAATGGAGTATGACCAGGACTATTATCAAACTTTGGCATGGCGGCTTGATATTTAATACATTCGGGCCCTGTGCCTTGGCATGACTTGATATTTAATACATTAATTTGGAAACGGGCCCTGTTCTTATGATGATAGTTACATACTCTTGGAATAATGTGTTTACCACAAGTTTTGATATAGATTGTATTTAATCTTTTGTATGTTTTATTTATGGCTTTTTTCATATAAGCATCCGAACTAAGGAAATCATTTCAAATAAGTACTTGTATTCTCCAACCTTTCAAATAGACACCTGAACTCGATTTTTGGCACCTCAACTTTCGATTTTCAGCATTTGAGTTCAAAATAATCCTTAACCCAGGGGCAAATTAGTCATATTGAGAAAATTCGAGAAAAGTTCCGGTACCAGTAAGAAAATATCATTTTAGACGCCAATAATAGGGGAAAGTTCAAGTGCCAGACCAAAAACCTTTCTTCATTATTCATAATTTTCATGGTTTAGCAAACTAACAACATTTTAGATTCGATTAATCTATTATATGTAGTACATCACATTTCTTAATTTAGCGCCTCTGCTCTATGATTATTGATTGCAAGTGAGTTTCTCTAATTAAGAAATTCCTCAATTAAAAATCAAATCTTTTCTAAAAATCCATCAATTAAATATCAAGAATCAGCTCAATCTTCGCTGAAAGCAATTGTCCAAATTCTAAGATTGTCCAAAATAAAGAAAAGGAGAAAAAAATTGAATCTTTGGGTTAAGAAGTGAGTCTTTATTTGGGTGAAAAAAGGTGATTTTTTTGTGTGAAAAGATTGAAATTTTGAGAAAGTGTTGATGATTCGGGTGAAAGTGAGGTGAAATAGGGAAGGATGAATGTGGAGGTTATAGATGAGGTTGAAAAAATGAAGAATGCTTGTATGTGGGTTTGGAGAAGCTGACGTTAAATTGTTAGGTTGAGTTAGACTATAATGAGGTTGAGTTAAATATCAATGTTAGTTGACTATTTTACCCTTGTAAAAATAATTAAATGCTGAAAAAGTGTAAAAATACTGAAAAACGAAAGTTCATGTGCCAAAAATCAAGTTCATGTGCTTATTTGAAAGAATAAAGAATACAAGTTCTTATTTGAAATGATTTCGTTAATTCAGATGCCTATATAAAAAACCTTTATTTATTTAATTTTATTTATAAAATCAACTATTACTCTTATACTTTTATTTTATAATGTAACCTCTCTATAAAATGGTGTCATTATAATATGAAAATTAACTTGGGGACGGGCGTTTATTGTGAATCACCATAGATTTTGCTGGTTCAATTTATATGTCATGAACTTACCATTAATTTAGCTTTGAGATGTTACTTTTCTGAATTATTCCTAATATTTTTTGTACGTTTTGTTTTCAATTTTGATTTACTCGCGTTGTAAAATGTAAACTGTCACACTAACAACTCTTACACACTTTTACTCTGAAATAGATTAAAAAAAAAAAAAGATAAATTATATGATATGTCTCACCTAATTAGATAACTAAAGTTTATCAATTAATAATTTGATTGACACAAAGTTCATTATTGAACTATTGTGTTCGGCGTTATACATAATTATTCTTTCTAATATCGTTTTAATGTGCTGCACAAGCATATGGCCCAATGTATTGTGTTCGGCGTTATAATTATTGAACCATCACATGGACCTCCAATGCTATTTCCCTTTCATTTTCTAACGTTTACAGAAATCATCCCATTTTTAAGAGATGTTATTAACAACATACTTTTGAGCCATCTCCAAAAACATTGAATGAGAAATCATATATGCCCATAATTCAGAATATATAATTTAGTGATCAGCATCAGCTTGTCCATGTTGAGTCAGAAATATAAAAGTATATAAATGTCGTTAATGTAATTGAATAGAAACTATTTCGTAATTGAACCATCTTAGATACATTAGGATCCGCCTTTTTTGACGTTTTGTTAAATATTATTTGGAACTGTCACAAAGATGAGCAACCAGAACTATACAAATGCTAGAATCCCATGTTAAATAATTATGTCTAAACCACAAAAATTAATGGTTGTAATAGGGAGAAATAATTAATTGTAAAGCAAAAGAATGAAGAGTATCTAATTATTATTAAATAGGTATGAGAAAATATAAATTATGAAAAGATAGATGGATAATGAAGCATTTGGAATAAAAATCATTAACCTTTGGATTGCTTTATTCCCTTCTATTGTCTTATTTATCTTCATTTACTATCTTAATCTTGTAAAAGTCGACAAATTTTGGAATGTAATAAGGTTATATATTTATATATATGTAATGTTTCCTTTTTAGTTGCTTAGCGTGAAGGTCTTCATTTTTTCGGTCGATGACCTTTAGGCTTTTGTTGATGTAGAGGGGTCCAATGGCTCCTTCAAATATACTTTTGGTCCAACTTTCACAAAATAAGCTCTACTATTTCCATCTTTAAGTCTTCGTTAATTCTGTATGTGGATGTCTCAATAATTAATCTGATGATATATGACCAAATTTTTAATTTGGAAGTCTGAGTCTAATTTTTATTAGAAATAATTTATTTTATACTCCCTCCATCCCTAAATGATTGTCACATTTTGACTTTAGGTGGTCAATAAAACACGATTTAAAACATAAATATCTACTCATTTTACATGAGAAAAAATTACAAAAGATGAATATTTCAAAAATATATATTGAGACGAATCTAACAAGGTCTCACAAAGCTATATTCTTTCTTATCGTTTAATGAAAATGCATGATCGAATTTTGTTATGTTTGACCAACAAAAGTCAAAATGTGACAATCTTTTAGGGACGGAGATAGTATTTTATATTGATTGTCCATTAGTTAGCACATTCCTTGATGATTTATTAATCAAATAATTGACTGTCTTACTAAATTGACCTAATTTCATCTGCTACTAATTATGTGAGCAAATTTTATTCGTTGTAGATTTTATAATCTTATTAAGTTTGTTCCATAAACCAATTTTGCTTTATCGTTACTTTTTTAATTTTTTAATTTTAGAAGGATGAAATCATAATTCTGAAGGCCCCTACGTATCTATGTATTTCTACTTTAAAGTATACGAAGAAAGTAAATTATAGGATATAACTCAAATGATTAGAATACTAGAATTTGACTTTTAACTACTACAACACAACATTGTTCTTTAAAAGAGTTGAATCAAACACTGCATTAAGAGTCGAGGCTACGAATACTTACTTAATTGAGTTATAGCCAAACCTTATTTCGATATTTAATGTTATCTTAGTTTTTAAAGAAAATCTATATCATACAAGAGTAATTTCTTAAAAACGATATTACAAAAGTTTTAATTACATTTTTATCAATGACATTATAGTCCAATTATCTACAAAAATAAAATATTAAAAAGGGTAATTTCGTTTTGATCGAAAAGTTAAATCAAGTGTATTGAGTTTTACGACTATTTGTCTATTTATAAAAAGCACCCAAATGCATAAAAAGATGAGAATTCACGGGAAGTTATGAAGTAGTTTCTACGAGTAAAAGAAGCCGTTAATTGAGGCCACACAATTTGGAGCCCACACGCTAAATTCTGCCATTTTCTCACCATAATTGGTGCTTGCTTTTATTAATCGTGTACTTTTTATAATATGTCATAATATAATTCATTTGATAAAGAATTTGAATGTTAAAATGTTCCTTCACACAGTGTGACCCCGAATTTTTCAAGAGATAAAATTTCGTATTAAAATAATAAAAACTCAAATCCAACTCATTGATCATTTAGCGCACATTCCATAATTTACCTCATTATAATGATTCAGGATGTGACCGAACCGTCAAAACATATGATCGAATTTTTTTTTATGACTTTAGTCCACTATCATCATCTCCTTGAAGCTGGACCAATCATTCATTTCTTCATCACATGGTACACCTAATATTTAGTGGAACAGTTTAATCAACTACGCAATAAATGGCACTAGTACCATTATTAACATTAACATTATTATCTCTGCTCAAAATTAATTTGAATTATAACAAGCGTCAGTTTTTAGTTGTTCCACAAGCTCACTAAAGATAGCCTCGTGAAGAAGATTTAATTGAATGCCAACTTGTTAAGTTAAACAAAAATTAGATATGCAGTACCATAAAGTTAGATTTTCTAACTTTATGCCGTGTAAAATCATCTGACAAACCTTTCATATTGTATGTACTACATTTATTCAAATACTTGCAGCACTAAACTAATCTATGCTAGTGGGGTGAACGAGTTGCTTTTATTTAGCCGAAAACGACTAATTGGAATATGTCACCTTATCGAATCATATAATTATCTCTATAACGGAAGATTAACAGTTATTGTAGGTAATACGTAGACCTTGGATTGATACAATAATCTGCAAATCATGTTAGTCAGGTAAACATTAAATCAGTGTTACAGTTATAGATATTGACTAATATAATTTGTTTCTTTAATATACGACTATATCGATATATATTTAGATTGATATTTAATTGCACTTTTAATATAAGGAACAAAATGTGACACGTCCCACAAATGATAAGATGCCAAATTACATGAGTAGAGCATTCTCTTGTTGTATTGTTTTGTTTTATTATACATTTTGCGAAATATATAATCGAAAATTATGAGAAATACAGCACCGAATAAGACGGGCAGACCCCATGATGAGGAACCCAAAGTTGACAAAAACAACCAAAAGTGGCCACAACAACGGCATTAATAGCCAACCATCCTTCGATACTTCCACATCTAGGCACACCATTATTCTCACTTGTCAATTTTACCACCTAAACTTCGTCATGTCTTAAATCACTTTCTAATTTCTATTAAAAAATAGGTGTGATAATGTTATAAAAAACTAAGATAGCGAAATCTTGGTTTTTTAAAAATAATAAGTTTTCTATATAATTATCAACATTTAAAGAACTGATATATAAATTAGGCCACCCAAGGTAATGGGCCTAGTAGTATTCGGGAAAAATTTATTTTCAAGAGGTCTCAGTTCTATTCTTTTCAACATTAATTCTATCTGATTTTTTCAGCTGTTTGTAAGATTTTTAGAACCTATTTTATCGAATTTTTGGGCATTTCAATCACTTCGGAAATTGAATACATGGATTTGTTAGATGCATAACACCTCTGACAAAGAGGCCCTCGTTGTTAAATTATAACTTGGTCGTCACGAAAAGTAAGGGATATCAAACTCTTAACTTCATAGTGTCCATCAACATAAAAATGAGAGTGCAAAAAAAAATTGATACTCGAAATAATTAATTAATTAATTGTGCATTTCTCCAATTCAATAATTAAATAATTACAAAAGTTTCATTAATCCTATCTCCAATTAATTAACATTTTCATTTGTGAATGTGAATCTCTGACCATTAATTTATACTTATATGGAATTTTTAAATAAGAAATAGGTATATGAAAATATTTTCAAAGATAAATTTAATTAAATAAATTTTGTATTTGTTAATTCATTTAATTTAAAATGATTAACGTATTCACATATTAAGTGGAGTTTTGACCACTAATTATATTTAAACTATATTTTCAGAAGTTATAATAAATTATGATATTATTCTAAAAGACAAATCTAATCACATAAGTTATATAATTGTTAGAACAATGAATACTTAATAATAGGTGACTGATCTCCACTTCAATATGAGAAAACTCCATCGTTGAGATAAAAGGTTTAAAAAGCTTCGACTTACATTATAAAGATAATATGAAAGAAAACATTAATAACAACCTATTAAATTGAAACAAGACTTAAACAATGAACAATATATCATATTAAAACGAATGTGATAATAATTAAAATTAATTAATAATCATTAAACTGAAAAAAGTTTAAATTATAAACAACCTGCCATATTAAAACGAATATAATACTTTATATTAATAAATAAAAGTAATTAATGATCAAAATTTGACACGTAAAAATCGAATGAGCAGCTTTCCCATTCCGTGCCCTACTTCTACATGTACTTGTAGTTGGCATCTATCTGTCAAGCGCGTAGCCTTTCCAACACGATCCTTCTAATCACTCAACCGTTATCTTCTTCATCATACACTTTACACATCAAACAAACTCGCCCAAACATTTCACCAAACCATGTTTAATTTTCCGTAGTTTTCATATTCAGCAACATTTTTCAGAAGTATGCTTTCCCGTTTTGCCCCTCCACGTCCTTCATCTTCCTCTTTCTTCTCCAAAATACCCCTCCAACACACCTCTCTCGTCGGCGCTAACCACACCTCCGCTAGATTCTGCTCTCGCTAATCTTTGTCCCAAAATTGTTGTCATGTTTTAAAGCAAACTGTTAATAAAAAAATACCCAAAAGATTCTTCTTTTATTGAGCAAATTTAGTGATTTTGTTGTAGTTTTACTTAATCCAGGGAAAAATAGATACAAACCCTTAAAGATTCTTTGGTTACAGCAAATTTACTGATTTTATTGAACTTTTCTTCAATCAAGAAAAAATAGATACAAACCCGTAAAGATTTTTTTAAAGAGCAAATCTAGTGAGTTTAGTGAGCTTTCCGTATTCCAGAAAAAATAGATACATACCCATAACGATTTCTTTACTAGGAAACCAATTTTATTGATTTATTTGTAATTTTTTGATTTTTTTTCTGTTGAAATTTGAATATGGAGCCTGGGAAGCCAAGCTTCTTGAGGAATTTGTTGGTTCGAGTTTTCTTGCTTTGTGTTGTTTTATTGGGTCTTCGATTTGCGTATGTTGTGACTATAAAAGGAGAATCTTGTGAAATTGGAGACTTTTGTTTCTTCTCATTGCCTGAAACTTTTGACTCATTTTCCGTCAACGTAGTCAACGCCGGAAGTCAAACTTCATCAGCTATCATATCTCTTAAAGATTCAGCTCCAACTATGCCCACAAAGAATCTCGATGTTTGGTCAACCCCTGATTTCCAAAAGGGTGCATTGTTCTATTCTTCGATTTTTCAGGATTTGATGTCTGAGGGGTTTCTGAGATCGAATTCAAAGACCCTTTGTGTGGATACTCCGAATGGTGTGGAGGTTTTCGCCTTGAGGGAGATTGGAGTTCAGGATGCTATTGGGATTTTCAAGAAGAGTTCCAAGCCATTGGTTGTTTCTGGTCAGGGGATTAAGCAGCCGTTCGATGATGATACGTTTGATTTTGTGTTTTCTGGTGCTGGAATGATTGAGAAGTCGAAGAGTCCAGGAGCCTTTGCTTCGGAGATTGGGAGGACACTGAAGCCCGAAGGGCATTTAGTTGTTCATACTGGCTCCACAGATATGTATAGTTTCAATTCGTTCATTGGTTTGTTTAACTGTTGTAGATTGGTGAAGTCTAGAGATATTGAGAATGTGTTGGGTGATCCAAATATGCCTATTATTAGGGAAATTATTATGAGAAAGGAATTTGTTGGGGGGATTGTTCAAAAGTTTGCTGGTGAGGTGTCGACTAAATGCTCCGTGCCTTCATATAAGCGGGAATTGATCCAGAAAGCTGAGCCCTTAATTATGGAAGAGCCTAAGAAACCATGGATAACACTTAAGAGGAATATCCAGAATGTGAAGTACTTGTCCTCTATGGCTGATATTAGTTTCAAGCCGAGGTATGTGTATGTTGATGTTGGAAGCAGGAGTTATGGGTCAAGTATTGTTAGCTGGTTTAAGAAGCAATACCCAAAACAGAACAAGACATTTGACATCTATGCTATTGAGGCGGATAAGCATTTTCACGAGGAGTATAAGTACAAGAAAGGGGTTAATTTATTGCCATATGCGGCTTGGGTAAAGAACGAGTCCTTGTTCTTTGAGATCAATCATACCCCTGGTGATGAAGATGTGGTGAAGGGTCGAGGAATGGGTAGAATTCAACCTGCTCAAATGGGTGGTAGTTCTGCTAGTCATGTGGATGAGATTTTGGGATTTGATTTTGCTGAATGGTTGAGGAGTGCAGTGACTGAGAAAGACTACGTTGTAATGAAAATGGATGTGGAGGGGACCGAGTTTCATCTAATACCAAGGCTGTTTGAAACTGGGGCTATCTGCTTGATCGACGAAATCTTTCTGGAATGCCATTATAACCGATGGCAAAAGTGTTGTCCTGGTGAAAGATCTCCCAAGTATGAGAAAACATATGAACAATGCATGGACTTGTTCACTTCCCTTAGAGATAGTGGTGTCTTGGTTCATCAATGGTGGTAACCTTTAGCAATCTGAACCATTTGTTGTAATGCTTATTCTCTTTAGTTTCACTTCCCGTCTTTCCTGATAGATATCTAAGGTTATACGTTTTCGTCCATAGATGCGTGTGTTTCTCGACGAAGTGTTGTTCATAAATATCCTGTACTTGAGAAGAACCCTTGAAAGGAATGTCAACATTTAAAGTAATGCCATCTTCGACTACAGTTTATCAATCACGTAAACACTCATTGTCTTTATGTAAGTTCGCAAGTAGATTTGAAATCGTTAGATTGTAAACTACCGACAGTTATCATATTGGGTGAATTCGGAGACACCTTCCATGTCTTCCCTGTCATTGCAGGGTCGACATACATACAATCCAACTTCCTTACCCGGTTAAGGGGAGCCTATTCACGGTCAACGAGACATGTTATGTGCTGCGACCCCACTTTGCTATTTGAACTTTATTTAATTATCTAGAGTGTCATGTCTAAGTGATGTACTATCTTCCTGTTGTAAGATTCTTTCACCCAATATTTGCTTTATGTATGTAATAGGCTTCATACACTGGTTGCTTAGGTTTAACCCATATCTTTTCATGTACTTCAGTCTTCAACTGCACATGTTGAACTGAAACATTACTTAGATCTATAGGAAAAGTGTATTTGGTGTTCTTCAATGGTTTTTGTCTACATATCTGTGAGAATTGTCTTTGGATCTCAGGTTACTAGTTACGAGTGTAATACTCTTTAACTTAAAAATTATGAAGATGACAATTGTAATGATATTGGTCATAAGTAACTACTACTAGGAGTATCATTTAGAAGTGGTTCCAATATTTATTTTATGGCTTATTTTCTTTTGGCCCCATGAAGTATTGAGACGCTTTCAATTTACCCCCTGAATGATTTATCTTTTCAATTTACCCCTGAATGATTTATCTTTTCAATTTACCCCTAAAAGGTCAAATTCAAATTAAATTTCATTTTAAAAGAAGGGCAAACTTGGAATAACACACTTATTAATTTTTGGGTACTTTTTAATAATAATAAAACTATAATTTTCAAATTAACCCCTCCTTCTTCCTTACACCTCACCCCCACCCCCACCCCATACCCCCACCCCCTACCTCCTAACCCCCGCGAATACAGGGCACCCACCTAACCCCCATACCCCCAACCTGATCTCCACCACCTCCCTCAACCTCTCCGCCATCGATCTCCCTTTTTCCACCAACTTTCCCCACCCACCCCTACCCCCACCCCTCCTTCATAAATTGTATACCCCCCCCCCCCCCACCTGCGATAACAATAGTATTTCATCTTATAATTTTCTGGTAAACAAAACAAATTACAAGCTTGCATAACTAGTAGATCATCTACTGTTGCCTTTCTTATGCACACCATTTTCTTGAATTTCTAATTTTTTATTGGATGGTGGATGGGTTGCAGGTGGGTTGCAACTTGCAGGTGGGTTGCGATTGGGTAAAAGTGATGGACTTTGTTACTACAAACGACTTGCAGGTGAGTTGCGATTGGGTTGCAAGTGGTGGTTGGAATGAAGGGGAAGGCTATGGGAGGCGATTGGAATGAATGGGAAGCTTGTGAATATTTCTACAAACGATTAGTTGTTCAATTGTTTGGAGTGTGGAGACGTATGGGATGAGGCTCAAACAGTTAATAGAGGTGGGGTGGGGTTGGGTAGGGGTGGGGTGGGGAAGAAGGAAGGGGATATTTTTTTAATTATTTATTAATGAAAAATATATATTTTTAATTTTATTAGTGAACCCGCATCTTTAATAATTACAAATTTTGCCTCAAAATTTAATTATATGTGTATTTCCGATTTTGCCCTTTCCTCAATCCAATTTTTTGGCGGAAAAAATACTTCAGGGGGCGGAACGAAAAAAGTAGGAGGTAAATTGAAAAGATAAACCGTTCAGGGGGTAAATTGAAAAGATAAATCATTCAGGGGGTAAATTGAAAGCGTCTCAATACTTCAGGGGGCCAAAAGAAAATAAACCTTATTTCATTTACAATAACAACCAATTGGTATCAATTTGCCTTAATTTCTTTGAAGCAGTTTCTGCCTAAGCAACAAAAGAGGGTCCGATGGTACGTAGATTTACCTTTATGATAACAAGAGATTGTTTCCTAATTAAATATAATCTACAACTTTAAAATTGATAAAACGGAGAGATTATACATGAAGTCATACGAATATTTCAAGCGAGTCCAATCTTAGGTTTGTACATTACTCATTATGTATTAAGTAATTTTTCGAGTTATATGCTTGAGCAGATAACAGGTTACCTGGCTCATGCCAACTGTATCTCTTACAACCCCTCACCTCCTGTTAAGAGACTATGGTGTTCCACTCTGAAACCAATTGACAATAGAGGGAGTAGCCCAAGATCTTATATATTGACCCGGGAGGACACCGATAACCGATGTGGGTGTGCATCTTAACACTCTCCCTCACGTGTAACCCAATCATCGGCGGAATATTCATCTCCGGTATTAACTGCCGGAAACAACATCGGCGGGTTACACGTGCCTCAATAACTTGGGCTTACTTCTAATACCTTGTTAAAAGTTTATGAGGTTTCACTTTAAAACCAATTGACAATAAAAGAAGTAACCCAAGATCTTATATACGAATCACAAGTAGAGATATTGATAATACACATCAAGTTAATGGTATTTCATAACTAATTGATTGGGCAGCAGCCCGTAAACCACCTAAAAAGGAATATTTATTGTTTGATCCATATCCTGGCATAAGAAGTCCGAGGGGAGCAAATTCCAATTTAAGTAGAAAATTCCTCAAGTTATAGTTATACGCATTTCATACATTCCATCCATGGAATTGGGTAAAATCTCATGTTATTAAGTAAACAGAATATAAATGATGCACACCCACATCGGATATCGGTGTCTTCCCGAATCAATATATAAGATATTAGGCTATTCCCTTATTTCCAATTGGTTTTAAAGTGGAATCTCATGGACTATTAACCCCTCCAGCTCCAAATACACTTATATAATCCCCCCTTCCCCCTTTACCCCTCGACAATTTCCTTGATAGGGGCAAAACAGTCAAACTACAACTTCTAATTGGTTTAACAAGTGAAGGCAACGTTAGGAACACCCAAATTCCTTCCCATACCATATATAGTGAAAATTAGGGGTTAAATTTGACGTGGTTTGTACCTTGAGTCCAAAGTGGTGCGAAGATGGATCAGATATTGAACAAGGTGGGTTCCTACTGGATCGGCAAGAGAGCTAATAAAGAACTTAACTCTGTCGGTGACGACATCAACGTATGTACCCCACCCCCCCTTCTTTTTCCATTTTTCAGTAATTCAATTTTCCTTATTTGATTCAGCATTAATTTTGTTTTTTGTACTAAATTTTGTCGAAATATTATGGCAATTATGTAGTGTTATCTCTATAGCTTAAAGATTGTCAAGTTTGATTTTAAATGGTCAAAATTAGCGACGTTTGGTGCCTTTTGATTGTTAATAATAAACTACATTCAAAAGGCTAATTTTTTGGTATATTTTTCGCCATATAGTATACAGTTAGGTCAACAATCAAAATTCGGAGTGGTGATGAGATTTATATGGTTCAGTTGATTGGGTGGAACAATTATGCGTGATAGATTGTTAGTGAGAACTCTGGTGTTGTGAATGTTAGACAATTTCGTAATTAAGTAATAAGCGTATGGATTTTCTATGTGTACTTGTGCATCCCGAAAAATGGGATCAAGAACTCATGGGATAAGTAGGGAATCAATCTGGTCAATTTGGTTTGATGATAGTAATGATGATGGAAAATATACTAAATGTCAAAATATTTCTTACATCAAAGATTAATGCATTAATTTCTTTAACAAATGAACTCCGGTATTGGCAATTTTCGTTGTCTTTGATTTCCCGACAGAAATGTGATGATTGCTTTATCATTAGGCATTCAAACCAGCAACGTGATTGTGTTTGGTTTGCTTTCTTATTCCTCACAATAACCATTTCAGTTATTAGTATCACATTATGCTGACGATGTGGCTCCTTGTGTTTCTTCCATTTTTTAGTCATTGTCGACCAGTATTGAAGGCGGAGCAAAATGGCTTGTTGGCAAGATAAAAGGTTTGTTCTCTCTTTCAGCCTATGAATCCACCATCACAAATCAGTCTTCTTTTAGTTGTCATCTCATATCTAACAGCTACAAGAAGAAGGTTGAGGTAGGGGGGGGGGGGGGGG
Source organism: Echium plantagineum (assembly GCA_003412495.2). NCBI lineage: Eukaryota > Viridiplantae > Streptophyta > Magnoliopsida > Boraginales > Boraginaceae > Echium > Echium plantagineum. The sequence continues at coordinate 10,456,338 of CM016567.1, read as the reverse complement.
GGGGGCGTTTATTGTACTCCGTAGTTTTTTCATCGGTTTACATCTCACTGCATCTTTCCTTGCTGCCAATATGATTTAATCACCTCATCCAAGATTTGTCAAGAGTAATTGTTTTAGCTGCTACAAATGATTTATGTTGTTCTATTTATGTTGACTTTCTTTCGAACCATTACAAAATCTTTCCCAATGCCATGCTGCAGTAGGCAGCTCTTCATTTGTTTCGTCTGTCAGTGAGAACTGACAAGCAACTATTTCGCAAAACAAACCTTAGGTGTCAGTGGCTATACCCCAAACTTTTAGGGTTTGATACTATGAAGTTGATATATGTTACTTATTGCACCTAGACACCCTTGCTTTAGTAACACTACATCTTTTCCAGAGGAATTCTGACAGTGGCTCTCTTTTTGTTATTTAAATAATATGCAGGAAAGATGCAAAAGCCAATTGTTGAATTTCTTAAAGAGTATGACCTGCCAGCAGGCATTTTCCCTCGCGATGCCACCAATTACGAGTTCAATGAAGAAACTAAGAGGCTAACTGTTTATATTCCCTCGGTATGTGAAGTTGGTTACAAAGATTCATCCGTGTTGCGTTTCTCTACTACCGTGACTGGATATTTGGAGAAAGGAAAGCTATCTGAGATAGAGGGGATTAAAACGAAGGTGATTGTTTGGGCAAAGGTAACCTCCATCACGTCTGAAGGATCAAAGCTTCATTTCTCAGCTGGTATGAAGAAAACTAGACGTAGAGATGCATACGAGGTTCTCAGGAGTGGTGTTAATGTAGACAAGTTCTGATATGCTTCAAGATATGGAGTATGTGATCAGCATATTCCCGTTTTAGTTTAACTCTTGCTTCGGAATTCCATGATTGTTCTGTTGATACAAGAAGTGGCGAGTCTATATGCATATTCATGGAGGCACTTTCTGGTTGCTGTTGTCATTTTAAGTTGAAATCGTTATATATCGTTTCTTTCGCCTTCTTCATCAAACTGTTTAAACCTCTGATATGTTCTTTCTTCTTTATATGTTTACAATCGACATTAGTTTGATATTGTCAATCATATTAATTAATATTTGTTGTTTCTCCTGGAAATGTTGTGCAATACATCTGTCAATACAAAAACTGATCAATACCAATAATGAGATTAAATTCTTAATTTGACCAAGAATTAGATTTAGACATCACGTCTATGAGACGACTGACGAGTGAATAGTGTATATCTAGATTTTCATTTCAATGTACAAAATGCTTTCAATCTATAGACTTACATGATTCAATCTATACAAATTTGTTCAAATTACTTGCTCTATTTAGGTGTTTTTTCATCTTATATCCAGCTCGAGACTCTAATTAGTGGGGTTCCCCTCCATTCCAGGACTATCTCATTAAGGTCTTGACCTTCAACTTTAACTGTATACAAACTATTTGCTGCATTGACCATCACCATTGCTTCCATTATGTTCTTGGTGCTTATCTTGCAACCTTTCAATCCAATTTCTTCGCGTATATCTGAAATCTGATTCAACTCTTTCCAGTATTGAAACCAAGAATTTGAAGATACAAAAGGGGATAGAAAAAGACATTCCATTGCAATTCTGGCGTCCCTGAGATAAACAGGGAAGTTCATCTCCATTGACTCGAAAAAAGCTTGGTAATGTCTGAAATGATTACTAAAGAAAGAAGCATAGCTAGAGCAAGGCATCATACTCTCCCCCGTTTCACCGTCCCCAAAAGTTATAATCCCTCTCCGATTCATGTAATCTGAGAGGAATACTTTAGCGGTAAACATGAACTCCATTGCTTGAATTCTTGATCGCCTTCTACGCATGTGAGGAAGTCCAATCATGCAGTTGAATGCAGTCCATTCGCTAACTGAACTTGTTTTCTTCATTCTCTTGAGTTCTGTCATCAGGGATTCTAGACTGATTTCTTCGAATTTGAGCCTGAGTCCACATGTGTTGGCAAGTAGATGAAGTCGCCTTTTGGTTTCTTCGAACTTCCATGAAGCAGGGTAGCTTTCATCTTCTTCTAGTTTTATGGATATGATTTTCAACTCAAGTATTTTCTTGGAAGCAATATTCTCAAGCACATTAGGCCATTGAGTTCCATCTCTAATGTCAAAGTCAATTATGGTCACTCTTTCAACGTTGTCCGGTATGGACTCAAGAATCGCTTGATTTGCAATATAATGTGCAAACTTCCCATATGGGAGGCTTTGGTAGAACACATTGAATGCTGACTCAATGTTCTTGCCCGATTCTTGTTTCAGATAGCTGTCTGTTTCTTCTGATTCCTGCAGCAGATGGAAAGCAACACGATCCGATGCTTCACCAAGAGGATTAACTTTTTCAAGAATTCTCTGAGAAATTACATCTTTCAGCTCCAAGAATCCATTCTCAACGGCCTCTCCATAGGCGTTTATAAGATGGTGAAAATTACCCTGGTCATCCGTATTCAGGATATCCTCTGGAAAAGTGAAAACGACTTCTGAATTATTCGCGCTGGAAACATTTTCCAATGTGGAACAAGGGCTCTGCTGATTCTCCGTATCTTGCTGATAATCGTCGGAAATCAACCATTTGCACACTTCCTCAACCGCAGCACTTGAAATTCCCTCCTCCATGATTTCTTGATCAGAAAGCATGGATGTCAAAAGGGATTCTACCGACGTTTCGGAGGAATCTTCAGTTAGACTGAATGAAGAGGAAAAATCTTGGTAATCATCAAATATTGAATCCATTACTGAGAGCTTAAAATCTTTTGTTGGCCATGAAGGCTGAAGAAATTGTTGTTGCATCTTGAGTAATATTTTGTTTGTTGCTGTTTATATTTTGTGATGTACTATGAGTAGGTTGAAATGAAAAAATGATTCACTAATTATTTATACTAGTTTCATGGAGGACACTATTTCATATTTTCATATGTGATGGAACTAATTAATTGGAGAAATAAAATATGCAATCATTATCAAAGTAGTTTGAGCCCTCTTTTGTTATACATACCATTGATTAATATTTTTCATTAAACAATTAATTAAAGGATGAAATTATGAATTTAAAATAATAATCAATGGTTTCAAGGAAAATTACATTTCAAAGAATGGGACATTGACTTCAGAATTCATCTTATAGTTTAGATACATGGAGTAGTCTTCTTCAAGAAAGATGAATTAATTTATTACGTGTTAATCTTTCGTTTTTTGATTGAAACGTTTTTATCTTTGTTGTATTTATTTGGTTTGAGGATCAATTATTGCTTTCTAGCCAATTGAATCACAACAACATTTACTTAGTATTAAATTCAAATTACACTTATTATCATTAGTAACAACAAATGCAAATATAATCACTTTGTGAAGTACCCAATTTAGGAATTCTTTCAGTTTTTGATGAACATCCGATATATTTTATAGATTACTAGAGCACTCACATTAATTCCCTCAAAATTTTATAATAAGGATTTAATTTACTAAAAACGTTAAAAGTTATACGTTTTCATCAACTACCTTAAAATAAGTTGTCTTTTCTAATAAAACATGTTAAATACACCCTGTTAAGTTATTCATGACTAAATAAATTAATTAATTAATTAATGAATTGTTTGGTGAGGTAAAAAAACTATATCAAGATTCTACTAGATAAGATTTCCAAGCAAGAATCTAAACATGTTGGATGAGTTCCAAATGTTGAAGTCTTACGCAACTAGTATATAATTAATTTATTTTAACTAATCAATTTATAATTGTTTATGTCATTATTATGTACACATCCTCACTAGGGCCTCCATCAATAGATACGTATCTTCCCCGCCATCTCATGTTTGAAGTTAATAGGTTAATCTTGATGATGTAATAATATAATATAATAATATTTGATGATGTAATAATAATATAATAATATTTGATGATATAAAAATAATGATAATATATTAATGTTGATGATGATAATGCATGATGGAGAGATTAGATGATTCATTCTGATCAAGAATAGACCATAATGATGATGACCAAAAAGGCTTCAAACTTGTCTTATTCATAAATTCGAGAAGTTGAGGTCAAGACTTGAAAATACTTTTCTTAAGATAATCGAATATTTGACTACTTTTATGAGTGCTTGTAGTTGATCCTTTTTTTCAGTCTGGATATATATTCTAAGCCAGTGGAATAGTATGTTCTACTAGAAGTTAATCCTAATTTAAGACATTTGACCCTATAGAGGATGAGTGTGGTAATTGGTCAAAGATATACCGGCGCAGATTTAGATGTTTTAGAATGGATGTTCAAAATCAGTATAATTTTAGAGTGGTGTTAGGATTATGGGTGACTAGCCCATAAGCCCACATAATAGAGACTAAGGTTAGGTTGTTAGGGTATAGGTGGCTAGCCCATAAGCCCACATAAGCATTAGGTTTAGGTTATATTTTACCTATAAATATAGGGTTGTGTATTATATGACAACAACAATTATCATCAATAAAATATCTCCCTCTATATTTCTACATGGTATCCGAGCCTATCGATTCTTGAGGCATAAATACACATTCCGCTGCCCTGCCGGTGGGTTTTCTACTATGTAATACTCACCGGCGGGATTTGATCTTTTTCAATTTTATTTTTAAGAGCTAGGTCGGTTTTGTTAAGAGCATTATTTTTGCTCTTATAACCTCTCACACCTTAGTAACCCTGAGGTCTTTTTCTTATCATCTAATATATAATGTATCGGGATCTTACTTAATCGGGATGATGTTGTAGTCAGACATCGGGATGATGTTGTAGTCAGACATCGGGATGATGTTGTAGTCAGACATCGGGATGATGCTGTAGTTATGTATCAGGATGATACTTTAGTCAGGCATCGGGGTGATGCTGTAGTTATGTATCAGGATGATACTTTTAAGTCCAATACGCACTAATCATGGATCCGGTTTGATCCAAATTTACGTTTTTGTTTTTCCTATTGTTGTATTGCAAACTCATGGAAATTCTATAAAATTACCAAGAGTTTGAGGGAGGGTGTTAGGATTATGGGTGACTAGCCCATAAGCCCACATAATAGAGACTAAGGTTAGGTTGTTAGGGTATAGGTGGCTAGCCCATAAGCCCACATAAGCATTAGGTTTAGGTTATATTTTACCTATAAATATAGGTTTGTGTATTGTAAAATGACAACGATCTCATCAATAAAATATCTCTCTATATTTCTACAAGTGGGTATTCAAAACACTAAATATATTCAAATATAAATTTTAATGCTAATTTTAACATTAATTTGTTATTTACACATATATATCTTTTAATTTTTCAAAAAAGAAGTGGTTGCTCAACTGAAGAGACATAAACACGCATACTCCTGACATTGAAAAAGGTGGAAGTTGAGAAGATTGGTATTAGTTTCATAATTTGATTTGAATTACATCAAAATGTCATTTAGTGAACTAATGATCGTTTGAAAGAGGGCGTAATACGGATAATCTCATTCCCATGTAAGGTCTCTTTTTGTTTGATATGAGAAAAAACGAATGTGCAGCTTCAAAAATGAAAAAAGAGTGGCCCATGCAGGTCTCGAACCTGCGACCTTCGCGTTATTAGCACGACGCTCTAACCAACTAAGCTAATGGGCCATTTGTTCAACTCTATTACGAAAGTTTTTAGGAACAATTTTGAAATAGCTTAATCCTTTTCCCATTTCGTAAGTGGTCGGAACAATCACAACTTGCAAAGCAATGTTCGTCATAAACTCATCACCATTCTATAGAATAACCCCATCATCATTTCATAGACTATTGAAACTTATACTTTCAAGAATAGGTAGGTGGTACTTAAAAGAACACAATTATTCTTAGAAAATAGTTATTCATTTATAATTTAGATGAGGTGATATTTCAAAAATCAATCTAATTATCTATTAGTTTCACATCAAGAAAAGATATTCAACATGTTTCAAAGCATAGCTCAACTGATAAAGAACTAAAATGACAAGCACCATCAACCTCGACTCTTCACGTAATATGAATTCAGCTCTCATAAGGAGTCAACTTAAAGTTCGACTCTATTAAGAGTCAACCCTATATTAAAGTTGTTAAAAACAAAATTTCGAGTAATTGTCAAAAAGCACAAGTAAAATTTACTTCATTTGTATATCCTAAGAGACCATTAATGCAATAGATTAACATTTAAAAAAAGGATATCGACAATTTCTATTCATTTATTTCTTCAAGTTGCTTATGTAAATTATTACAAACTATTCAATTTTCGGCATTAGTTGCCTGTCCATAGTCTCCAATGTTGACCTTTCCATATGAGTTGCTAGGTGTGAATTGACCATAGTCAAGTCTCCGCCCTTCACCAACAACACCCACCATTATTCACATCCCACCCAATTCTTCATTATGTAAAACATTCCATTATTCCATCCATTCAAAAAACCCAACATAAATAAGAATCAATAAATCCTCTTTTCGACTCTGACTCTCCCACTCCGGTTGTTGCTTTTCTTTGCGTTACTTCGAGAATATTGATGGCAACATCAGAGGCATACAAGCTAGTTTCTCCTGCAGTTCCAGAATGGCTAAACAAAGGAGACAACGCGTGGCAACTAACAGCTGCCACGCTAGTCGGCCTGCAAAGCATGCCAGGCCTAGTGATCTTATATGCTAGCATAGTCAAGAAGAAATGGGCAGTAAATTCAGCTTTCATGGCACTTTATGCATTTGCAGCAGTTTTGATATGTTGGGTTCTTGTTTGTTATCGTTTAGCATTTGGTGATGAGCTTCTTCCCTTTTGGGGAACACCTGGATTGGCTTTGGACCAGAATTTCCTCCTCAAAAGAGCTTCCATACCAGAAAGTGGTCATTATTTCAAAAATGGTAACTATTAGGCAGTGATTGTGTATCGATTTATTGTGTAATTGATTGAAGAACACTTGAGAGATTGTTGTCATATTCTGCAGGTACAATTGAGACTCCAATGAATCAACCCTTTTACCCGAAGGCGACGTTGGTGTATTTCCAGTTCACATTTGCTGCAATCACCACTGTTTTGGTGGCTGGTTCTGTTCTTGGGAGGATGAATATCAAGGCGTGGATGGCTTTTGTCCCACTTTGGTTGATCTTTTCTTATACTGTTGGTTGTTATAGTCTTTGGGGTGGTGGTTTTCTCTACCATTGGGGTGTTATTGATTATTCTGGAGGCTATGTTATCCACCTTGCTTCTGGCATCTCTGGTTTCACAGCTGCCTATTGGGTAAATACTGTTCTCGGTTAAGATTATAACACGTGTAATATAGAGTGTCGTAAAAGTGTAACATACGATTTTGTATCAGGTTGGACCGAGAATTAAGAGTGACAGAGAGCGGTTTCCACCAAACAATATATTGCTGACAATTGCAGGGGCGGGGCTATTGTGGATGGGGTGGACAGGGTTCAACGGAGGGGCTCCTCTTGCGGCAAGCATTGATTCTTCCATTGCAGTATTGAACACTAATATAAGTGCAGCTACAAGTATTCTTGTTTGGACTTCTCTTGATGTCATATATTTTGGGAAGCCTTCTGTAATTGGAGCTGTTCAGGGCATGATTACCGGTCTTGCTTGCATTACTCCTGGTGCAGGTACCACTCACTTTCATTAACATTAATATACCCGAATGTCTTTGAAGTAACTCTCGTGTAAGCGGACTGGGGGTGTCAGATGATCCGCAACCTTACCTCGTGATAACAATAATACTGTTCCCGAGTTGACCCAACAGTAGAATGCAATACTTTCGACTTTAGTTAATCGAATAAACGAGAGCTAATAATTAGTAAATTAATGTAGGAGTGGTGCAATCGTGGGCAGCAATAATATCGGGGATATTATCTGGCAGCATACCATGGTACTCCATGATGATTCTCCACAAGAAGTCTATTCTTTTGCAAAAGGTATGTCCCCCATTGCTTTCATGCTTCTCTATTCGTTAAGAAAACTAATCATTCAATTGAAAGACTACTTTTATGTGTATTTACATTCACATGTAAGTCCTAAATTGTTTTTTGATTTTTATGCTTATCACAATGCATCATTCGTATCTATCGTAAAGGCTTAGTCCCTTGCCCAAGTGATAAGAAAGAGGGGGACTTCAAATTTTCTAAAAGTAGAATGCAAACACTACCTTCGAGTGTGTACTACATGATCCTCCTTATCTGGTTAGCCTGCTCAGATGGGAACCTTTTGAGAGTTATTGAAGTATGTTGATGATAATCGTATAAAAGTTACATGATGGGTTACGAAAAGAAATATAATTATCCAAAAATAATCCAAGCGCATTTACTCAACAAGTTGTTATTATTCTGCATTTGAGCAACAACAAAATTACAAAAAGATAATGTTACTTGGATTTCTTGATTGATCGAAGGGGTGCTAAACAATGTAATATAGGTGGACGATACGTTGGCAGTGTTCTACACACACGCAGTTGCAGGAGTACTAGGTGGTCTTCTTACAGGGCTATTAGCAGAACCAACTCTCTGCAACCTCATATTACCCGTAAAAGGTACTCAAGGCGCCTTCTATGGTAGCGAGGGAGGCAAACTCTTCGCGAAACAATTAGTTGGAGCATTATTCATCGCTGCTTGGAATTTCACCGCGACAACTATAATTTGTTTGCTAATACGAGCATTTATACCGTTGAGAATGCCTGATCACGAACTCTCGATTGGAGATGATGCAGTTCATGGAGAAGAAGCATATGCTCTGTGGGGTGACGGCGAGAAGTTTGATCAAGAAAGACATGCCCCTGCTGATATTGAGCTAGCACAGGTTCCTACATTTCCTGGTGCTAGAGGGGTCACCATGAATTTATAGTAGGAGCTGCTTAAGTAGTTTTAGTGCAAATTTAATTATTCATTCAATTCAATTCACTGATGGAGGACAAATCTACCATACATGATGTGAATATTTTCTATTTTTTATGGCATTATTTTGTCCTGAGGTACATTTTTTGTGGAGATATTGAATTGAATTTGTGGGGAAATTAATAATAGCAACACATTGAAAAAATGTTATACTTAAGACTTAGACCTTTGCTAAGATTGAATTATTGTTTTGTGCTAAGATGAAATTCTAGTCTGTTTAATGCAATTCCAAAAAGTCTTACACTTCTGCAAAGATGAAATTGGATAATATCCTCCTAAGATCTAAGAATCCATCAAAATGAACTAAAGGTGGTCAAAGTACTAGAGTTAGTGAGCTTAACTTGCGATCATAATGTCATGAGTTTCATTCTTTTTGTAAATAATTTATTGATCGAGTCTTGCATGCAACTTGTCTCGTGTGGTCTATTGTGGACTCTTTTTAATAAAATAATTTGTGTAATAATCTTTGAAAAACTTTCAAAGATTAAAAAAATATCACAAGTATAAATATTTTATACTTACATTATACGGAATTGAAAACATCCCTACACATGACACTTGTCTTGTGAGGTCTGACTGGCGTGGTTTGTAGCCTAATCTAGCCAGAATGAGGGCCGGTCCATACATTTGCGGGGTCTATTGCAAAAATTGAAAATGAGGCCCTTAATTTTTTTCTTTTTGTAAATTAGTGATGGGAGTATGAATGCAATTTGATTACCCGATAACGAATTCTAGATAATTAGAATGAAATATGACACAATTATTTCAAACAAGAATTGAACCTAGGGTTCTCCTAGTTGAAAGCTTGATCATATGTCATAAGGCTATTAAGTCATCTAGCCGAGGCCCTTAATATTATATAATATATTTTATATTTTCGATAACTCATTTTTATTAATTGAAATGAAATATAATAATTACATGATTGCACAAAACGATATCTCGAGCACTATTTGATGCAAAATCATTAATAATATCTATATTGTCTAACATCGCTTTCTCAATGAATAAATTGTCAAGCCATTCAATCTTTTCATGTGATATTGTTTTTCATTATTAATTAAATTACACTAAACGTTTTTTTATGTTAGAATTCTTGTATAATTTATATACTTCCTCCGTCTTTTATTAAGGCTTATTCGCAGTTTGCCTCCTATAATATTGTTTTCGTTTCAGATTGCCCCCTGTACTATTAATCATTTCAGATTGCCCCTTGGACCTCTTTTTTCCAGTTTTAAAAGATAAAATGACTATGGTACCCTTGTCACTATTACAAAGTATAGGGACAATATTAACATATATTAAATAATTAAAATTAAACCCCAATTCCCAACCCCACCTCCACTCCCAACCCCCATTAATCTTCACCCCAAATCCCTAATCTTGATAATTATAATAATAACAAACCAAAAACCCAATATAACAAAATTCATATATATGTTGCAGGGTCAAGAATCAAGATAGCCCTCTTGGGCTAAAAGCACAAGATGAGCACAGATAATTTGTAGTCTGCAGTAAGAGGAACAATGCAGTAAGAGGAACAAGATCACAAACCTTTATAGCCTACAAGGCAAGGTGCTAAAGTTCAGTTAACCCAATATTTTGGTTCATTTCACAATTGTTTATGTCAATTAAGATATCAAAGTTGGTCAATTTATATCATTAAAAACCCAAACTTGGCCATTTTTATTAGATGGAGGGAATGCCTCATATCTTGCACGCCACCAAACATCAAAATGAAAAAAACCCAGATAGCATAACTTAACAATAATGGCTTTTAAAAGTAACTAAACAAAAAAATTTTCTACTAGGCATCAAAGAATTATAAAAGCTCATCAAGAATGCAATAAAACTGGAAAAAAGGGTTGGGGTGGGGGTGGGGTGTGTTGAAGAAGAGTGGGAGTTTAATTTTAATTATTTAAAATATGTTAATATTGCCCCCTATATTTTGTAATAATAACAGGGGTACTATAGTCATCTTTTAAAACTGAAAAAAGGGGTACAGGGAGCAATCTGAAACGATTAATAGTATAGGGGGCAATTTGAAACGAAAACGATACTATAGGGGGCAAACTGCAAATAAGCCTTTTATTAACAGGTTGTTTAGTAATTAGTAGTAATAACTTACTTTATCAAGGTTATGGAAAGTAATACTATTTTGCCCTCATTTTGTAGGAGTTAATAAAGATGTGAACTTAAGAGCCACACTAATTTATTGGGGTAAAATAAGAAAGGTGATCAAAAAACCACATTGAAAACCTAAATACTATGTTAAAAAAATGTCAATTGATAATGCCAGAGCAATTTTCATATCGCCAGAGCAAAACTATGTTCAATTCCTTTTACGCCCTTTGATTCTATGACTTATAATTCTAATATTGATTGTTAACAATAGAATACTTTTATTTCTATTTGAATAATGAAAACATAAATAAATTATATAATGAACAATGGAGATTATGATGAAAATATAGTTTGATGGAAAGGGTATAAAAGGATTTGAGCATGATTTTGCTCTGGCATTATCACTAAAATATAAAAACTTTAGCCTAAACACCAAGTTAAAAAAAGATAGAGGGAGTAGTATTTACCTTTACCAATGTGCTATTTCACTATATTTCTTATTTCATCCTTGATAAACGTAGGAGACTTTTATCGACTTTCCAACTTTCAAGACATTGTCTTTGAACTCATCTTATTATTAACTCCGCTTAAATGGGGTAAAAGAGTAATATTCTTCAAATCCTTAATAAAGTAGATTGTTGTCAAATAATAATACATTAAAAAATGGAGGTAATAGTAAACAATACAATGATGGTTGAGTTCCTATATTAGTTTGGTGTTTTATGTTTGATGTTTTTATGTGAGTAGTTCATTGGTCTTTTAGTCGGATAATTCTTTAGTTCCTATAGTGCTAAAATTATAAACTTAACATAATACCATTCTTTTAATTGTGTTATATTCGTCAATTATAACTTATTCAATGTTTGTTTTTTAGTAGATTATCATTATTACTGAATTACTATGAATATTATTATCAATTTCTAATTGTTTTACTCAATACATAATACTATGAAACATATTTATGAAAATTTCGTAACACCTCTAAATTGGGGGTCTAATATCGTCGCGTCCTCGCCTGGGATAAGGGCCTACGACAGTGACAAAAATGCACTTAACCAAACGTTTCATTTGAAAATTCATCAAAATTTTCTATTTTGCCAACCATTTTGTATAAATTTGTGAAGAAACAATTAGAAATTAACCACATATATTTCCATCTCATTCAAGTTGGCCAATAAAAAGATCAATGTCACATCGTGTCATATTGTGACTGTTATCTAACATGAAATGTTGACTCTTGCAAATTTTTGCTTGTGTATCTTGATAATATTATCATCCTACAGTCTACTCATTCTATTGTTGCAAGGCTCGAGGTTAATGCCTGCAGGACAATCCAAGCCTAGGCATCCCAGACATAGCTAGAATCATCATTGTAAGTCTAAGGGTCTGTTCGATGTACACTTACGTTGAATATCGATGTCCTCCCGGATCAATATATAAGATCTTGAGCTATTTTCTCTATTGTCAATTGATTTTAGAGTGCAATCACATACATTCTTAACATGGTATCAGAGGCAGACCCGAGTTATTGAGGCACGTGTAACCTGCCGATGTTGTTTCCGGCAGTTAATACCGGCGAGAAATATTCCGTCGATGATTGAGTTACACGTGAGGGGAGTGTTAAGAAGCACACTCACATCGGATATCGGTGTCCTCCGGGGTCAATATATAAGATCTTGGGCTACTCCCTTTATTACCAATTGGTTTTAGAGTGGAACCCCATAGACTCCTAACATGGTATCATGAGCCAGACCCGAGTTATTGAGGCACGTGTAACCCGCCGATGTTGTTTCGGGCAGTTCATACCGACGAGGAATATTCCGCCTATGATTGGGTTACACGTGAGGGGAAGTGTTAAGATGCACACCCACATCGGATATCGATGTCCTCCCGGGTCAATATATAAGATCATTGGCTACTCCCTCGATTACCAATTGATTTTAGAGTGGAACCCCATAGACTCCTAACATGGTTTCATGAGCCAGACCCGAGTTATTGAGGCACGTGTAACCCGCCGATGTTGTTTCAGGCCATTAATACCGGCGATGAAAGTTCCGCCGATGATTGGTTTACACGTGAGGGAGTGTTAAGATGCAGACCCACATCGAATATCGATGTCCTCACGGGACAATATATAAGATCTGGGCTACTCTGTCTATTACCAATTGGTTTTAAAGTGGAATCTCATAGATTCTTAACATCTATCGTAGTAAATTCTAATAATAGTTTGATCTTGTAGGTTTATGACGGATAAAATTAACGGGACATGAAATCAAAATTAACCTATTTATATTTACTAGTATCACGTTACGTGCGTTGCACGTGGTAACAATTTCAGTTAATTGTTAATATTATATAATACATGGCATCAGAGGCGGATATATATAAGTTCAAGCCCGTTCTGTCGAACATGCATTTTTTTGAATATATATTTAAAGAAAAATGAATGTAAAAATTAGCATTTATATTTATTTGAATATATTTAAGTATTTTGAACAATACTTTGCAAATTATGTCAATTTCGAACCGTCACTTTGGTATTCCTGAATCCGCCACTGCATGGCATGATGCATCCATGATTGATTGATTTATATTGTGCTTCCAAAAATAAAACATTATAAATGATTGATTGATTCCTAGTAATAAAAAAACACAATGGCCAACCATTATAAATATTTTACCATACAAAATTTAATTTAAAAGGGACTTTTACTTATGCATAGAGTAATATAGTTTTGATATACTTAATTAAAGCTACTTATTCATAGAGTAATATAATGCTAATATATTTAATTAAAGCTATCCACATAGGGATAATTTATAAATTACATAACAAAAGAAAATATATGTTACAACTTATCATTAAAATTCTTCATATGTTGATAATTCATAGACGACGATTTAATGAACGAAAATTAAAATGATCTCACATGATACACACTTCAAATGTTATAAGAAATATTAAATTTTATTACAACTGGATCACTACTGAAAAAAATAGATAAAGTTAAACATATACTTCTAATATAAAAATATAATAAATAATCGTTGACATAAATACTCCCTCCTTCCCATAATGTTATTCCAGTTTGAAAATATATATCGAAACGCATCTAACAATATCCAATTTAGCTATATTATTTCTTATCGACTATTAAAAATTAATGATTAAATTTTTTAAATTTTACTCCAAAAATAAAAGGTTAAATAAGATTATGGGATGGAGGGAGTAAATATAATAAATAATCATTAACATAAAAACCTCTCATTAGAAGTGAGTTTGTTACTAACTAAAATAATTAATATTTTCCAACTCTATCTCTCTATTAGTGATATATATATACATGATGATATAAAATCAAATAATATTTTCTATAGAAGGTTAAGATAATATGACATTTTTCAACGTAATTCATATTTTATACTAAGAATACGCAGATGATAGTGAATCATTCTACTAAGTGTATTTTCTAAGTAATATTAAATAACTACATTATATTAATACATGCGATGGTAAATATATACAATATATAAAAATAGCAATTGAATGCAATTTGGATGACCTATACAAAAGATCAAACCAAAGGTTGTGCAATTCGTCTTTGAAAAAGGGTTAAGAGATTGAGAGACGCTACAAAATTAAATACATTTTTACAATTTGAAATTATTCCATTTATATGTTTACCATATATGTATATACAACAATAAATATATTTCATATAAGTCATATATACATACATACAAATATATATTTTTCCAATCCTATTTGCAGATCAACCGTGTGGTTGAGAAATCTTAAAAAGAAACTATAAATTTAACAAGTTGCAATGAAAAATTAGTATATATTGATGTCAAAAGAAACGAAAGAGATATATATAATTTCACAAGTTGACCCAAACATTTAACTTATATTAAACTGATATGAATTTAAGTATTTTAGTAATAATATTGAGTTTTTGCATTTGACCTTTTATCATTATAATTCCATAATGTATATATATATATATAAATAGTCTTAACATGTAATAAAAACACTTTAATAATAATTAATTCTAAAATATTATATGTAAATTGATCTTACAATAAAATTGAAGAAATATTTTTACAATTTACTTATTGAGTATTATTTATCTATAAAACTCATATTATTATTATTTCTCACAGATAAATAAATTTATACAAAAAGAAAACAAATAATCATAACTAAAAATATATAAATAAATTTATATGTCATCCAAGTTCTACATTTAAATTATATTTCTATGGATGTATTTTTTTTATTTTATATATTGATATATTTAACTTAATATATTGATCACATTTCTAGTTTTTTTGTGTCATAAACAATTTTGGGTTGAACATTAAATCTCAACCTTCTCCATTTTAGTTTCTATTGTGAATGAACTAAGGAGAATTCATAAAAATAAGAAAAGAACCATATAATTAAGTGAAACTTACATTAAGAAGATTCAACAACAAATCAACATTATTGATGATTGTTCAATTGTAGAATGTCTTGCTAAACTTGTAAATTAAGGATAAAAAAATGATGTTAGTTGATAGACAATGGAGAATTTGTGCAAATGTGATTTTCTTTCTTAAACATCAAGATGTTAATAAAAAGAATTTATTTATGAAAGACAATAAAAAATGATAATGGTTTTAAGAATAGAAAGGGATATTAAAGGTAAAGTAACTCCAAGAGATAGTGTTGAAACACATTTATGAGTGTCATTATTTCTCAAAAATTATTTACTCTCATTATCTTTAAAATTAGTTTTTAAATTATTGTTATCATCAACTATTAGTGTAGTTTTAAAAACTAAATGTTATTTTCAATAATTATTGAATCTTTTTAAAGATCTTTCTACTTATTCTTAACTCGTAACTTTTGTTAAATGTTTTATAATTGTTGCAAATTTTATATATAAATATTGTTTTTGTTCTCATACTTTTTATATTTTTCATTATTTAACCTTCAAGATTAATTGATGTTCAATAGTTAGAATCATTCAAAAAATAATCATCCATACTAACTATTTTAAAACAATTTTTACCTAGTTTTAAACTCTCATAGAATATTAAAAGTCCTCTCATAGAATATTAAAAGTCATGTAATTCCATGACGTGATCTCAACTCTCATTATTTGACGTTAATTGTTTCTCAAGTTTTTTGCTTGCTTGTACTATTATAAAATTATTATTAGCCATCATTACTATCACAGTATAATTCTTAAATCTAAATATTATTTTCACTCGTGATTGAACATCTTAAAGCTATTTCTTGTTAATTTTAACTCTCAACTTACGTTATAACCAAATTAGAGTTATTTCTATTTATAGAGTAAATAGTCTATTATACTAATCAATCGAGCAACTTATAACACTACTTGAAAATAGTATAACATAATATAATTATGGAGAAACTATAATACAATGTATTTCCCAAATGAAAAATAATTAGTCACTATTTATGCCAAATTTTATAAGGAGCTCATATCAAATCATGCGAAGTGTCTTTTAGTTATCTTAAATATTAATGTAATCTAAAATTTCATTCACCATAATTTAGTAAGTGTAATTTACTTCTCTTGAAATATTAAAAGCCATGTAACTCCATGAGGCGGTGTTAAGTCTAATTATTGCTAAAGTTTTTTGTTTACTCTTATTGTTTATAAAACTATTTCTAATTAACATTATTATCAATTATTAGTACAATTTTTAGCAACTTATAAAACTGATTGAGAAAAATTTCGAATAATATGGCTTTGGAGAAATTGTAGTACTATATATCTCTCTAATGATAAAAACTATTCATTGTTTATGCCAAATTTTGTAAGAGTTCATAGTAAAATCATGTGCAATGTCTTTTAATTAATCTTAAATACTAATGTAACCTAAAATTTCATTTACTATATTTTAATGAGTGCAACTTATATTTTCCTTTACTTTTACTTCAAAAGTAAATAGGGTGGATCATCTTTTTCTAACAATGATATGGTTCTAATGAATGATTAAAATAGTAATTGTATTTATCTATTAAATTTATTAGAATTTTAATTCATAATTAAACAAATGGAAGTTACATGACTCTCACTATTCAATCAATAGGGAGTTACATCACTTTATTTTATTTTGTATTAGGATCAATTTACCTATATATATAAAAAAAAAGATCAATTTACCTATATTTCTCAATAACTAAGCATTGATTATTTATATTTTTAATTAAGTTTTAAACTTTGGATAATTTTATATAATTTGGGTTTATTTTTAGTTATTTTTCAAACCTTGGATAAGTTTTATTATATAGTATATTTTCAAGTTAAATATTATCTTTAGGAGTCGTTGTTTTCTTGTTAATTATTACTTTTCATGATTAATAGATATTTATTTTTCAACAATCACTGTTTTTTAAAATTATTTATTAATTGTGAATAGCATAAAGTATATCATAATATGGATCACTTTTTCTCTATTAATTATTGAATGATGGATCACAATAATAAGGCTCACACTAAACATAACTTTATAGAAAACTATATCATTTTGTAAGCAAAAAAATCTAAGAAATAATGAGAATCAAATAATTAGAGTTTAGACCACCTTTTAGAGTTACATGACTTAATATTCCATGAGAGGTAAATTACAATTATCAATTTATATTAAATGAAATTTTAGGATACATTAGTTTTTAAGATAAATTATATGACATTACACGACATTACACATGTTTGTTGGTTAGTTTCATATTGATGTGTTTATTTTTGAAAATAAATTAAACGCAATATAAATTTGATATATATTTTTGAAATAAACGCAATATAAATTTGATAAAAATCCAAAAAGAAGACATATAATCAATAAAGATTTCTAACTTCTAATACTATCCAACAAACAACTAAACCAAGAACCATAACCAAATATAAGACTATTAAGCAAACAATATGGGAAAAAAACATAAATAAACAATTATATAAATAATGTAATTAAAAAAATAGCTTACGTGCAACGAGATTTGAGAAGAACTGGTTAAATGTTCAGCTCCACATGAACTTGCAACGAAATTTGAGAAGCCATCCGATCCGCTAACTATGGAGGAAGCAAAACAAGCAATTGATAATTGTCGAAGAAATTTTTTACCAGAATTTCAACATATAATCACCTATTTTAACATTCTCAATGCAAGTACCCATGATATATAAAACTAATCACCTTGACTATGATATTGCAATTATGATAGATAATGAAAATGAAAGAAAATTTTGATGACATGCCTTTAGTTGTTCATAGCTCCCATGAAACTGCCGATATACCTTTAGTTGCAATGGTAGATAGTGAAAGTGGGGAATAAAATTTTGTTAATAGCTCCCATGATATTTGTTAGTAGCTCATGTCTCTTCATCTTCCCATTAAAAGATGTATGCATATTAAAAATTAAATTAATAGTGAAAGTGGGGAAGAAAATTTTGTTAATAGCATCCATGATATTTGTTAGTAGCTCACGTCTTTTCATCTTCATTCTCATTAAAAGATGTATGCAAATTAAAAAGTAAATTCATTAAATTAAATTAATAGCAATACATGAATGGAGAGGGGTAAATTAGTCCTCACAAAAAATGGAAGAAACACCTAAAGGTGTTGCCACTTTTATAAGTATTATAGATAATAATAATATTTTGGTAAAATATTGTATTGAGGTGAATTCAAATTTATAGTATTGGGATCACGTAAAATATGCTGGTCGAAGTATGAATTAATTATCATTCTCACAAAAGAATTGAGAAATATGAAGGTAAATTATGATTGATGGGGTAGATGATTGAGTGACAGTTAAAGCAGGTAACTACTCAAGTTGAAACAAGAAACAATAATTTGGATTCTACCCACCCCATCTTAAATCTCGGAAGCCTCTTGTTCCCTACAAGCTCCTAGTGGTCTCCTACAATAATGGTGTCTAATTTACATTTTCTTAGTACTAGCATATTATCATTCAATAAAATAATTATTCACTTCAATTGAAAATAGTTTGTTTGTATTTAATTTAAATATAAACCCAAAAAATCAAAAGCATTTGGTGTGGATGTTTGACTATCGGACCGGTTACGGTTCCGTATAGATTTGTTCCGTATAGATTCCGTACAGAAAAATAATTACACAATAACCCATGAAGAAATAATAATTACATCTTCAATCCCCACTCCAAACCACCAATATTTGTATATTAACCCTTTACGGAATGTGTACGGAATATTTCTATAAGGCACCCTAACTTTCTACTAAGTATATATCACTAAACCTATTAGAAGGTTCATAAGGTCAAATTCTTTTTGATGATTTATAAAAAAAGTCACTTACATTTTTCGTTATTTATCGTGACAGTTGTCGACATAATTTCAATATATATGTTATTATTGAATCTTCGTCATTAATAGTGACAACTTAGGGATTTATTACACATTAATCCTTGATAACTATATCATTGCGCATTCATTATGTTCCTAATGTAAAAAAGGAACTAATGCACAACATTTATCATTATAAGAGACGAATATGTAACATTTGTAATATTATCAAGGACAGGGTGAAAAACAAAACTGCAACAACATTATATTTATTGAAACTATAACCACATCTATCTCCGAAAAGAATTTGATTATTTTTTGGCTTAATGACTGTAACAATCATTTATGTTTACAAAATATTATCAGACCATCATCTATGTTACAAAACATTTTTGTCAATCTCCTTTCTTTCAAATATTCTAACGCATCACTCTTCTATCAATAAGTCGTTAAACATAACACCGTGATGTTTTTGCTAAATTTTTTGGAAGGGTGGTGAAAATTGAAGTTGAGGCGAAAAAGAGATGTCTCTCCATATTAACCATTCTTTTATTGAGTTGGTACACAAAATGCACAAAATAACATTTTGAAAATATTACAGTATATGTTGGTCAGTTTTAACCAAATCTATATCTGTATGTTAATACTTGGATTTCAGTAATTTTCGTCGATTGATTTATGTTCATTGGGATTTGGACCCCTCCCCATTTTCTCATTCATTCATGACAACAAAAAGAACAAGATGTAGCTATTATTATTGTACTATAGGGGCCCAAGAAAAATAGATCGAAAGCGTTGTTCAGTTACAAAGACAAGAAACTCGGTAAATTAAGTTAATTAATAACATTGCAACAATTTATAGGGAATACAAACCTTAATTTTCGCTCCTAATAACTTTATACATTATATTACTAAGTCACAAATATTTTTATTAGATAATTATTTCAAAGATACTTTCAATCAAATAAAAAAGTTGCTACAATAATCATACAACATGTTGTAAACACAATAAGGTAGACATTTGCCCCGGAGCATAGCTCAGTAGTAAATTTTTTTGGTGTTGTGGTGGTCTCCTTATCTTTTCGTTTGGTAAGTTTCGATTCTCTCTGATATTGATTATCAAATTGAAGTGGTACAGGGGAGCCAAAGTATCCTTGATCAGTGAGACACATTAAGTGCTAATCTCCGACACTAATTCCTAGAACATAAGAGTTGTCATCACGACTTTACTTTAAGGTTCTCAAAGTTTTAATAAGGTAGACATGTATTATTAAGGTCTAATATGTAACGGTTGATATTGTTCGATGAAAAAATAAACCAACTAACAAAACCCAACCGCTTATGTGTTACAAATTTATTACAATCGATTGACATCCAACAATATCTATGCAAAGGAAGACAACCGAATCGTGAAGACAGGGATTTATTGCTTGACTTCTTGAACCATATCTCTCCCCATCTTTTCACAAGAAAAAAAACTCCTCCAAACTATAACATCTTTTCTCATTCTCTCTCTTTTAAAATTTATATTCTCTTTATATATCTCATGCATTAAATGATTATTCAATTCTCATAAGTTGATTATTTGAATTTAAAAGAGAGTGTAATAAAATGGACTCATGTAACAGTCTGCACAAGGGCAAAATGCATCATGCAAAACTTAGCATAATATCATCAAACAAGAAAGGGAAAAACATAAAGAAGCTCTCATCTATTCCACAGAGTGTTGCTGCAAGAGAAAGAAGGCATAAAATAAGCAACCGTTTCAAGATCTTGCGAAGCTTGATTCCCGGCGGATCGAAAACGGACACTGCTTCCATGTTAGAAGAAGCAATTCAATATGTCAAGTTTCTCAAAGCTCAAATTTGGCTTCACCAAGTGTTAATTGATTATGATTATGATGGTAATAATCGATTTTATAATTATGATCATTATGGTCCATTCTTAACTGAGACTATTAATAGTAACGAGGATAATAACATTGTTATCGATAAGATGGGAGTTCATGAGGAGCATGCAATAATGGCATATGAAAATTGTTGCTTTCAGGATGAAGAACAATTGATGTATGTAGATAAGATGTATTAATGGTAATCTTTAAACGACTACTATATTGTGATGTACATATAGTTTGTAAGTTGTTTTGGTTAATTAAGGTAAATGATGTTTAATGATGTATGAACTAAGGCTAGTTGTTTATATGTTCTTCAAAATTAGGTATGGTGAGATCTGACCTAACCTTTTAATCAATAAGTTAAATTTAAACTTTATTTGACTTTTAAAATTAAAAGCTTATTTGTCTTATATTTATTCTAAATGAATGTTAATTTGAAACTTTTTGTATTCGTTATTTATAATATTATTGCTTGTATTTATACATTGGCTTACAAAAGAAAACAAAAAAACTTTACAAATAAAAAGTTAATTAGGAAGCCAAGTAATTACAAATAATATGATGCAATAATATAGGCGAGAGTAATCTACGAGAATTTAGGTGGATGTATTAAAAAGTTGTTTGAATATTATTTATATTATAGAGGTCGATCTAGGTAAAAGGAGGTGAGATATGACTAAATGCATCATTTATTTACATTACATCACAACTTAAGGGGTAATGAAAATGGGGTGAGTCTAGATGAGTGTACGTTTATAGATTAACTTTTCTTTTTGATAATTTACATTTATTAACACTAGTTGCATTACATAATATTTTGGGCAAATGGCATCGGGCATCACTAATGTTTGATTTATTTACCATATTTACCACTGACGTTCACTTTCGTGTCAAAGACATCACTCATGTTCCAATACTACTCAATCCGTCTACTTTTCGCCAATTTTGATGAAATCGCAATTTTAAGCATAAAAGTTAGACTGACAATTTTGTCACAACACTTAAAATTATACCTGATTCGTTTTCAAAATTGCATCTTTTCAAGATTGTACTTGTTAAATTTTGGAGCTTTCCAAAAATTGAACATGTGACGTTTCTCGAAAGCTTCAATTGATGGCCAATTACGGGGGGAAATGTAATATCTAGAAGTAGTAACTAATAATTTTAAGTGTTGTGACTAAATTACCCTTCTAACTTTTGTGCTTAAAAATGCAATTTCAACAAAATTGACGAAAAGTAGACGGGTTGAGTAGTATTGGAACATGAGTGATGTCTTTGGCGCGAAAGTAAACGTCAATGGTAAATGTGGTAAATAAATCAAACGGCAATGATGTCCGGTGCCATTAGCCCTAATATTTTACTTAGATTCACCTATGTTTATCTCAATCCAAACGGATCATAATTGATCATTATTGATGGGATCCACACTATAAACACATACAACGAATTATTGTTTTTTAAGAGTGAAATGATCATTTTGCTCCTAATTAAACTTTGAGAGCTACTCCATTTCCAAATAAGGGGCACAATAGTCATTTCAAACCCAAAAAGCTACTGTTTTGGTGTGTGTATAACAGGTCGGTTATTGGTGGTAGTCTTACAAAAGGGGAAAAGTCAGAAGTAGTTAGGGGTGGCTAACGAACAGAACCAGACAGCCCATGTACAGTCTTCGATGAGCCCAACCCTCTTAACAAACCGGGCCCGTCCGTTAAGTGAATCTTGGGCCCCTGTCTGGTTCGAGGCCCTAGTTCGGGGGTCTAAAACGTGCCCATGTTGGGGTCACAACATGGGCACGTTGTTTCCTTTTTCTCCCTATATTTTGGTCCAAACGTCCCCATGTTGGGGATCAACATGAGCATGTTTTTTTATTAGAAACAAGATTATTTTTTAATTCATTTAATTTATAATAAGAACCACAAATAATTAATGACATTTTTCTATTAAAAAGCACATCTTATACTTATATGACAAAGAGTTTACATAGGAATTGATTAAGTATTACAGGTTGTTTGAATCACTTTCGTTAAAAGCTATTCAAATTGTAATGTTTGGTGTTGTGTTTTGGTCATTCTCTATGTTCTGGTACATCAACGTGCCCATGTTGAAAATCAACGTGGGCACGTTAGTTAGGGGGGCTGAGGGGCCTCGAACCGGGACCGGGCCGAATACCCACCGAATTTGAGGTGGGCTCGGACCGGGCCGGGGCCTCGGTCCCAAAGGGCAAGCCCCTATCGGCTATCTGGTTCACTATTTCAGGGGCCAGGGGCCGAACTTGGGCCTAGTGGACTCGAACCAGACTGATGGGCCAGGGCCCCGGACCGTCTGAAGGGGCCTGGTCCGTTAGACACCCCTAGAAGTAGTAGAGCTATTAGCAAGCCCGTCTGGTCTGGTTTGGCCCAATGAGTTCAGACCGTTAATCAAACCGGTTCTACTAGCAAACCAATTTGATTGTTTAAATAGTAATCGGTTCAAAATAAAATCGTGTAAAATCGGTTTCGTGTCTAGTTGCAAATAATCGGCTCGTTGATCTGTCTGAATTACAAATTGTTTGCCTGGATCGCTTATCGTTTTGATCGAAACCCATTTTTCACTCTTAAATCGGATAGTTAGATTATGTTTGATTGATTTTCTTACATAAATATGAATATTATAAACGGTTTTAGCTAGCAATTTGCAACGAATTACGAACGAGTCGTAACCAGTTCTAGTTAAAAATACATATTAATAAATAAACTTTATCAACGATTTTAAATGAGTTATTATCGAGCAAGTGCAAACGATTTGCGACTTGCATAAACGAATTGTAACTGATTCAAAATTGGAACCAACCGAGCAAACAAGCTGATTTTAACGAATTAATGTGCGAGTTTACTGATTCATTAACATTCCTAGCTAGAAGGGGTATTGCGAGACGTCTCACGCCAAAAGGGTAGAAGTACCTTATGGTCTGTTTGGATTGGGGTGAATAATCAGGGAGAATTTAGTTTTTTTTTGTGTTTGAGAACCTAATAATTTTCTACCCTAGGAGAAACTATTCCCCTTGATTCACCCCCATTACCCTTCATTCCCCTCCAAATCTCTACCCTCCAAATCCAAGGGGAATCAAGGAGAATACAATATTACACATTAAAATGGTACCCAAACAACAATAAAATATATTCTCCCTGATTCCCCGTGATTCTCTTCCCCTAATCTTTCACAGCACAACCCCTTGAACTCTTCACTCGAATCTTTTCATTCCTAATACTATCTAATTTGACATTACTTAATACTCCCTCCGTTTCTTTTTATTTGAATGTTTGGGGAAAAAGTACTTTATTAAGAGATTGTGAAAAATTACATTGGGATTGTAAAAAGGTGCATTGGAATTGTAAAAAGGTGCATTGGAGTTGTAAAAAGGTGCATTAGAATTGTAAAAAGTTGCATTGAAATTGTAAACAATCAAATATTTTGAAACAAGAAAAAAGTTATAAACAATCAAATAAAAAGAAACGGAGGGAGTATTAGTGGTGAAAAGATTCGGTGCATCAATACTTCCATGCATCAGGTGCATCAGGTACCCATTTAAAGATTTCAGGTGGGTACTGTACCCACTTGAAACTTCATCATTGGTACTTGTACTCAAATTGTACTATAACAATGGTACAATACCACATATTTATTTATAACAATGGTACAATACCACATATTTATCAATTCAAAATAAATATGTGGTATTGTACCATTGTTATAGTACAATTTGGGTACAAGTACCAATGATAAAGTTTCAAGTGGGTACAGTACCCACGTAAAACCTTTAAATGGGTACCTGATGCACCGGGTGCACCGAATTATTGATGCACCGAATCCGGACTCATATTAGTGATCTTATTGATTGCGCTAATTTCTTCGTCAACTCGAGAGAAACTGTATCTTCAAATCTTCCCCTCTTGTCGTAAGCTCTTCTTCCTTAACTAATTCTCCACTTGATAATATCTTCGTTTAATACAATTATTTTATGGTAACATGCTGTAATTATTCTTATTTTACTTATGTTAAATTGTTGCAGTATTAGTTTTTACAATGTACGACTATTTGTTTGTCCACAACTAAACATCAGGTGCTTGATTCATTGCCTCAATAATAATTTTACTCCCTCCATCCCTCAGATTGTCCAGTATAATTTTCAGTAGTTAAAATTAACAATTTTCGAAGGCTTTTCATAGCTATACTGATTAACTTACTCTTTAATACTACTTCAATTTGGGTCTCTATAGTCTATACTGATTAAATTTTGCGTAGTTCATAGCTTTAAAAAATTGTTTTAGAAGTTTAACTTATTACATCAAAAAAGTTAATTTTGACTGTAGAATATTATTCAAAATAATTTTTGTAATGTTTCAGTTTTGGTGTGTAAATGTAGATTTATAGTACTATTGCAATTTCATTCAAGTGCAAAAATACATGAAGAGCAGAGTAGTAACAGCTACTCCCTCCGTCCCTAAATGATTGCTCCAATTTTGACTTTACATGGTTAAATTTTAAAAACTTTGATCAATAATTCTCATTAACCAATAATAATAGTCATATGATATCTTCTTAGATTCGTCTCAATATATATTTTTAAACTATCAATTTTTTATAATTTTTCATATGTAGAATAGGAGATATTTATGTATGAAATCGTGTTTTATTGAGTATTACATTGTACAGAAAAGGGGAGATAATTGTTTTAGACTCAACGACGTCTATTAGCAGGAAACATCATTTTAGTGCTATCTGATTCCAAATTATGTTGTCCAGGGAGATAATTATTGGAGTTCCATTGAACACTATAGAGGTCTCCCGTTTCACTTTCACCATAAAGATCTCTTACTTCACCTTCATCTATTAACCTGTTCGCTTCCTCTTCGTCTTCGTGTTGTGTCCATGGATGCCTGTTGAATTTCCTTAGACCTTCCAATTCCATTGTTACTTCTTTCATGGTTGGTCTGTCTTCACCGTTCAAATGTAGGCATCTTCTAACTAGTTGAGCAATTTCTTGGAGTTGTTCCAATGAGCCCTCCATAATAACGCGAGGATCAAGAATCTGATACAAACGATTTTCTTTCAAGGACATGATGAAATAAGTGGCCAAATTTCTCTCTTCCTGACATCTCTCCATGCAAATTGGTTTCTTGGCCGTCATGAGTTCTGCAAGAACTACACCAAAACTATAAACGTCACTTTTGTCAGTTAGCTGACTTGTCTGGAAATATTCAGGGTCTAAATAACCCAACGTCCCCTGAACTAATGTGGTCACTTGAGTTTGATCCAAAGGAACCAACCTTGAGGCTCCAAAATCTGCTATCTTTGCAGTGTAATACTCGTCTAATAAAATGTTTGCAGACTTAACATCACGGTGGATTATGGGCTTTGACGCGGCAGAATGAAGATAGGAAAGTGCTCCGGCAGCTTCACTAGCTATCCTTAATCGGTTTTCCAACGACAACCATGTCGATCTGCTATCGAAAATGTGGTGGAAGACAGTTCCGTTGGGGACATATTCATAGACTAGCAATGGAACTTCAGCTTCTAAGCAACAACCTAGAAGTTTCACAACATTTCGATGGTTAACTTGAGTAAGGATGATCACCTCATTAACGAACTGTTCAATTTGATTTTGATCCATTATTTTTGACTTCTTGATTGCAACTATACTTTTATCAGGAAGAATGCCTTTGTAAACTGTTCCATAACCACCTTTTCCAAGAATTCTATCGTCTGCATAATTGTTCGTTGCCTTGTCTAGTTCGTCGGCTGTGAAAATCTTGGCGGCTTCCACACCTCCATTGTTTGATGAAGTGAGTTGTTGTTTCATCAAAGCTCCTCCATTTTGCTGGAAGAATTTCTCCCTCATTTTGACAAGCTTTCGTTTCTTGATGCTAAAGTATAGCCAAGTTACTCCAACAACAAAAAGTAGGAACCCAAACCCCAAACCTGCATGTCATTTCATTAGTAAGGCCAGATCAAAATGAACGGAACAAGTCGTCTGCCTCGTTTTCATTCCTCATTTGGTTCTTCCTTAAGTTTTGTGTTTGTTTTTCCTATGTGTTTGTTATTGTGCAATCACAAAATCGTGTTGTATTTTTATGGCTTTTTGTCCTTTCTCGATATGTTTTCTTTGTGCCCATGAACTATTTATCTTGTGTGGGATGCCCCTAAGTCATTTTTTTCAATTTTAAACAAAAATGTTTGTTGTACCGTTGTCACTATTCCAAAGAATATGGGGCACATGTTAAGATATTCCAAATTTCTTTTTATATATTTTAATCGAGATTCGAGGGTGTAAAGAGACCTCCATAGTTATACTTACCTAATGCTAACTTGAGTACTGAAAATTCTGAGCTCTCCTTGATGCAACCTCTTTTGCCCTTTAATCCATCACCATAATATCCTTTAGGACATATACAACTATAACCTCCAGGATTATTATGACAGTAATAATCCAATTCGCATTCATTATCCCGACGTACACATTCATCAATATCTACACAATTAAAATATAATACACAATTAATCATCCATATAAGAAAGAACCTATCATCCTTAAACTAAAATGATTGAAAATGCGTTTTTACCAAAACTTATGAAACAACTACCTTTGCAGCCTGGCTCAAGATAAGGATTGCCTTCGTAACCTTGGATGCAGGCACAACGGTAGCCTCCCAAACCAGTATCCGATTCGACGCAGAAACTATTCTGTTTACATGCATAATCATCCAATTTTTGAGCCTGTGAGCAATTCAGGTTTCCAATTGCCCAATCTAGCACTGTGGGGACTGTCGCCTTTATATTGTTCAAGAATGATGGGTCTCTCAAATCGCTTAATCCATCAAACCGAAATCTGTCTTTATCCCCGAGAAATGCATAACCACAAGAGCTAAATGAATTGACAACAGTGTGATTACGCAAACTATTAAGAGCAGTGGAAAAAGATTTGAGACCCTTCGGCCAAGGCGTTTGACAACACCCGATAGCGGAACAGTTTCCCTCTAACACATATTCGGCTTTGGAACATATAGCCACGCAACCGGTAGTGAAATTCTTGATTACGAAATCACCAATAAGGGCAAAGTCGTCGCAGCCGACGACTGTAAATTTATTAGCATCGGAGAAAGAATAGGGAGATTGATCACCAAGAAGTCGAATAACTAAATAGTTATCGTCGATGATTATTCCTGATGGACTGTAACATCTATTGGCTATATCATTAAATATACGTACTTGGGAATTTGCTATATCATACACCTGAAACGTATAAGAAACTGGCATTAGGAAGAGAGCTAAGTAGCCCGGACATGTCATGTTATTCGATGTATGTAGTTCATCAATTAATTAAACTACAAAAAAATGGACAAATTAGTTTATAAGTAGGTTATATTATTTCAAGGTTTCGTGTTCAATTTTTTGCATCGGTAGTCACAAATTATTTATCATGAGAGAAAATTATTGAAATGATTTCGGTAAATATGTGCAACTTGCATTTTGGTCCCACTAAATAATTGATCTACACAAATAATTTCAGTAATTATTAAATTAGAGAAAAAACTGCATCATTTTTACAGACCAACCATTTAGTGGATTTCAAGTGCAACTTACACATATTTTATTAAAGACTATTTCAACAATTTTCTTCAATTTATTAGCACCTTAACCACTCTGAATTAGTTGACCTCATCATGATTAAATAATAATTTACTCACTTTTGGCTGACCAATAATAAAAATTCTCATATCCTATAATAATAATAATAATAAAAATTGTAACAAATACTTTATTCTTAGCGTAAAAATGGTAGGCTAATGGACGACTAACCGATAAAGTATTAGGGTTAAGGTAATATTTACCTATAAATATAGGTCTTTTTTGTCCCTTTATTTATAATTGTGTTTGTGTTCGGTTATTAATACATCGCTTATTTTCAAAAAGAAAATATAAGTCTTTCAATTGTATTCATAACAACAAGAATTATTATCTATAATAACTTATGTCCTTTATTTTTTTACAAGCTGTTTAATTTTTTTGTAATATATATATGTATTTTGGACCACCATAATGAATATGGGCTAGATAAACGATCCACCCTTGTGAGTTGTGACTGATGATCGCATATAAATTTACAAGATTTTAGATTACGTTGTTATTATTATTATTATTATTATTAATATTATTATTATTATCAGTTTATTTTAATACTCGTAATTGACATTATTAGCAGACTGACCTGATGGCCACCGAACATTATCGGTCGAGGGGGATCAGACGTTGTATTGCAAGTGATTTCGAATAAAGAGTTGAAAGCACAACCTGTTTGCATGCCAAAAGGGTATGGGACTATGACGTTTCCGCATTTGTTTGGACATCCTGGTTTGGTTATATTGGGACCTCTAAGTATAGAGTGAGTATCGGTATCGAAGGCGGCAGAAATGGTGGTGCCGGAATCCTGAGATGCAACCAACGTCGTCGTCAACGCTATGCTGCAAATGAAGAGAAAAACAAAGGAAAGATGCATGTTGTTACTTGCTTAGGCTGTGCTAGGAAAATGAACTAAGGGGGCATCTTATTATATTGCAAATTTGGAATATTTAATAATGTAATGTCATATTCAAATTATATCTTAAAGTTGCATATTACTCCTACTAAGTACTATACACGCCAATGTATGTGAATATTGATATTTTATTTTAGTTAATTTTCATTTACTAAAAAATTAATAGACATAATAAATTAAGTCTTAATTTCATCTGGGCACCTGAACTTTCTGAACTTTCCCAAATAGACAATCTCAATCTTTGATAGTTGAAAGTTGTAGAAAAATACTAACAATACATAAAATTTGAGAAAATAAACGTAACAAATCTGGTGAGAACTTTAAAATTAAAAAATCATGCATTTTTAATTGAATGACTAACCTTTTGTGACATGAACAAACACGCAAGTATATATCTCGTGATCGGTATCACAACAATCCAACGATCATCGATCAACTGAAACACAAGTCTTAAAGTCGAGACTTTATTAAAAACGACGGAAACTTCCAGTACAATATTTATAAACAAGACAGGTTCTTTTACTATAATAATATGAATTAGACAATGCAAGTAAAACATAGAAATGTAAGCTACGACAAAAAAACGTTTTTCTACGATAACATCTTCTTTCAATAATACTCAAAAAACGACCCATTGATAAGGAACTCGTATATGTTTACTTAGTTTATATAATAAAGTCAACTTTACTGTCATTGTTTTACATATAACAAATTACTAATAGAATAGACAATAATTAACAACATCGCGTATGTGCAATATTATATTACATGTTTTATGACAACTTATATATTTTGTAAAGATAATGCAAGTAATTTGTTTTCTTTAACGTAATTGTAATTTGCAAGAACAACCACACAATAAGTCGATAATTGAGTTTTAATTTTGGGCCAACCGACATTTCATGTTATGACAAGACAACAAATTTATTCTAGAGATATACAGTAAGTCGACTTTGTCAAAATGTTTGACTTTTATGGTATGTTTAGATGGGATAAATCAGGGGAATGGATGATAATTTCTTTTTAAGTATTTGGAAACCTAATTAAATTCTATATTACGGAAATTTGTTACCACTAATAACCTACTCTCCTTACCCCTCATTCCCCTCCAAATCCTAAGAGAATGAGCGAGGATAACATTTATTTTTTCCCTCGGCCCTCGCTCACAATTATCATATCCAAAGAATAATAAAATTTATTCTTTCTAATTTCCTCTATTTTAAATAATTCTCATTCCCCTGATTCACCCCCATCCATACACACCATTAATATCCTTATCCCTTCATTCGATTAAGGTTTTGCTTAATTTGTTACATGTCCCCAAGTATAAGCAATATTTTGATTCAGTTATGTAGTTTTTCCTTTTTCAAATTGCCTCCTAGCTCGCTATCCTTTGAAATTGAACTTTGTAATTTTTTTCAAGTTGCCCCTAAATTTCATTTTTAAAAAGGATAAATTCAGAAAATTACACATACAAAATCTTCGGGGCTAAAATTATAAATATAAAACTTTTGGGGCTACATTTCATTTCAGTTTGCTTGCCAGTCAAATTTTATGGCTTGAGCCTTGAGGTATGACACAAGACTAAGAAGGGGGAGATGAGGAAAATAGAGTTGCCTTTTGTCGATGTTTTCACAGTTGAAAGGCAACTCAAAATTTTCATGATGCCAACATGATTTAGGTTTGTTTTAGAATCTGAATCTTGCTGAAAGAATTCAGATCTTCGAAATTGAAGAACCAACTAATAAACACGAAAACGAAAAGGAAATAATGAAGAACAAAAAATAAGAGACGAAATATGCTGAAAGATAAATTGAATAGTATGAATTTCTCTAGTGCTTTACAAGTGTCATAGTGGTCCCTATATATACTAATCAAACACCCAATCAAGAATATGCCAGCTAATAAATGTAACCCACTCAATCTTATCCTATTCTATCCAAACTACTAAGCAATGATTGGTAATGATTGGATAATAACTAACACAATGATTGGACATTAATAAACCCCAACGGTCACTTAATCAAGCCAACGGTAAAATTAATTAAACTAACTCTCTTTCCAATCTTTGTCCAAAACTTCAGCAAGCTGGAATACACATAATCTATTATCCCCCCCTCAAGATGGACGACAGTGACTGGAAGTTCATCTTGGACAAAAGCCGTCGGAGCAAATCAGCAGGTAAGGATTTGGTGAAGAGATCCGCTAATTGTTGTCGAGAAGAAACATGGAAGGGTTGAATGAAGCCTTGCTTGAAATGTTGTCGAATCAAATGACAATCCATTTCAATATGCTTGGTCCGCTCATGGAAGACCGGATTTTCAATAATATGGATTGCCGCCTTATTGTCACACCACAAATCGATTGGCTGGGCCACAGGAATGTTCAAATCTGAACAAATAAAAGAGATCCATTTTAATTCACATGAAGTGTTGGCTGCACTCCGATATTCAGCCTCGGCAGAAGATCGAGCTATGGTGGACTGCTTTTTTGATTTCCAGGAGATGAGTGATGATCCAAGCAGCACACAGAATCCGGTGATGGAAAGTCTGGTAAGAGGACATTTGCCCCAATCTGCATCACAGTATGCAGTGAGAATCAAGTCATTCTGTGCAGAGTAAAAGAGCCCTTCTTCAAAATGGGACTTCAGATATTTAACAACATGTAGGGCAGCTTGCCAATGACTTTGTGTGGGATTCTGCATAAATTGGCTAAGAGTATTGACAGAGAAGGTGATATCAGGTCGAGTGAAGTTGAGGTACAATAACCTCCCAACTAACCGCCTATAAGCCTTAGGATCAGAACAGGGAACTGGCTGAGAGTCTACTGGACTCCAATCACTGGCCAAAGGAGTAACAGCTCCCTTGCAATCTTCTAACTTTAAATCATGGATTAAATCTTTGATGTACTTTCGTTGTGTAAGAAAGATGCCAGCTGTACTTCTATCAATCTCAATGCCTAAGAAATAATGAGCAAGTCCCAGATCTTTAATGGTAAATTTATGATGTAGAAAGGACTTGACTTGAATGATTTCTGCCTCAGAATTGCTTGCCAATAGTATGTCATCAACATACACTATAAGCACCAGAAAACTTCCTTCCCTTTGTAAGACAAAGAGGCAATGATCATAAACAGATTGTTGGAAGCCATAAGCTGAGATATTGCCTGTAAATTCTTCATTCCATTTCCTGCTAGCTTGTTTCAAGCCATAAATGCTCCTTTTTAGCTTGCATACTTGTCCAGCTTGAGCTTTAACATAGCCTTCTGGAGGAGTCATGTAAATTGTCTCATCCAAAAAGCCATGTAAGAAAGCATTGTTAATGTCTAACATATGCAACAACCAGCCCTTGGCTGCAGAAATAGCTAAAACCATCCTGACTGTAACCAATTTAGCAACTGGACTGAAACTGTCAAAGTAGTCAACTCCCTCTATTTGATTGTATCCCTTTGCCACCAACCTTGCTTTGTATTTGTCAACTTCACCATTAGGCTGAAATTTCACCTTATAAACCCATTTACACCCAATGGGCTTTTGATTGAGAGGTAAAGGAACTAAATCCCAGGTTTCATTCTGTTCTAGAGCTGTTAATTCTGCTGCCATTGCATCTCTCCAGGGTTGTTGTAGGACTGCTTGTTTGAATGAATAAGGAGCCTGCACTTTATCAAGATTGGCAAGAAAAGCCTTGTGTGTGGAAGCTAAGATAGAATCTTGCTTGTGCAAATTAGTACAATTCAAATAATAGTCATGTAAATAAGGTGGCTGCTGTCTATGTCTAGTTGAGCCTCTGAGAGAAATAACTGGTGAAGGTGATGCAGGATTAATGGAGTCTGAGTTATCAGAATCATTTGACAAGGCAGAATCCAAAACAGGGGAAAGTACAGGTTCCATGGCAGCAGGTGGACTTAATAGTTCAGGAGGATCATCATTATCAATATGTAAATCATCATTTGCAATGGGAAAAATGGAAGCAGGCAAAGAAGATGCATCTAAAGTAGCATAATCAACAGTGGGAGAAGCAGTAGAATAAGGATAAATGTGTTCATGAAACACAACATCTCTGGAAACTATAATTTGTCCTGTGTCCTGATCATATATCTTATATCCCTTCTGAGCATGGGGATATCCAACAAAAATGCCAGCTGATGCTCTAGCAGCAAACTTGTCTCTATGAGGCTTGGTATGAGTATAAAAACAAAGGCATCCAAAGGTTCTTAAGTGGTCTAGCTTAGGGATATGTCCTGTGAGTATTTCATAAGGGGATTTCCAGTCTAAACCATAGGAAGGCAACCTATTTATAATATATGTAGATGTGAGGACTGCCTCTCCCCAGAATTCAGGAGGCAAGTGTGATTGAAACATTAAAGACCTAGCAATCTGAAGAATATGCTGGTGTTTCCTTTCCACAGTGCTATTCTGCTGAGGAGTATAATTGCAAGATCTTTGGTGAATAATGCCTTTGTCAGATAAGAGGTTTTGCATATTGATGTTGGTAAATTCAGTACCATTATCTGATCTTACTGTCTTAACTGTTTTGTCAAATTGGTTGTGAACCATAGCTAAAAAATGTTTAAAGACAGAGTAAGTTTGATCCTTAGAGCTAAGCAGAAATATCCAAGTAGTTTTGCTATAATCTTCTACTAGGGTGAGAAAGAATCTGGCTCCATTCTTAGTTGGAACTCCATATGGTCCCCAAATGTCCATATGTAAGAGTTGGAAAAGATCAGTAGAGTTGGAAGTGCTGGTAGGAAAAACTAATCTTTGTTGTTTTCCTAATGGACAGATTAGGCAGGGAGTATTCAAGTGTTTACAGCAATCCTTCAAGGAAGCAATATGTTTAATGACAGTGAAGGGAGCATGACCCAACCTATGATGCCAAATCACACTCTGGTTGGTTCTATGTGTGGTGCTATTAGAACTAGCATATGCTTGATTCAAGACATTGTAATCTGCCTGAGGATCATCAATATTAAAAGAACCTGCTCTAAGAATATATAAGCCCTTTTCTTCTTTGGCAACAGCCAGAATTTTAAGGTTCTCAGAATGCTGAATCAAGCAAAGATCAGGTCTAAAACTAAACTTGACCTTAGAGGTCTGCATTAATTTACTGACAGATAACAAGTTTTGTTTAAATGAGGAGACATATAAGCAATCTTGCAAGACAATGTCCTTACTTAAGATGATGGTACCTATAGAATCCACTAATTTCATGCTGTTATCAGGCAACTGAATTGGATTAACACATGTATCATGCTTAGTGATATGCTCAAAGAGTTTTATGTTGCCACTCATATGGGTGGATGCTCCACTATCAACAATCCAGGTTATGTGCTCATCAATAGAAAAGGCATTAAAACAATGAGTGAAAGCTGTACCTGCAAAATCTGTGTAGTTTACAGATTTCACATTTGAGTTATTGCTGCTTTCTGGAGTTCTTGTTCTTGTGTGTCCTCTGTGTCCTTGTGTTCCAGAATGTAGGCTTCTTTCCTCATCATTCAGATTCATAGCTCCAAATCTTTGACATTCTTGATCAAGATATAGGGGAGTACTATAATCTCTATCCTGTATATGTGCATTATTGGCTTTAAACCTTCCTTTTTGACTTTGATTCTGGTTGTTTTGACTGGGCCATCCTATGAGTTTATAGCATCCATTTCTAAGATGTCCTTGCCTTCCACAGTAGTCACATCTCATTACATTCTGTCTTTGATTGATGGGCCTGGGGCTTGTCCTGTTGAAGTTATAGCTGTTCCTTGGTGTATTATATGGAGCATTCTGGCTATTTCCTCCATAAGGATGATTTGGCCTATTTCCCCCATAGCTGTTATCTTGATTTGTAAAGCTGCCTCTCTCATTTTGTTGTGTGTTTGTCCCAACTTGCATAGCAGAGTTGTGAACAGCATCAGTGAGCATTAATTGAATTGAATTGCTTTCTTCCACCTGATTTACCAATTCATATGTCTGTGCTAGGTCAGGTAATGGATCTTTTACCAGAATCTGATTCCTGGTAGCTTCATATTCTGGGTTAAGCCCCATCAAGAACTGCATCATCATATCCTTTTCATTTGATGCTGAGCCTGGATCAATATTATTGACTTCTTCCCATAAACTGATCAGCTTATTATAATAAACACAAATTGAATCAGCATTTTGTCTTGTGGAGCAAATATCTCTTTTTAATTTATACAATTTTGGGGCATTGGTTTTCCCAAATCTTGCTGCTGCTTCCTTCCATAGCATTGCTGCTTCCTTGGTATATAGAAATCCATTGCTGAGTTCTGGAGATATGGAGTTTAAAATCCAACTGATTAAGGTGGAGTTGACTCTTCTCCATTGTCGATAGGTAGGATCATCTTCTGTTGGTTTGGGTATCTCTCCATTGAGAAATCCAAACTTATCTCTAGCCTCAAGTGCTATGATCATTGATCTGCTCCAAGAACCATAATTCTTGGTGGTTAAAGGATCATTTACCAGCTTCAAACTAGGATGATCGGAGCTGCTAAGATAGAGGGGATTGTCGGGCCTTATCTGTGCAGGCACAACTGGCAAATCTTGAATCTCCTCATCATCTCCATTGTTGCTTCCTTGATCAGCCATTTTCCCAGTAAACAATTAAAAGAAAACCGAAAAGAGAATTCAAGAAAAAAACTGTGATCAAGAAATTCGAGTGTTTGTATTTATCTGATTGCGGAAAAACGCTCTGATACCATTTTAGAATCTGAATCTTGCTGAAAGAATTCAGATCTTCGAAATTGAAGAACCAACTAATAAACACGAAAACGAAAAGGAAATAATGAAGAACAAAAAATAAGAGACGAAATATGCTGAAAGATAAATTGAATAGTATGAATTTCTCTAGTGCTTTACAAGTGTCATAGTGGTCCCTATATATACTAATCAAACACCCAATCAAGAATATGCCAGCTAATAAATGTAACCCACTCAATCTTATCCTATTCTATCCAAACTACTAAGCAATGATTGGTAATGATTGGATAATAACTAACACAATGATTGGACATTAATAAACCCCAACGGTCACTTAATCAAGCCAACGGTAAAATTAATTAAACTAACTCTCTTTCCAATCTTTGTCCAAAACTTCAGCAAGCTGGAATACACATAATCTATTAGTTTGGACAAGGTGGATTTGGACCTGTTTACAAGGTAACTAGTATAACTGATAACAAGCATGGTGCCTCTGATATATCTGGTTTGCACTCAATCTTTTATGTATTACTAAATTGAAAGTGTCCCTTAACAAAAAAGACTATAAGTTAAACAAACTAAATTACACAATGTGGTACATCTGAAGGTGCCAAAAGCCATCTGCTTGTCTGGAGGCGACGCATTGATATAATTCGTGGGATTGCTCGCGGTCTTTTCTATCTTCATCGAGATTTAAGGTTGAGAGTCTTTCGTAGAGATGTCAAGGCCAACAATGTGTTGCTAGATAGCGAGATCAATCCTGAAATTTCAGAGTCTTTATTATCCTATCATAAAAATCAGTCTGTATGTGTACATTGTGTTACCTACCTTAATGTGAATGTAGAATAATGTCATTATAATCTTCATTCGTTTTTCTTGGACTTTTGGTGTTAAGACATATCGAACGACAATCAAACAAATTAAATACTAATTTACCTCTTGCATTAGTAGGTTGTTAGTTGTTACGAGTTCCCACACCGGTCTGTACCTAATTTCGTCAAAGTAAATGGGAAGAAATAAAATGAAATACCCTTTATTTTATGTCCTAAAAGTTTCATTTTTGTGTAGTTTCTCCTCAGACATCCCTCCTTCAATAAATGTTTTAAGGTAAAAGAAGTATATGAAGATGAACTTGTCTGGTATCCTCTGTTTCACTTTGTATATTATTTTCTGTTGCATAGGACAAACAATTTCAACTGATAGGCTGACCATATCACAATCTATAACTTATAATAGTACATTAGCCTCAGACAAAGAACAGTTCCAACTTGGCTTCTTCACTCTTGGAACTTCTCAGAAATTTTACTTGGGTGTTTGGTTCAACCTCGTTCCAACTCAGTATGTGTGGATTGCAAACAGAGATGATCCGCTTAATGATACATCGGGTGTCCTCCGGATTGGAGAAGATGGAAATTTGGTCCTGCAAGACAGGACTGAAAGGATATTCTGGTCTACCAATATCACAAATTCTTCATCACAGAACTTAGTAGCTCAACTTTTAGACTCCGGGAATTTTGTTTTGAGCGATGGGAAAGAAGGAACGGATTTTCTATGGCAAAGTTTTGATCATCCGTCAAGTGTAATGATTCCTGGGATGAAACTAGGATGGGACTTGAGGACTGGTCTGAATCGATACCTTACGTCTTGGAAGAATCAAGACGATCCATCTCCAGGTGAATATACAAATCGTATTGACCTCCATGGAGTTCCGCAGATTTTCATCATGAAGGGTGATTCTAAGCATCACCGAAGTGGTCCGTGGAATGGTATAGACTTTGGTGGAGTAGTGTTCAATGCTAGCCTCCCCTTTGGCACTGAAATTATAATTGATGACTCTGAGGTGTATTATGAACATCATTTATTAGGCAATTCATCATTGATGTTGGTATCTATGGACTATACTGGTATTCTTCAGATAATTCTGAGGGATACGAAGAGCAACGATTGGCGTGTGATGCTTGAAGTACCTCAGGACTTTTGTGGACATTATGCTTATTGTGGCCCCAACGCTATATGCACCATAAGTGACGCTCGAGTCTGCAGCTGTATCCCTGGATACACACCAACAAATCCGTCGCAATGGAGTGTTCGTATCTGGTCTGATGGATGTGTACAAGAATTTCCTACACATTGTTCTGAAAGAGTACACTTCAAAGAATATGATGGTCTAAAAATGCCTGATCTTTTGCAGTTCAAATTGAATACTACTATGACTCAAGCGGAATGTAAAGTTGAGTGCCTGAGAAACTGTTCATGTGCAGCTTATGCAAGTGCAGATGCCAAAGGAGGTGGGACTGGTTGCTTGCTTTGGTTCGGAGACCTCATTGATATCAGGAAATTAACCATATCTGCGAGTCAAAAACTTCACATTCGTGTTTCTGCTCAAGACATTGGTAAATTTGCAAGTTGAAATTTTATTTGTGATAACTCTCAATAACTCTAAAACTAACACTTAGACGTTTTGTAGAGAAAAAATCCGACTCTGTGAAGAAAAGAAAGATCATGATCATAGCAGTGACCATTGCTGCTTCAACCTTTCTGACATTTTTAGTTTCAATTATCATTTGGAACAGGAAATTACAAGACAAACACAAGTTCAACGGTTAGCTATTTCTCTTTAATTATTTACTGTTTGGCTCATTAAAGAAAATGAGAAAGTTCTAATAGAATGACTGGATTTTGTAAACAAGGAATTGGCATTGCAATTTTATTTGTAAGAATTGTATTCGATATATAGTGTAGGCAAAACCATATAATTTAGGTAGATTTTCGAAACCAATCCAAATTTAGCGTTAGGCATGAAAATTGTTTCCTCAGTCTGTTACGTACAAGCAAGATTGAGAAAACTGCTAATGGTCTAATCAAAACCTAGTACTCAGTATAAAAAGTTTTGTCAAAATTTGGTGACCTTTTAATTCTTGACAAGTTTAATAATTAGTTTCCGAATATGTCATGTTATGATAGAATGTCATGTTGGGAATCCATATATAAACGAATATAAACCTTTCCAAGTATCGATGGAACCCGTTTTAAAATTCATGTTATAATTACAACTGTGAGAGCCTGAAAATTGCTTCTGATGTTCATTTCATATCTTAGAAATTTTAACATGTTAAAGTTTCCATGGTGCGGTTCCATGTTTGTTCATCTCATTTGCATGATTTGAAATAAACAGGGCTCGAGTTTTACATTGAAGATATTGAGATATTGGTTTATGTCTCAAGTGATATATTGAAATGCACATATTCTTCATACTGGAATACTAAACAGCATTAGCAACTAAGTTTGTTAAGAGAGACAAAAAAAATTGATTGGCTTCTTATCAAGCAAAAAAATAACGAGTCCCAAATCATTTTTTGAGTTATCTGCATATTACATGTAAGGTTCATATGGCTGATGCACTATTAAGTAGGAAAATATAAATGATATTTTTTTGCTATCTTATATGACCACTTTCTTGCTCGACAGACAGACTCGGACAAGGAGGAGAGAAGGAAAACTTCGAATTACCTTATTTTGACATCGATATTGTTACAAGGGCAACTCAAAACTATTCTAATATGAACAAGATAGGAGAAGGTGGTTTTGGACCTGTTTACAAGGTACAACTATTTGGTCGCTGTCACTATGAAGGTGTAACTCTGTAAGGTGAAAAAATGGTAATAGTTGCATCATCTCATGTGCTCCACTGATGAATTATAGGGAAAATTGGAAGGCGGACAAGAAATAGCCGTAAAGAGACTCTCAGAAACTTCGAATCAAGGGCTAGATGAATTCAAGAATGAGGTTATGCTGATCGCAAAGCTTCAACATAGGAATTTGGTCAGGCTTCTCGGTTGCTGCATTCATGGAGAAGAGAGAATGCTTGTATACGAGTACATGCCAAATGGGAGCTTGGACTCATATATATTTGGTTCGTTCTTAATTACTTGATACTCGCAAACTTAATCAAGCTACTTGTAAATTACACACAACAAATGATCTCATGTGTTTTATGATGTGATGAACATACGCTCTTTGTTCTGTATGTTGAAGGTGGAAATTTAGTCAACAATCATATACTAGCTTGGAGGAGGCGCTTTGGTATAATCACTGGAATTTCTAGAGGACTTCTCTATCTTCATCGAGATTCAAGATTGAGAATAATTCACAGGGATCTCAAAGCGAGCAATGTGTTGCTAGATAGTGAGATGAATCCAAAAAATTTTTGATTTTGGCATGGCTAGAACTTTTGGAGAAGATCAATTGAGAATGGAAACGAAAAGAGTTGTTGGTACCTAGTAAGTATTTGTAGTTTCTCCGTTTGATGTCACATTTGCTTCTACTTCACTTCCCTTCATTTTGGTACTTGGCAATGACATGCAGTGGTTACATGGCTCCAGAATGTATTATTGATGGTGTATACTCAATAAAATCGGATGTTTTTAGCCTCGGAGTCTTAGTTTTGGAAATAGTTAGTGGGAAAAGGAACAATCAATTTCACCATCCTGACCATAATTTCAATCTTCTTGGGCATGTAAGATACCAAATTAACTGAAAAATTACTATTCAGTAACGTTGATATATCTACATTTAATATTCTATATTCTTACCGTAATTCTGTTATTTTCAATCTTCTGATATAGGCATGGCAGCTATGGCTTGGAGGAAGAGCTTCTGAACTAATCGATCCATTGATGGAGGATTCATTTGCAGTGTCGGAAGTCATAAGGTGCATACAGATCAGCCTCTTGTGCGTGCAACAACGCCCTGAGGATCGACCAACAATGGCTTCCATGGTCTTAATGTTAGATAGTGAGAGTGCAGTGCTACCACTTCCAAAGCGCCCAGGATATTATACCGAAAGGTTTCTTGATGAGCCTGAGTGGTCTCCTGATGGACAATTTTGGACTGTGAATGACCTCACAGATACGATTGTACAAGGACGATGAATGCTTTTTCGTAAAAACATAGGGTCTTGTATACAGTGTACTTGACATATAAATCCGTCATTAACAATGGCGATTCCAGCAAGTGTCCTGAATGAGCTTCAAGGAATAATTGATTATCACTCAGTAATTTTTTCAATTTCTAATTTTTTAATATAGCAATCTAATTTTTTCAATTTCTAATAATGGCGAATACGATTAGCACCAAAGTCGTGCCATAAATTACTAGTAGGTCAATAGTCTCAATACCGTGGCATAACCTCAAAAGTGTAAAAATACATAAGAACATAGTACCATGAAATGAGTATTAGATTGATATATTATACACAATTCTCAACGTTTAATAAGAAATACGGAGTATTACGTTGTACCAAAAAGAGGAAATGAACTAATTACATAAGAAAGGAATTTGCAGAGAATTCACAACAATTCTTAACGAGGACTATTGGCAGGAAACATCATTTGAGTGCTGTCCAATTCCAAACTATGTTGTCCAGATAGATATTCTATGGCATTCGTAGAGTTCAGTTGAACACTATAAAGGTCTCCCCCTTCAGTTTCGCCGTAAAGATCTCTTACTTCGCCTTCACCTATTAACCTGTTCGCTTCCTCTTCCTCTTCGTGTTGTGTCCATGGATGCCTGTTAAATTTCCTTAGACCTTCCAGTTCCATCGTTACTTCTTTCATGGTTGGTCTGTCTTCACCGTTCAAATGTAGGCATCTTTTAACTAATTGAGCAATTGCTTGGAGTTGTTCTAATGAGCCCTCCCTAACAACACGAGCATCAAGAATTTGAAACAGACGATTTTCTTTCAAGGACATGATGAAATAGGTGGCCAAGTTTCTCTCCTCCTGACTTCTCTCCATGCAAATCGGTTTCTTCCCTGTCATGAGTTCTGCCAGAACTACGCCAAAACTATAAACATCACTTTTCTCGGTTAGCTGACTTGTGTGGAAATATTCAGGATCTAAATAACCCAACGTCCCCTGCACTAATGTGGTCACTTGAGTTTGATCCAACGGAACCAACCTGGAGGCTCCAAAATCTGCTATCTTTGCAGTGTAATACTCATCCACTAAAATGTTTGCAGACTTAACATCACGGTGGATTATGGGCTTCCACGCGGCTGAATGAAGATAGGAAAGTGCTCCTGCAGCTTCACTTGCTATCCTTAACCGGTTTTCCAAAGATAACCACGTCGATCCCCTATTGAAAATGTGGTGGAAGACTGTTCCATTGGAGACATATTCATAGACTAGCAATGGAACTTCAGCTTCTAAGCAACAGCCTAAAAGCTTCACAACATTTCGATGGTTAACTTGAGTAAGGATAATCACCTCATTGACGAACTGTTCAATTTGATTTTGATCCATTATTTTCGACTTCTTGATTGCAACTATACTTTTATCAGGAAGAATGCCTTTGTAAACTGTTCCATAACCACCTTTTCCAAGAATTCTATCTTCTGCATAATTGTTAGTTGCCTTATCTAGTTCATCGGCCGTGAAAATCTTGGTAGCTTCCACACCTCCATTGTTTGATGAATTGAGTTGTTGTTTCATCAAAGCTCCTCCATTTTGCTGGAAGAATTTCTCCCTCATTTTGATAAGTTTTCGTTTCTTGATGCTAAAGTATAGCCAAGTTACTCCAACAAGAAAAAATAGGAACCCAAACCCCAAACCTGCATGTCATTTCAATAATATATAAGGCCGGATCCAAGTAAACGAAAAAGACCATCTGCCTCCTTTTCTTGCCTAACTAAGTGCCTTTTTGCTTTGCAGAGTCGCATTCCATGTATTGAGGATATTACGAATAATTACTATTTAATCGTATGATGTACTGATATAGAGAATTTTGGCAGATTAGCACTATATGGAGGTCTTTTTTAATTTAGAGCACACACCTCTTTTTTTTGCAAATCACTAGCACCACTTCTCGTAAAAAGACTATTTTGCCCTTAAATTTAAAACAAACTACATCTATACCCTACACTTCATCTTCTTCTCATCATCTCTTCTTCTTCTTCTTCACCACCATAACCACCACTTTTACAAACCCATCACCACCAACAACCTCAATTTCGAAACCACCACCATTTTTATTTTCCTCCCGATATCTTCTTTTTCACAAAACCAACACCACCAACAACCTCACACCCATAATTTTCGAAACCCCACCCCCACCCCATCACAATTTCGGAACCTTACAAGGGTTTGGGGGGGGGGGGGGTTGGACGCGACTTCACAGGGGTTTAGGGGATTGGCCGACTTCATAAGGGCTTGGGGAGGGGGGTGATTTCACAGCGGGATTGGGAGAGGGGGGGGGAGGCGCGATTTCTTGTGGGTAGGGTTGTTATGGGTGGGGGTGGTTGGTGATGTTATTGGTGAGGTAGTTGGAGATGGTGGAAAGGATGTGATAGTTGGTGGGTTTGTAAAGAAGGAGAAGAGATGGGAAAGAAGATGGTGGGTTTATAAAGAAGAAGGAAGAAAATTTTTTGAATTTGAGGTGGTGG
The DNA here is from genome assembly GCA_003412495.2 of Echium plantagineum. NCBI lineage: Eukaryota > Viridiplantae > Streptophyta > Magnoliopsida > Boraginales > Boraginaceae > Echium > Echium plantagineum. The sequence continues at coordinate 10,412,367 of CM016567.1, read as the reverse complement.
TGAGTTTGTAAAGATGGTGATGGTGGTTGTTAAAGAAAAAGTTTTGAATTTGAGGTGGTGGTGAGTTTGTAAAGATGGTGATGGTGGTGGTGGTGGTTGTTAAAGAAAAGGTTTTGGTGGTGGTGGAATGGTGAAGAAGATGATGTTGAATTAGGAAGTAAGGGCAAAATAGTATTTTTGTAAAGGATGGTGCTAGTGCTCTGCAAAAAAAAATGGTGGATGCTCTAAGTTAAAAAAGACCTTTAAATAGTGCTAATCTGCCAAATTTCTCTACTGATATACATACTCACAAAGAAAGAGGTATCAATTATGAAACGAAGCTTGAAGAGGAGCCAGAGAGGGTCCTCTGTTACTGTTTGTTGTCCTTTTTTGCAATAAAAAAATTGAGTTATATTTTATTATCTAATGGTCAATAATTCAATATGTACGACGTGGTCAATGTATGCACAGGACCACCCGAAAACAAAGAAGTTAGCTAGCTTAGATGTCAACTTTTAGACAGATTCAATTCAAAGGATATACAAGAGATGGGATTACATGCATATGCACGCACCTATATCGTGATTACACTATATGAAAGTTAATTCCTCTACATCTTAATTGAATGGCCTAACTAATTTTTTAATTATAATTATTTTTAGAAATTCATTCTAACAAAAAGATTGAAAATGATTTATGGTAAATGATGCGATCGAATTCCAAAATTACAATTACCTAGTGCCAATTTGATGACCGGAAACTCTGAGTTCTCTTTGATGCAGCCTTTTCCACCCTTTTTACCATCACCATAATATCCCTTTGGACATGTACAATTATAACCTCCAACATGATTCACACAACCATATTCACATATATTAACCTCCTTCCGTGCACATTCATCAATATCTACACAAAAAATACATTACGTATAACAATCAACTCATATATATAAGGATCTGTCGCCAGAAAAATCAATAGCTACCAGAAACGTCATTCATATTCATATGTAGGCCTCAACAATTACCTTTGCAGCCTGGGTCAAGATAAGGATTGCCTTCATAGCCTTGGTTGCAGGCACAACGATAGCCTCCCAAACCAGTATCCGATTCGACACAAGAACTATTCTGTTTACATGCATAATCATCCAATTTTTGAGCCTGGGAACAACTCAGGTTTCCAATTGCCCAATCTAGCACTACAGGGACTGTAGCCACTGTCTTGTTCAAGAACAATGGATCTCTCAAATCACTCAATCCATTAAACCGAAAGCTGTCTTGCTCCCCGAGAAATGCATAACCACAAGAGCTAAATGAATTGACCAGAGTGTGATTATACAAACTAACAAGAGTAGTGTAATAATATCTGAGACCCTTGGGCACAGACATTTGACAACACCCGATACCAGCACACTCTCCTTCTAACACATCTCCAGCTTTCGAGCATACAGCCAAGCAACCGGTAGTGAAATTCTTGATTCGCGTATCAGTAATAACAGCTAAGTCGTCGCAGCCCACGACTGTAAATTTGTTAGCATCGGAGAAGGAATAGGGAGATTCATCACCAAGATATGTATATGCATATTTATTGTCAGTAACTGTTCCTGATGGACCGTAACATCTATTGGCGATTACATTAGTTACACGTACTTGGGCATCCGCAATATCAATCACCTGAACATAATCGAAACGGGCATTAGGACAGAGCTAAGTAATGCGGACATGTTCATGTTCAAGCTACAAAAAACATAACAGTTGATGTTTTCTTCTTTACTTTGAAGTTTTGTTGTAATTAAAGACAGGCCGCATTTGAACGAGACGGCCCTGATCTTTAACATATATGATAATAGTCAATAGAGCTGACAAAAATAAATGAAAATTAAAATTGAAATTAGAAGACTGACCTGAAGGCCACCGAACATCGCTCGAGGGGGATCAAACGTTGTATTGCAAGTGATTTCGAATATAGAGTTTAATGCACAACCTGTTGTTTCTATGCCAAAAGGGTATGGTACTGTCACGTTTCCGCATTTGTTTGGACATCCGAGTTTGGTGATATTAGGACCTCTAAGTATAGAGTGAGTATCGACCGCGGTGGAAGTGGTTGTGCCGGAATCCTGAGATGCAACGAACGTCGTCGTCGTAACAAACGCTATGCTGCAAATGCAGAGAAAAACAAAGGAAAGATGCATGTTGCTACTTAATTTCTTACGGTGTGCTAGATAAATGAACTAAGTATTAGGGCCATCTTATATTGCAAATTTTGTCGAGAGAATATATTACTCCCTCCATCCATCCCTAAATGGTTATCACATTTTGATTTTTGATGATCAACAAAATATGATTTAAAACGTAAATATCTATTATTTTACATGCAAAAAAATTATAAAAAGTTGATATTTCAAAAATATATATTGAGACAATAATCTAACAAGGTCCCACAAGGCTATATTTTTTCATATTGTTTAATGGAATTCATGGTAGAATTTTGTAATATTTGACCAACAAAAGTCAAAATGTAACAATATTTTAGTGACTGAGGGAGTATAATAATGTCCGAATGTATATAGTTTATTGAGTGGTAATCTACATGGTGATTGAGTTGGAAATACTTAGACATCATAAGTTCGAATTCATGTAGAAACAATATTTTGATAAAATAACGAACGGGTTGCAACTCGTACTCGTATGAATATAAAAATAAAACTGTATTTATCAATAAAAACTAAATAGGAGAGAATGTATAGTAATGTAATGTCATAGGAAGCAATCAATTTTATGCTACAGTAGTTGGGAGAATGTCACACATGGCGCAAGGTCCCAATCATCAGTAATACTCAAATGGTGAACAAAAGAAAATCGACTGAATTATAAGTGCATCTTTAGTAGTAGCCTAGTAGGTCAGTCAACAAGCAAACACATTATTCCATGCATATATGCATTACATAAACAAATTAATTATTTGATAAGAAATTTGTATAAGTTTATTGATATGCTCCATACAATAAGGTCAACGTTATACTGCATTACATAAACAAATTAATAAATTAAACAATAATAAACAACGTAACACGGTAGATGAGACACTAGTAATGGAACATCATTAATTACATGCATATACGTGCTAATTATTATATTATCGCAAAATTATACTGTTACAAATACATCTTTTATTACTTTATATGACAATAATTGTGTTACACTCATTAAAATGATGAGCTTGTATGACACTTTTATATTTTAAATAACTTTAAAATAAATAAGATAAATAAAACATTACAGTTTTACCAAAATATACAATAGATATTATATAAAATATACTAATGATATGATTCATATGAAATAATCATTATATTGTGGAAGTCAACATCAGGAAAAAAAATGTCAAGTTGGCTTATAAAAGGAAACAAATATGTACCGTAACTTCTTACCGCGTAATTGCAAGCACAACCACACGACATGATAAGTCGATAATTGAATTTTGACTTTGGACCAACCGATGTTTGACATTATCATCACAAGGCACCAAATTTATTCTTTTTTTTCTTTTCATTTCTGTAAATTAGCGATGAGGTGAGTATCGAACCCAGGACCTTCTGGTCACTAGCAAGTAGGCCTGTATTCGAGCCGAGTATCTGAAGATTTGATTCGGCTCATTCGTTTTGGAATTCGAATCGAATCGAGCCGAATATCTTCCGAATACCAAAAATGAAGGCTCGATTCTATGTTTGATTTCTCGAATCGAATGCGAATCGGGTTTTTTCGAGCCGAATATCCCGAGCCCTCGAGCTTTTGAGTGCCTAATTAAATCTAAAATCTAAACTGAGTACCTAATTAAACCAAAAAATTAATTAAATACATAACTGATTGGAGATGCATCAACATTAAATCTTCAATTGAAAACAAGCAAGTGGATGATGAGATGGATGGGGTTAGAGTTTGAGGTTCTTGTTTTCACCGTTTCACGCCATGGGATTACACCCATGATTAATGAAGATATATATGATTGGTGGTGCCTCCAAGAATTTATTGTATAAATATAAAAGGGTAGGCCGAGCCGAGCTGTTCGAGCTATTCGGCTCGTTTGGTCGAACATCGAAAGTGAGGGCTCGATTCTATGTTTGATTTCTCGAATCGAGTCAACAACCGAGCTTTTCGAGCTTCTCGGCTCATTAACATGCCTACTAGCAAGAGTATTTTCCATTAGGCTATCCGATTAACTCAAATTTATTCTTATACTTACAAAACTTGATTTTGCCGAAATGCCCAACTTTAACATGGTATTTTCATTAGGGCACATGTTAAGTCATACGGACGAAACCACAATAAAATATAAGGGGATAAAATTTAAAAAATTAAAATTGAGGTGCATATTTCACAAAATTTAAATTGAAAATTCGGAAAAACAAAGAAGAAAAGAAGGTGAAGGTAATGGAACCCTGCCCACCTATTTGAGAGTACATTTGTTTACCAACTATTTTACAAATTCTTTTCCATATTTCTAATGTAACTATATTATATATGCCTAATACTCATAAATCCTATTGATTCTGTCCCTGTGTTAAGAGATATTGACAAAGCGAATTAGTTGATAGAAACTTTGCATTTGACCTTATTTGCTTTTAGTGTTCTATTCTATTTCCATTTTTATTTCTTGACATGCAACCTAAGAGACATTTTAGAAAAACTGTGTCTCGAAATTTGTTATACTGCGATAAAAATTTGTTCGACTACGCAGTCTTATCTTTAATAACAATTCGTTCGATTTGATTGTTCGGCTCGGCTCAATTTGATTGTATTTCCAAACGAATACTTTCATCTAGAACGTCTTCGATTTGTGTAGTGGTATATATTCAACTCTTGCCGTGCTGGCATTTAGTAGAGTAACGGATTTGGACTTGGTCGAATGTCTTCAATAATTCATAAGATATACTCCGGATCCCTAAGAGTTTACCTTGACTTTATATTTTATGATTAAAGCACCTAAGCAATTCGAGTTCAGTCAATCATTTAGAATTTGATATTAAATGCACTTAATTTAGAGACAATCTAGGTTAGTGATAGAGCTGAGTAGTCAAATGATTAAAGAATTTTATTTCCAACTAACATTATGCAAATATATAATTCAGCATATATGTGGTAAAAAGGTTTAGACCTAGAGACTAGTTTGATTTAGATTGTTTTTAATTAATTGTGCTATAATAATAAGTAATTCATTTGTTTTAGCGAACCTAATGTTAAAAAGATGATAGGGTCATCTTATCTCCCCATATACTCCTCCACTTGGGTACATGAAATTTGACTCAACTGAAAATGGGACCGGAGAATAGGCGAATCTAGAGTTAATTGCTGAAATAGTCTCAGTAAGTGGGGGTCTGGTGCACTTTGGTCCCCGAAATCAGCACTGTTGCGGAAATTGTCCCTGAAAATGTGTATATTGGTGCAATTTGGTACCATTCCGTTGGCTCCGTTAAATTTAAGCGTAAATAGCAATTTTTGGGGCAAAAAAAAAATTTATAACTTAATAGCCCCATTTGAGGCCTCAAAATGTAAATAAAAAAAGTTAAAGGCAAAAGTAACAATTAAATACATTAGAAATCAGTTGAGTTTAATCATATTTGTATCATCAAAAGTTCTTCTAACACTCTAAAACAACCGGATAAAAATTCTCCAACGACGACTAAGTTATAAAAAGTTTTGTTTTTGCCCCAAAAATTGCTATTCACGCTTAAATTTAACGGAGCTAACGAATGGGGACCAAATTGCACCAATATACACACTTTCAATGACCATTTCCGCAACAGTGCCACTTTCGAGGACCAAAGTGCACCAGACCCTTACTTACTGGGACCATTCCGGCAATTAACTCGCGAATCTACAATGATATTACTCTGGTTGCCAAATTTATCGAACTTTCTTACAAAAAGAGATGTAATTTTTTTATACAATACATAATTAGATATCCATACAATCTAAGTGACACTAGATTACATTTGTTTCGTCTAGACTTTAAACTCTGAAAATGAGCTAATATATCATCATCATCTACAATACTAAATACAACTCGCTTTATAGAAGTAACAAGACAACCATTTAACGCATTGATCACCTATTCTACTTCTTAGCTTGATGCTTTTCGCGTGTTATCTAGTGGTGTGTTAGGTTATGTTTGAAAGTATATGTGTTGTATTGAAGAGAGTAAATGAATTAGATTAGATGTAAATTATATAAGGTATATTTCTTATTTAAAAAAAAATTAAGAAGGTTTTTCTTTTTTTAAATGAAAGGTCTCTAGTTGTCATGGCAACAAAGGCACAAGCTCTATCAGTCACTCAACTCGAGCTTGCTTTTTAACCACTTTAACATAAGGTTTGCTTTTTAAGAGAGTAAAACCGATGTTGCGAAAGCGACAATTATTTAACAATTAAATTCTTTACCAGTTGAGCTATGTCCCGAGAGCTTGGAGTACCTACTGTTGTGACTTGTGCCTATGTTTACATGCTCTTACCGTGTAAATAAACGGTGAAGGACATAAATGGTTGTTTGGATTGAGAACTAGCCAGTTGATTGATATGGGCATATGGCCATATGGGTCTTTAATATGGACTTAATATATACTAGTATCCATTTAAGGCCCTACAGTGTATAGCTAGGCCTGCCATGTGAAATTGATAGTTTTATGCTACAAATTGAACAATTTGCTCGAGTGCGAAGTTGCAACCAATAAATATTCCATTTTCCAGAATAAAAACAGGTACTAAACGAGTCCACAAAATGAAGTAATAAAGAGGTCTGTCCTTCAATGTTGAAGTCGATATCGAGTTAACGAGTCGAGTGCTCTGCAGTTTATCTTAGTTGTGAAACAGTAGGAAATGAGTCTAATATCAATACTGATGCTAGTGACGATAAAATGATTAACGAAGAAGTGAAGAACAGAAGAAAGCAATGTAAGATTGCGATTGAAGCTTATACCATATAATCTCTCTTGTGGAGAAATGATAACTGATGGTAGAAGTTTTTGTCCCACATCATTTTCTAGTGAAAGCATTGTGTTAAGCCTGCTTATAAAATAAGAAGCTAGTATGACTATAAAATTCACGCAGCCATGCGGTGCACACAAAGCGAACTATTCTTTCGCCTTTTACTAAAGAATACCGTGTGTTCGCCACATTCAATGGCATACGCCTATTTTTGGAGGGTTAATCCTTTGGATTAGTCTCACTAAATCAAGTTCAAAATATACGTTACTTATTCTACATTTCTTAGAACATTAGTCCTGCTAATTCAAGTTTGAAATCCAATACTTTGTGCCATTTTACTTGCTCTCCACTTTTTAGTAGTATTAATATTTTTTGATCTTGATGAGGATGATGATCCGGATAAGATATCAACTTTCATAGCAAAACAATTTTTATTATACGAGCGTATATAACTATCGATGTTTATTGATCATCGGAACAAGAATTAGCAGTACTCGACACCGATTTTTTTCATGTTTATTGCTTACTATTTTTCCTTGATCCATTTGATAAAACTAGTTAAATGATTACTTGAGCTACCACCATTACTAAGAGAGCCTATAACCTTTTGTTGCATATTCAAGGCTCTTTCTTTGAAAGATTTATCAGACAATAGTTGATCCACTTTATTCTTGATTTCATCTCTTCTGATAATACCACTTTCATCTTTTTTGAAGTCCAACCCAACTTTCCATTCATCACAAATGTATGTCTGGTTGAAGAATTGGTCTCCAAAGTAAGGCCAAGTGAGAAACGGCACCCCATTGCTTATTCCCTCCAACGTCGAATTCCAACCGCAATGGCTTAGGAAGCAAGCAATGGATGGATGTTGTAGGACTTGCTGTTGAGGTGCCCACCCCACGAGGCGCCCTCGGGCTTGGATCCCCTCCCTGAAGCCCTCCGGGTAGGCGTTGTCAGTGTTGTCGGTTATATCAGGCCGGACTACCCAGAGGAATGGTCTGTTTGTAAGCTCAAGGCCTAATGCCAATTCTTGGAATTGAACCTCATCGAAAACAGTGAAACTGCCAAACGCAACATAAATCACTGATTGTGGTTCTTGCTGATCTAGCCAGGCTAGGCAATCTGGATCCTCTGGCCAGAAACTTCCAGCTGGTTTGCCTAGCCGGTTGCTCGCCAGTAATGGCCCGATAGGAACTGCATTCGTCATATATTCAAAAGTTGCAGGCTCCAACTCATAGGCTGAGTTGCAAATTACCCATTCGGCATATTTCACTTCTTCATTGCTTCTGGAAAATACATGAAATAAGACTCTGTCTGTAGCCTCATCTCCCATACAGGTCCATACAAATTTTCCAGTGTCCATTTGGGGCATGTTTGGCGATAACTTCATCATCTGGTTCTTGACCAATGTTCCTGAAAGAATAAAAATGTTATCAATAAGATCGAGTCCAAGATCTTATACATTTACCGAGAAGGTTGAGTCTTTAGTACTATTTGCTTGTGAAACATCTTCTTAGTAGAGTATCGCTAAGAGTCTAGGATCTTATATATTAACCGAGAAGGTTTAAGTTTAATAACGTGATACAGAGTTCTTGAGTAAGTATTCTCACCATCATTGTTTATTATCCCATCTTGAATCAGCTTAGGGATGCTGAATTGCAGAGCCAAGGATATTGATGCTGCAGACCAAAACGCGACTCGTCTCAATCCCATCTTCTCTGCAACTTTAAGAGCAAATCCCACGTTCTCATCAGCAATTACACACGAAATTTTATGTCCTCCTGATTCATTTATCTTGGTAATTAGAGATTCCAGGTTCGATGGAATGACATTTTCGATTGCTACACACAATTTCGCCAGGTTGTTTCTGTCTTCCCAAGGCTCTAATCCATCCGGAACTGCAACGAGATCGACCATGTTTAAGTCGTGTGTGTCTGATAATGCTTTTACAACTCTAGGATGAGTGAACTCTGTGTTGACGAAGGTGGTTTTTATGCCGTGTTTGGCCAAGTGAAGAGCGAGCTCCATTAGGGGGATTACATGACCTTGTGCTGGAAATGGTATTGCAAGAATATGTGGGATGCTCATTTTTCTCCCTTCAGCTAATCAATCAATGGTTTCTAGTGATTTGAAACACAAACTTTACCTCATTCACATATAGATGGGTGCATCGTAAAAGACATATTGTTAGTGATAATGCTACTAAAATATCATTTCCTCCAAATCGTTCTAGAAGCTTTCTAAGTATACAAAATAATATCCCAACCTTATCTTACAACTTGTACAAATATCTTTAAAAATCCCATATTATTTTAATGTGTTTTAATGTACAGTAGCACTTTAATGTGGGGATAACATATAGTTTCAATCAAGCCAGATCTATGGAATCTTGATGAAGTGTTTATATAAGTAGTTTATTTATTTAAGACTACCGACACTAGGTAATAATTGGAGTGAAAATACACTTATAAGTTTTTAAGGCAGGAACTAATTCGAGAGTATTGTCATGTCACATTTTCGCCATATTTATTCAACTAACAGGTGTATTTTATGACACATCTAACGCATAGAAGAAGATAGTTGATCAAGGAATTCAGCAAATTGACACCCTTGGGGCTATAAATACTCGAGACAAGGTCGAAAAGCCATAACCAATCAAGTGAGCAAAGCAACACTTATTACAAAGACTCGGGACAAGTAAGGTTATGCGAGGACAACTCTCGAATCTTCGTCATTGTTATTTTGTTCATTTGCTAGGGTTCAAATGTACATTGCAACATTGCCCAGCTTGCCACGTCCCATCTCATTATAGCTTGTTCTTAAAAGACTGCAAAAGGAGATGAGAATATTACATGTTTTCCACACAAATTACCAATTAAAACTAACTGAAGCTAGCCTCCATGTTTCAAAATCTAACCTCCATGTTCTGTGCAAGATCCTTCACCTGCTCGGCAATTTCTTTCTGCTTCTTGGCAGCTGCATCAAGAGTGTTCACCTTAATACAAAGCTAATCTCCATCTATTATTTATGTCTTTTTGTATGAGAAACATCACAATTAAACAGCAGGCTAGGCTCATTGGGTCAAAAGCTAATCTCAATCTATTAATTATGTCTTTTTTACAGGTTCGGGGGTTGGGGCTTGGGTGTCAAGAATACAAAAAATCTCTAGTAGAAGAAATCAAGAACAACAAACTCGTACCAAGAACACAAACCAAACCACCTCTTTCCATATATTCAAATGCATGTTTCCACTATATCAAATTACAGTTACCCATCATATATTGTATGAATTCAATGACATTACACATACAAACCACGTGCCGAATCTGGCATAAAGAGAAGGCAGAGTTCCATCGGACTCACTCACGGAAACAACAATGAAGAAGCATATACCTGTATTGGCTATTTCGTCGATTCTCTTTGATGACCTTACAGCAAATCTCTGGAAGGCAGGGCTGAAAATATTGACAAAACCGTGTTAGGAAATCTATAGAACAAATGTATTTACGAGGGATTAAACGGATAATCTAGAAGCCCACAAATCATTAGATATCTCCAAATGTTTCATAGTATTACTCATCAGGTAGTTACAATTGAAATTATAACCAAGCATCAAGCAATTATGGATATATCACTCTTCTGCAATTATCGTCACGCAAGTTTATATTTTGCGTAATATATGCAAAAATATTGTATCAAATGATAATACTATCAATGTGCTTCACTAATAACACGATCATTTCGATACTAAACAAAATATGTGCATCAATTAGGCATCAAATTTTGTTGCTGAAAACGATAAGTAGACAGAAAAAAAGAGTCACTTTTCCCAATTGAAAACATAGGCCTCAGACCACTACTTTTTTTCTTAATTGCAATCATATCTGCAATAATATCAATCAAATCGAGTCATCATTGGCAAACAAACTGAACCAGAAAAAAAAATCGTATTTTTTTCAGAAAATAACAAACAATAAATAAAGAAGACAAACTAAATACTTACCTATTAGCTAGACCATTGACAATAAGCTCATTAGCAACATACGAAAGAACCCTATGCAAGAAATTTCCTCCTCCAGCCATGATTTTCCCTTACTTCGATCTAAACAGATTAAAATAAAATGTGAAGGTACAACACAAATTAGCGAATGTACAGTTTTTTTTTTTTCCAATAATTAACAAGGTATAATATAGTTATTTATACAAGGAACAATCTATAGAAGCGCTGATTCGTAGAATTCGATCCAATTGAGAATTATGATTAGGGTTTGTGGAAGTTTCTAGATAAAAAGCTATTCAATTACTGGGTTCCAATCTATTGGGCCGGGAGGGGCCTTATGAATATGCTGCGAGAATAGTAAATTTAGGAGTGAAATTCCTATTCTGTCCCCCTTACTTGCAATTGTAGTAATTGAGAAAAGTTTGAATTGGGAGCAAAATGGTAATATCATATCTTAAGAACACTATTCTGTTGTGCCAATAATTGCCCGATTCATTGAAATAATCAGAATTATGATATAAATAATCTACCAATTTTTATTTATATAGATATAGCTAAGAAATATACTACTCCCTTCGTTTCACAATAGAAGGATTTTTCGTTTTCCGTGTCTAACTTTGATCAATAATAACTAATTACTTACAATATAAAAAATTATAAGAAGTTACTTTTATGAAAATACTCTTCAATATAAATTGATCGATATAAACTTTATATTTTTTGAACTAAAGAATAAAAAGTAATTGACAGTCAAAATTGGACACGCAAAAACGAAAACATCAATTAAAAAGAAATCAGGGAGCACTGTACTACTACGTGTATAGAAATTTTTTAACCGAGTATTAGAGTGACATTCATGTGTAAAATCCGTATATGTGATTCAATTGGACTAGCCTACTAGATTACGCTTGAAGGAGTTACTGAAATTAATTTTGATTACGCTTGACGAGTTACTGAAATTAATTTTAGTATAAATCTATCCACCGATTCTTCAACGATGGTATATCCTTTGATTAATTCATACATGAATGGTTGATACAATAGGGAGTACCAAAATTTGATTTGGAACCATGTCATGGCACCATATTAATCTTAATTATGAAACAAAAAGAAAACCACAAGGTTACATACTTACATCAGAATCAAAGGTGAAACAAAGTCAGAATACATAACTATCATATTCCATTTCAATTCCATTACATAGGGACCTCAGACTCAGTAGTGCATATTGAAAGTTATAGTGCCCTCTCTAATTTTCGTCGTTCCAGTCATCATTCTGTAATGGGAATAGGAGATTGTTACAATTACAAAGCCTTTGAGGAATATAGGAACTCCAGGATATCACAGGCGGCTGCGTTGGCTCAAGGCAGCCGGCTTGAAACTAGCAATACCAGTTATTTCTCTGCCAGTTACCAGTGTGTTGATGTCGTACGTGCCCTCATAAGAGTATATGGGCTCCAAGTCACAGAATGCCTGTAAAGTGATGGAACAACTTTCAGTTTTACAAGGATCTTGCGAGCAGACAATGCCTAGTTTCTTAGCAGCATATGATCTATGAAAATTCATGCAATTCCTTGTTGAGCAAACACTTGAAATCCTAAAGAACGAAAGCTACAAACCTTAGCAACGAGAAAATCAGCTAAGATCCCATTTCCACCAAGTAACTCTCTTCCAAGCGAAACAACCTCTCTTGCCTTTGAAGTAGTCCATGCCTGAAAACAATTTCTTTGTTTTAGTATTAACAGAAAGCGGCATATTATACTATATCATATGACAGAGGAAACCCATAGTACTTACTTTACCCAAGCTAGCATGACCAGGAGTCATTTTACCACTCTCGTACATCTTGCATAATCGCCAACCAACAAGAATCATTCCTTGTATGTTGCCCAACATCTGGACCAATTTCTGTTGGTTGATCTGGAAAGCTGCCAATGGAGCACCAAATTGTTTCCTCTCTTTCAGATACCTTTTAGTTTCACACAGAGATTAGATGAGGAACAAGCTACCAAGATGCAAATTGCAGGGAAAGTATAGTACACAACTCGATTGTAGCAAAAAGTACATTATTGCTTCCCAAATTTCAACATGTGTTGAACTCCAGCGGGCAAGTAATAATCTAGGTACTTTAGCAAAATCTTAACACCCTTACATACCTGTGACACATATCATATACCCCCATTGCAATACCAATAGGTTGCCAAGCAACCATGACACGTGATACAGCAAGAACCTGCATCCAGGGTTAGGTTTGTTCAGGAAAGTATCCAAAGAGGTAGACAGAAAAACAAATTGCAACAAATTTAGCAATAGAAAGGGCGTACAGGAAATAAAAGCTGAAGAAGTTCCATGTAACAAGAAAGACGACTTCAACACATTAAGTACAGAATTTGTTAAATAGATATCAGGCAGAGTTAACACTTAACACAAATTTAAATATAAAACCATCATTGCATATCATATGCAAGTTGTTTATACCTTACTTGTATCTTGAAATGAGTTTACACCAGGTAATCTATCCTCATCTGGTACAAAAACTCCCTTCATTACAATATCTCCATTTTGAACCATGCGTAGACCAATCTTATTCTCGATCTTGGTAGCTTGTAACCCAGGAGCATCCTTCTTTATAATGAATCTGCAAGCCCGGAATTACAGAAGTTAGCATCGACAATTAAGCAAGGTTAGTGATGGAAATATCCGCCTTGACCATAGGAGAATCTAGATCTTGATGATATATGTTAATCCCTCCCATTTTATTAGAAATGTTCGATTTGCACAATATTAAAGGAGGATTCAGAATCATCGCACATTGACATTTGTCATCCGTTCAACTTGCTCTAGTTTACTCACAGAGGGAACTTTTATTGGGGTTTCTCAAAAAGAAAAAACATTTCAAGAAAAAGGGACGGAGGGAGTAAACTTATTTGCTACATACCCTGAAAGGATCAGAAACAAAATAATTAGAATTCAATTAACATTACTATCCAGGAGAAGTGAGGTCAATTATCAAGAGGAACTTGAGGCTGTAGAGAAAGCTTGAATAAGGAAATGAAAATTCTCAAAATTGAGTGCTCGATTTACCCATTTATCTGGTTTGTGCCTGTATTCCTAGCAAAAATGACAAGCAAATCAGCAAATGTGCTGTTTCCTATCCAGCGCTTTTGCCCTTCAAGTATCCATCCTCCATCAACCTGCCTTAGAAAATGTAGATATATTATGAAGCAGCACATCTTACTTTGAACATATATATAAAAGCATCAGACCTTCCTTGCGGTTGTCTTCAAAGCACTAGCATCACTTCCATAATCAGGTTCAGTCAGACCCTAGTTTCCCAAATTCCAGTTATCTTATTAGTTGAATAGGGAGAAGATGGAATTAAATAGATTAAAGAAAACGGGCACATGTAAACATAATCTCACCCAACAAGCAATACTCTTGAGCTTGGCCAATGATGGTAAGTATTTCTGTTTATGTTCTTCTGACCCACAGAGTGCTATTCACAAAAATGTAATTTGAGAGGGGGCACATAAGGTTCACTACTTTTTACTAAACATGCGAAGGAGCACATAAGGTCTTGTGTGAAAAAAATTATGGAAATCTTAAAGCTAAGTAGCTAACCGATAGTGAGCATTGCCAATGAAGCATGCACCAAAATGAATGTAGAACAGCTTGCGTCAACTCTCGCAATTTCTGCTAAGGTTATTGCACTTGCAGTTATTGAGAGGCCAGGACATCCATAACCCTGACAGGCAGAGAACATCAGATTTCCCTGACTAATCTACCTTTCTATGCTGCAGTTAAATCTCAAAATCATCTATGAAAATACCTTAATAGTACCACCAACTACACCCAGTGAACCAAGTTTTGGAACAACTTCAAATGGGAATTCTGCTTTTTCCCAATACTGCACGAGAAAGTGTAAGTGATGATCATGCATTAAAGACGTAGGGAAAAGAGAATAAGAAAGGTATTACTAAGATTCACAATTAGCAGAGAACAGCTCAGAGTCAATTCAGTCGACAAGGTAGAATAATAAAAGAAATGTTACAAAAAGTTGTCAGCAGTACCTTCGCCATAACAGGAGCTACTTCTTTTTCCATGCAATTTCTTACTTTCATTTTAACGGCTTGCTCCTCAGAAGTTAATAAGTCATCCAATTGATAATAGTCCGATGCTGAAGTTTCAAAAGTAACAAGATGAGATCTCAATTATGAATGTCCCAAGTTATTAATCTCCCAGTCGCAGAACCTTAGTATAAAATAATCTGCAGTACTTACTGCAGGGAGGGAAGACAGAAGCTGGTGTTGCTTGTGGAAATGCAACAGAAATATCTAGAGCTGGCAAATCAAAGTAGGAGCTTTTCGCTTCCTTGTACATCTTTTCTGCATCACATATCAAATTATTTCACGATCATAAGCCACAAAATTAGATAAGCAGGATGTAGTCACATAAATGACAGAAATAAATCACAATAGGCTTTTTAACTATCACACATTGGTAGCTTGGTTACTCACCCTCTCGAAGACATGTTAATTTCGCAATTTGTAGTTGTATTATAGTTCTTATGGATATCATTCAACAATCAACAATCAAAATCACAAACTTCAACAATCAAGATTTAGAGGAACAATTAACATATACAATAAAGATGTTGTACCATTGTACCTCCATCCCTTCCCAACAAAAAATAACTAATAAGTAGTACGGAAAATAAAAAGTGCAACGGTGGATGGTATTTGTTCTTTCCAATAAAAAGACCATCCCTTAACTCCTTCACAAAATTGTCAGCCCATCACCATTTGAGCTAGAAGGCAACCACAAATTTAAAAACAAAATCAACCTCAACATGCTCTAGTGCCTCCAAGGAGGCTCCCGTCTAAGCGGGGTAGAAACACCAGATAGTAGTCAACCTTACCATGTATTAACATGGAGGCTGTTTTCGTGTTGACCCACGAGTGCAACACCAAAAAGAATTGAAAAAAGCAAAACAATCAATTTAATCATATAACTGTTTCTAATTGTCCTTTCTACACAAAGTTCTTAAACTTCAATCAACATGTATATCCCCTTTAATTATTTCTCTTAAAGTTCCAAACTTTGAGCAATGTAATTTAATTAATGCTTCCACAAGTTTGAATATCTCATACATAAAACCAAATTAAACACATACCAATATTCTCTAGCAAGATATTTACAAAAAAATACAAGG
Organism: Echium plantagineum; assembly: GCA_003412495.2. NCBI lineage: Eukaryota > Viridiplantae > Streptophyta > Magnoliopsida > Boraginales > Boraginaceae > Echium > Echium plantagineum. Next base: position 10,396,200 of record CM016567.1, on the reverse strand, counting down.
ATTACAAATATACTCTAATGTTGAGAAATTTGTATATTTATATGGAGAATACATGTACTTTACATACATATATGCATTTTTACATGTCAATTCCCGTCAACGTTGGTTATCCCCGATCGATGATGGTCAACTCCTCTATCAACTCGACCAACTTCAATGATTGACCGATCAACATTTAAAAAAGTTAGCACGAGTTAGCACTCTATTGAAGTTAGCGCAAGATCAAAAACTTAAAGGATTGTTCCGAAGTAGATTTAATCTATGGTGTGATATAAGATAAGTACCAAACCAATAAAATTAAACTCATACTTGTATTTTGACTTCATATATACTATATACTGAAAATTTAATGGCGTCCAAATTCAAGAATGTGATATCTACTGTAAACAACAAACTAGGAGGAAATAAACAGACTATAATTAAGTCGCAGACATACCTTGAGTTTCAGATGAAGGGGTTTTCATGGTTGAAATTAGTAAAAGGGGATAAATAAAAATCAAAGAAACAAATAGATATGATCAAATGAAAGTTGGTGAGGGAAAATATGAAGCGACTTATGGAGGGAATCGAGCTCAACCTAACCGGGAATAGCTGATTGTTTTTAATCGATCGGAACCGAACCGATCTAGGTTCCGCCTTTGAGGGAATTGAACGGATGTCGGTTTGGTATATGGGAGAACCGATAAAAAATCAAATCAATGACTAATTTTATGTAGAAAATATTTTTTTGTTAATTAGCGATGAATTATGTTCGAACCCATTACCTCTTACATGAAAGTTTGGGTCGGATGCCACTAGGCTATTGAGCCATCGGCAATTTTAGTAGAAAATATTAAGCTGAATAGAGGATAATTGGCAACAGGATTTGACATTGTTCATTATTGGTATGATATAATAATTATTAAGTAAATATCTTTTAAGCTAATAATATATAGATATATATATAATGAAACGGTGTGATGAATATGTATACGAATTTCGAAATTATTTCGTCAAACTTACATAAATTATATGTATATTTGAAACTTAATTATGAGTTACAGTTAAGACAAAATAATACTAATCAGTAATCACATTTAAATCTAAGTCCAAAAATAATAATATTAGCTGGAAACGAATAGACCCAAAATTTAGAGGCCAAAAGTGGGTTCAACTTTAGGTCCAAAACACAAGGCACAGACCCGAAACCTAATCGGAATCGAACCGATCTCGGTTCCATCTGCCATGGAACTGGTTAGGTCGGCTCGGTTCTTTTTTTTTTTGTCCAGCCCGACTGAATGTGCACATGCCTACTAGCACCTATAGTTGTGAGTGAGTCGGAAAGCTCGATTCGATAAGGAAGATTCGGCTCGCCGCTCTGCTCGAACCTTCGAACGTCGAGCAAAATATTGATATGCAGAGTTAGACGAGCCGAGCCTTCGAATCTATTCGGGTTGGTCATGTTAGATGATCACATGAGTCGTTGGGATCAGATTCATTTTGCCTCCTGCCCTCCTCTTAACTTCTCTCGCAACTCTCTGCCTCTCCACTTCTCTCTCAACTTGTTCTCAAGTCTCAATTTTTCGCAAGGACTCTTTGTATCTTTATCGTATGGGATGCCAAAATAAGGTCCTTCATCACATAATAATCCTATTCTTGCTTAGGGTACTCGATTTTGGTTTCGATTATGAGTTTGAATGTTCTAATTTTGATTGCGATTTTTGTTTGAATATTATATGTTGACCACTTGAATAAATATATTTTGAGTTCATTTTTGGGATGCATCTTATATGTTGACCGTTGACCACCCGATTTTATATTGATTTGGTCTATGTTTGGGTTTGGATGTTGTTTATATTAATGTTGACCACTTGAATAAATGTATTTTGGGTTCAATTTTTGAGATGCATGTTATATGTTGATCGTTTATTACTTGATTTTATACTGCTTTGGTCTCGATTTGGGTTTGATTGTTGTTTATCTGAATGTTGACCACTTGAATAAATGTATTTTGGGTTCTAACTCAGTGGACAAAAATAATTTACAATGATAATTTACAGTGTAAGTTCTAACTTAAAAAGGTCATACTGCATATAAATAGTCGGAAGCACGTTCGACAAATAGGTTCAGCTGGTGCTTAGTTGAATTATTTCCGAACTTGGATAATGTTTGTTTAGACACCAAAAGTGAATTGAGCATTCTAAAATTCAGTTTAACCCCAAAACTAACTTCTGATCGCGTGCGACTGTTAAAGTTTAACGAAGAAGTTAAATTGTAGACTAAAGTGTAATTTTTGTGCCATTATCGGAGATTAAACTACTATAGTGTCACTATCGGGAACGAAAGTATAATTTGATGCGACTATTAGGGCCTATGCTTAATTAATTTGTAACATTTTCGATTTCATACTTTTTCGTAGTATTTTAATTTTTGCCAATGTCATAACAACTTTTTTGTATCATTCTCAACTTTGGAGGAGTATTCCGATGCGAATGACCTTCGGTTCTTTATCTATACTTAAAAAAACTTTCCATTTCATGTATGAGATGAAGATGACAAAGAGTCATGATTTTTTAACCAAATAAATTAAGAGAAAAATTAGTAAGTGATTAAGAAAACATGTTAAGGAGAAAACATGCTAAGAAAATAAAAGTGGAGATGCGGGGTATCGATCCCCGTACCTCTCGCATGCTAAGCGAGCGCTCTACCATCTGAGCTACATCCCCATTGATGTTAAACTTAAAGTTAGAATCTTCTAATATAGAGCAAGTGCAATTCGATAAATCTACAAATAAATATATTTCTTAGTAACTAGTCTAACCTATAATGTTGGTATTATTTCCAACGAGTTCCGCATTAATATTCATGCTAAGCCAAAATAAAATATTTTCTCTTAAAAAACGTGTATATAATTCCTATTGCAATTACCAACTCCAATACAAAAGAAAAGTGAACAGCAAAAAGTGGAGCAGTTGCATCAACTTATAAAAGGCACCAACAAACAAATCAGTTATTCTATTCTCAAGATAATTATCTTTATCCATTCTTATAAGAATCCATTGTCCCTTTTCTTTAATAAAATGGATATATGTTCTTTCATTTCTTCATTTAATTGAAGGCTTAATTTCATATACGCACCTGAAATTTGATTATCTTTTTAAATAAATATATATAGTATTTTTTCTTATCATTTAGGTACCTAAGGTCATTTTTTACACTTAACTTTTGGGTTTTCTCATGTTTCAGCCATTTTTAGTTATTAAATATTTTATCAAAGGGCAAATTAGATAAAACACACATAAAACTAACCTACTCTACCAATAAACTAACTCAACTTCAAAAATCCTAACCCAACCTCATATATCTCAAAAATCAAACCTATACTATCTCAACCCTTCTTCATCTTCTTCAAACCCCCATTCCCCCTCGTCCACTTGCAGCCAATAGCTCTACCACCAACCCCACCCCTACAGCCCCCCGACCTAAACCACCAGCCCTCCATCCCCGCCTGCAACCCCCGCCAAATTTAGAAATGGGGGTTGATAAAAAAATAAAAAAATTTAGAAATGGTATTGTTTAAGATACCATTTTGTCTTTGATTTTTTTTGGATGGTCTGCTTTGTTATTATCGGATTGAAAATTCTTCTTTTTTACTAAATTTATGTTTCCTTTCTTACTTTCTATACCCACAGACTCATGCTATGAGCTTCAAGAAATAAAAATTGTCCACAAAGAGAAAATGCGAATCAGGCTGCTTCTTTACCGTCCTGGCGTTTTGGGAATGGGATGTTTGCACTGTTTTATCTTTTGGTCTTCTTCTTACTGCATTGAGTAGCCGAAAAGCTAAATCATGGAGATATGGATAATAGAGAGAAATAGGAGAAAGAAATGGAAGATCTTGTGAGATTAAAAATTCAATCGCATAAGATTGGAGTAGACAATATACCTTATGGTCCGTTTGGATTGGCGTGAATCACAGCGGAGAATAGAATCAAGGGGAATCAGGGAAAATATATTTTATTATTGTTTGGGTACCATGATTTTGAACTAGGGGAATCAAGGAGAATATATTTTAATATTTAATATTGTATTCTCCTTGATTCCCCTTGGATTTGGAGGGGAATGAGGGGTAATGGGGGTCATGGGTAAAAAATTATTAGGTTCCCAAACACACAAAAAAAACTAAATTCTCCTTGATTCCCCTTGATTCACCCCAATCCAAACAGACCATTAATATCCAAGGCTTCTAGCCTAGTGGTACTGGGCCTGAGCCTCTTTCCATGAGGTCTCGAGTTCGATTCTCGCAGAGGAGTATTTTTAAACATACTTCCTCTGCTTTCGTGGCTGCCTTTGCAGTGTTTTCGTGCAGCATTTTCAGCACCCACTCTGTGGGATTCCAGGCGTTTCGGCGATTTCCAGCACCCACTCTGTGGGATTTCCGGGCGTTTCAAGTCAACTTCGGGGACGGACTCACATCCAAGAAGCGAAGTTTCAGCATTACGTGAATTGGAGCACATCCAGGACGCGGATGTTCATTACAACAGCAATCAGAGAAGATGAAGCTGTTTATTTGGAGCTTAGACTCCCACTTGGTTAATTTAGATTTGTAATGTATTTCCTATCGCATGAGTATTTGTAACTTCTATCGTCTGGAAAAAAAAAAACAGACCATTAATGACAATCCAAACAAGCACCATAAATGGGACACCATAATCAGCAATAAATCCAAACAAGCATCGTGAACAACTATGCCTAAATGTTTTTTTTTATAGTGGCACCTGAACTATTGTCGATTTTTTTTCCTCCAAAAAGTTATATTTTCGATATGACTAACTTGTTCTGGGTGAAGTAATTTTTGAAATCGAAATATTTGAAAATAGCTGAAAAATGAGAAAATCGAAAGTTTAAGTGCCAAAAATGACCTTAAGTGCCTAGATGGTGAAAAAATACTACAAGTACCTATTTGAAAAGATAATCAGAGTTCAGGTGCCTATATAAAATTAAGCCAATTAAATAACGATAGTTGGAGTAGATACGCGAGTATGTTCCCCTAAGCAAAAAATAAATGCATTAATGGGAATTGTTTTACCTAATGATAATGAAAAAGATTTAATAATTAGCTATATATTTTTATCAATAGTATGAGTGATGAATTGTAATAATTGGCATTATGCGTCTCTTACAATTAAAGTCATTAAGAGAATAAATCTGAATATAAATTATAATTATTTTCGTGAGAATTATTATTTAAAACTTTATATACTATCTATTGTGCGAATAAATATTATGCAAATTAATATTTTATTTAATTGGTGATTGATCAAAAGGTTGCTAGAGCTAATTGTCGACATGGTCCCAAATAGTGAGAGGGGATCGACCTTGGTCAAGATAGTTGGATTGTTTAAACTAGGTCCCAAATATTGAAAAATGTGTTGTAGTTTGGTCCCACAAATAGGAGTTTTGTTAGCTTTTCATGGCCAAACGTTGTTTGGCATTATTTATAAGGCAAAGTTCTAATTTTACAAAGTTTCCACCCATATTATTACAATCAATTTTGATTTTGCCTTAATTCCATGATTTTTTAACTCCTATTTTGACAATTCAAACTCTTTTCAACCCCTTTAATAATGTAATACATAATTTGGAAAATTATAATTTTGGACAAATATCATTTTCAAATGTAAAATTGTAATAAATATTTTGTCAAAAGTACACTCATTTAAGCTCCAATCAAGATGCAAGAAGAAAAGCAACCTAAAGGTTTTATCAACTTTGACTACTATAATTCACCGAACATATTAAATATATATAAAGCATATGTATAAAATAAATGTGAAAAGAAATAATTATTACGTGCAACACACGTATCAAAGAGATAAAATATATAATAGTGTTATTATTAAATAATAATACTTATAAATTTGTGAATAGATTAGTGTTTCTTTCAGTTTTTATGAAGACTATTTTACCCTTTTCACATGAACCTCTCGTTCAAAATTGAGTTCAAGCGGTACAAGTGGTTCACGCATGCTATGACTTGACCCCCTCAAGTATTAATATATTCTCAACATAAGAAGTTATGTTCTATAATACTTATCCAATAAAGAGATATAAGATCAAACCAAATTATTATATTTCATCATTGATATAATATTATCTTCATATAAATTCATATGTCAAATAGTCTATTAAACTTGTTACATTTTTTGAAGTTTGGTAAATACCAACATGATGAAATGAATACACAATGACTTAGTCATTCGATCCCATAACAAATTAATCTTATTATTGTTAGATATATAATTTAGCACTGACGATTGCAGTCTCCCAAGCAGGACTTTAGAGCATATTTGCCTTCTTCAACAACTGTAAGATCGAACAAATTATAAATATCAAAGTACAAGATACACAAAATATTTTCATGAGATGAAAAGAATATAACAGAAATGTTGTGCATAACTTTGAAAAAATAAGTATTTTTTTTATTTTCTAAGAAATTGAGAGGGTTGAACTTTCTTTGACTATAAATCGTACCTTTTTCTGCGGAACACTTTCGTAGAGCACAATCAGCAAAACAATCATCATTGTTGAAAGATTCAGTTTCAAAATGAATAAATTTGCATTTAACGGTACAAATTGCAATACATGCTGGATTTCTTGTAGCAAGGCATGTGGCTAGAACACATTTACCAAGACACTTAGTAAAATGACTACCCTCAACTGTTGCATGGAATGAGAATAAAACCAACATTACTAGAATGCCAACTCCATTAATTATTCTTTTTCCCTCCATGTCAACTTTAAGAACTATACTACTATTAAAAATGTTAAAGAATATATTTTTCTTTGAAATGTAGATGAGTATTCTATCAAATTAGATAAGAATATTTATAGTTGTAGCTTAGGAAAAATATATTGACTTAATTATACTCCGTTGATTTTAATTTATTTTAAAATTGTATATTATTATAGCAACGTTGCTACATAAATCCAAATTAAATTATGATGAAAATAATATTCTTTATTTAGATTGTATATGTAAATTCCAAATTAATTATGATTGAAATAATATTCTTTATTCTGATTACATGCACCATGTCCTCCCTTTAACATTCTTTATTTAGAGCACATACATAAATTTCAAATTAAATATGATTGAAATAATATACTTTATTAGGATCACATCATATCCTCCCTTAGACAATCAACAACATGAGACAATTCATAAAACAATTATCATTTATTTAATCATATCAACATAATCAAATATATGCATTTTCTTTTATACTCTACAACATGAAATAATTAAGTAATAATCAATTTATTTTCTCTTTCCTTCATATCACTAATACATCATCAATACATATAATTTTGAAAAATATGATAAAAATTATTACCCAAATTATACATATAACTTTTTCTTGGTGTACATTCCTTAGCCGACATACATTTCTAAGAGATTATATTATAGATATATTTAGAATATAATCTCCAGATTTGTAACAATTATCAAAATTTGCACTTGTGCATTTTTATAGATTAATTTCAATTTATATTTTTTCATTTTGACTTTTTCCCATTATTAGTTAATAATATTTGTGTTTTTTTCATATTAGTATTATCAAGATGGGAGGAAGATACAAAAGCTTATGTCACTTACAACTTGAAATTTTGAAAAATTAGAAAGGATTGAATTAATTGGAACCGTAGCTCATGGGGAATGATGTAGAAATAATATAAGTAGTAAAGAAAATAATGATTGTTGAAAAATAATCTATAATATTTATAAAAGTGTAAATAGATTAGTGTTTCTTTCACTTTTTGTGAAGATTATTTTATCCCTCTCACATAAATTTTATCACATACACATATTAATTATGAATTTTTTTTTTCATTAAGCTACTTATAAGGACCTTGAAATTCATAATTAATCATAGTAAAGAAAACAATGATTATTGAAAAATAAAATCAGCAATCAATCATAATTATTGATTTATAATCTATACTCTATGCTACTTTAGAAAAGTGTAAGTGTGTGAGTGTTTGTTCTTTTTTTGGGATAGAAATATTTTACCTCTTCCACATGAATCTAATTACAATGCACATATTAACTATGACGAATATTTTTATCAAGTTAATTATAAATAACCTTGATATTCATAACTAATCATATAAAGAGAAAATTGATTGCTGAAAAATTAAATAATTAAAAATAATTATAGTTAGAAAAATTGAAAAAAATATTTCAAATAAAGCACCTATTAATCATGAAAATGTATATTTAATGAGTTATTTATAAAAATTCATAACTAATCAAAGTATTGAAAATAGTAGTTGTTGAAAAATAAAATAACTAAAATAATTTTAGTTAAGATTATTAAAATAAATCATTTCAAAAAGCACCTACTAATGAAAAGTAATTAATAACTAATGAGAAATAAGAAAATAATGAATGATAAATAGTAGGGCAAATGACACGGGACATCACTAACGTTTGATTTATCTACCACATTTACCATTGACGTTCACTTTCGTGCCAAAGACATCACTCATGTTCCAATACTACTCAACCCGTCTACTTTTCGCAAATTTTGTTGAAATCGCATTTTTAAGCACAAAAGTTAGAAGGGTAATTTAGTCACAACACTTCAAATTATCAGTAACTACTTCTAAATGTTATATTTCCCCCCCTAATTGGCCATCAATTGAAGCTTTCGAGAGCCACATGTCCAATTTTTGAAAATCCCCAAAATTTAACAAAGATAATCTTGAAAAGATGCAATTTTAAAAACGAAACATGTATAATTTTAAGTGTCGTGACTAAATTTCCCTTAGAACTTTTGTGCTTAAAATTGCGATTTCAGCAAAATTGGCGAAAAGTAGACGGGTTGAGTAGTATTGGAAAATGAGTGATGTCCTTGGCACGAAAGTGATTGTCAGTGGTAAATGTGGTAATAAATCAAACGTTAGTGATGTCCAGTGTCATTTGCCCTAAATAGTAAAACTGTATTTAACTTCAAAACACCTACTAATCATGAAAAGTAATAATCATTTCAAAACCCCTATTAACACATATATGTAAATTATCTTAAAATAAAATCTAACCATCATTATCATAATTTTTTACTTCGTGAGTATTGTATATAAAAATAAGAGAATTTTTATTCGTACTAAATAAATAAACTCACAAAATAAAAAATAAAATAAAAAAACTCAAATTAGATGAAGTTAACATTTCATTTTTTTAATATTTTTATATCCTTATTTATTGTGTTAATTTAGAATGGTAATAAACGACTGTAATAATACTAAGCAATGATTAGATTCTTCCCTTTTAAATAGTTCTTTCAATATTTCTTTTTCGAATTATATTATATATGATTATTCATTTAAATTTTTACTATGTGCAACACATGTGACACGTTACTGGTAATACAGAAATGCTTATTAAAATGTTAGTGTTTCTTCTCAATTTTGTGAAGACTAAACTACCCTCTTAAATACGACTTATTTGATGTCACTCAATAATTATAAACATTTTAGTTAAGATTATACTAAAATGAATTATTTCAAAATACCTACTAATCACGAAAATTAATAACATCTAAGGAAATATGCCAAAACACATTAATGGATGTGTAAGGAAATATGTCAAAACAATAAATATTGTATACAATTTTAAATCTCAAACTCAGCATGATAGAAATTACTATCATAACTATCAAATAACAGTTTTCATATCTTTAAAGTTGGTTTGAATTAAACAAATTCAATTTGCTACTAACTATTAAAATATTTTGCTCAAAAAATATAAAAGACAACATGTATGTACTGAAAGAAAATTAAATTATAATTTTCATATCAACTTTACGAAAACAAGAATATTTGTAATAAATATATATAGAAAAAACATATGCCTAAAATAAAATATTCCAAGAAATATTTACTACAGGCAACGCGCGTTCAAATTACTAGTAATTGTGAAAAATATTTCAAGTAGTAAAATAATTTTAGTTAAGATTATTAAAATAAATCATTTCAAAACACCTACTAATCATAAAAAGTAGTAATTAATGAGAAATAAGAAAATAATGAATGTTAAATAGTACTCCCTCCAATTTCAAAATAATGTCTTTCGGGGTCATTGAAGTTTAAGATAGGTTTACTATGAGAACACTACACATACAAATAATTTCTATAGGAGTGAAATTATCATTTTGCCCCTTAATCAACTTTCCTCGAACATTACACTTATAAATAGAGGAGCGATATAGTCATTTTATTATCATAAGAAATATTATTTAACACTATCTGGGTGAGTGTATACTGTATAACAATACGGGTTTACTATAAAAGATACCAAACATGCCATCTCAAGCGCGACCACAAGAGGTGACAATTATTTAGGGATGGAGGTAGTATTAATTAGTGAAACATTTGTTTTTAATTTGACCAAACTATATGATGATATGTCTCTCAAAATTCATTTATAACTGAGTTAATCGAATAACCTAGTAGAAAAATCTATCTCTATAAATCTTTAACAAAAAGGTTTTGGATTGATTCGAAATTCAACTCACCGCTAATCTACAACAACAACAAAAAGTTCATTTGTAACCGTAATATAGTTGAAGGCAAACAAAGCTCTGAGGTGTGACGAGTGATCACTATCAGCAGCGACACATCCTAAGCACAGTCAAACCAAAAATCTTCCAAAAACATAAACAAATAAAACCAAACATTCCTTCAAACTCTCATAATTCATTCAGATTAACATCTAATCATCATTATTATGTTTGCTAAGCGCCTTTTTCAGAAGGCCATTAATCATCATCATCATCATCATCATCATACTCAGCAGGTTCCAATTTTTTGGCAATTATGATAAATTTTTCATAGTTTAGCTCTAATTAGCACTTATTAATTCATCTGTACATTTAATATCGATTATCACATGATTTACTTGTTTCGTTACGAAAATGATCAATATTTGTGTTCATGTTATACTCTCTTCATTACTAAAATATCATCAAGCTTCGAGTTTAAGTTTTGATGGTTGAGTTTTTATTTCAATATCGAATATTTGTGAACATTTAGTATTCAGTAACATATTTTGTAAAGAAATGTATTAGAATCTAGTATTTCCAACTCATTTCATATTAACATGATATTAGCATGATCGATTATGATTGGAATTGAAGTTTTGTATGTCCGAGTTATGGCCCGCGAAGTTTGTTAGTTTGGTCATTGAAAAAGAAACTTGACAACCTTTATGGGATGGAGGGAGTATAACATTTGGTATGGATAAACTAGTATTTTCAACATAAAATATAGATAAAAACTTAATATGATAGTTTTCGTTAGAATCAAAGTTTTGTGACAACTGAAGAAGCGAAGTTGTTACTTTTGACCATTCAAATCAAACTTTTTGTAAAAAAAGAAAATTCTATTTTGGGTGAAGGGAGTATTGATTTATTCTGAATTCAGCAGAATTTGAGCGATGGTTTGACGTCAGAAGACTTGGATGTGAGGATCATAACGCATTATGGAATTCCATCGACATCTTCAATTCTTTGTTTTGATCCAATTCAAAGCCTATTGGCTGTTGGAACATTGTAAGTAAATCTTGTTCTTTAAGCATTTGAATTGTCAATTTGGAGACTAGGAACTAGAGGTGTTATGTGTTGATTTTTAGGATCATGTTGAAGAATTGTTCATTTATATGGATGCGATTGCTTGCAGGGATGGGAGAATAAAAGTGATAGGTGGTGATAATATTGAAGGGCTTCTCATCTCCCCCAAGCAACAGCCTTATAAATTTTTGGAGGTCGGTCGATGATGTTTAAATTTGTTAATGTGTTTTGTTTGTTAATTTGTTACGGACAGAGTAGGAAATTTGCTTTTTTCTAGTGTGTCATAATGGAGGCTAAGTTTGATAGATTTACATCCTATGGCATTCTGGAGAAGATTTCTGTAAATGTAAACGCATAAGTTTGAGATTCTGGGTAAAGTTTCTCAGTTCTTTTTGTCAGTTTTAGTTGAAAAAGAAGTGTGTACTTTGGTACCATGTTGAATGTAAGAAGCGTTGATGATCTTACAAGTCCAAGGTCAGTTTTGCAATCTTCTTCTGCATTTGATTATCTATGTGCTCGAAGCATAGGGGTGCCTTAGAGTCTGTCAGGATCAAATCATAATTCGAAAGTCACTAAAACGAACGCAGGTCCGTAAATAATTGACCAATGAAGAAATGAGATATATCTCTGTTTGCCTCCCAACAAATTCCTGGTAATTAATGCACTCTTAGAATGCAATTGTTAAGAGATAATGTCTTATGGACTTCAGTATTTTATGTTGATGGAGTTTCACATTTTGAACTCGACTTTTGCATTCACTTAATTGGGTAAGAGAGTTTATTTTTGGTGATGCATACAACTGTCAAATAATTTTATGTACTGGCTGCAGTTTAAAAAATGATTGCTGTGTTAATGTTTTTTGTGCTCTTTTTCAACTCGTATTCTGCATCATCTTTCACTTCTCAATTTTTTCTCCCAAGAGAATTATTTGCTCATAGAATTCCTAATTGTGCAGTTTCTACAGAATCAAGGTTACTTGATAAGCATAACAAATGACAATGAAATACAGGTATCATTATCTTGTGAATCTTTTTCCTAATTCCATTAACTTTTGAGCAATCTTGAACTACTACGTTTCATTTGGATTTAGAGAAACAACATGAAAGTAGCTCAAATGCAGTCAATTTATTCACCCTTCTACCCTCTATTTTATGATTGTTGTTTAATGTACATTAGTCTTGAAGTTACTCTTCATGTTTAGAATAACAAAGTTCACATCACTTAATTCAAGATCCTTGATCATGGATGTTCCATGCTCGGTTGGACTTGCTGATCAGAAACTAAAAAACTTGAGGGGTGGCCAGTTAGGAGGAAGAGTAGCTCCTCACTTGGATCCTTCATACATATAGACTAAAGAGATTTTCCATATAAGCCATGTGATGCTTTCTCACCGAAACCCTTGGTGAACATCACAAATATTCCACTGCTATTTTCACGGTAGAAATATTACTTCATCTAGACATTTTCTAGTGAATGGGGAGTCGAAGTGTCAAATTTCCCTGCTTCTAAGCATTATGAAATGCATATTAAATATTTTAGGCAGAACTGCAGAAGTATTATAAATAGTTGCAGCTTATCCATATATCCTGGCATCGTTTCTATTACAGGATTCTGTTGAGATTGCCACTTTTAACATTTATTAACAGTAGTCAGCTTCTGGAGGGAAAATATTGATAAGACATGCCGTTGATTTTCAATTAAAAGAGCTCAGGTACCTCTTCTAATCATCTTTCCAACATGCAGGTTTGGAGCATGAGAAGCAGGTGCATATGTTCCATCATACAGTGGGAATCCAATGTGACAGCTTTCTCTATGCTTACAGGCTCCTATTTTATGTATGCCACTAACAACCGTTGGTGTTCAATACTTCAATATTCCACTTTTAATAAAGCCATGAATAAATCATTTTGTTTATAATTTTCGTAGGTATGTTGGGGATGAGCATGGAGTACTATCAGTATTAAAGTTCGATACTGAAAATGAAGAGCTTTTGCAATTACCATATTACATATCTTTTAGCTCTCTAGCAGGTGATTATCATCTATTGATGGAGCATAATATGTATACCACTTTACCAGGATCTGTGCACCGTCATTTTTTCATCTAGCATAACATGGTTATTGGCTTTAATCATCTATCATGAATAAAACTTGGTCTGATGTAGTCTTATGGCTATGTTGCTATGGTTCTTTATCGGGATCCCTAGTTAGGTATTGTTTTTGGTACAGGAGTGGTATAAACTTACACCTTCGCTGGATGTTATTTCACAGAGTCAGCAGGGATCTCAATTTCTAACCCACAGCCTATAGTTGGAGTTCTTCCCCAACCTTGTTCTCCTGGGAGCAGGCAAGATACTACCCTACTTGAAGCTTTTCTAAATTATCTTGGACAGTCAGATAGTGGTGTACTAATCGTTTGACTTTTCACTTTGTTTCATCACCTTAAATCTAAGTAAACTTATAATATTATGTGACGTGCAGTATCAAACAGATGTGTCAGATGAAAAGATCAACCTCAAACCTATAATTCTCATGTTTTTCTAGTGATCCATATATATTTATCCTGGGTAATGAATTTCTACGTTGCAGAGTGCTATTTGCTTACGAGAATGGACTAATTATACTGTGGGATCTAATAGAGGCTCGGATAATAACAATGAAGGGTGATAAAATTCTTCAATTGCATAATGAAGTTGACTTAACTAGTGGTGCAGAGATTAGCCATGAAGACAATATGCAACATTTAGAGGAGAAAGAAATAAGTTCTCTTTGTTGGGCATCCTCTGATGGGTCAGTTTTTGCCGTGGGATATGTAGATGGAGATATCTTATTATGGACAACATCAGTTGCTAACACTAATAAAAGTCAACAATCGGAATCATCAAATAACGTCGTCAAGTTACAGTTGTCATCTGCCGAAAAGAGACTTCCTATCATTGTGTTGCACTGGTGGGCAAATGATAAATCCCGGCATGATGGTGACGGTCAACTCCTTATTTATGGTGGTGACGAAGTAGGAGCTGATGAAGTTGTAACTGTGAGTTACCTACTTCATAAAAAGCAGAACTTATTAACTCTATCTAGTAAATATCCTACATGATTCTAAATGCATAATTTCTGGTGTGACTATCTGTTCCCTTCGGTTAGTCCTTCAAATTTATCTTACCCTCGCTGTGTTGGATGTAGGTCTAATGTACTTGGCTGCGACAGTATTATTCCTTTATTTCAAAAGAAACATAGTGCAGATAAAACTATCAGTTCCCACTTATACAAATTTAACCTCACCACTTCTTGCCTTACCAAGTAAACTTGTTTGATATTAAAGAAAACATAAGGAAAAATGTGACGTAGACTGCAGTGGTGTAACAATATACGAAATGGAAGAGGCTTAAGTTTGAAGTGGGTTAATGTCTTTTACAGATTCTGAGTCTGGAATGGGCATCTGGGAAGCAAAATTTGAAATGTCTTAACCGTGAGGTAGTAAAGCTAGATGGATCATTTGCTGATGCAGTCTTATTACCTAAATCTGGAAATATAAACAATTACTATGATCCTACTGTGTGTGTATTGACAAGCCCAGGGAAGTTGCAACTTTTTGACTGTTCGGTCACTTCTGCTTCAGTGGCTCGAAAGGAGAAGAATATTTTCTATTCAACTATAGATTTTCCTGTTGTAATACCAACTATGAGTCCTTCCGTGACTGTGGCAAGGCTCTTTTGTTTGCCTGCAGATGGTAGTTTGTCGAAGTCACTTTCGAAGGTAATGTAGACCTTTACATGGGAAAGCATACAACTCGTCTCAATCTTTTTATTTGGTCTCTTTTCTTTCACTCTAGTTTGTGGTACCTTGTACCACTGATCATATGTTTTCTGTAACTTGTCAGACACTTGCAGTGATTAAACTTCATTTGAGATCCAATTTGACTGACAATGTGAAAAAGAGAGCTATAGCTGGTGGTGTACTTAATGATTTACCCCTGAGCAAGGATAGGATGATTGAGAGGTTGTACATGACAGGCTATCAGGATGGATCGGTGTGGCTATGGGATGCTACTGTCCCAGTCCTGTCACTTATATGTGTCATAGACAGTGAGGTAAGAATGTTATGCATAAGATATTTTCAAGTACTAGGCAGGCTTATAACACCATCCTTCTTTGTTTTGTGATGAATAGCGGATTAAAAGTCTAGATATTGCTGGTTCAAATTCTCCAGTATCAGAAGTGGACATATGCTTTCTGACTTTAAGAGTAGCTGTTGGTGTTGAAAGTGGTCTGGTCAGAAAGCTTTTATCAGCATTCAGCAATGGTTTAAGCTTTAGTATATTCTTTTTATAATAATGTTTTTGAGCATTTATGCAATGCAGGTATTTCTTTATAGCCTCAATGGAGGCGAGAAGACACACTTCCATTTGATCACAGGAAATTCAGATGAAGGTAATCCTATGAAGTTCTTCTGTGTAAAGGTCTACATTGTAAAATGATTACATTATCTGAAAATAGTGGCCCGTTCACGTCCTCAAACATGAAATAATGCATCCATGATTTTCATAGAATGTTCAATATAGGAGCCTGAGCATATGCGAGTTACTTCTTACATTATACAAAGTACAAATGAACCTATATCTTAGGAAGTGGAGTGCCAAGGTGTTGCCTCATTCATAGAGATCTATCTTAATAATTTCTAATAAGATCCTTTAGTATTTCTTAATGAATGGATATTGAGGTACTGCTAATATTTTAATCTCACTCATCAGCACATTTCAGTTTGGGGTTTCGTGTACTCGAGATAAACTGCTTGTCTTGGTTTTTCAATTCGTTTTGTCGTGTATCTTTCTTTACGTTGACTTACGAAATGTGATTAACTTCAATCAACATGATTTTCAGTTTACAGTTTCCCCCAACCTGAAGGCCCTAGATATGAAGCCATATTTAGCATTCTAAATTCCAGAATTCAGATGTTGCTGTTCTCTAACTGTGGGGCTAAAATTATAGTCGGATATGAATGTGCACGTGTAAGTGTAACCTTTTTCTTCCCTACCTATTTTTTTTCCTGGCATGCCTAATAGCTATTTTCAAATTTTGTAGTATAAGCTAAGGTATCTTCACTAAATTTTTCAATTCATGGTCACAACGGAACACTTTTCAGATTGCAGTGCTTGACACAACATCACTTAAAATAGTGTTCTTAACAGACAATCTCTCTGGCTGTGGTCCGCCACTGGTGACCGTGGTTTGGAAGGACTTTTTGAATAATCTGGACAATGACCTTAGCCACACAGGGGCCAAACCCTCAGATAGCTCTATTGGGGATTACATATTTATCCTAACAGAGGACACACGAGTTCAAATCATCAGTGGAAATTCAGGCAATGTGACCAGAACAAAACCATTACAGTTGAGGAAACGATCAGCTGCCATCTCAATGTACATCATAGGTATTTAGTTTTGATGACCGTAATTATATTTCTCTAACTGCACCTTTAACATTTAAATTTCAGATGGCAGTTCCAAAACCATCAGATTAAAGAATGAAAACATGGAAGAACAGTCATTGAATGAAGATGTGATTTGTGGTAAGTCTTTTAAAGATCAAACTGCAAGTCGAAGCCTTAAAAGCAAGGCCGAAGATGGCTTCTTGGTGAATCTGTCCTCAGAGATTGCAAACTACTCATACTTAGTGCTTTGCTGCAAAAACGATGTCTATATATTCACATTGCAGTCTGCACTGCGAGTAAGTACATGTTACCATTTATCTTATCATACCATCCTCTTGCCGGCATTCACACAAAACATACGTATATTTACCAGGGTTATAGTAAACCAATATCAAAAGTCAAGCTTGCTAGACCTTGTTGTTGGTCTACAATGCTCATGAAAGATGAGAAAACGTATGGGCTTTTATTACTTTTTCAGACAGGGGAGATTGAGATCAGGTATGGCATCTGTCAGGCGTGACGCATTGCTAGAGAAACCATTTGTAAACATGAATCTTCTGTATATTTTCAGATCATTGCCACATCTAAAATTGGTAAAAGACGGCTCTCTGATGTCCACTTTAAGGTGGAATTTCAAGGCTGACATGGCTAAGACAATAAGCTCCATAAAAGATGGGCTGATAGCACTGGTAATGTTTCTCAGTTTCTCTTTAGGACACATTCTCAGATAGGGTTTTAGCCAATTGAAGGCCTAGTTTAGTGGACCTTGTGGAGATCTGCACATTAGCTAAACTATCCTTACATTTGCTGTTGATTGGGACTCTGTTCCTACATTTTATTCTGTGAATCGGCATGCGTTCGCTGGCCCCAACTGTTAATTTATAGAGAATCTTAATGTAGCTTGATAATGACAGGTACTTGGCTCTGAAGTGGCATTTGTTTCCGTACTAGCAAGAGAAAATCATTATAGGTAGAGGTTTTGGCAATTGCATGGCGAAGCATGTTGGAGCGGGTATAGCAAACTAATCAAGTGCATGGTTATTTTCAGGATTCCTGAATCTTTACCCTCTCTTCATGATGAAGTGCTTGCAGCAGCTATTAAATTCAGTTCGAATGTTTCTTCCATTTACAAGAAAAAACAGGTTCCACGAATATTCTGTGATTTTTAAGATTGGTCTTCTGATATTTTCTTTCCAGTGCTTATTTATGAAGCCACAGGTAAATGGATCAGGGTTTTTGGGAGGTTTGGTTAAAGGGCTCAAGGCAGGGAAGTTGAAGAATTCATTTGACTGCTCCTTCAGTCATCTAGAAGGCATCTTTTCAAAGAGACCATTTCAGGATGCAGCACCAACTATAACAGAACATGAGCGTAAAGATGCTGATCTCAGCATAGGTCTAATCTATCTCTGTTCTGCTTCGCAGAAATATACTTCTATTTGTGCGGACTACCTTTAATTATTGCCTTGTTTATATTCCAGATGACATTGAGATTGATGAACCTGTGTGTAGCACCTCTTCACATCTTCCCCAAAACAATGAACAAGGTATACATAAGTTGTTATCAGTTTACGATTCCGAAAGAAGCTTAATGATTGAGATTGTTGCAATCCTCTGGTTCAGAAATAAAGAGTGAAAGAGAAAAGCTGCTTGAAGGGGGATCTGATTCAAAGCCCCGAGTTAGAACCCGAGAAGAAATTATAGCAGCATATAGAAAAACTGCAGTAAGCCACCAATTTTTTATTGAGTGAACCACAAAGATCCTATCTGTAATATTTCTGTTTTCACATCCATTCCAGGATGCATCTTCAGCAGCTGGAGAGGCAAGGCATAAGTTATTAGAGCGCCAGGAAAAGCTGGAGGTAAAATACTTTCTGATCACCAAGTTATTTTTAGTTCGAGTGCACTTGTCGCGGAAAATAGTATGATAATTTAAGGCAATATACGATCTAATAGAACAAGCAGGCTAAAGCAACTGAAGTCACATGATGATTCATGTTTGAAATTACTAAACTAGATTGAGAAGGAGAGGGAGGATTTACTCTGAAATTGGATCATTCCTAAGTCAATTTTGATGAGTTTATTCGTTTGCGACCCTAATCAAACCTTTCTTCTCTAGATGCACATAAACAAATTACATTAGTCATCTTAACAGGTTACATGTTATACTCACTTTAGTCATTGACAGTTGTAGCCTATTTCACCATTTTTTCTTTCATTAGAGAATTAGCAACAAGACCGCGGAGCTGCAAAGTGGTGCTGAGGACTTTGCTACATTGGCTAACGAGCTTGTGAAAGTAATGGAAAGGCGTAAGTGGTGGCACATATAAAGTGATAGGAATCTCGTTGTAAACAAATGTGTTAATCATTTAGTAGTCGCTTGAGGCATCTCCATTGCATGAACTTCCATTCGTACTTTCTGTGGTCACAGCTCAGAAGCCTTAAACCATGATGCCGGATAGACGAGGACTTAAATGTGAACTAGTTGATAAATACTCCCTCCATTTTATTTACTTGTCGTTTTAGCAACTTTTTATTTTATTTTATTCATTTGTCGTTTTACAATTTCAAGACATTTTTTTGGTTTATAAATATACGTATAAATAATTATAAAAGTTGATGGACGTGGTGTTACTATATCCTACAAATATGAAAATAACATATTGTAAGCAACTGAAGTCACATGATGATTCTTGTTTATAATTACTGAACTAGATTGAGAAGGAGAGGGATGATTAACTCTGAAATGGATCATTCCTGTGTCAATTTTGATGATTTTTTCATTTCAGACCCTAATCGAACCTTTCTTCTCTAGATTTATATAAAACAAATTGCATTAGTCTTACATGTTTCAATCGGAGCTGAGGACTTCGCTTCATTGGCTAACGAGGTTGTACAATACCTCTCAACAATAATTCTTGCTAAGCTCAATGAGTATTCTATGTAAAAATGATCTGGAAACTGATTTCTCTTAATAAGACTTGACACGTAAAAAAAGTTGGAGATGCGGGGTATCGATCCCCGTACCTCTCGCATGCTAAGCGAGCGCTCTACCATCTGAGCTACATCCCCTTTGTGCTGAACATAAGGTTAGGAAACAATTTATTCCTTAGTATGATTGGGGAAGGGAGGAGATACAAGTTATATTTTGAAGTTGAAGCCTTATGATCTCCTAATATATAGGTAACATTATTAATTAAAGTTATTTAGTTTTATGAATATTTTGTACAATAATTATTCATAACTAGCCATAAATACAATTAAATATGTTGTACCTTAATTATTTTTTAAAAATGGCTCTTCCCAAATTATATTTTATTTTGCACATCAAATTTAAAGTCAGTTCAGATGAATTAAATAATATTACATAGAAATGTTATATTTATTTATTAATAACAAAAAAAATTATATTATAAATACGATGAACGAGTTCGCACAGGTTGAACTGTATATAACTAAGGAAGGAAATTTCTAAGTCGATGTCTTTTAAGGGTTTTAACAAATGCTCAATTTTGTGGGACTTGACTTATTGAAAGGATTTAACAAGCACGCATATCTAAGATTATGGGGCGCCTGAGTTCAATCCATATGCTTATACATAAGGATAAGATAAAATAACAACATATTTTAAGTGTTATCAAAATCTTTTTGAAATTTATAATTACTAATATTTTTAATATTGAAGTATTTGTGATTCATACTTGGAGAGCTTGAGCATGCTCACTTGGTAGCTAAGTTGCAGAAGCACGAGGGACAAGATAACCTCGTGATGATCGTAATATGTAATATAGGGTAGTAAAGTATATTTTGCTAAAACAATATATTTACATAACTTCTTGTAAACTTGTAATTAATGAAGTTTATTAAAATAATGTAGACATTATTGGGGGTTTGTTGCAATCAAAATGAAAATAGGGTACATATATATATTACTCCCTCCAATCCAAAACAAATGTCTTTCTAGACATTTCAACAATATCCAAAACAAATGTCTTTTTACATAAACCAATGTACAATATACCACTTTTTCCTTTAATATCCCTATTTATATAGAATATATAACTCAAAAAAAGTAATGATTGCATCATATAGTTAAGTGATAATTGGATTATTAATGATTGCTTTATAGGGGCATAGATGGAAAATGTAAATGTAATGATTGTTTCTTTATTTGTGTGAAATGTCTAGAAAGACATTTGTTTTGGATTGGAGGGAGTACATGTAGAGCTATACACAAGTCGAGTTCGAGCCCAAAATTTTTTGGCTCGGTGAAAGATTACCGAGCCGAGCCATTCCCGAGCTAGCTAACTTAGCTTATTTTTAAACAAT
>CM016567.1:10280912-10374729 GCA_003412495.2 Echium plantagineum | reverse complement strand
AGTCAATTGAATAGCTTAGCGAAAAAGGCTCTTGTTGATGATCAGAAGTTCCTAGATTTGAAACTTACCTCATCACTAATTTTCTTTTCTTTTTTTAAAGGAAAACTAACCAATTCAAACTAGTTAAGGGATGAGATGAATTAAATCTTTTTAATTGGTTGTTAGTTTGACTTCAATCTAAGAAGAGGTAACTACAAGTTAGAAAATGATTAAATTCATGTTTTTGGAAAAAGGGATTAGAAGTTATTTTTGAATGCTCATGTTCTCCATAATTATGAAAGAATTTTTTTAATATAATTATTTTATTTTATGAATATTTTGAACAATAATTGTCCATTAATATGACAAAAAAAATATTAACACTCATTTTATGAAAATGGTTTTGCAAATATCATATGATATTTTGCACAATAAAACTAAATTCAATTAAGATGAAAAAAAAATTATGACACAAAATGATATGTTGATAAAAAAATCTATCTTAAAAATTCGATGAATTAAATAGTACTGTCCCTAAATATTTAATAATAAAGTTGTAAATTTTTATTGACTTGCTAACTTTTAAGATATTGACTTTGAGCTCATCTTATTATTAACTCCAATTAAATGGGGTTGAAGAGTAATATTTTCATATAATTAATAAAGTAGATTGTTGTCAAGCAATACGTTAGTGGAGAGAGTATGTTTCCATAAACCTAGATATTATTAGAAAATATAAATATAAAATAAATTAAAGATAAAATAATATTTTTTTTGAATCAATGTTATTAAACTTTTAATAAAATGAGTACTCCCATACCATACTCTTTTCTTTTTGTTTTCCAAGTGCTTAATCTCTTGTCATCTTGTTACCAAACATGGCCTTGACAATATTCTGACAAGGTCAAGAATCCAGATGCAATTTTTTAATGACTGCTAGAGAACCCAAGTCGAGTGTGTGCTAAGTTGTGTGAAGAACGTGCCGTAACAAAGCTTTCCAAGACTTTTGGTCTTTTTATTACAATCATAATCACAAATCTATATCTTTCCACGTGCATCCATCAGTCTAATCATACTTCATTAAATTTGTATTGTTCAACATTATAAATTACTAGTAAAATTGTCCCTATTGAATTATCGAACAAATATATTATTGCATTGTTTGATAGCAAGAATGAACCAAAATTTGAATATAGAACATTCATCCATCATTTACAATAAAAATATTATGTATAAGTATTCATTTTATAGAAAATAAAACTTGAGACCTTCTATGTATTTTTGTGAATACCTTTAGTACAATATATTGTAAGTATGTCCTTGTTCGATATGATATTAGAAGTTTTGAACTTACTTGATTCGATAATAACTACTCCATCCGTCCTTAAATGATTGATACATTTTAATATTCTGGTCAACAAAATACGATTTCAAACATAAATATTTCCTATTCTACATATGAAAAAATTATAAAAAGTTGATAGTTCAAAAATATATATTGAGAGGAATCTAACAAAATATCATATGACTATATTATTTCTTATTGGTTAATGAGAATTATTAATCAAAGTTTTTAAAGTTTGACCATGTAAAGTCAAAATGTACCAATTATTTAGGAACGGAGAAAATATTACATAACACAAAACTATATTTTACATTTTTAATGTATTCACTATTTTCTTAACCTCTCTCTATATGTATTGCAAAACAATTGAAAAAAGAAGAAGATAAAGTATAAATAAGGGGTGAACGACAATGAAAATTAAATTTATGTAGTACGTTCACAATAAGGTAATATAATTAGTAAGGTAAGTCGAACGATCTTGTGTATAAGAAAATACCATTATACAAAGTGTTAGTGAAGATCCGGATTCTAATACTTGCCTAATACTTCATGGTTCAATGATACGGACTACGGAGCATGAGAGGCTGCATACCTGTAGTCCCTATATATATGTGTGTCTATGTGACAAAATATTCATCACAAACATATCAAGAATCCAACACCTCTCACGACTACAATGGCAGCTAACATCAACCATAGTTCTTGTAATCTTAACAAAACAGGTTATGTTCTGTTCTGTTTTAGCACTATATTTTCTTTTTGGTAGGGAAGTAATGAAATATAAGTGAGACTTGGTCGAATGAGTTGTAAATTAACAAGTCCCATAAGGCAGAGGACAAATTGAACATGAAACTACAAAAATCTAAATTTGAGTAATTTATTTTTTTTCTATGGATTCGAGCATGTAGTTATCTTCGTCAATCAAATTATCACTTATCGCTACATTATGCGGCGAAGGCAAACTTTATTAGAATTTTGTGTAATTTCATAAAAGTCCTAAACTTTTTTTTACCACTTATTTAAGTCCACGTCTCCACGAGACCACGACTAGTATAATTCAATCTGATATAATTGCAGACGAACAGAATGGTGAATATGGTGATGTTCATGTATTCTCCTCATCAACAGAGGTAACTCTTTTTTTATATTAGTTTAATTACTGCATAATTTTTTACACCTTTCTTGATATTGAATATATATGGATTATTTAGTTCATATAAAGTAGCTAATGATTTATCTTGAAAATTGGCATTCAATTTACACACTTGTTGAAATTGATTTTAACCCATTGTTGATTAAAATTTATTATAACAGCTGCTTGAAAAGCTACAAAAGAAGTTTGACACAAACAACCCTAAACCCTACCCTGCGATGTATTCAAGTATATATGGTGGCATTATTCTTGATCCTGCAATGATGGTTATCCCAATGGATGATCATATGGTTCATCGTGGGCATGGCGTTTTCGATACAGCTGCTATCTGTGATGGGTACGTAGGCCTATTGTTCATAATCTTGATGTAACTTATAGTAATCTTGGTGTAACGTCTAGTGTGTTTGTTTGACGTGCCGAATGGGACCAAATTCTATACAAATTTCAATTTCGTACTGAGTTTTTCTCCAGTTTCGGTTTTCAAAAACACCTTATTTGTGTGAGGATGTTACTTTACATCTTGGTTTATTTTGAAAATTTTGTACATTGAGACATGTAGCTTTCTGACACTAAACTGGCCTATTGGTTTACAAATTGGCAGATTCTTGTATGAGTTGAAGGAGCACTTGATACGATTTCTTCGATCAGCATCTAAAGCAAAAATAACATCTCCTTTCCCTCTACCTGCTCTCAAAAATATTTTGATTCAGCTTGCAGCTGTATCGAAATGCAGGAATGGTAGTTTAAGATTTTGGTTGAGTGCAGGGCCTGGGAATTTCTCACTCACGCCCGGGAAATGCCCGACTTCTGCATTCTATGCCATCGTGATTGCAGAAGATAATGTCCGTTACACAAAAGGGTTCAAAGTGATAACCACCACAATCCCAATGAAAGCCCCCATCTTCGCAGAAATCAAGAGTGTGAACTACCTCCCGAATGTTTTAGCTAGGATGGAAGCAGAGGAGAAGGGAGCATTGGCATCTATATGGGTTGATGAGCAAGGATATGTTGCTGAGGGTCCAAATATGAATGTGGCTTTCATAACAAAGGAGAAAGAGCTTGTTTTGCCTTCTTTCGATAGGATTTTGAGGGGTTGTACTGCAGTAAGGCTTCTTGAATTGGCTCCAAGATTAGTTAAGCAGGGGAAACTGAAATGTGTAAAAGTAGCTAATATTCTAGCAGTTGAGGCTAAAGAAGCTGCCGAGATGATGTATGTTGGGAGTGGTTGGCCTATTGGTCCTATTGTAATGTGGGATGACAAACCAATTGGAGATGGTAAGTTCTCTTCGAATGCTACATATTTAACCGAGTCAACAGAATCGAACCAGGGATTGGTCTTTTATCAAATCCAGTAATGAAAGGCTCACTCGATTCATTTGATCGAACTCAGAACTAAAGTCTGATTCATTTGCACTACGTCGAGTCCTGGTTTTTAGTTAGGTAGACTAGTAGCTAAAAGGAGTAAAACGAGTGTCATTTGTAATGAGATATAATTATTGATCATCGCTTGTTTTTGTGTTTCAGGAAACGTCGGAGAGTTGACGTTGGCGCTTCTGGATTTGCTTTGGGAAGACTTGAAAGCTGGACCAGGATTTAAGAGGATTCAAATTCCCTATAGAGAATAATATGTCTTCTAGATCTGTATGCTGAAAGAGATGAAAGAGTGCACATCCCAGTCTCCAGTGGCCTTGGACTTTGAACAATTTCATGTTGAAGATATATTTTTTTCATGTTATAACTCAAATAGTCTCTGCATTGTCTCTTACAAAAAACTTGCCACTCTTAGCATTTTGTCAAATTATGAAATTTGCCCCTTCTTAAGATAATGAATAAAACCATCACTAATGTTTATGTCTTTACTTACTCATTCACATATAAATTAAAATATTTCATTCACTCACCGATCAGTACAAAGTACTTCAAGTCTTCAATTGTAGAGTATCGATAAGATCATAATAAAGATCATAATAATCTAGGTTAAGGAATATTGATGTGGATGTGTTTGCGAGAACAATTGGTCGACTAAATCGAGTAATCAAAGAATCACTTGAATGGAGTGAGCCTTTGATACAAAACTGATCAAACTTAAAAATAAGTTCAAGAATAAGCTTAAACTGAGAAAGGAGTGTTTCCAAATAGATGTAATAAAATGAGTTGTTTCTACTACAATAATATACATATAATTACAAATTTCAAGTGAGTATACAAACAGAGTTTTTAGACATTGAATATACAAAATAATGATTGCTTCGGAAGATAATGAAGCTTAAGGAATACTGTACAAATATAGAACCACCACATCTTAATCAGATCAGAATGCCATCTCATTCATGTTGCCCGGCTTGAAGCTGTGGACTGTGGTAGTTCAACAGAACTCTTCCACATTTTCCCTCCTGATAACCACAACACTGTTTTTTCAGCTCCCACGTTGGAACCCAACGCTATGTTCTCACTTCTCGCGGCCTCCACATCATGATCAATAGTGGCATCAGTGTCCTCAGCACGAGGACCAACAACGACTTCCTTACCATTTCCCCACAAGACTAAGTATAAGCCGCAGACGATGATAACAGCTCCAATTATGCTACACACGTAAAAACCACAATAAAGTTACTTACAGCTATCCAAGAGTTTGGTATCAAATATCTGATTCATAAATCAAACTAAGTTTCTAGCTAAGGAATCATACAAATTTTACCTTCCCAGGTATAACTGTTCATCCGGTAGAAATATGCTGGCTATGGTCACAACTACGTGCATCAACGGAATGAATCCAGTTACAAACATTGGGCCTTTGACTTGAAAGCACCACATCGTTAAGCAAATAGCGAGCACCGAGGCCAGCAATCCCTGCACGCGTGCAGTGAGTTCCCTTAATATTATTACTATTATCTACAAGTAGCTTTTTTTCTACAATTGTAAAATATGGAGTATATTGTATTTAAGCCAAAACAGATAATAAAAGCTCGAGGGACTAATGGGAAGTTGTTTTTTATTGTTAACATGTCAATAGCAAGTTAATGTGTTTCAGAATGTCTTCAACTTACTGCATATAAAGACGCCAAGAGACTGATATTAAATCCCAACTTCCAGTGGTCCCAATCTCTCTCAAACGCGAGGGCGTAGACAGTAGACTGGATAGCACCAAATATGCATATCAAGGCAGTGCTTGAATATGGATAAGGATAA
Source organism: Echium plantagineum (assembly GCA_003412495.2). Lineage (NCBI taxonomy): Eukaryota > Viridiplantae > Streptophyta > Magnoliopsida > Boraginales > Boraginaceae > Echium > Echium plantagineum. The sequence goes on along the minus strand of CM016567.1, from coordinate 10,369,063 downwards.
TTGTCACTCAAAAATTTCTGCATAGAGTAGAAGATTACATCAATGCCATTATAATATATAGTATAGATACTACGAGTACTTTTGATTTTTCGAACCTGGATGTTGAAGCTGAGAGCAGCAAAGAAACAACTCAGTATCGCGAAAGCTGGTCCCAGAAACGACTGGTGGTGCAGCTGTGCAATAGGCACTTGATGGGGCGAGCGATTAAGTATGTCAAAGCCTTGATAAAACGCGAGAATCACTGCCCCGCACACGCTAATAATTAGCCCCGCTACCTTAGCCTTTCCTGCTACCGTATGCAACATTGCCTTCTCCAACCTGATAAAATCAAACAAACAATTACTACATCATCTAAACTTTTTAATCTGTAATGATTTAGTAAAGTTGGATACCCGAACAGTAGGGCAATAATAAATGTGAAGCCAGGAAGGAGATTCATGAGTGCGGAGGAAATGGTAGCAGACGTCGATTTTATGCTCTCGGCATAAAGATTCTGGACTATTGATTGCCTGGAAACATCAAGTTAAATATGATTATACTTTGAAAAAAATGTCAAACTTATTGAATTCTATATTTAGTATGAATTCGTAATGGAGTTTCTAACGTTACCACGTACCCAAATAGCGCGCATGCAAATGCTTGAAGTAGTATCTTTTTTGTTGGCTTTGGACGCTTATTGCTGGACATTTTAAAACAGAGGAATTAGCTAACCAAACGCGACAGCGAGTGATAATCTAAAAATTCTTTAGAAATTAATAAGGTACGTACGTACTACGTAGTACGTACCTCTCTATATAAAATGCCAAGGGACTGATAACTAAAGCAGCGATGATGTTTCGGTAGGCAACGAGAACTTTTATGCTCATGGCATTCTCCGATGATGTTATTTTGTACAATAACACCAGACCAGCGTTGATCAGTTGCACCGAAGTCATCGTCATTATGGCCTTCAAGATCTGTTACAAAAAAAAGGCTTAAAACAACAATAACTCCATAACTATATGAATTAATATTCCTGTTGAAATTTGTGTAACTCCAAAAAGAATGGAAAATAAAAGTACCTGGACGATCTCCATCCTTGTTGCTTGTTCTCAGTATGATGAAAATATAATGTATTATTTGCGAATGCAATAAGTAGGTGAAGCTATAATTAAATTTGTTTATGTGTATGCTAAATTTATAGAAATGGTTGATGTTGAATAATATGCACAGGATGTCACCATGCATCTCATCATTCTCATGTAGATTAATAATGCACGCAACATAAACAAGATCGAATAGCTCGTTGGTTCATACTATGTGATATGTGTATTAGTATGCTGTTTTTGTTACTTTATGTAATTATTGTTATTTGTTAGTAATCTAACATTTATTATCTACTCATCATCACTACTTACATGATCTTAGCTAATTATAATTACTCATATCAATTGCTAATTGTTATATGTTAAATTTAGTTTGAGTCACTCATTCATAAATGTTTTGGTTCTAATGATTTACTAACGAACTTAAGTTGATCACTTTCACGAAGTCGGTTCTTAACTCCGTTAATGGTATAGTTAATGAGTGAAAAAAGTTAGCTAGCATGATTCAATATGATAATTTGTTGCAATTGTATATATTTTTTTATTTTCTTTGTTTAATAAAATATAATCAGAAGAATGTGACTACTTATTGACCAATGGTCAAAACTCATAGATTATCCATTCTTGAGTCATAATGCGATATTCCTTACGTAATAAAATCTAGAAGGTGTATTATAATAAAATATAATGAGAAGAATGTGAGTACTTATTGATTGCAAATTTGCAACGTGTTGAATGACATCACTGTTAATAAGTCGTAGGTAATCCATTCGAAACAAAACACACAAGCTAGTCAAAACTCATAGATACTCCCTCCGTCCCTAAATGATTGTCACATTTGACTTTTGGTGGTCAATAAAACACAATTTAAAATATAAGTATCTCTTATTCTAAATGCGAAAAAATTATAATAAGTTGATATTTCAAAAATATATATTGAGACGAATCTAACGAGGTCCCACAAGACTATATTATTTCTTATCGTTTAATGAGAATTCGTGATCAAATTTTGTTATAATTGACCACAAAAGTCAAAATGTGACAATCTTTTAGGGACGGAGGGAGTATTATCCATTCTAAAGTCATAAGAGTGAAGACATTCTAAGATCATTGTTTCTCTAATGCTCCTCCATCCTAAGTAATTGATAACCCAAGTCTAGTGTGCGCGGAATTGTGTGAAAACGTGTCCAAACAAGCCTTTCCAACAATTTTGTCGGTTTATTACAATCATAATCACAACTCTTATATCTTTCCACGTGCTTCCATCCGTATTTTCCCACTTTCTTAGATTTTGCCAGTCTCCAGTCCTATTGGACTTTGAGCACTTTCATGTTGAAGATTTTTTTAAAATTATGAAATTGTCACTCTTTGCATTTTGTTAAATTATGAAATTTGTCCTATTTTCTTAAGATAATGAATAAAACCATCACTAATTTTTTTATGTCTACTCATTCTCTTATAAATTTAAAAAAAATGCTTCATTTACATTTACTCAAGGATACATAGAAAGTACTTCAAAGTTCTTCAAAGTTCAAATCTTCAATTGTAGAGCATCAATAAGATCCGAATAATCAAAGCTTAAGGAATATTGATATAAATGTTTTTGGTGAGGGGCCTTGGGCCTACCTGTTGATCTGGTTTTGTGACTGGCACCGGTTGATCCACTTATTCTTGGTCAGGCCCAGAATCTATGCTTTGAGAGCCAAACACATCATCTCCCCTGACCCCGAGGGTTCTTCATCTCCTGGTTGAGGAGGTCTTTGGGACTAAAGTGCAACTTTTTGGCCACCAGGAAATAACGTGCAACCGTATAATTATTGGAGACCAAAATACAACTCGATCATATTATCGAAGACTATTTCAATAATTTTCTCATAGTTACTCCAACGCTAGAATTAGTAATGGTCCGGGGTGAGACTATAAGATATTAAGATGAATAGTTTAAGCATTACCTTGTCCCAAAATTAGTGTTAGAGTGCTTATGGAGAAGACCGAAACCTTTGACCCTTTTTCATATCGTAACACGTGTATGATCCAGATGAAGGCATTTTACTCCCTTTATCCCTAACTGATAGAAAAGTTTGATTATGCATGCATTTTAAGAAAATTTGAATTTGTTTGTTGATAATATATTTTCCTCCATTAACCTCACTCATAATATAGTCAAAAGAGAAATTTAATTAGGAATTTGTATTTTGGGAAAGTTTTCCTATCAATTAGGGATGGAGGGAATAATTTTTATCATCAAATTAGCAATCTTTTTAGATGAGCTAGAAGCTGGGCCTAAAGGCCCTATCCAAAAATGGATAACCATAGATCAATAAATGGTCTCATCAAATATAATATAGAACCACAAGAGGTGAGATTGTTATTGTGGAATCGTGGGAATATTGGGCTTGAAGTAGTGATAGTTGAACAAATCGCTCGTTCGTTCCTGTTAAAACCTAACAGTATGTTCTTACGTCTTCCACTTTAGGATCAACAACGTATAAATGTACAAATAAAATTAAGTTTTTATCTTATATCATTTGAATAATTGGACCATCTTAAGTTATTATTTTTTAGAGCTTATATCACTTCGAATACTTATTGGATTGGCTTGGTCCTGATATTGATGTAAATCTCTCCGCATATAGATCGAAGAAACCCATAACCTAATCCAAGTGTTTATTACCTATTTCAAACACGATATATCGAGCAAATAAACTGGGTCCGTACTCACATTTTCATGTTAAGTCAACCAGGTTTCATAATATTATTATTATTAGTATTATTATTATTAAGGGAATGTATGTATATCATAGAAGATAAAGGTAACAACTAACAAGTACCACTACGTTTGTTCGGGGTGCTGGCATGTTTGAGTCTCGAGAGACATATTCCAATTGTCCCATAACTTGTTTGAGATAATTTTGAATCACTGCTACACTTTAATTATTAATTAATTCGAAGTTGAGGGAACAACATTTCTATTAGGGCGGTGCCTCTGTCTGAACAGCAGACAACAACTAAATTCCATCAGAGGTCTAATCTTGGATTAAGTATTAAATTATTAAATATTTAACACTAAATTACACTATCATACTATAAATAACTACTGAAATAACATGGTTTTTATTTTTTTTATAATTCAATATATAACCATAAAAGGTCATACATATTACAAACGAATCTTATCGACTCAAAGAACTCCAACATATGAAGTTTTACAAAGACATACATAATAAAGAAATATAAACGAAAAACAAGAATTTGCAATTTTAATGCGCTGGGTATTCTCTTTGATGAAAACTGCAAACTTCTGGCAGAAGCAAAAAAACAAGACAAAACTCACAATAACAGATATTAATTCATGTTTAAGATTATCTTGTGTTTCATAATTAACTAGAATGTAGAAATCAAATTTGATGAAGTAGAGAGTGAACATAAAGAAAATTGGAAGCATAACATAAGCAGAAAAGAATATAAAAGCTACTACCGTATGAGTTATTGAAATAATTAAATAAAAAATATTTTTACTAATAACTTAAAGGTCATGAGTTCAAAGAAGAATATAAGCCTTTAATTTTGATCTTTTTTAAACAATTATTATTAGCTTAATTTGAATTGACCTAGCTAGTTGATTTTATTTCAATATCACGGTAAGATAGGGCTTTATCTAAATTTATTTTTATAAAAATTGGTTAATCTCTAATATATTACTCAATATTAAAAATTAAAGTATATCTCTAATTAATTAACGAAATACAAAATGTTCATATTTACTAAAGTATTTTTAATTTTTTTCTTAATAATCACTATATTAGAAGATAGATGCAAATATATACTAACAGCAATCAACGTATGTTACTTCAATACGTTCCATATATAAAACCAAAAATAGTATACATGGATTCCCTTTGGGTCCATCGGAGCTCAGCTCCAACATTATCGCTTATTGTACCCAAAGTTTAAACGGTTTAAGACATTAATAAAGAGAATACAATAATACTTAAATAATTAACGGCTTAAATTAGTTAATAACTAGCACCACATTAATTAAGCTAATAAAACGTTTGTCTCGAAATCAAATCCATGATTGAGAAAAGCCGTAGCTATCCATAACTTTAAACTGTTCACATTCATATCCACCTTGCACTCCTTCTTAATCTGCAACGGAGATGAGTTTGTCAACATTAATAACATGATAATCATAATTCACTCGAATTTGGACAAATAAATTTGATGTTCGATTTATTTGTGTGCTTAAATATTTCTTTAAGCACCATGCTTAACGATCCAATAGGCAGAAATCACTTAAGTATCATACTTAACGATCAGAAACAGAACTTACCGTTAATGTGAAAGTGAGTATATAGACCTCAGCAGCAGTAATCAAGTTACAATTTGTAACATTGGCATTAATAAATGATTCAAGAACCTTGTACAACAAAACCGCCACTCCTTTTCCCTTTTGACAACCTACTCGGACGTAGAACCCTCTTTCTTCTACTTGAAATACCTCCAGCTGAAAGGGGAACATTGATATAACATATCGTTATTAGTACTATATTACGTGCATGGTAATAAAAAAACAAATGTAAGTACGATACATATATAACACATGAATGATCACTAGGTCCACTTACTTGGGTTATTGTCTTAATATGTGGATAGTTATAAACAATGTTTAGGTTATCTTGTTGGTTATGAAAATAGTCTGTCCCATTATATTTGTCTGTCCGAGTTAGAGATGATAATTCAAGCTCATAAATCTCAGCCTTGAGCTTCCTGGCCTGCATTTGAAGATCTTGAACATAGGCCACGGCATCACCTATTATGGAGGCTTTATCCATCTGCAAACAACGTTGTACGAGAATATTATTTACGTCTTCACAGAAGATACATTGTTATCGATGCAAGACAACACGAGATTAATTGGACAGTTTGTTATACTTTACACGACACTATCTAGCTATGACTGTAATGACGAAAGATTTATGTATATACATGGGCAACAAAGAGTTAGAGGAAGACCTTTGTGATATTAGGAACCAAAGCACGCAATGCATAGAGCTTTTCCTTCATCCTGAATCTCCTCCTCCTCTCCGATATAAGAGTTCTTGATCTATCCGCCTTATTATTATTATTGGTGCTTTTCTTTGTTTGGCTACTCCTTTCAGTAATGGTTGTGGTGGTGGTGGCTGGTGACGATGCCTCACCAACATATTCTTCGTCCCCGAGTATCTTCATCTCTCCGGAATGAACACCCATCTCATAAATACTCGTCACATCATTTTCTTGTGTTGGCAAGACAAAGTGGCTAGCATCGAAACAACTAGGGATGTTGGCACAATCGATTCTAGGACATAAACTAGAAATAGAATTATCATCTCTATGTTCTCCTTTAATGAATTGAATAAATTGATCGAGATTAGCTTCATCTAGGAATTCTAAGCCGAAATCAGAGTGAATATTTCCAGTTTGTTGATGATTTATGTTTTCCATTATGTGGAGAACTGATTTTGAAGATGTGTAGTAACAAACTACATGTGTATATCTATATATAGAAGGGGGTTCAGTTTAATCAGTAGACATGTCCTAGTGTGAACGGGGTTAAAATAATTAGATACCTATTCGAGGTCATATAAAAAGCATTATATATATACTCCTTATTATTACATCCTCGAGAAAAACATTTGAGCTTAATCTTTCAAGTTTTAAACTAAAGTATATTTATATTTATGTGATAAAATAGTTATTAGTGTACATAACGTATACAAATAACTGTCAATCGACTTTACAAGTTCAATAATTTTTTAATATTAAATCAAGGTTAAACAATATTTTGGTGGGAGAATATAACATGTTAGTATTTAAATTAAATGACCTAATTTATATAGGTTTCGATGAATTATTGATCGTCACTAGATTCTCGTTTAATGTTTAATTATAAGTTGTGCAAGAAACTGAAATAAAAAAGCAGAGCTGTTTGGGAATGATTGGTTCATTCATAAATGTGTAATAGAAAGATTCCAGAAAGTGTAGATAAAAACTTCTGGAATATAAAATAAAAGAGTGGCTAATGACATAAATGATGATGGAGACTGGAGAGGGCCATATAATTGATGTTCGTTCAACTTAGGATTTTTTTCATATACACACCTGAACTATCAACAACTTTTCAAATTGGCACCTGTGATACTTTTTTTAACAAATAATCACCTGAAGCATAAAAATGGCCCATGAACTTTTAATTTAAATATTTTTTTTGAATTTCTAAGGTTTCAAACATTTAAAATATCCTTAACCCAATGACAAGTTATAAGTCATATTAAAAATACAAACTTTTGGAAAAAAAAATTTAGAGAAAAGTTTAGATGCCATTTGAAAAAAAAAAATTAAACGACAATAATAGAGACAAAGTTTAGGTGCCCCGTGCCCGGCCCCTTCGAAAAGCTTTCTTCTTTACCGGTGAATGAGGAGGACTTCCCATCCACTTACCACCCAGGCTGCCATGCCAAGATACGGTTCACTTAGATCTCTAAAAGGTTCACTTGCTCAAATAAGTTTTGTATCATCACAACCTTCAACATAGATATAAACGTTCATGTAGGCTTGTTAGCGAACCGGTTTACTCGCAAATTGTTTCGTTAAAAACGGCTCGTTTGGTCGCCCGATTTAAATTGCGAACTGGTTACGGTTCGTTTTACAAGTCGTAAATCGTTTGCACTTGCTCGTTAAAACCATTTATAAAATTAATTTTTTGAAAATATAGTTTTAATTCGAACCGATCACGATTCGTTCGTAATTCGTTGGAAATCGTTTGTTAATCGTTCACCCGCTCGTTAAAATCGTTTATAATATTCGTTTTTATTTTAAAAAATATATACCAAACATATCCGAAAAAACCGATTTGCGAGTGGAAAACGGATTCCTATCGTAACAATCGCCGATCCAAGCGAGCGATTCTTATTTCGAACCGATTAACAAGCCGATTTTTTGGTGTTTTAAACCATTTGACTAAAGAACCGGCTTATACGATTTTATTTTCGAACCGATTACTATTAAACATTCAAACCGGTTTATTAACGAACCAATTTGTGAGTGAAACCGGTTTGATTAACGGTCCGAACCTGTTTGGGCCAAAGTCGGCTCGGACTGGCTCGTTAACAGCCTTACGCTGGGTTAAATTGTGAGGTTGGGTTAGTGTATAATTAAGTAGAGTTAGTTTTAATCGTTATTTGTCTACTTTTCCACTCATTAAAAAATTTAAATGTTGAAAAAAAAGGGAAAAAAAGTTTAAATGCCATTTTTATGCTTCACGTGCCTATTTGTTTAAAAACATATAATAAGTGCCAATTTGAAAAGTTGTACATATATAGTTCAGGTGGGTATATGAAAAAAAGTTTTGATCTTATATATAGTTATATCAAGGCTTATTTTCTATTTGCCTCTCACACCATCATTCTTTTTATGTGCCCTTATTCTTTTTATCGTGTCTGAGGTGTCACTTGAACCATTTTTTACAGTTTTAAAAGATAAAATGACTATTGTTCCCTATCACTAAAATATAACCTTTTTTGAAAGAGGTAAAATTGTTTTAAAAAAATAAAAACTAAAACAATGTCCCCCACCCCACCTCCACCTATCCCCCACCTACCCATGGAGAATGATCAAGCAAGGGGTAAGGATGATCGATCCAACAGGGGGTGGGGGGACCGATCGAGCAAGGGAAGGAAGGGCGATCAAGCGAAAGGGTGAGAGTTTGTAGAAATATAAAAGGGAGATGTTTTATTGATCGTTATTGTTGTTTGAATACAATATAAATACCTAAATTTATAGGCAAATATTAGATAACCCTTATATTCCCTCCGTTCTCTTTTAGTTGTCATCCTAGCCTCGGACACGCCTATTAAGAAATCATATAAATTGACTAATATATCCTTAATTCAAGAATTTAGTGATTGAACACATCATTAATGAAGAGAATATTAGCTGCATATTTTTTCCCAACGTTAATTAATAAAGAGAGTATTAGTTGCATCTTTTTTCCAAGGTTACATCAACACTTTTATTGCCTAGATTGAAGCCAACACGTTCTGTTTTACTTAGGAACTTTTTTGAATGATTCTAGATTTTATCCAAAATGAAAAAAGATTGGAGCCAACATGAATTTTTTTTTTCACGATTCTAGATTGGAGCCAAAATGAAAAAAGATTACACTTATAAATTGATACTTAGTTTACATACAATTCATCATTAATTTGTCTTGCGCGCTAGAATGAATAGAAGAAAATTTAATGTATATAATTATAAGGATGGAGTATACAACCCTTTATGAATTCTTTCTCGTTTAATGTTGATAGTCATAGTTTAAATTAATGAAGGCTCTATTTTCTAGTTGCATTTAAACATTTATCTCCCTTCTTTCTATACACAATTAATTCTAGGTAAGGTTAGAAAAGGAAAAAATTATTAAAATTTGCATTGGGATGCTAGGATGACAAGTATTTAGAAACAAAATTTTGAGGCTAGGATGACAACTAAAAGAGAACGGAGGGAGTATTATCTTGTATGGACTACTGGCCCATTAACCTAACACCCTCCCTCAAACCTAAACAAAGAATAACCCTCTTTATTGCTTTAGTAAAATCACTCAAAAACTAAAGTATCTCAAAGTTCTCAATTTCTAATTCTTTTAATTTATGCCACAACTTGACATTTCCTTATATAGAGATTTAGATAAATCCTAGTATTATTATTAGAAACACACATATATTAAGATAACTCCTAAATATATTACTAATCATAATCTACTTTTAATTAGCTTATGAGTCAAGCTTCATTCAAGCTTAATCCAACAAGAGTAGGGGATATCGAGCAGTGGGTGTGTGATGGGGTTGAACGATAGGGGGATGGCTTTGTAGGAGGTGATGGAGGCGAGAGGGGTGGAAGAGTCGTTGCCGGAGGTGATGGAGGCAGAAGGCTGGGTAGGGAGGTGTTAGAGACGATGGAAGAGGGAGGGATTATTTTATTAATTTGTTTTTTGTTTTTTTTAGTAATAGTATTTCTTTTAAAAATGCTCTGAATGTATTTTGTAAATTATAAATTGACCTTGTATACCTATTACATATTAAGTTATTATTTCTTTTATTGTCCATTTTAATGTGAAAACCCCAAAATAATTAGCTCAAGTGGTTTGAGGGGCAAGTATCAATTTTGAAGTGTTTAGGGGCAAATTAATTGGATGGTGGAAGCTTAGAGTAGAATTGAAGTGTTGGATAAATGTAATTGTATTAGATGAATTTCTATTTAACAAATCAATTTGACACCTATACAAGAAGATGAGTACTACGTGAGTGATAACTGATAGGTGGAGTTGCTGGTCAACGGGCCGGGTTAGTAGAACCTTGCTTCAGATCCCGGATCTATGGAGTCGGATATATTGCAAATCTAAGCCTATTTTGATTTCAAATCGATGATACCATATTACCATTATTAGAATGGGTATATAAATAGTATGCATAGTATCCACTTGTTGTATATTTTAGATCTTTTGTTAATTATAATATGTTAATTCTAAATATATTTGGTGCACTTTCATATTAAAAAAAATTATTGGGTACTGACATTTTCTATGATTTCGCCTCTAAACAAGAAGAGACTGAATTAAGTGAAAATTGGAAGAATACTCCCCATTCATCTTTTTTTTAATTAATTTTTACCCACATTTCTTCTTCTTTACATTTTATTATATTTCCTTATGATTCTACTAATTTATTCTTTATGAATCCTCCCCATTACTAGATTTCCCTGCCCTTCCCTTTTTCTTTGTAAATTAACGATGAGCAATATAAATAACGAGTGCATAAGGTTCTTAACTAATAATATAACATTTATATTATATTATTCAAACAAAGTATGAAATAATATTATTCTCTTCACCAAAATTGAACTCGAAACCTCTTGATAGAAGCTCGAGTCAGATACTCCTCTTTATTTATAGGTGTGTATATGTGTGGTTTTGTTATGATGATAATCTCTTATATTTAATTTAATTTATAGATACCTTGTACCAAATATAAAATATGATTCCCATTTAGTGTTTTCCTATTTAGTGATTATATTGTATTATTATTTTATTAGTACAATATATATTTTTGATTTATAATCTTGATACATTGTTTGATTTATATATGATCATATTCATGTCTTTAAGAGTCAAATATTTTCTAGTTTCTATCTATCGATATAATGTACACCAAGTGACTAATTGCAGTCTATATATATTTCTTGTAGTTTGTTTTGGCAACAGCTTTATAACTAATCATGATTTGTAGTAGCATTTTGATCATCATCTCGGAGTAGTTAAATAATACAGTACAAATTAGATCTCATTAGGAACTTAATGGATATTAAGATATTTCATGGGCTGGCTGACTAAGTTGGTCTCTATCCGAAAACCCATACATTTGATCTTATCGAACATATATGGTTCATTAATAAAGGAAACACCATCAATTGTTTATGATTTAGATGAACACCTCATATATCTTTAATGATTGCATATGTGAGTATGTGATAGTAAGGTTATGTGTTCGATTTATTTTATCAATATTCTACTCGAGCCTTTTACACAAGGTTAGTGCCTAATGTAACGATTTGCGATTATGATGTTGGTATAAAGTCTATCTAATACGCACTCTACGAGTAACAGTTATTATTAGTCCCATTTCCAATTAAAGATACTATCATGTTGTAATTGCAATCACATCAATTATTGCATGTCATTGCACTAGTTAAATAAAAATAATGAGTAAATTAGTTGTAAACTCCATCCCACTATAGCGTTGATATTTATTTTGTAATTATTTTAATCACAAAAGAACCCTCACTAGAAAGAACCTCCCCGTATACCAACTATAGCCGTCATACTAATTAAATAATTTAAGGTTTAATGTATGTATTATAATAATCAATTGTAATAACTAAATTAAGGCAACTGAAGTATCAACGTTGATGTGTGGCTCAACTTTAGCCTAAACCTGGAAATTGTATCTAATAAAATAAACCTCCATAAATGGTGATGATGTGATATCGGCATAATAGTTGGTGCCATTAGCAGCTCAATAAGAAATAAAATTATTACTCATAATGTTTGTAATAGTTTATACTCATGGTGAGCGTCATTCGTTACGTTGATCGTATAGTTATGTAGAATTTTGATGATTTATTATTACATTTTGCATTAGATAGTTTTAGGAAAATATTACCATAATAGTTAGGAAAGATGAGTATGTTTAAGAAATTTGTGTGGAGTCACGTAGTTAGCTAGAACAGAACGAAATTAGAAATGAAGTGATTATCATCAGAGTGAAAATTTTTAAAATCGATCGATCTAGGTGACCTTGTCAGAAGACGTTTAATAGATGCACCTATAAGTAAGAAACCATATTACATTCTATATATATATATATATACATGTTATAATTTTCTAGAGTAAATTGCTGAAATAGTCTCCGAAAACGGGCTCAGGTTGCCTTTTGATCTTCGAAACACAAAAGTTGCAAATAAGTCCAGGATATTAGCCAACGGTTGCAGATTGGTCCAAAATTTAACGGTGCTGTTAAATGTTAACAGTCCACGCGTCTCGTGAGTTACATGTGTTGTTAATAAATTAGGACGGTAATAATAAAATTAGCTTGGAAGTGAACTACAATTGTCATTGGGGCGTTAAAAATTAACACCTTAACTAAATTTTGGACTAATATGCAAGCATTGGCCAATATCGTGAACTAAGTTGCAATTTTTGTACTTCTGAGGACCAAAAGACAACTTGAACCCACTTTCGAAAACCATTTCAACAATTTACTCTAATTTTCTACATCCTAGATCTTCCCATTTCATTATTCGGCTTATTTTTTCATGTAGCATTAGAACTAAATGACTTAATGAAATTATATCGCTACTTCCACATATTATGGGCAACATAGAGACATCTCTATTTCCCTCTTAAATTTTTTAAAATTATCACTGTTTAGCTTTAGCAAATTAAGACAACCAAAAATGGAAGAGTCAGAAGAAGGTAAACACATATTATACCAATTGACCTCAAAGTTAATGGACTTAACATATGAAATACTCATAAACGAATAAAGACGTCCCTATATTCATATAAGCTAAGCGATTAAGACGAAGAATTAGAGCAAAAATTTCAAATGGACCAAATAAAAATACGTTTACTTATAACTTAAATATTATAGCAATAATTATTTCAAATTTCGGATGGACACAAGAGATAACATGTCACAATTTTAATACAATTTAAAGTTACGAATACACTATTTTGACAACTTATGGCGGGTAATAACTACTCGTCTTACGCAGTTTCCATTTACTATAAATAGCTTGATAATGAGCATTATTATTACTCCCTCCATCCCAAATTGTTTGTCTACTTTCTATTTTGGTAGTCAAACTTTGAAAATTTTGACCATGAATTCTCATTAGCCGATAAGATATAATATAGTCATATTGGATCTTGTAAGATTCGTCTCAATGTATATTTTTGAAATATCAACTTATTATAATTTTTACGCTTGTAGAATTAGAGATATTTACGTTTGAAGTTGTCTCTCGTAGACCGTGAAAGTCAAAATAAGACAAATAATTTGGGAAGGAGGGAGTATAATAATATTATTATAATAGGCATGTGGTAGAGCGTGTCTTCCATTCTTGTTCACGCTCCAAGTACGTGTCCAAACAAAGTTCTTCAATTTTATACTCCTTCCGTCCTTTAATTTAAGAATCATTTTCCTAAATAAAATAAAATATCTTTGTTGAGTTTTATTTTACCTAATTTAATAAGAAAAATTATAACAAAATGAAAATTAATGAATTCGAATTTTTCTTTGAACTGCGTACAAAATAACAGAGTGAATAACATCTTTTTCTCCAGATAAGATGGGTTATATAATATGTGCCCAAAAGGAAACAAATAGAAAAATTCGAGTCTAACCTTCCACAAGCCAACTTGTGCATTAAAACGTCTTTGTCCATTCATGAGTGACTCTAAGTCCTTGACATTTAAATTCAAGATGTATATTTAAAATTTAGAAATGTTTGTCCATCCAGAAATATGAAAACAACAAGCTGCAACTTTATTTCCGGAACTCAATTTATAAGCATTTCAGTACTTATCATGATGGGTGGATGACCTAGTAGGTAAGTCTCACAATAAACGCGTAATTGATGAGAATCAAATATGTTGCAAATACTTGTGGTTAACTGGTTATATAAGAAATCTCTATTAAATCCAATAACGTACCGATCTTAAGGTTTTTATGCCGTTCGTTATAATTATCCGATTGATGATACATTGGGAAGCCTCTCATTGAGCATTTAAATGAAAATAAAATGTGCTAAAAATACATTTGATAGTTTGTAATGTTAGTACATCAAATCAAATCTAACAAGTTTTCGACCCCTGAGATTCTAGGACCTGTTACTACAACATATATGTCCTTTTATGACTCTTGACTATTGTGACTTTACATCTCTAGCTAGTACATTTCTTGGATGTCTTCTTATGAGTATTTGTATTCCCTCTCCAACTCATTTTAGTTATTACCTTTGTTTTTAATGTTTTTAATGTTTTTAATGTGAAATTGTGACCATGAATATTTTTCAATTGTATTATAAAACTTTGAAAGAATATTATTTGTTGAAAATATTATTAAAAATAATCATAGGGATGATGATATCATATTTATTGTACTAATAATTAAAAGTGATTTACCGTCAAATTCATCTAAAAAAAATAAAATAAATCAAAGGTATAATGTTGATTTATTAATTCTTATCAGGTATAATGTTGATTTAAATGTCACTAAATTGTAAATGATACTCCTTCCGTCCCTAAAAGATTGTCACATTTTGACTTTTGGTGGTCAAACATTACAAAATTTGATCATAGATTCTCATCAAACGATAAGAAATAATATAATCTTGTGGGATCTTGTTAGATTCGTCTCAATATATATTTTTGAAATATCAAATTTTAATAATTTTTTCTCATATAGAATAAGAGATCTTTACGTTTCAATACTTATTTTGTTGACCATGAAAAATCAAAATGTGACAATCATTTAGGGACGGAGAAGTATATTTCAATCTTAGAAAAAAGACTCATACATGCATGAGGGTATCACTAAGGTAAGCATCAACATAGGTTATACAGCTCATGTAACTGCAAAGAAATACAAACGCATTTCGTATCTTATTTCTTTGTTAGTAGATCAAACACATATTCCAATATTTCTAAAGAGCCTCCCGTTTAAACGAGGTAGAGGAGAGAAAGATAGCGCGTGACCTTATCCCCATGATAGCAAGAAAGTTTTTATTAATTATTGACCCAAGAGTAAAGTACAAACACTATCTAACACTTATGGTTCACAGACATGGCTAAAATCTACAAAGTCCCAAAGAAGTGAATATACTCATTTTAACCTCGAGTTGATTGATCTCTCGTTATGTGTCAGTGTCACCAGTCGTTTGTATTATAACCCTAGCTCCTGAAGTAAGCCTGTTGAGAATAACTTGATTGTCAATAAAAAGTTGAACAATAAACGAGGGTCTTGTTACATGTTAGTACTTGTTAGTGTGCAGTGACGAGAAGAGAGGAGACGAAACTTAACTTTCTTCAATTTTTATGACTGAATCTTTGTCTTTATAGAAGTTTGATTTGCTCGTTTGTTTCTTGGTGGCGGTGGTCTCTGTGAATCTCTCACTTCCACCACAGGAAACACCAGACGAAATATTTCTAGAACAGTCTATCCGGCCTGATGAAAACCGAGGTCCATCTGAAAGAGGAGATCTCATTGATTCACTCCTTTGTGGCTTAAGTAGAGACGCCTTGATGACTCGCGGTATGCACTTGGAGCCTATCGTGCTCATCTCCTCTTGAGTTTCGTCAGGATTTTTAGCACTCCTGCATCCCCAAATATGAGCGATAATTAAATAGACTATTGAATTAGAATTGAGTAACAATGTGAAGAATATTCGAATGTCAAGAATTAACATGTCAGGGACTAACGGAATTACCTCTCTGCATTGAATGACAAAGACCTCTTAAAAGTTGGGATTCCTTCCTTTGACATTCTAGTTTCAACCAAGCTCCCACTAAAGTATTCCTTATCCTCAAGTTTCTGACCCAAGAAGCGGGAACTTTCTGACAAGGAATCAACATCTCCCAATATTAGATATCTTGAATGCAAAAAACTTGGCTTATAGGATGGGATTGGACCAAAATTGTGGTCTTTCACAGATATAGATCCGCAAGATATCAATTGCAATAACACGTTGGAAGCCTTGATCTTTGTACTGGATGGAGCTCTAGAATCGTCTTGTTGAAGTATCCTGAAGCTCTTAAACTTAGTTGCATCAGATCTGATGAGAGACTCTAAAGTATTTGTCCTTCCAGCTGAAGAGGAGGCACTCGAAGAGCAGGCTGGCGAAACAGAATCCATGCTTACCTTGGAAGCCTCCTCTGCGTTTGGAGCCAGATTCTTTTGGTTCTCACTAGTTCCATTCTCCACTGAACAATCATCTGTTAAAACTCGCCTGGTATGGGCCTCTCGACCTCCACTAACCCTGCTTATATTCTCATCGGTCTGAGTGGAAGCATCAGCTTGGCCATCACTTTTGTAAATTTTATATTCCGTCAAGCTTACTGGGCCATCCCATGGTGAAATTTTCCCAGCACTGGACTCTGGGGATACAGACGATGAACAAGGGTGCTGAGCTGGAGGAGAGGGTTCATCATCTGGTGAATGATTTGTAACCCGTCTACTCATAGTAGAGGGTGAGTATGAATCGGCTTGACTTCTCGAGGATGGTGGTTGAGGCAATGCTCTCGAAGTGTGCAATCTACCATTTTCAACAGGACTGAAACAACCTGAACCACAGAAACTTCTTTCAGCCTACACACATTGCATTAAGAAGCAAGAGTCCACTATTTGCTATAATCATAACTGAACCACATTGTTGTTAACAATCTAACTTAAGACTGTAATCTAGAGACTGTACTAGTTTTCCTTTAGGTATACCTAAAGAAGCAGACTCTTCAAAAAGTTCGGAACCCTTGAGGACATATTCATTCCTATGGGCAGGAAGAATTAAGTCATCCTCGCAAAGATCATGCCATACGTAGCCATTCTTGTAGCTCCTGTTTTATCACCAAATTTATCAATTCTAGCTCACCCTCAAATTTTGACTCGCAATCAGCAAGTCCAGATGAATACATACAAGATCACAATGATTAACTTCTCACCTTTTGCACGACCAAGAATACCTTGATGCCATCCCCCTTCCTCGCAGAATATTCAACCTCTTCATGACATCTAAAAATCATATGTCGATAGACTAATTTACTTATCAATGAAAAAATATATCACGACATATATCTATTTCCCACAAGCATGGACACAACAGTTCAACATGAGTATTTGCAGGTAGCCTTTCTAAGCAAGAATCCATCTATTTGCACATAATTAAGACTAAACTATCTATTTACAAAAAGCAGAGAAACGAAAACAAAAATCCTCTATTCAGAAACACTCATTCATCAGACAACGTAAGTAACATCAACATTAACAGGTAGCAATGCTTCTGAAGTCTGAAGAGACTCTGGCCTAAGTGGTAAGGGGGGTCGGATACATTAGTGAGTTGCATCAAAATAAATTATTGCAGCAATGCGCATCCATATAGTCCCTCGCCTTAATATAGTTAATTGTTTAATAGTTAAGGTCGAACACAGTCTTTTGTATACATAAACTAAAACATACACTAGCATTAACATTAAGATGTACTAAAGAGCCTTCGCCTAAGCGGGCTAAGGGGTCGAGTAAATTTTTCTTTCTTAGACGTTTTTATAAACAATCAAGTATTTCAAGACGAAGCGAGTATATACTCAAGTATGTACCTCTTAGGTAGAGACCATCATTAGAAGATAAATGAACTTCCAGGAAGTGAGGGTGTTCAAGCTGACGATTCCTACAAAGATAGTAAACAACCTCCACAACTCTCCGTTGACTATGCTCCACCATCTTCAGCTGCTGGCGTTGACCATCAATTTCCACACTTGCATTACTCACTCTGCGTTGACTATGACTATTGTAATGATATTTAGGAGATTTCTCAGTCCACACTTTGGCTCTGTCTGGACTTAATTGCCTATCATACTTCTTTAACCTCATCTCCATTTCTCAACTAAATTATTACCTACTCCTATAAAGTTTCAGTATTTATGATAAAATCGATGGTTTCTGGAGAGCAACGAAACCCAAGATTGGATGCTTATATGGGCACATTTATTGCAAGAATTAAATGTGTGCGTGATGAATAAGAGAATACAAAAAGAGAAGAAAGACATCAATAATGTGCGCTTTTTGTAAAAACTAGTAATACGTTACGTGCGTTGCACGTGAACAATAATGAAATAAATAATAAATTTATTTATATATTTATATGATACTTAACACTCATGATACAACTTATCTTTCGTCTGAGTTTATTAACAAATTATGAAATTACTTCGAACAAAAAAGATTAAAAAGCATTCGATAGTAAGGTGGAAATTCAAATACATAAAAAACAGAAACTCCAAAATTTATGTTGTGTTTGTATAATATTTTGAAAGAATGTCTAACTTCTTACTTCTTTTTCTTTGATCAAAACTTTATTGACTTAGGTAACTATAGATTTGATTGTCTATTACTCAAAGCTTAATGCAAAATCAATTCCATCAATAAAAGTATTAAATAATTATTAGTCAATATTATATGTAATATTAATAAAGTTAAAAAGTACACGATAGAGCAAATTGAACCAACTAATCATAAATGGGCAAAGTATGATTAAACGATCCTTTATTGTTACTTCTACAATTATAAAATATTAGAGATTTGATATTATACATTCTAAATAGATAAAAATTATTTAAGGTGGCAAAGGAAATTATTGTCATATTTTAATTGTTTCAGTATATCATTACGGATTTTAAAAAAATTTATAGTTCAACTTATTGTAACCTAATATTTGTTAATCTCCTCTATAGAAATCATATATGTTTAACCATTGAAGTCATCTTTATCAAGTATATTTCATATGAAACGAAAGAAAATAACAAATAAATTGGACATGTATTTAGATAATAATAAAAAATCAAACAAATTATCAATATCAACCCAATTAAAATCATACAATAAATGAATAGCTGGATAAACATAAATGTAATCGATAAATACATAAATCAAATTGTATTAAAAATATGAGCTAATCACTATAAACATACAAAAAAATCAAATTAATTGATCAAAATCAACCTAATAGAAAATATAATCAACTTTAAGATTCGGACTCCATGTAAATATAAAAGATTTAGTTGATACTTGATATGATTTTGCTCTCATATGTATGAAGATGATGATGTTGCATTTTTGTTTTGCTTATGATTGAATCTGAAAGTCTCATAATTTATACTTTTAGAATGATCCTTCAAAAGTGTAACGGTAAATTGATTAGTTAAGAAAATATATAGTAAACATTTCTAAAATCGTTTATTATTGTAATAGTGGATCTTTAATTCAATAAATAAGTAATTGAGTAGTAATAATGATCAATTCAATTGGGATGTTTTAGTTCATGCAATTTTAATAATTATTCAATGGTTACATTTTAACATATAGATAATAATAAGATGTAAATAATTAGTCTATATTAAAATGAGCAATATAGTCTTAGCAAAAAATGAAAGAAATAAATACTCAGTTTAATTACACTTTTGGGAGGTATATTAGTACAATTATAGATAGATATTTCAAATATGACTATATTTTATCATTTTACTTTAGATTATATTTACAAAGTCATATATATATATATCAATATATATTATATTAAAATTTTCTCTAGTTATGTAATTTTATTTGAAATATATGAGTTCCTGAAATTATAAATAAAACAATTCTACTACTTATTTCAAATATTTTTATATTTACATAAGAAATATAGAACTATATTGTACTTATTTTATTCAATTTGTGTTGAACATATCATTTTCTCTAACTATGTAGTTTAACTTAAAATATATTTGTTTCATAAAATTCTAAATAGAGCAACTAATTTTTTTTTGTAACTATATGATTTTACTTAAAGTATATTAGTTCATAAAATGTAATTAGAGCAACTCTTACACTTATTTAACTATTTGCATTTTGTACATAAATATATTAGTTCATAGATTTCATTATAAGAAATATAGAAATATATTTTAGTATAGTTTTAAATTTCTTTTGAATATATAAAGTCATATATTTCATTTTCTATAATGACGTAATTATTCTTCTTATATATAGTTCCTAAAATGGTTAATTGAATGACTCCTTAACTTATTTTTAAGTATTAATTGTGAAAAGAGTTAAAAATCATAACTACCACACAATTTAATGAGTTATTATTGACATGAATTAAATTGCATGAATATATTTATTTATTTATACAATCATCATTTATCATTATAGAATATATTAAAATTTTCTCTAATAATGTAATTTTACTAAAATATTAGTTTCATAAAATTGTGACAACTCTCTCTAGAAATTCTCTCTAGAGTATTCTCTCACCGGGGTTTCCTTCCTGGGTGGAAATTTTCAATTTCTTCAGATCGTGATTGCTGGGCTTTTGGATCCTTGATCCCCTCCTTGATTGCATCTTCCGAAAATTGTGGCTCCCTTTGACTATGATGGTCAATCACCTTAATTTGATTTGGTCTTCCCTTGGATTTGGTGCCTTTTTATGGTCAATTTCCTTATTACTCTCAATCTCTTGTGTCAACCCCATTCAAGATCGGATCCTAATTTTCACTATTTATACTGAAGGTTTGGTACACATTTTCATCAAGTCATTTTTCACATCTCTTTTTTCTTCTCTTATATTTCGGCCTCTATACCGTCCTATTTTCATTCTTATTTTTGGACTCTCTCGTCGCCCTATGGATGCTGAATCTCTTAAACGATTGGTGGCCGTTTCTGAGGCCGAGGAGGATCAAGAGGATTTTCATTTGGAGGAATTTGACCTTTTACCAGGTTTGGTTGAGAGTGAAGCGAGTTTATTTGTCAAAGTCTATGGCTTTCACAAGGGTTTCGTTAGCTTGCAAGGCTTTCAATCGGCTATGGCCAAAGCATGGAATTGCTCTGATCTCCGGGTGTCTCGTGTAGTAGGCCCCCTTCTCCATGTGTTTTTCCCCTCCATTGAGAAACGGATTCGGGTCTATGAAGCGGGACCATGGTGTTTTGATGACAATCTTCTCCTGCTTAAGGAATGGGTTAGGGGAGTAGATCCCACGACCCTGGAATTCCAGGAGTGTAAATTCTGGATGCATATTCGAGGCTTGGCTAACGAGTTCTATACAAAAGAAATCGCTTCTAAACTGTTGGGAGCAGTCATGCAAAACGAGGTCATCGAACTTCGAAGGGACAAGATGGGAAGGAAATTCTTTCGCCTTAGGGGCATTGTGACTGTGAATAAACCACTTCGAAGGCGTCTGGGTTTTACAGTGGGGGGGCAAACAATGAAGGGCCTCATCTCATATGAGAGACTTCCAATCATTTGTTTTCATTGTGGTTTCATTGGACATCTCATTCGCCAATGTCCCCTTATTCCGGAGGATGTTGATCCCCGATCACAGGTGAAGGTTGATGCCAATATCAAAGCACCCATGGAACGATCTTGGGTGATCTGTCGATTGGATGCTGATTTTGTTCAAGGAGAAGAAGATGCGTGGCAACTCCCTCGAGATACTTCTACTCTCGTCGAACGTGAACAGGAGATGTCGCTGGCCATGCAGCCGGTGGTGTCACAAGATCCTGGCCGTAGCTCGCGGGGGCGAGATCATGCCGTTACAGGGAATCCTGCAACCAGTGTAACGGCTGGTGCAATTAATGCCCATTATTCAGGCAGTGATGACCATGTTTCAAACATTCCACCGGGTTTTGAATCCGTAAGTAATGTCAAGTCAAAGGCATTAATGTTGGAGGGTGTAACTGGTGCCATTAACAATATTTACACCAATTCCTCATACGAGCCTGAGGTGGGCCGTGATCTGTCAGATGGGCCTATCAACTCCCCCCTTATCGAGAATAAGAATAAGCAAGTTGTGATGGAGCCATTTATCCCCGATTTTGAGGAAGGTGGCAATGCTCACGGTCTCTTGCAAACTTTAAAATTCTTCGATTTTTCCACCATTAAGGCTGCTCCACCTGGTCTACCCCCTAAAGAAAAGGAATCTGTACAGGGCCGTAGCCCCTCCTACAGATTGAAAGCTAATAAAGAAGCAATGGCAAAGAAAAGGCAACATCCTTATGCTAAAATGTCAGTGGATACTTCCCCCAGAAAGAAGACATCTCTTTCCGATGATGGATTAGATGTCTCCTCCACCAATGTCGAATCGGCTGGGACTGCGGAGCAGTCCAGCCGAGCAGAATGAGTTGCCTAGTTTGGAACTGCCGGGGTCTCGGGAATCCCCGGGCAGTTCGATCCTTGCTGGGGCTGGTAAAGTCCCACAAACCAAATTTAATCTTCTTAATTGAGACAAAACTAAAGGCTGCTGAGTTTGATTATATCAAGAACAAACTACAATTTGCAAATGGACTGTGTGTGGAATCCAAAGGGAGACGAGGTGGTCTAGCCCTACTGTGGATCCGAGATGTAGAAGTGGCTGTGAAGACGTTTTCTTCACATCACGTCGAAGCACATATTCAAGAAGGGGGTGTGGATAAGTGGAGGTTTGTTGGTTTTTACGGTCACCATGAAACCGGGAAACGGAAGCTATCATGGGACCTTCTACGTTTTGTTTACAGTTTTTCTAGTTTACCCACTGTTTTTACGGGGGATTTTAATGAAGTCACTACTAGTTCTGAATTTATTTCCTTTAGACGTAATCGACCGAATTGGCAGATGGACCAATTTCGGCAGGCTGTACGTGCGTGTGATTTAATAGATATTGGCTTTTCTGGTTATCCCTTTACGTGGTGCAATAATTTTGTTTCTCCTTATTCTACAAGAGCACGTTTGGATAGAGCTTTGGTTAGTGCTAATTGGTCTACTATATTTCCTAACTCAACATTATTACATCTGACCACAAACTCCTCTGACCACCTGCCCCTCCTTCTCGAATTAGGGCCTAAACCCCCACCTCGGGCTAAACCTAGGTTTCGGTTCGAGGAGGGCTGGTGCATGTATGATAGTACTCGAGAGGTAGTTGAGAAAGCATGGTCCAAAAGTGTGGCTTTAGACCCGGGTGTTAAGGTTTTCGAGAGTATCCAGAACTCTCGATTGGGTTTTCTTCAGTGGAAAAGAGAAGTTCTTGGGAATGTACCCAAAGCAATTAAAGAAAAGCAAAGCCAGCTTGATGGGTTACAACAAGGGCCTATTACAAATGTCTCCAAACAGCAAGCTTGTGTCCTTGCCAAAGATATTGACCGGTTAAGAGAGGTGAATGACATTTATTGGTGTCAAAGATCGAGAAATTTCTGGCGGGTTAAAGGCGACCGGAATACTGCATATTTTCATGCCTTGTCGAATCAAAGGCGACAGACCAACCGGGTAGAAGAGCTTCAAGACTCCAGTGGCACATGGGTTCGAGATTCTGACGGCATTAAACAATTGGCAGCATCCTTTTACACCCAATTATTCAGTTCTCAACAGGGTATGGAATGGCCCGACCTCGGGCCACTACCACTGAAAAAACTGTCTGACTCCGCGTTGGAATGTTTGGCAAAGGAATTTACAGAAGAGGAAGTGAAACAGAGTTTATTTTCTATGAAGGGTTCCAAAGCCCCCGGTCCAGATGGGATGTCAGCAATGTTTTTTAAACATTACTGGGGGACAGTTGGGGTGGATATTACCCGCATGGGTCTCCAGGCTCTCAACCAGGGTTCTATTCTTACAAAGATGAATTTTACTCTTATTACACTTGTCCCGAAGGTACCCAAGCCAATTTCCATGGCTCAGTTCCGACCGATTGCACTATGTAACACTAGTGTTAAGATAATTGCCAAGGTACTGGCCAGTCGGCTTAAGAGTGTCCTTCCCTCTATTGTTTCAGAATCGCAAAGCGCATTCATGCCCAATCGCCTGATTACGGACAATATCCTCTTGGCGTATGAACTTCATCACACGATCAAGAAGAAAAAGTCTGGGAATGAAGGATTAATGTCCATTAAACTGGACATGGTGAAAGCATACGACAGAATCGAGTGGAAATTCCTTAGATTCATGTTGGGACAGTTTGGTTTTACTGTTCATTGGATTAATATAATCATGCAGCATGTGGAATCTGTTACCTATGCGTTATTAATTAATGGAGAACAAACGGGGTATATTAAGCCTGGACGTGGACTTCGTCAGGGGGACCCGCTGTCACCCTATTTGTTTATTCTATGTACAGAAGGACTTATAGCCATGTTAAAAGAAGCTTGTAATAATGGGAGCTTGCAGGGTATCAGATACAATGGGGTGGAACCTATCTCCCACCTCATGTTCGCGGATGATACGCTGCTTGTGGGTAGAGCCTCTTTGGCGGAGGCAACTACTTTCAAGAATATCCTCAAGAAATATGAGGACCTCTCGGGTCAACTAGTGAGTGTTGCGAAATCATCTATCCTATTCAGCCCTTGTGTACAGGGGGATACCAGGAGGAATATTTCGGGATTGTTAGGCATTCCCGAAGTTTCCAACCATGGAAACTATCTAGGTCTCCCGTCCACCATTGGCGCCTCCAAGAAGGAGATTTTTACCTATATTCTGGATAGGGTAAAAGCCAAGGTGACCAGTTGGAAACCTAGATTGTTGTCTACTGCAGGAAAAGAAATTTTTCTTACTTCAGTTTTACAAGCGATCCCCACGTTTACAATGAGTTGCTATAAACTACCTAAATCGCTATGTAACTCGATCGACTCTCTTCTGTCTAACTACTGGTGGGGATCGAAGGACAATGGAAAAAGTAAATTACACTGGATAGCTTGGAAAGATCTATGTAAAAGTAAAGACAACGGGGGCTTAGGGTTCAGGGATACAAAAAGCTTCAATGAAGCTATGCTCATGAAACAATTTTGGCGTGTCGCCACCAACTCTGACTCCCTTCTCTCTCGGGTCTTTAAATCTCGTTACTTCCCTCAGCAAAGTATATGGATGGCATCATTGGGAAGTGCTCCCAGCTTCACGTGGCGTAGTCTGCTCTCGGTAAGGGACCTCGTCAATCAAGGAACACAGTGGGAGTTAGCAAATGGGCAGAATCTAAACATATGGCAACAACAATGGGTGCAACATACACATTCAAAGAAACTGATAACTCCTATGGATCCAGTTTTAAAGGACATGCAAGTTTCGGACTTAATTGATTCAGAAATCGGGACATGGAAAGTTGACAGACTGCTGTCCATTTTCTTCCCGATAGACGTGGAGGGTATTCTTAGCATGCCACTAAACAACCTCTCAGGCCAAGACAAACCAAGATGGATTATGGACAAAAATGGCAAATTTAGAGTCAAATCAGCGTACAATTTCATCATGGAATTAAAGCAAGGACACAGTCAAGAATCCAGCAGCAGGCATACTTATGACAGCACCTTCAAACAGATTTGGCAATTGACAATCCCCAGGAAAATTAAACATTTTGTTTACAAAGCATGCCTAAACAGGTTGGCTACCAAAGTCAATTTACAGGTCAAACATGTTCACACAGACCAGATATGTCCATTATGCAATAATGCACAAGAAGATGAGAGCCATTTGTTCATACAATGTGAATACAGTCGAGAGGTAAACAGTATTATCAAAATGCCTATACCACCGTCTGAGATCAATTCATTCAAGGGGCTTTTCGAGTTTAATCATAAGAATGTTCCACCCGACAAATTTAAATTATGGATTACATGCATGTGGGACTTATGGTATCAACGCAACAGATCAGTCCATGAAAACACCTTTAGATCTCCGATGGAGGGAGTAAAGTTTGGGACTTACTTTCTAGCAGCAGAGGAGGCGGCTCCGGCCCTTCTTTCGGCTCCTTGTCCGACCTCTTGACCCCGCGAAGCCCTAACAGCTCTCCATAGGGAAACGACTCAGATCTGGTTCTCGTGCCTTGTGTCATCATTGTTATCTCCGGCAACGAAGGTGAAGATGCTCGGCGGGGTAGCTGTAGCCTCACCCACCTCCTCCTCTAGCTGCTCCTCCGACAGGATCTCCCTCAGATCGGAGTCATCAAGGGGAGTGTCCGATGGGAGTAGCATGGTACGAAGGGGACGAATCGGGTCGGGGTTTTCTCGGAGAGAAGGGGGTCTTATCATGGTGTTAAGGAGGAGAATCTCAGCTCCATCAAGATTCAAGCTCAAACTGTTTAGTTTTGGCGGAGAAATTATAGAGCCAAGATTTAGCATAGAACAAGAGAATATGATCTAGTGTTTTTGTAGATGATGAAAAGCAGCTGAGCTTCTAAGGATTGGATAGAAAGGAAACGTTTCAGTTTTCTTCAAGAGGGATAGAGTTCCGCCTCTTCAAGGAACTAAGAAGTAGTAAATGAAGTTATGTGGCTTTTGAGACTAAAGCCTGTATTTATAGGTAGGGTTAGATTTTTAAGTTAGGGCATTGGCTAGGGCTATGGGCTGATTTAATCAGGCTGGTTTGTAGGCCCAACTAATATGTTTGCTTGGCCCTCTCTTTGTAATTCCTGCTCGTTTTGTTGGTTCGGGTGATCCATTAATAATATATATCGCTAATTATCAAAAAAAAAAAAAGTTTCATAAAATTGTAAATAGAGCAACTGGAAATTTCTATAACTATATAATTGTATTTAAAATACATTAGTTCATGAAATTGAAATAGAGCTACTCGTCGTATACTTATTTTTAATATTTTACATAGATATATTAAGTCATAACTATCTTTTACTTATAGTTTTTATTTTCTTTTGAATATATGAAGTCATATATTTCATTTACTTTAATCATGTAATTTCATTTTATATATTATTTTTTAAAATAAATTATTTAATGACTCTTAAACTTATTTTTAAATACAAATTATGTTTTTTGCTGTGTTGAATATACTTATTCATATTATTCGTTTTATCTAATTATGTAATTAACTATCTATATTAGTTTATATAGATAGTTAATTGAATGAATATTAAACTTATTTTTAAATATCAATTATGTTTTTTTGTTGTGTAACTTTCAAATTATGAAAATACTGAAAGTCATAACCTCCATTGAATTTAATGACTTATTATTAGTATGAATTGAATGCATAGATTTAATTATTTATTTTGTTCCGTACAATCATGTGGATTCATATTATTCGTTTTTATCTAATTATGTAGCTCTACTTTATATGTATCAGTTTATATAGATAGTTAATTGAATGAATATTAGACTTATGTTTAAATATCAATTATGTTTTTTTGTTGTGTAACTTTCAAATTCTGAAAATAGTGAAAGCCGTAACCTCCATTGAATTTAATGACTTATTATTAGCATGAATTGAATGCCTAAATATAATTATTTATTTTATTTCTACAATCATGTAGGGTTTTTGTCAATTTGAATATCAATTTAATGAGAAGGTGAAGAGATAGGTACACTATGAAGCAATATTAAGTCATAACTATCTTTTACTTATAGTTTTTATTTTCTTTTGAATATATGAAGTCATATATTTCATTTACTTTAATCATGTAATTTCATTTTATATATTATTTTTGAAAATAAATTATTTAATGACTCTTAAACTTATTTTTAAATACAAATTATATTTTTTGCTGTGTTGAATATACTTATTCATATTATTCGTTTTATCTAATTATGTAATTAACTATCTATATTAGTTTATATATATAGTTAATTGAATGAATATTAAACTTATTTTTAAATATCAATTATGTTTTTTTGTTGTGTAACTTTCAAATTATGAAAATACTGAAAGTCATAACCTCCATTGAATTTAATGACTTATTATTAGTATGAATTGAATGCATAAATTTAATTATTTATTTTGTTCCCTACAATCATGTGGATTCATATTATTCGTTTTTATCTAATTATGCAGCTCTACTTTATATGTATCAGTTTATATAGATAGTTAATTGAATGAATATTAGACTTATGTTTAAATATCAATTATGTTTTTTTGTTGTGTAACTTTCAAATTCTGAAAATAGTGAAAGCCATAACCTCCATTGAATTTAATGACTTATTATTAGCATGAATTGAATGCATAAATATAATTATTTATTTTATTTCTACAATCATGTGGGGTTTTTGTCAATTTGAATATCAATTTATGACTGTCAAAGAAGAAAATCTTTTGCCATTGAAATATCATCTTCCCCATCAAATGAAACGTAATATTTTTATTATCTTATTGGGTGAGATGAATTTTTCATTTTTCAAATTTTCATTAATATTGCTTCATAGTGTACCTATCTCTTCACCTTCTCATTAAAAGATATATACAATTGAAAAATTAAATTAATAGTAATTTGTTAATGGGAAGGGGTAAAATAGTCTTGACAAAATGTGGAAGAAACACCTAAGAGTGTTGGCTCTTTTATAAGTATTATAGATTTGAACGTAATTATACATTGTCGGACCACACTTTATACTAGGACATGAGGAGTGGCGGATCTATAAATTTTAAAGCGTGGGTTCGAAATCGGTATAATTTCTAAGTGTCTGTTAAAAACACTTAAATATATTTAAATATAATTTTAAATGTCAATTTTTATACTAATTTTTCATTTATATCTGAACGGTCCGCCACTAGACATGAGTATCAGATGATATGCTCATCTTGAACACCCCCACTTAGCTAGCTCATCGTCCAACAGAGGAGTTAAATTCGGGATGTGCCTCTAGTGGTACCCACACTTTGGGTAACCACTCACACTGAGTCACAAGATGTAAAATTACTCAATTTAAGGGGTAATGAAAATAAGGATGAATGTAGGTTAATCGATTAACTAATTGAGTACAGAAATTAGTTCCTAACGAGGACGAGCTTAAAATTTCACCTAAATTCACCTCAATCCAAATGAACAATTACTACATTTCCATATTCAATCATCAAATTTAAAATTTGATACGAAAATAATGTAGATTTGTTAGGCTAATGGGCAATCCTAGCCCATAAGCCCGTAAAGTATGTTAGGGTTAGATGAATGTGTACCTATAAATATCGGTGTTCAATATTGTATTCATAACAAGAATTATTTTCAATAAAATATCTCCCTCTATATTTCTACAAGATTTGTCTTATTGTGTCTGACTTTTCTTTAACTTTTTGAAGACACCAACAAAAAGAAAGATACCAACTTCTTTGTTTTCAAGCTTCATTGGTGAGCAGGGGGGGAGAGAGGGTCAAAATGGGAAATGCATTATATATACAGCTGAGCTGATGCCAGAAAAGAACATAAAAACAGTATGGTGATTTTGGGTAAAGACACTGAAATAGTTTTGAAATGAAAGGGAGTTGAGAATGGTGAGGAAATATTTGGTTTGGTTGTTTGTGAATTTTCGTCTTTTAATTTCTGTGTTTAGTGTTCCTTTTTGGACTTTTGAACGTGTGATATGGCAGAGTAGATGAATCTTTTGGCTGATTTGGTGTCTTCGTTTCTAATTTAACTGTTGGATTTGATTCGTTTTGTCTTTTTCCTGGTAGCTTTATGGGATACTGATTTATTATTGGTTCCGATTCCACGACAGGTTTGTTAGAACTTTGATGGAGTCTGAATTAGAATGAAATCATTTATTTATTTTTAATAATTCATATTCCATTGGTAATTTTATTCTAATTTGACCTTGTATAGTTGTACTTGAAATATAATTAAAAATATTATTTACTTATGTTACACTAATTCCAAAGATTACATGAATTAAATCATTTAACTTTCAAGATCGACTTAATAAATATAAAAAATATATGTTATGCGACCGGGAAAATTTTGCACACTGTGCATGCCTTGCAAAGGCGAGTCAGTTTTGTTTATTCTGAGCAATCCTGTGTCAGATCCTAAACGAGAGACTATCTAGTAAAACCATAAACATATTGATTGCAGTTGGTATGTATTAATTACATGGACCAATTATTGAAGAAGCATTATTGAATGGAGAAGTTATCAATCAATTTTCCTTTAAATGAAACCCTGAGGACCATGATATCGCCCTTGCCTGGCCTCTATGGCAGATTGGCACTATTAAATATTACTCCTCCATTTTAATAGATATAAGATATTTTGGTTTTTAATAATTCGACAATTAAAAATCAAGCCTGGACAATCTTTTTGGGACATAAGTATCATAAAAGTATAATCATATAGCTAATTAAGCTGATATTCAAGTTATCTAAACATATCTAATCGAAGGGAACTGAAACAAAACGCCAGGGTACCGTGTTTGAGCCTCTTTAGGAGCTAATTTTGATACAAATCAATCTGAATATATCAATTACGTCTATAAATTTTGAAAATAAAAAATCAAACTAGACAATCAAAAATCAATCTGAATAAAAAATCAAATTTTGGCTGGTACCGTGTTTGAGCATTTTGAGGAGGGCGAGAGATGAGATGTAAACTTGCTCGGAGGAATCGAGTGTCGGCGAGTCCGGCGGCGGACTCGGACATATATATTCTTCCAAATAAGCAACTCGGACATATTATCAATACGAACCAATCTTTTTAAGATACATATAATATACAAAAACATAAAAAGCGGAAACCAATAAGATAATCACCTAGCTTGCGAGTTGAGTTGAGTTGAATGGTGTAATGAAATAAAGCTTAGATTTATGTTGCGAGTGTCACTGTAGACGAAACCGCGCAAAACGACAAAATTAACATACTTTGCAATCGTAATGAACAATTCAACACACAATAGTTTTATTAACATCAAAGGAGTACATCATTATCATATTATCAACTAATCATCATATTATCAACTAATTATCATCCAAGCTTCATCTACCGATGATGTAGAACATCACCATTAAAATAATAAGGGCACAACTCTGACGAATTTGTTGATTTTCTTCGGCTGATTTCTCGTAATTGCACTCGAGAGTGCAAATATCGAACACTGTATCGAGGGTTACTTTGTTGAAAAGTTTGCTAGAGTCCAAGCATTCTCGAATGCATTGGACCAACTCCTTTTCAGATAGAGAGGTTGAAACACGTAAAATCAACAAAGTTAAACATCAATTATTTTAACCATCAATTATTTATTATTCTTGATTCAAAAAGTTTAAGTTCATTTCTATAACATTATATTAAAAAGTATTTTTTATAAAATAATTTTTTATATTATAATTAATTAGTTATCGCTGAAATTTAGACACGAAAAAATTGAAAACTTTGTATGTTTTAAAGGTGAGAGTATTATATGTTGTGTGAGGATGTGGCTCTATCTGCTTGTATCTATTAAAATGCACATTCCACATTGGAAATTGATGTAATCCTGAGACTCTTAACATGGTTACATTTAACCCTTCGATGTTGTTCCGACAAGTAATTACGACAAGGAAATTCCACCGATGATTGTGTTACAGTGAGGAGGAGTGTTAAGATACACGTCTGTTAAGCTAATGGGCAACCCTAGCCCATAAGCCCGTAGAGTACATTAGGGTTAAGTTATATTCACCTATAAATATAGGTGATCTCTATATTGTATGAACAAGAATAATTATTCATCAATAAAATATCTCCCTTCATATTTCTTACATGGTATCAGAGCCAGACCCAAGTTATTGAGGCACGTGTAACTCGCCGATGTCGTTTCAGGCAGTTAATACCGGCGATGAAAGTTCCGCCGATGATTGGGTTATACGTGAGGGGGAGTGTTAAGATGCACATCCCACATCGAAAGTCGATGTCCTCTCGGGTTAATATATAAGATCTTGGGCTACTCCCTCTATTGCCAATTGGTTTTAGAGTGGAACCCCATAGACTCTTATCATGGTATCCGAGCCTATCGATTCTTGAGGCCTAAATACACATTCCGCTGCCCTACCGGTGGGTTTTCTACTATGTAATACTCACCGGCGGGATTTTGTTGATTTTTTTTCCACTATTTCTTGAAAATTTTATTTTATTTGAAATCTACTACAATTATTATTGTTGCAAACTCATGTGAATTTAGACATTACCATGAGTTTGAGGGAGGGAGATAATAATTATGAACAAATGGGCCATTGAAAAAATAAAAGAAAAAAATTGATTTATTCTACTTCGAGTTGAAGTGGAATTTTGAACAAGATCTGGCAGGTTCGAAAAGGATGGCGTTCCTGGCAGTTACTGATTGGCGAATTACGCATTGTCTGGCGAGTCCTATACGCATTGTCTGGCGAGTCCGATACGCATTGTCTGGCGAGTCCTATACGCATTGATCTGACCGGGTTCGAAAAGAATGACGTTCTTGGCAGTTACTGATTGAATTGACGGTACGTGTTTCTGACGAATCCGACACGCACTGATCTGACAGGTTCGAAAATGATGGCGTTCCTGGCAGTTATATATTGGCGATACGCGTTGTCTGGCGAATCCGACACGCACTGATCACGGATCCGGCTGATCCAAATTACTTTTTTTTTATGATTATTGTTGATGTATTGCAAACTCATGAAAACTCACATCGGAAATCGATGTCCTCAAGAATAAATATATAAGATCTTGAACTGCTTCCTCTATTACCAATTAATTTTAGAATAAAACCCTATAAATTATTAACAATATCAGTTGAGCACAGTTATACAATACGAGAGGGCCTACGATAACAGAATTGCTATTACTATTTATCTGGACATTCTTGAAACTTGACCTTGTTTTTAAGGCTAAGAAAATCATTTCGGCCCGTTAAGAGACCTATCAAATGGGGATGGGCCTATAACGGGATACCTCACAAGCACAATAGACAATGACACTCATTAATTCATTATTCATGATTGGAAATTTAGAATTGTGCACAAGGCAAGCAAGGTTTTTAGCTTCTGGCTTAATTAGATTTTGGTGAGTCAAGGTTCAAGTTCGGTTCGATATATTACGAATTAGTAAGTTGATATTCAAGCTCTACAAGTCAACGACCTAACTCTTTATATCATTAATACAACATTAAAAAGTTTGTGAAGGTTCTAATCGAGATTTTAAGGAAGTCTTTAAAAAAACCTCTTTATATAATTGTTGTTTTCATTTTGTTATTTATTTAATGTATAGCAAAATGATTCACAATTTTTAATTTTTTATGTTAAATCTATATTTTATGTCTTTTCATATTTAATCTATAAATACCTTTATGAACGGGGCCAATTCCAAGTTTGGCTATCAATAATATTAAGTAAGTCATTAGTACGACAAAAAATTATCTAATCATCAAATTCAATTTAAAATTTGAAATTGATCTGATTCAAATTCGATTTGATTCATATATCATTTTAATCCTACTTAATTATGTAATCTAATAAGTCCAACAATTTTTTTATATTATGTACCATCATGAACGTTTCTATCAAAGTGTATAGAATTATCATTGGCTGATGGCATACAACGGATATAAAAAGATACGGAGTATTTAACAAATCAATCTATTATAATTGCGTTACAATACATCGTTTTCTGCAGTGTTTAGATCACACCTTTAGATACTCCCAATCTTATTTGTAAATTGCCACTATACCGTCGGCAATTCGGCATGGAACAAACTATACGTTCTTATTTTTATTTTGTAACCGGACCCGTGGTCTGTACTGGTAAGGTGTGTATAGAATAGACATCGAATTGACGCGATAGTCTGTAAATTACGTCAGACAAGTCCTACATGACAAACTCGATAAAAAAAATATTGGTAAAAAAATTTGAACTCATCACCATATGTCATACGATCTCAAACTCACCTAATACTTCACAAATTTAGCTACTTTACAAATCGAACAAACTAAGCATATAGATCAATGAAGTGGGGTGCAGATTGCAAATTGAATACTCTGTTATTGGGATGAGAAACGATTAAATTGATTGCGTTAACATCAGTAAATAAATAAATAAAATAAAAACTTCACTTCGTTATAGATCTTGATTCTGATTTGTGGGAACCACACTTTGCGACAAGGAGACCTCTCTAACCTTCGTGGTTGTTGGCCATACCCCAACTAACCACTGCTTTCTATGGGCTATACCCAAAATACAAACTAATTAAAGCATAAAATATATTATTATATTATAATTTTTCTACATTTATTTTAATTTTAATCTATGTAATATTGTTGATCAGAAACTCCAATAAAGGAAGAGGGGATCCTTAGTCGATAATGCTTCGTATAACATTATCGTGTCTATAAAAACAACGGGAGAACAACAATATGTTCGTGATGGTTTAGTCAAATCAAAATAATGTTATCTTAGTTTATTAGTAATAAACTTGTGATTTGCTTATAAATATATAATAATAATATATATTTAGAATCACCACTTTAATGGATCTAAATGTGTCCATTTATGAAAACATATACTTTCGAGCTTAGTTTATTAGTAATTCACCTAAGTTCCAACTTCCAAACTTAGATGAGTTTTTTCTTCTTCTTTTATTGTAATAGGATTGATTTACTTATGTAGTCAACTTGCTCAACTAGACATTCCTCTTTTGAAAATCGATATTCATACTCTTTTTGACATTTCCCATGCCTCGAAAGTCCGACTTCATGTGATGTTTTGAAGAAAAAAATATTAGTTTGCTCTATGGTTAACATCAATATTTTAAAAAACATATGTAGAATGCCCTATTACTATTATACAAACAATATGGTATGGCTCTTTGTCTAATTGTCTATGGTTAACTAGTGAGTTGACCTTGATGTGGTTGGGTTTTGTGACTTCTTCTATTAACCACATGCATGCACATATATTATCACTTGCAAGTACTTTATTTCAATTTGTTATATATGAACTATCAAATATACATTTTTCTTTGATTTCTTTTACATCTAGCCACCTAAATTATTCCTGTCTCGCCAAATAAACATTAATAGTATTTTTGTAGTTAATAGATACCTGAGCATAAAAATGGCAGATTAACTTTAATTTTTCTACATTTTAATTTCAAAATAATCCTTAATTCATGGGCAAGTTAGTCATATTTAAAAGTTTGAGAAAAGTTAGGGTGCCACTTTGAAAAAGAAACATTTAGGCTCCAATAATTGAGAAAAAGTTCAAGTGCCGTATATAAAAGTAATAATTTGATATTCGAGATTCGTTAATATATTCAATATCCGGTCCGTTGTTAAGATTGCTCGAAATAAACTCAAATTGTCATATGTGAAAGTCTCACATTGAAAATAAAGGAAATAGTTCATCACTTAATAAACTAGGGAGTAACTCCACTTATCACCAATTGGTTTTAAGTTGGTGTCTCCTTGGGTTATGAAGTGTACTCTCTCCTCATATCGGTGTGGCCCGGGCTCGATTAATGAAAAATTCTACATTCGTTTATGACTATTTGATTCATATTCGGTTCGTTTATACTACTTGACTCGTATTAGATATTTGGTTCGTTTTATAAGCATTCGACATTTTCGTTGCCAAGAAAGTCATTAGCTGTTTGTGAATATTTGAGATTGATGAGTGATTTGATTCATTTTGCAGAAGTTCACATTTGATAACTCACTTTAATGTCTTGTTTGGAAGGAGATTTTTTTTGTTGGATTTTGCAGTTTTTTCAGATGTTCTATGAGTTAGAGAAGAAGTAGAACTAAATTCTTTTATATAGTTAAGTTAAAGTGGAAATATATTTAATAAGTTGGTTTAAGTGTGGGTTGGGTTTGTATATAATGAGGTTTAATTAGTTTTGAATGTTGTTTGACTATTTTATCTTTGCAAAAAATTTTAAATATTTTGAAATGTTGAAAAAATTGAAAATAGGAAACATTCGATGTCATTTTTATGTTCAAATACCTATTTAAAATGGGAGTAATTCTGAATTTGTGATGGCTAGATGTAAAAAAATTTGTTTATTTTCTCTCTGACTATTAGTTACACTTACTGCCAATATGATTAATGAGTAATCATATCCTTTTAATTCAACTAGTAATAAGGGATGTGATGGCATATGAATATATGATGATTACACGCTATTTGCATACTGCTATTTGCAAGGTAACTAATCATTACAATAAAAGCAAAATAAGTTAAAGTTACAATAAAAAAATTATTTCAAGCAAATGACTTTTATCTCTGAACTACTCCGTAATAATATAAGGCTACTTCTACATTCTACAATGATCGCACATAGAAGTAAGAATATAAGGCTACTTCTACAATGATCGCACAAAGCCGATCAAAAACATACTTATATCATACATAATTCAAGGGTGCTTCTACGATGATTGTACGAAGCCGATTATGGACTGAATTTCTCAGATGGTCAATTTGTCCCGTAAACTTTTAAATAGGTCAATTTTCCTCCTGAACTACGACGAATTGGTCAATTTGGAGAATTTCACCATAAAATTGATTATTTTTAGGTTTTAATGAAGGATAAAATAGGAATTCAAACCCCTATTTGGTCCCCAAACTGAACACAAAATGTCTATTGTATGTCGATTTCCCATTTTACCTTTTATTAAAACCTAAAACTATCAATTTTATGATGAAATTTCCTAAACTAATCTGTTCGTCGTAGTTCAGGAGGCAAATTTGATCGATTTAA
Organism: Echium plantagineum; assembly: GCA_003412495.2. NCBI lineage: Eukaryota > Viridiplantae > Streptophyta > Magnoliopsida > Boraginales > Boraginaceae > Echium > Echium plantagineum. Next base: position 10,332,198 of record CM016567.1, on the reverse strand, counting down.
AATTTTAGGGGGCAAATTGACCGTCTCAAAAATTCAAGCTTTTATTTAATCAGTTGATAATAATTTGGGGTGCATTCTGAAATTTAACCTAATTCAATTACCCAAGAAAATATTGACATTTAATAAAGGATAAAAGATTCCAACATACAAGTACTGCATGGAAAAATAAATTACCACTGGGTATAAATAATGCATCTTAAACACTACCAATCTTATACCTTTAAGTTGATGGGAAGTTACATCAGGCATTAAAATAACATAGTCAAAGAGTACATATTTTGCCTCTGTTTGAACAACCAACCACATCCCCATAGCAGAGTAGCTTAAACAGAGCAGTAGACTGGTGTCTGACTTCTTCTCTGTTAACTTTCTTGTCATATATACAATATTTCTCTTTAATTATGAAAAATATTAATCAACTAATTCCTCAATCTAGTTCATTATACTAGCAATTACTCATCACCATGCTCGAATGTCTTTGAAGAGGCTTCCGTCTAAGCAGGGTAAAGAACGGGAATACGGGATGCTGATCATAGAAAAAAAAAACAGAACAAATCTGTGATAGGTATCATTCTCTGATCATTGCATGAGAACTCTCCGGAATTTGGGTTCAGTAAAGTAATCAAGATCCTCATTTAAAGCTCTTTTCCTATTTAGTACACTGCAATTGTGAACATTAGTGTTCCCATTGTTCAGTTTGAGTAAAGTGTCTCCCATGAGGGAGTGAATAGGCAAAAGGGTTGATAATAATGGTGGTTGTGGTGATATAGGAGAAGGGACGGTGACAGGTGGGGGTGGGATTTCGTAGGTGTCGAGTGGCGGTGGCGGGTGGCGCCACTGAGGGAGGGGACCAGCCAAGAGAAGGGTCTGAAGTAGTGGCCCTGCTTTCACAACTGCTTGCAAAAGCTTCCCTTTTTCAGGAAGTGGCTTTGTTGGAACAATAGGCAGGTCTGCACACGGTTCATTTCGGTCGGTTTTTGACATAATATGAAACAATTGCTCTGTTTCCACCATTGTTTTTTGTGGTAAAACTGAATCAAGAACTGATGAAACTATGCTCTCATCGCAATCGGAGGAAGTGAATCCATTGTTGGAGTCCCTTTCTCTTATGGGTTCATCTTCAATGCTTGAAACTCCTGAAAATTGCCCAGATTGCTGATTTTGAAGCTGCATTATATGCTGGTGTTGATTGAGAAGGAGGCTCTCAAAAATCAACCTTTGAGCTTTCTCTTGTGCCTCATCTCTCTCTTTAACTGCTGAGTTGAGCAATTCTTTAAGATGGTTAAGTTCATCATCTCTCATTTTCAGCTCTTCTTGAGCTTTCATCTTTGTGTTCTCCAGCTCCATCACCGTCAGCAGAAGGGTCTGTCTCAATTCCTCCACACCCTACATCAATAACTCAAAATCAATTAACGGATGAAAGAACAATGCAAGAACGAAAAGACATAATGTAGATCGAAAGGAATAGAGAATCTGAATAGTTAACAGGCCGGGCAGACCAAATTCGAGGTATAATCGAACATGTGAAATTGGCGGAACTAGGATAAAAAAAAATGCTGGTTACCGATCATAGTACGAAAAATTTAAATTCAGACAAATTAGTCATGTTGAAAATAATATTATTACAAATTGACAAGAAAACGCAAAATTTTATGATTGACGTGACAACGGCAGGACACCAGTAGTTCCAGCTATGATTACACTCTAAGTAACACAACATACTAAAGAAGTGAAAGAGAAAGATGCAGTGAGGTGAGTTTGTAAATGGTTACCTTTCCTTGGAAGAAGAAAGCATAATTAAGAAAGGGATTGTTTAGATTAGTTTCCATGTTTGAAAAATGATTGGAAGATGAGAAACAAGGAAAAAGAAAGAGGGGAGATTGGGAGAAGTGGGGGAGTATTATTTAGTCTTTGGTGATAGTGCCTCCTTTATAAGGACAACCTTTTTGAACTATGTGGAGAAAATTGTTCTTCTTTTACTGTGTAAAGAAATCTCTGTAACGTGCTTTTGATTTTATTTTATTTTCTTTTGGATGTGTTTGGACAAAAGCAGAAAAGGCCAAAGACTGGAGAGGCACCAATAACCTCTACTGTATAATTACAGGAAATTAAAATTCTACTAATAGTTTTTTTTAGTTAGAAAAGCTAAATAGTCTTTTATGCTAGATATTGTGTTAAATAACCATAAAATACAAATAATTTTATCCAAATGAGATGATGGATTATGTTTTGCCAATAAAATAGAGCCGATCAAACAATTAAATAGAGTCAATATTATAATTAAAACTGTTAGAAAACTGAACTAACTAGTTATGGTAAATATGAAGGGCTAAATGAAATATAATAAAAAATCAAGTTCGTCTATATAATTTCATAAAAAGACCAAATTTAGATCATATTATTGTCATTAAGAGAAGGGGCTTTCCCGATTCTAATGAGACTGGAATATAAATCTTAATGAAACATAATATTGGTATAATTGTTTTGTGGTCAAATACTTTTATAATGGGAGATCTTCCATTGCTAGTTATTGAGCGTGTACTGGATAGATTTCGGGTTGACATAATCACATAATATTGGCAATGAAAATTTAACTCGTGATATTTCAATTACAAGTTCAACTACTTTATCGGACTATCAATAATAGTGCGACGAGATATATATAGTGTGTGTATTTGTGTAGGTATGTGAGAAGTCAAAAATTGATGAGTCTATAGACGTTACATACATAGGTCGAGTGTAGATGTAGGTAGTAATAATAATAGGTGGGAAAAACGAAAATCGGCGGCAAATGCGGGAGTAAAGACAAGTCTGATACTCCTCCAATAACATTAAACAGCCACCTCTCTGTTTTTTCTCCTTTCCGACTCTGACTACACAATCTAAATGCTCCTCCCACCTTCTATCTATAGGATGTTTGACTTGGTCTTCTCAGCTATCCTACTATTCTCATGGACTCTTCACTTCAGTTTTCTGTTTTTGTGTATCCTCTATGTATTGGTTTTGCTTTCTCATAAATGCTCCAATTCTTATATCTTAAGGAATTTTTTATTAAATGCACTCATATTATGGATGCACAACGGAATCAGGTAAGTGAACTTATGGATGAACAAGAGAATTAGATACGGGATTCTAAAGAGTTGAAGGTGTTGTTCACTGAATTTTATTCTAATTTGTTTTCCATATAGACTCGAGATAGAACAAGGAACTATGATTTACTGCAAACCAAAATGCTCACTGATAATGATCAGGAGTGGCTTAGTGCACTCATATTATAAGTTTATGACTCGTGTTTGATTAATTGTAAAATCGTTACGTTTATTTCTGTTTTCGAGTGCACAAAAAAGATAAATGATTGAATACATTTCACTTTGTCAAGAGACTAATTAAAGCTTTCATGTTAACGACTTTAACACAAAGTTTATCTTTTTATAATAGATATATCCACACTGCATAAAGAGACGAGATTGTTGATACTTACTCCTATTTTAATTAGCGTTCAAAGACCTATATCAAATGTTCACAGATAACTCGCTTAAAATGAAATTTTAATACTACTATTGCCAAAACTTAAATACGAATTCTTCAATTCAATCTGCATATGTATTTATCATTATACAATGTCTGTACCGGCTTAATACTTTGATTTCTGTTTTGGCTTAAATGAAAGAGTTTAAATTTTCTAAACTTTTGTGCCAATAAAGTATTCCCTGAAAATCAATGAATGAAATGTATATATTTTTAAATGAAAGCTCTACCTCTAAGTCTAACAAATTCTGCTTTCTTACAAAACAAATGTTTATAACAGCATGGTTATTGATTGACCCGTATAAGGTAAGTTTAGATTTCTAACACGACGGTTTTAGTGATTGACCTGTGTGGAAAGGTCCGTTGTTGCAGGTGCAACTTCCAGAATATCTCTCAACATTCTTAATTCTTACTAGGAATGTCGTATCAACTAAGCCAGACCATTAACATATACTACCAAGTATATACATTCTGTAATAATGAGATTTTTTTGTTTTATAAATTCGCGATGAGAATGACAACCTAACTATCGAATATAACGATTCAAAAATATTGAAATAATCAATACAAAATGTATAACAAAATAACATTTAGAATATTTACAACAAGTACAGTAAAAATAACATCAAACAAATATGCTTCCGATGATAATTATACCTTAGACCTCTTAGTAGAAGCTATAATCAAATATATTAGGCTAATAGCTATTGATAGTGTGCTAATGGGAATTAGGTAGATTCTTTAGCCTTTTGATTACAATCTCGAAATCATCTTTTTCAGTTGTCCACTTATTAATAAAGACTTGTTCTACTCAACTTTATTAGGCTCCTTTTATTCTCCGGCTACAATAATGAATAATATTACTTCGTAATTTGAATGTTTTTCGATCTCTTTTAATAATATCCATAATTCCTTTGACTAAAGGAGGAAAACAAAGGTCAAGCTCGCACTGAAAGACTTTATCCTAATAGAATTAACCATATCTACATCTATAGTTTATAAAACATAGAAATAATGTTTATATGTAAGTCATGGAAAGAATGGTGTAATTTTTTAGTGGTTAAAAATTAAGTTCTTGCAAATTAAAGGAGCTATATGTGATATATGCATCTAGAACTCCTTTGAAAAGCGATTGGTAAAATAACCATACTTCACACTTAAAAGTAGGGACGTTTCGGTTCGGTTGTGTCTATTTTTACGAGTTTTTTGTGTGAAATTAATCCTATCATTTTTTACTACTTGAACCGATTCAGTGAAAATTATTTGGATTTGAATAGATACGGTTGATGTCGGTTTTGAGGCAAAATAGGTTCGGTTGATGTCGGTTTTGAGGCAAAATCGATTCGTTTCGTTCGTTTTTCAGTTTTGAAACAAACAAAAAATGTACGTGTATAATTTCAAGTTAAATAGAGACTATACGTCCACATAAATTCAAAAAATAAAATGAAAATACATGCGTCACGATAGAACACATTTTAAGAAACACAAACTTGATCATTTACTCCTAAATGAAGGTTCCGTGTCATGTTGGTTTTTTCTATCTTCCTTGGAGATTTGGTATTAAGTTACATTATTCGATTTATAATTCAATTGACCAAGAAACCTTTAACACCAATCAGGAAAATTTAATTTTTAAATTTTTCTTTTAAAAAAGGTCAAACTTTTAAATAGCTAGAATCAAAGATTCCAAAGAAACAAAAGGGAGACAAGTAAATATTGATGATGAGATTGGTACTTTAGACAACATATTATCTATCCTTCAATTATTTGAGAATATTACCATGTACTATCACAATAATTTTGCAGTATAAAACATCATATCCACACAAAATTGGCACTCCAAATATTCTTAGTTTTCAAGCAACCCAATTTGAGATTCACTTTGGCATCATCTTCAGGTTAATTTGTATGATTAGTTAGTTAGCTATGGGAGAAAAAGTTAATGTAATGGTGTAGCTAGGTGCACCTTTTTATAGTATCGCACAAGTGTGCTTGCTTTATTCTGAATATCTTTCTTTGGATTACTTAAATTAGATACAGAGGAATTTAGACAATCAATTTGGAATCTTTAATACTCCCTCCGTTTCTTTTTATTTGATTGTTTGAGCATTTTTTCTATGTTTCTTTTTATTTGATTGTTTACAATTTCAATGCACTTTTTACAATCCCAATGCACCTTTTTACAATTTCAATGCACCTTTTTACAATTCCAATACACATTTTTACAATCTCAATGTAATTTTTCACAATCTCTTAATAAAGTATTTTTTCCCCAAACAATCAAATAAAAAGAAACGGAGGGAGTAATATATAAATTGAAACATGCAAAAAATAAGTTGCAAGAAAATGTTTCTTTTTGTTGAGTTTAATGTTTTTAGAATTTGTTATTTCATGAATTATTATAATAATGTATTTAAGTTTTCTAAAACTATCGAGTAATCATTCCAAAAGTAAATTGTCATAAAAATAAACAAAGCAATAAATTTATCAACAATTTTAAGATGTTGACATGGTCTAAATTTGATCGATGGCTTGAAATTGATGCTAATAATCTTAATTGGTGTTAGCTCTCCAAGTAACACAATGCAACAATCAAAGAACGCATTCGCTCGCACAACTCGACTATCCGAACTGCCATCCAGCACAAGGGTACATATCTGGTATTTAGTCTAGTCGACCAAAGAACGTTATCATTTGACATTTAAAATAATCAATTTCTATGCTATGGGAGCTATTTATACAATATTTCAACCATCAAAATATAATCTATATATCCAACTTTCAAAAATAAAATTAGTACTCCCTCCGTTTCTTTTTATTTGATTGTTTGAGCATTTTTTCCATGTTTCTTTTTATTTGATTGTTTACAATTTCAATACAACCTATTACAATTCCAATGCACCTTTTTACAATTCCAATGCACCTTTTACAATTCCAATACACCTTTTAAAATCCCAATGTAATTCTTCACAATCTATTAATAAAGTATTTTTTCTCCAACAATCAAATAAAAAGAAACGGAGGGAGTATTAATTATATTTGTGTTAATTTCATATAATAATGTGGATGAGATAAAAGTAAAAATGAAGTGATACTACTACTCTTTGTGCACAAGGATGCATGATCATATCACCGATTGGGCAGCAAAGTAAAAGAATCCAAAGTGGTCGTTGAAGAAAAGCAAAAAAGTAGAGCTGCAGACTATATTGGTAGCACTAAGTATTGCCATCCTTCGAGGGCGCAATTGAATGCAAATAATGGAAAGTGCTACTTTCTAAAAAACTGTCATCAACCTCTCTATCATAATATAACGCGCTTTTGAGTCTCCAAGTATAGTAGCTGCATGCAATGATAAGACTACTGAATAAACCTTTTTTTCTTGTCCTTTATTTTCTTCTTACTCCATCCATTCATTTATATATATCACACATTCCATATCGGATATGGGTGTACTCCTACATCAATATATAAGATTTTGGGCACATTTCATATCGGATATTGATATATTCCCGGATCAAATATATAAGATCTTGAGCTACTCCATCTACTGCCAATTGATTTTAGAGTGGAACCCCATAATAAGCCAAACCCGAGTTAATGAGGCACGTGTAACCCCGCCGATGTTGTTCCTGGCTTCGGGCAAATAATACTGGTGAGGAAAATTCAGGAACATTGGGTTACCAGGGGGAGTGTTAAGAAGTACCTCCCACATCGAAAGTCCTCCCGGGTCAATATATAAAATATTGGACTACTCAATCTATTGTCAATTAGTTTTGGAGTTGAACCCCTTATACTCTTAACAAAAACAAATTAAGCAATATCTCACATGCTTATATTATTTTTTACCGACTAATAAAAATTATGATCAAAATTTTCAAAACTAGTCTAAAAATTGAAAAAAGGCTTTAGAAAAAAAGAAGGGAGGGAGCATTCTTGCATCTCATGTGGGTTGAAATGATATGATCATATATGTGAATGTATTTGTATGTGATGATTATTTCAACAAATGATGCTATTATTTTCAATGATCATGGACTTGGTTAGCAAAGAATCTTTCTTTTAATTGGTCCCTTTTTATTTCTAGTCTAAATTTGGTGCCGAACACTACGATGGAAGATGTATTGAATAAGACGGTATGCTAGTTGTGTTACATTATTTTTTTTTCTTCAAGTTTCAACTACGTGTTTAACAAAATATAGGAAAATTTGGGATTTATATACTTTGTTATATAAATTGATGAAATTTGCCTAAAACTTTATTGTGAAAGTGATTTATCAAGTTGGTCAAATCTACCTCCGAGTAAGTTTATAAAGTTAATGTTTAACAAATTCTCAATTAGGTTGTTACTGCTTTAATATTTCGTCGATAATATTTACTATGTATTAATATAAGTGATTGTTTAGTTAGTTAACTGTAGTTTACTATGTAGATTTTCTCTTTTGTCTTTCATTAATTAAAGGTAATCATTACATATTAAGATAAAGAATTAAATTAATTTTATAGGGGGTAAGGAAAAACTACGACTAGTGATCAAAGCAATTATCAAATATTTTGTGGCAAGAATATTAATTTGAACAATCACTTATATTGACACATAAGAAATAGGTACAATAATCGTTCATTCTGTTATTTATAAATTCACGGCCCTTACTAAAAAAATTCAACCAAGTATCCATTTAACAATTACCAAAAAGCATAACATTAAAATCACATGAGATACTCCAACATAAAAAGAAGCCAATAACAAACTAAACTAATAGGTTTTATTTTTGATAATTAATTAGTTTTTTATATTATAAATTAGCTATATATAAGAGTATGAATACAATGATATTATAATAAAGAATATCAAAATATGAGAGAAATTGTTTCTAACAAGGTTTAGGCACAAAACCTCTTGATTAAAACATTGGGTCACATATCACCAGACTATTGACTTTATTCAATTTAATAATTAATTTTATAGACATTCAACTCTTTACTATTAGAGCGTTTGCAGCAGATGCCTCAAATCACTCCTTATTCTACATATAGAATAAGGAATTTGAAAAAACAGTGAAAAGACACAAATGTCAAATTCTCTATTCTAAAAAATCCTCAAAAAAATTTACCACCAAAGCTCACCAAGCCTACTTTTACACCATCCTCAAATATGTACTTTCACAATTAAATATCACATCCTTCCATTTTATTTTTATAAGAATATTGATTCTATAAATTTATTTTATATTGAAGCTAAAAATTTATATTGAAGCTTAAAAATATAAATTTATTTTAAATTTTAATTCTTTCAAATTTTATAATTTTCATCTTTATATTAAATTAATTTGAATTTGTCTTCAACATTTAAATAATTGGAGTTGTCTTCAACTTGGAGCTAAAGATATAAAAAAAAAAGATTGATTTGAGGAATATAAATAGTGAATCTGATTTTGTATGAAATGTTAAAAGTATATCATAAATTTAATAAAGTGATATGAGGAGTTGATTTAAAGAAAATTTTATAAAGAATCAGCTGCGAATGATCTTATTGATTGTCAATTTGGGCGAGGAAATAAAGCTTCAAGCCTTCAAGTGCGAGGTCATGCTTAAATGGGTTTGCTTAAGAGTTAAACAACAGTCAACAGGCCAGGCTGGAGACTAGAGTCTGAAGGGATTCACAGACCACAGTTTGCAATAGTCCATTTACGGGAATATCCATACTAGGCCTAAGTTCATTTGGAAGCCCACTTAATGCTGGGCCGAAGATTTAATTTATGAAGTAGAAATATAGGAAAATGTTGTAAATAACATACTATACTTTTTTCTTTGTAAATTAGCGATGAATTATGAATACAAAGGTATTACAGACAATACATAAATTTCTTAGTAGAGAGCTAGAGTATAATATGAGACAGATTTGTCTCCAAACAGGTTCTAACCCATGAAAGGTTGGGTCGGATGCCACTAGGTTATTGAGTCATCGACAAATAAAATAGTACTATACTTTTTGGGCGTACATTGGATAGTCTTCACGCTGACAAATGACACATAACATGCTCAAACAAAAAAGCATTAACAGAAAAAATTGAGCTCATGACATTAGAATTATGTGACTTTTTTTTTTAATTTTTTTGTGTAATATTTTTTCAATCAAAGTATTAAAATCAGCACATTTATTATCCAAACATTTTTTTCCTTTTTTGTTTGTTAAATATTAAAAATAAAATTAATGCTCCCAAAACATAGGCGAAAGTACGATCTAAGCTATATTCACTGCGTGACGAATAAAATGCATATCTTTGAATCAAACCCAACTGTCCCATTCCCCCCCCCCCCCCCCCCCCCCTCCATCCCGCCAGCCTCTCAACCCCCTTTTTCTCATCTTCACGTTTTTTTAGGAAAATTATTAATTCTTCAATTCACAACCCATTCTCATTTATCTTCTATTCAGGTCTGTTTTCTACTCTTCTTCTTCTTTTTCTATTCTTCATATCCAAATATTCTATAAATTTCTCATTTTTTTTTGCATAAACTGCATTTTTTGTTTGGGTATTTACCGATTATTCTATTTAATTTTGGTTTATGTTTCTTGATTTGTTTGTGATTGCTTTTGCAAATTCAAACATTGATTGTGGTTGGTTAGATTAGTCATTTTCTTGCATCTTTCCTTTCTTTAAGACACCATTAGCGGTTTATGTTTGCTTGGTTCCTTACGTCAACGTGTTGTCTTTTCCCGCTTGCCCATTCTACCCTTAATTTCGTTCATTGGGAACACTCAAAATGGTGTTGTCAACCTCCTTTTTATTTGCATTGTAATCATGGTTTTTTGTAGTTGTTGAGTTATCTTTTTGTGATTGTATTTTTAATAAAGGTGGTGAATCAATGAGATTTTTAAGTTGTATAAATTATACGAGTAATGAAGTAATTTTGATTTTAATGTTTAACTTGTTTTCGTTATTGAATTGATATATCGGAAGGATGATTACATCATGTTTTGTGACATATGTTATGTTGAATGTACATGTTGGATCCTGTACCCCACTCGATGTCTACTTATGTGTCTAATGCATCACGACGTTTACAAAATATGATTATAATTAAAAATAGCATGCGCCATAGAAGAGTCATCGAGTAGGGATAGAGGATCCGGAGACTTGAATATGTGGTCACAACTTTGAAACAACTCTCATTTTTTATGTAAAAGCATAATATAAAATGCCTTTAAGATATTCTAGTGGTCAATTGTCTCCCATATTCTTGGGGGGCCAGTTTCTTTGTTTTGCACCTATCCCATGCCTCCAATGTTGTTCTGTTTTCACATTAAGTCTCCTCAGGAATTGAGTTTTCTATTTTTTAGTTAATTAATTATTCTTAGCTTTTGCAGAACGCGTTTGGGTAAAAGTTGTTCCGGGCAGCCTAAAATCGAGGCTTCTCGGGCTGTCAATACCGCATAATTGTTGACAGCCCGACTTTTCTCTAACAGGTAGAGATTGAAGTTGACTGTTACTTTCATGTTTGACCATGTTGCGCTAAAGTTGATCACTTCATCCATGTATTTTTCATGTGTCTTAGTGTGTTGTATTTAAGGTGGTCCAATAGTTGTTAAATTAACATTGTGCAGGGAAATACCGACGATTTTTTGAATGCTTTGGTTATAGGGCTGATTGGGGACGTCCTATTCACATAGCAAATCCCAGTTAGTGGGATAAAGATGGCGTTTTTGCATGGAAATCTTCAACGGCCAATAATTGCTGTGTCTGCAGCTGCGGTAGCTTCTATTTCTGCTCTCCATGATAGAGTGCTTCCTTCCAAGTCATCAGCTGCTAAGCATGCTTTGGAACAAACTAATTCTTCTGTTTGTGATTCAATATGCAAAAGTAGCTCATCTTGGGCATGTCAGATATCGAGTTCGAAGCTTTCTAGTCTACTGTTTGTAAGCAGAATCAGAGTGCCTGTCCCAAATATCAAGAATTCTATCCCCAATAGAGTTTCAAGATCCGTTTCAAATCAATTTTACACCTCAACGGCATTTTCTTTGCCCTTTGTTAACTCTACTCAGACAGTAAGCTTGGCCAAAGCTGCAGAACCCGCTGCATATACATACATCGCCCCTTCCCAGCCATCAGATCTGTTGTATAGATGGCATTTGCCGGATCCTAAAGCGATTGATGTCTCTGGCCTCTCCGATTATTCAACTGCCAAGTCTAAGACAGTAGTTATATTGCTCGGGTGGTTAGGTTCTAAGCAAAATCATCTCAGGAGATATGCAGATTGGTATACCTCTAGAGGATTCCATGTTATTACCTTCACTTTCCCTATGGCTGATGTTCTGAGTTATCAAGTGGATGGAAAGTCCGAGCAGGAAGCAGAATTGCTTGTCAACCATTTAGCCGATTGGTTGGAAGAAGAGCGTGGAAGGAATTTGGTTTTCCACACTTTTAGTAACACTGGATGGTTGACGTGAGTTCAGTTTCTATAATCTATAATAACAGAAGTAAAAGTTCGGTCACATTTTGCTCTAATACTCACACTAAGGTATCTTGACATTTGACTTTCAGGTATGGAGTAATGTTGGAGAAGTTCCAAAAAGTAGATCCCTCTCTGGTGGGTAAGATTAAAGGTTGCATCGTGGATTCAGCCCCTGTGGCAGTGCCTGACCCACAGGTAAATCCAAATTATGGTTACATTTACCACTATCAGTCTGGCGTGAGCATTTAAAAATCTATGTTTTTAAATGTGTGCATCTAATGTGACGTACAATCCTCCTTGCATCTATTAAAAACATATCTGTACATTATAATATGAACCTCTGCTCTGTGTTAATTTGTTTAGGGTACTAAGTTCCCGTATCTGTTATCTCGACTTGCTTGCTCTGACGATGCTAAAACTATCTTTCATTCGGTTGGTTTATTGAATTTACTAATTAGAAACTGTTTTTCCATGGCCTATGGACTCAAAGATTTATGTTATTTAGAGGTATTGAGGCATGTTGACTAATTATAAGCTGTCAAAGATCACAGTTGACTTGTATTTTCTTAAAACTTAATTTTGAGATCTTGATGAGAATGTATTAATTTGTACTAGGTCTGGGCCTCTGGATTTTCTGCTGCTTTTCTCAAAAAGCGCAGTGTTGCCACAAAAAGCATACCTAGTCTGAAGGCACCCGAAGGAGAACAGACAGTTGGAAACAAGGTTGTTTTGGAAGCTAAGCCTGCGGCAACTGAAGCTATGCTCTTAGCCGTTCTCGAAAGGATCTTTGGAGTCGTCTTAAATCTTCCTAAAATCAATAGGTATGACTTCTTATCTATTCAAAATTACCTTGTTGGCTTATACCTTACCACATTACAACCCAGTTAACTGAATATTCATAGTTCCATTCGTTGATATATCTATTGGTATAACCATTTCTTTATATACATTTTCGTTGTAAAAACTAATGCGTGATGGTTGAACTGCATATTATAATCAACATTCATTAAGTGATGATTGAATCGTGTCTAATATGACTATCTTTTGCACTAAACTTGTTGGTAATATAGATGGATGCACCTCTTTATGCCAAATGATTTATGCGCAGCGCTGCCTTAACCAAATGAATACAGAGTGTTGCCTTCATAATCTGTGAATACATTCAATTAAATTGTTGCTGTCTCGCTTATATTCACTTATAAGAAGTTTGCGATCAATTTTCAGGAGGCTTTCAGATGTGCTGGAAGTATTAACATCTCGACAACCTAACTGCCCTCAATTATACATATATAGCTCTGCAGATAAGGTGATCCCTGCAGAATCTGTTGAATCTTTCATAGAGAAGCAGAGGACAGCAGGACGAGAAGTCAGAGCGTGTAACTTCATCTCAACGCCCCATGTTGATCATTTCCGTAATGACCCCAAGTTGTATAGTTCTCAGCTCACACAATTTTTTGATGATTGTGTGCTGACTAGCTGCAAGCGTCCCTAAATTTATAGCATCACTAACAAGTAACAACCTTAGAATGATTTTTCCTCCTCTCATTCAGAGGTGCCCCAATAGTTTGATTCTTTAAAGCATATAGTTTACAAAACAGACAAAATGACTTCTCACCGTCCTCAACATTATTTTCTTTTGTAATTTTGAAAGAAAGTAGACAATCTTCGTGAAACGGAGGTTCTACTGAAGTACATAACTTTTTCATATACGATTATATTTATTGGATTTTGAAGTTCTTAAACTGCAGGTATATTGTTTCGAACCTTTTTATCTTATCATCCTATGCTACATTCAGTAATTTATTACAATCATCATCTAAGAAATTCAAGAATCAATAACTTCAATGTTTTGGATGCTTGGATGCTTCAATGTTTATAAGCAAGTGGACATCTCAAAAGCCTCCAAGACTTCAATGTAATCTATATAAACTTCACACATAATTCATCAAATATTCTTCATGCACATTCAGGTGTAAGTGAATGGTCCCTCCCATGATCAAGGCAATAATCATACACCTTGAAATTCCTTTGCACCCAAGCCATGGCCTCATTTTGCTGGGTGCTCAGCCCCCTACCACCCGAGGGTGTACCAGAAAACGGATGACAAATGGCGTTGCTGCTGGTCGAGCAACCACTCGCCTTGAAACTCTCATACCTCCCTACAAAGGGCTGATAATTGTAGTCAGCTTTGTATTTTCCATGCTCTGTAGCCCATGATGAGGCATCCCAAATTGAACCATACAAATACATAGGCCTTTGAGGAAATGTTGGATTACTTTTCCTAGGGTACCTTCTGATTGGGACATCGTCTACAAAAAATCTGTTACATCAAAACAAAACCAAAATTACACGTAAGAGAACTAACCAAAGCAATTAGAAACAAGCATTGATTACTTGAAATAACGTTGAAACGAATTCATATGCTGATTTGTTACAAGGCCTTGTCAAATAATTTCATGCCATACTTATCGATAGTTAATAGTCTAGTGATATTTAACCCGAGCTTCTACGAGGAGGTTTCGGGGTTAACTCTTGCTGGAAGCTCATACTGTCTTTATAGTACATACTTTAATTACTAATTTTTCTTCCATGTCACACTTAATACCAAATCTTGTATAAGAAGGGTACATAAATTGACAGAAAAATTGTTAGTGATTTTGTGGTCCACAAAGATGGAAATTTTATTTTCTCCAATAATGTCTGCCAACGATATTGCAATGTCAATTTGTCTCTCACCATCCAATGATATGTAAATGTTTATTACTATTATTTGGACCAAAAGTGTAACAAGAATGGGCATTCATAAATATTGGAATCGCTATTCTTGGAAATGAATCTAGAAATGGAAAAATAATAGTGATATGATATCAAAAAATGTATATGTCTGTTTTGGTCATAAAAACTAATTATAAGAAAATTACATGTTAAATATCCATATACATAGTAATATACAAATTACGCATATATATGAGTTTATACCGTATATTGTATCTGGATGATTTACTTCACGGACGAGGGCACGAGGCATCTATTTTAGGTTCAAGTTCAGTTTGATGAATTCCTTCAACTGGTTAGTATTATTATATGGAATGATTATTAGATAGACTTATAATTGAAAAAGAAAGTAAAAAGTATGGAACAAACTGTCATATGCATAATGAATGCCTAAAAAGCTATAATAAATTCAACAAAATGATGCATGCATGCATGGACATTTAAAATGGATGAGCTAAAAATTGACCAATTGAAAAAATTAAAGAAGATCAGATATAAGTTAAAAGGAGCACATTTTGGAGATTATAGAAATAATAGATGCATGATTATTAGCCAACAACAAATATAGTGAAAACTTACATGATTTCAGTAGGATTCCACAAAATTGCATAGTTATGAAAATCATGTGTGGGATCAAACCAAAGGTGAAATTGCATTTCCCTTCCAATAATATTATTTCCATCACCACTCCCTTTGGCATAGACATTGGTTTGCAAAATATAAGGTTTGTCCAAAGTTGTTCCAAGAAATTCTATGTCAATCTCATCATGATACCCTTGAAGCTCTTCTTGGTTTGATAGCTGCCATTGCAACTCATTATCAACATATATAAATTCAATATTCCGAACATGATCAAGGACGAAACCAATAGGGGTACGGAATGAGTGATGTTTGATGCTTATATATAGTTTATATTTAACATGTAATCCAAATTAGATGATGGGCAATCAACAGGAAGGATCCAGGATTTTAATATGCGGTATAATGAATTTAACTACTATCATATATATCAAAATATTTTACTCAACTAACATACATAAAATGATGTTATCACTCCAGCAGTGTAACCAGGTTGGAGCTTGATAGCAGCACCAAAATACCCGGATTTATACTCATTGAGCGACTTGAAACCGCTCCCTATAACAACATAAATTACATAATAATAATAAAGACTCGTACAATTACAAAAAACATTAATCAAGTAATAACATATATATCGAATTTATTAATTTCAATAATACATATGTGAAGTAGTAGTATATATTATGCAAACCTGAACTTTTATCAAGCCAAATAGTGAGTGATGAATTTTGGTTGATGAGACTTTGATGTTGAGGTCCCCAAAGGTTTCTAAAGGCTTTATTAAACTGTATTGAGGGCACTCTAGCACTAGGGTAGTACCCTGGGGAAGGTGGACCACCTTTAGCATAGTTTAGAGTGGACATCAAAATAATTAGAACAATACATAAAAATGAAGCCATTGATGAAAGAGGAGAAATAGAAGAGGCAAATTATGAAGTAAACAAACAAAAGATTGTGCTACTATGCACTTAAGTTGTGGAGATATTGTAATAAAGTAGTGAGGTTTATATAGGAAATTAGTTGGAGGACCCACTTCACAAATAAAGTGATAAGGAGGTTAATTGGCAGTTAGACTTGGAAAATATACTCAAAATACTCATTTCTCTAAATCAATTGAATAGCGTAGTGTGGAAAAGATTCTTGCTAGTGACCAGAAGGTAGACGAGTTTCTTTTTTTATTGGATAATTGGATAGAAGGACTTCAGTAATCTGTCTAATCTCAAACCATATACTGGGTCTTCTCCTATTGTGTCTGGGTTCGAAATTCACCTCATCGCTAATTTATATAAAGAAAAACTCATTTTCTCTCTTGAGAAGATATACTAAATAGGTTCTCTAGTTGCACATGATATATTTTCATATTAAGGGGAGTAGTATAACTAATTAACCGAAATAATTAAAGATCATCCAAGTAATTTTGGTTGATATATATATACGAATTTACACTTATTTTATTTTTTTACATTACACGTCGACACTTTAATGGACATAAGAATATTGACAATGGAAACGACTGAAAAAAGAAATGAGAACATTTGGAATGAAAATTACACTTTGAATAATGATGAAGGAATGAAGCTTATATTAGGAAGAATTATCAAAACTTTCTTAAATAATTGCATGTTACGTTTTAGTTACTGATATACTTTATGTACACAACTGAATTACTTATAGTTACAAAAAACAATTTAATTAAGAATCATTCGAAACTTTAGACAACAAAAATGTCCATGAGATGTACTTATAAAATCTTTGATTTATTACGAAAAGATCATGTTGCACTATTATTATTACTTGGCAAGGCTAGTTTGAGTATCGATATGTGCACTTAGGAATATATACTGATATCTATTTAGTATGTACTTTACAAGTAGCGACACCCACGACTCCGGGTGGACGGTTGCAAAACAAATTCATTAACTTTTGGTGTGTCATTCAATAAACACCTACATTAGTTAGTTGATATCACAAGCTATAACCCCTTCAAATAATAACCTATATCATACATCATATTTTGATAGCTTGGGTATGGTGATTATGCCTAAACAATATTCATAATAACAGGGTAAAATTCACAAGCAAATTTACCAGTCATCTTAATTAACAAGCCCTGAATTAAGGAGGGCTTAATATACTTTACTACTCATATAAATTTACTTTTGCCTCAATTCGGCTATTGCATGCAAATCGAATAATGGATTATCATGCAAATGACAACATAATGTCCCACACTCTTAACGGTTTTCTAATACTCCCTTGTCCTATATCACCTTGATTGAGGAATATTATATTATGATTTGGGATTGATGTAATACCAATGGATAATGATTATTGACTTATGCTTGCTCGTTATTGTTTAAAAAATAATAGAATAAAAATAATGGATCCAAGCTAAGCTTGCTTGTAAGCAACAACAATCAACAATAAGATCAATCACCCCAATCATTAAGTCTAAATAGCTAGGACTATTTCCATCCGAGTCCAGTTACGATCCTCTTGTATCCACTGCATATGTTATTTTGGAAAATTATTTGAGACTAAAGTACAATTACATTTTACTATCGAGGATCAAATGTGCCATTACCTCACACACATCATCGTTACCTAGCCTTTTACTCCTAAAAATCCTATCCACAAGATGTACAAATAATGTGTTAATCATTCCAAGATATGAACATGCATGAGTTGACTGATGATTTATTTGTTAGTTATCTCACTTTTTCTTTTTTCTTTTTTTCTTTTTTTTGTTAGTTATCTCACTTACTTGATCCAATGATAATTTATTAAATATCAAATAATTCCAAATAGGAAATCCCACCTGCATACACTGATACACTCCTACAGTTGAATTAAGACAAAAAAAAGGTTCGTCCGACTGTTAGGTGGTTGTTCTGCCTTGCGTCATAGTCTGACTGGCTGACTTTTCGGCCGACACTTGGGCCTTCTGTTTTTTTCCCGGCTTAGAGATTTTATTTTAGTACATGTCACTAGTTATTTTTTAAAATAATTATAATATGTTAAAAGGCTCAACAATTTCACGATATTTAACGTAAATTTTTAATTAGGAAATCGTGGACAATTTATTCATACATTCATTCTAACTATTTATAAGTTAGATAATAGATAATACTACTATATTCAGCATAATACTCTCATCGCTAATGTAAAGAATAACATTAATAATTAGTTACACATGTGCTTCTCTATAAATTTCAATGACTTATCACGTATCAAATTATCGATATTAAATTTATTTAGATGGGTATAGTATTATTCAATAGATTGAACCCTATATATAACAATGGGAGTAGTTGTTAGTGTTTCTTAAATTTTGCGAGTTGAAGTTGAAACAAGAAGTATTATTAGTAGTTGATTAAAAATGTGAGATTATAGCCTAGTTAATGTTAGATGCATGTGCTAATTAATGTGAGATTTTGTAACTAGGCAGTTCGATATCATGTCATCTTCAATGATTCATTTTCAAAATGCTGTGTGTAGGAGGTTACAAGATTCTTTCTTCTCAAGTTGCTTTCTAAAAGTACACAAGTTTACCGATTGAAACTAAAAAAATCGACCGATCATAAAAATAAAGCCGCCAACTGAGCTGGTTTAAAAAATACCAACACTAATAACAAAAATCAATCGGTTTTAGTTTTAGGATAAACATAACAAAAAGATATCGAACCGAATTGACTATATACATACAATTTATTCAAGTAATTTCATATTCGCGAAATTCTTGACCCGGAAAATTGACTCGCTTGAATATATTTTAACGTGCAAAATAACCATATAGCCTTGTCGTTACTACCCGATTATGCTCAAATTTTCAATTGGGTTCGAGCTAATAACTTTATTATTCGAGCTAATCAAGTTAATCACTACTTTGACCTTCGGGATTGGAGTAATGATTAATAGGACAATCGGGGGGCTTTCGTATTTCGTAATCAGATTAAAATTATTAGATTTATGAAAGACGAACAACTGTAAAAGCATGCATATTTTTATTAATGAAGAACGAAAGTTGAGCCTCGAACACTCTAGTATCGGTTCAATTGTTCAAATACATGGAGTGGGACTTGACTCTTGAGTCAGCCCAATTCATTAGGATATACTCGGTCTCCATTGCTCCATATCATAATGGACCAGATCGGACCATTTATACACGAAGTTGTTAAACGGTCCGATAAAATTATACTATTTCTTTTTAATTTATACTTCAATTATTAATTTAGGCTTAAATTCCGACACGCCCCTGAACTTTGATCATCTGGTCAATTTGGCCCCTGAAGTTTGAAAATAGGTCAACTTGTCCCCTGAACTTTCACAACAGGTCATTTTGGTCATTTTCATAACTGTTCAGGGGCAAATTAACAAATTTTAACTTTTCATGAAGGACAAAATAGGAATTTAGTATATAATAGACATTTTAGGGTCACTTTTAATGAAGAAAATATATTAGGGCTCTTTTAAAAGAAAATAAAATTATTAAAAACAAAATAAAATAAAATAAATAATCCCCCTCCCCCCGTCGTCCCCAACCCCCAATGAAATATAATAAAGACATTTTGCAGGTTCTATCAATGGTGAACGGTTTTAGGATGGGGTGGGTGGGGGTTTATTATTATTTAATAATTTAATATTAATTTTATATTACTTTTTAAATTAACTTGTAATGCCTATTATTGTTGTATGCCTATTTTACCCTTCATTTTAAGGTGAAAATGGCCAAAATGACCAGTTAGGATAGTTTAGGGGACAAGTAGACCTATTTTCAAACTTCAGAGGCCAAATTGACCAGATGAGCAAAGTTCAGGGGCCTGTCAGAATTTAAGCCATTAATTTATTACCATCTACGGACTACGATAAAATTCTGTTACATTTTGATTTTTACATATTTTGTTTGAATTAAAGAGAAAACTAAAAAATATTCATTTTTGCTCCCTATTTTCATAATTATTTGATATAGATTAGATATCCCTTCGGAGGTTTTACTAAAAACCAGAAACTGATAAATTTGTTGTAATGGAAAAAGTGATGAATATAATAAAGCCAAAACCAAATCCGCAGCAATTGCTTCGAGATTGGCAACGTCGACTTCGTCAAGAATGTCGGAACATTGAACGCCAAATCAGAGGTTGTTTTTCTAACCTTTTTTTTGTGTGTTTGAGAATTTGGAGTTATTAATATAATTGAATTTATAGGTATTTGGGTTTTTTTTAGTTTTGAGAATTTGGGTTTATTAGCTTGATTCAATTTATTGTATTTGTTTTGTTTTTGTATGTTTGAGAATTTGGGCTTATTAATTTGATTGAATTAATTGTTTTTTGTTTTTTTGGGTTTTGATTAGATATTCAAAGAGAAGAGAAGAATGTGCAGAAAGCAATCAAAGAAGCGGCCAAAAGAAACGATATGGGTTCTGCTAAGGTTCATTTCTATGTTCACTGTCAAGATTAACAATATTTGCGAACTCATTTGACAGCGTACCGATTTGAATCAACATTATCGTGTTAATAACAAAGAGCATCCAAAATACTACCATAGGACATATACAAATATATCGAAGTTCGAGATTTTAAAAGTATTTACCCTGGACAGTCTTTTATGGATGGAGGTACTAGGTAGTATATCTCTAATCGAGTGAATATTTAGATGTGCCTGTTATACGTTCAGGATTAGCTCAATTTGGTGGTTTAGGAGCAACTTATGTTTCTTTTGGTTGGTTGACTGAGACTTTTCTGGCAGCTCATAAGTTATAGGAAAAGGTTGATTCTCTGTTTGCAGTAAGCTTGTTGATAAGCTGCATCCTTTATTAATATAAATACCCTCTTGAAGCAAAAAGATATGTCTTGGTACATAAATTTTTTGTAATAAACTGTTTCAACATAGTTTAGAATTAGCGTAATTGTTAACGAAGAGTCAATGGATTTGATGGGATGGTAAGACTTAGAAGAGTAAGGTATACTTATATTGGTGATCGTTTGTCTTCTTCCAGTTGGTGGCCAAAAATAGATGGTGGCCTTGGCTTTTTATATGTCTTCTGTAGTTAGTTGAGCTTCTTTATCAATAATAGGTTTAACGAACATTCACATAATTCAAACAGGTTTTAGGAATTTATTGAATGTATTGATGGTGAATATGACTAAGATCAAATTTTAATCGACATTATGCTGCAATAACTGGGCAAATTGATCTTGTGTGTGATAACGTTCTGGATACTAAAACCGGTTATTGGTTAACCACTAGTCACTACTACTGTTCAGTTGGATTTCCTCTGCATTCTCCTCAAAACCCATAAAGTCTTGTTCTTACATTGAGCTAGTCAATGGTCAGACATAACATCATCCATGAAAGTAATGAAACTCGAGGTTACTTAGGCCATCCAAATCAATATCCAATTAGATAGAAGTTTTACTGGTAGTGATGAACCGGTCAGTGGGGACTTCTCCAGTAACTTCAAAGGTTGTTTAGTTACAAATGTGCAATAACCCACGTAGCAGACTTCCACATTTTGATTCAAGCTCATTTTTTGTTACTTTCCAGTTTCCAATACTATCCAATTATCACTATTTTTTCTCTTATTAGAGAAGAAGTCAGTTTTAAGGCTGTGAAGTATATTTGGGGTGTGGGTGGGTGGGGGGGGGGGGTCTGGTTATATTGCTGGTATAGATGTAAAGATAGATAGTACGAAGTAACCAATATTGCCCTTAGAATAATATGTTCTCGCCATGGGAATTGTATCTTGACTTTAAACATTGTCACTGCAAAATTTTACCTCTATGTCCCCGGATATTCTCCCTGACAATTGAACCATGCCTATGCTTGGTATTATTCCTCATCTGTAGTATCTTTATTCTTGCTAAGCTTAACCTGTATTGTAACTGCAGGCCCTTGCTAAGGAACTTGTGAGTTCGAGGAGGACTGTAAATCGATTGTATGAGAATAAGGCACAGTTGAACTCCATATCAATGCACTTAGGAGAGAGCGTCGGTACTTTCTGCACGACCTCTGAGCTCTTCAACCTGTTGCATGTAAATTATTGAAAAGGAAACCATAACTGGTCGGTTATTTTGTTAACCAATTGAACATTGATTTGTTTGCAGCTATTGCGCGTACAGTTGGACATATGTCTAAGAGTGCTGAAGTAATGAAGATTGTTAATAATCTGATGAAGGCACCAGAGATGGCTGTCACAATGCTAGAATTCAACAAAGAAATGACTAAGGTAATTGCATACACAAGCTTATTTATTGTGTAGCTGATGCTTATATTACTGTTCTGACTTGAGTGGAAATGCTATTGTTTACACTTGACACACTTAGTGCCAATTGGAACTTAATATGCAACCATTTTTAGTTTCTGTCATGAATTCATGAGTAATTTACCATCAATTTTAGTCATTTGTCCATCAGGCTACTTCTGCTAGTCCTCTTGTTCAAAGTCCTACTAATAACATGCAGAATAATGTTGGAGTATGGGACATTTCGGGACATACAGTTGTTGCTAAAAGCTCATGACAACTATTCTGAGCATTCCATCCACTATTATCAATAAGTAGCTGGTGTGAAATGAGTAAGCACACTTATAAACTGTTCACCTTCCCACATAATCCGGTGAATCCATCTGCCATCAGCTGCTTGAGAAGGTGTACGGTGGCAAGACACGTATAATGCAGTTCCAAGTTATAAACGAAAATATAACTCAATATGAGATTTACATGAGCAGTTAGAGAGTTGGTGTTTTGCCGGTTTAATTTTTGAATTGTTGTTAGATAAATTTATGTTGCAAAAATTTGACTCTATGAACCCATTGCAGGCTGGTGTCATCGAAGAGATGGTGAATGATTCCTTGGACTCAGCATTAGACTCGGAGGATATAGAAGAGGAGATTGAAGAAGAAGTTGACAAGGTCTTATCAGAAATTGCTGGCGAGACTGCAGCTCAGCTTCCTGAAGCAATCAGGAAGCAGAAATTGAAGCCAGCTGCAGAACCTGCAGAGGTATATTCGGTGGCCCATCCCCCATTTCTGATCTTTAGTTTTTGCCATGTCCTAGCCTACTTAGTAGGATAATACTTGGTTTGGTTTGGTTGTGCTTTCGTATACGCGAGCGTAATTATCTGTATATAATCTAGCAGGATGTTGATGAAGATGAAGAGCTTGAAGAGATAAGGGCTCGACTAGCGAAAGTGAGATCATAAATTAGTCATTCTTAGTAGTGACTCGATGTAATGTATTCTGTATAATAGAAGTTGAGAACTTGCACTTACAAAGCCATTGCTTCTTTGTATGTCATGTAAGTGCCAATTTCAATGCATTACTTCAATAATTTGAAGAAAATGCAAACCTAACACCTAATAGTAGAGTTTGTTACTTGGATTTGTGTAATTATCATGAACAAAATATGACTGTTGCAAATGAAAACTTACAATGAAATGCTCTCATGATATGCCATTCAACATTGTACATAATGTACTCGATGGTTATAGAATTTACTTGCCTATGTATCGTGTTTATGGTATGTAGCTAATGCTGGCAAAGAAGATGTGGTAATGTTTTACTCCCTCCATTTTGATGTAACTTGAGTTTAATTTAAGAATTAGCTCTTGTTCCCGTTTATTGAGCGTTTTTGCAGCTCTTGCAGTAAACGGAGGGGTTGTTGTGTTGCGGTTTACTGGCGAATTGATCGTCGTCGGAGATGGTTGAGGTTAGAGGAAGGTGGATGTTAGGGGTTTGATGAAGAAGATTGAGGAAGTGGAGGGTTTGATGAAGAATATGAAGAGGTAGGATTTATTTTTTAATTTACAGATTGTGTTATTTGTAAAATGTGTTACAAAATTTGAATATATGTACTTTTTTAAGTTTGCCCTTCTTTTAAAATGAAATTTTATCATATTTAACGTTTTAGAGTGCAAAAAAGTTATAGTATAAGATGGAATTTGAGGCTTTGAATAATATTAGGGTACAGTTTCTCCAGGTGCAAAATAAAAATAAGTCCAGAAAAAACTCAATGCATCTATAACTCCTTCGAGAGTTCAAGGCGGTAGCTGATCACGTCTTTTAAACTCTAAATTTATGGACTTAATGGAAACCATCATTCTCTTTTTTACTTGTCGTTCTAGAAAAAAAGATTTTATTTTTATTTACTTATCGTTTTACATTTTTAAAATAATTTTTTTATTTAGTTTTTCTATTATGATATTGTCATTAAATGAGCATGAATTATCTTTTTATTTTGGAACTTGAGATAATATTGTTATTCTTATGATAAACGAGAGTATACAAGTAAAATATATAAGATCCTTAATTGTTGTGTCCAAGTCTAAACGATAACTGAGTTAATTGAATAGCTTAGTGAAAAAGTCTCTTGCTACTGATCAAAAGGTCATGAATTCGAAACTCGCCTCATCGTAAATTTGCAAAAAAAGTCTAAACGACAAATAAAAAACGAAGACAATATTACATTACTACTTCTCAAATTAAGAGGATAGAAATCTCTGTCGTAAAGTATATTACAAATGTGGAAAAATAAATAATTAAAATAATATTATTAATTGATTGATTCCATCTATATTATTTAATGTCAATATGAATGTATAATTAATTAGGCAGCTAGAGTCCAGTTAAGTTAATTAGAGTACAGCACACCGATGTATACCAACATCATGTGCAAGTGTGAGTATGGATGTGAATTTCTAGATTTAATTCTTTTCGGCTTATAATAGAATACTTTTTTCATTTCGATATGTTTGATTGTTGGAAAAAAATATTTTATTAAAAAATGATGCAAGATTACAAATATGTCCTTAAATAAAGTTGTTAGAGTATTAATATATTAGGGACAAAAATAATTTATAGGGGTAAAAAGGAAAAAATAGATTTAAAAGTTTATAAAAAATGTAAACAATCAAACATTTTAAAACATAATAAAATTTCTAGACAATATTATTAAGATGTATGCGCGTATATGACTTCCTAGATATATGTAGTTTTTTCAGCTTATAATAATTAATAATAACTTCAGATGTGTGCGACTTTCTAGATATAAATTTTTTAGTTTATAATAATAATAATTAATACTTAAGATGCATGTGGGTAATATTATGTGACTTCCTCGATATGTATGATTTTTTTCAGCTTATAATAATAGTAGTAACTTAAGATGTGAGCATGTGGCTTACTTTAGTTAAGTGCAATTTTAAAATTTAAGTAGTTGATTACAAAATTTTAAAATATAATTGATCAACTGGTAATATAGAACAAAAATATGTGATTCCCTTGACTTAACCTCTTGAGAAGTGTTTCTATAACAAATTTAAATGTAAACTTTTCATCAATTATTTTTCTTTATTGACGTATTAACATGTACAATGAGGACATGTATTAGAAAAATCATATCAACCAATGTGTAAAACATGTAATAATGATGTATCCACATCCTAACCAAGACCAAATGCTATATATAGTCCACCCAGACCCAGCTTCCTTTCTGTAGCAGAACAAACTCATGGCATCAACAACTATCCTTTCAAGTTTCCTTTCTCTCAGTCTCCTCCTTTTTCTCATCTCTGCAACTTCTCTAACAGCTTCCACAGACGGTCATCATCTTCCCCTTCCTTCTACCTTAGCAACCGCGAAAACACAAACCGCAAAGCTCCTAAGAAACTTCAATTTGTCCCCTCAACATGATATCAACCTCGCTTCAGTAGAAGCATCAATTTCTGTTTCAACAATCACTGAGAAGCTCGTGAAGCTCCCTACAAGCGGGAGCTCTGGGGCTACTGTTAGTGATTTGGGACACCATGCTGGATATTATAAGCTTCCAAATTCAACGGATGCAAGGTATCCCTTACATAAACACCAGATAATAACCTGTACTGCATGATATACATCAGTTTCAGTTTCTAACTTGTATATATTCTACTCAGGATGTTCTACTTTTTCTTCGAATCAAGAACGAGCAAGAAGGATCCCGTAGTCATATGGTTAACAGGAGGCCCAGGATGTAGCAGTGAACTAGCTTTGTTTTATGAAAATGGACCATACCATATAGCTAACAACATGTCACTCGTTTGGAATGATTATGGTTGGGATAAGGTTTGTGCATATAACCTTTAACTTAATCACCTCTGTTCAAAATAATCCTCGATATTATGCAATTAAAAATCTCTAATTCCATACCGGGTACTAAGAAAAGAACCATGGCTTCAAGAAAGATGATTGACATCCAACAAGAACAAACAAGATGCAAAGAAGAAAGAAGAAATTCACTTGTATTGAAAAACTGTAGAGAAAGAAATAATGATGATAATAATGTCCAAGTGGACTTACATCAGGTATATATAATATACCAAGCCCAACTAACTAAACAAAGAAATAATAACGGCTAAGTCCAACAACGATAGGCCCAGCTAACAACAACGATAGGCCCAGCTAACCAATTAACTGAACTGGCCTATTAACACAACTAAATAACATTGTTCGATCAAATCAGCAACATAATAGATAATCGAATTGGGGAAAAACATTCTCTCAACCCTAATCGAATACGAACACAACCCTAAAACAATCAATCGAACTCAACCACTTCTCTGCTGCATAATCTCCCATCCTTCATTTCTTCAATGCCTATACCTTGAATAGCTGCAACCAAAACTCAATCTTTTACTCCCCCCTCAAGTTGAACAGATCGAAAGTTCAACTTGACCAATAATCCTCGAAGAGTCGCTGCCGGAAGCGCTTTGGTGAACAGATCGGCCAGCTGCAGATGCGTACTAATATGGTAAGGTTCTATAAACCCATCTTTGTAATGATCTCGTATGTAATGGCAGTCTAATTCGATGTGTTTAGTCCGTTCGTGAAAAACGGGATTCTTAATAATATAAATGGCTGATTTATTGTCGCACCATAAATCTATAGGAAGTTGTAACTGTAAATGGAGATCCTGATAGATATAGCTCAACCACTTAAGCTCACTAACAACATTTGCTGCTGCCCTGTATTCTGACTCAGCTGATGACCTAGCAATAGTCTTCTGCTTCTTAGATTTCCATGTAATTAAGGAACTCCCCATTAAAACACAGAAGCCTGTAATAGACCTTCTGGTAATACTGCATTTTGCCCAGTCTGCATCACTGTAGGCAGTAAGCAGAATTCCACTTTCCTTAGAATAGAACAACCCTTGATGTATATTACCCTTTAAGTACTTAACTATGTGGACTGCCCCTTGCCAATGATTAACAGTAGGTGCCTGCATAAACTGAGACAGAGTATTGACATAGTAAGTGATATCTGGCCTAGTAAAGTTGAGGTAGAGGAGTCTCCCAACTAGTCTCCTGTATGCTGTAGGGTCTTCACAAAGGTCTGTGTTCCCTTCTGTGGGGCTCCACCCACTGCTAAAAGGTGTAGGAACAGTCTTGACATCAACCAAATTCAAATCCTGTACAATATCTCTAATATACTTCTGCTGGGTTAAATATAAGCCATCTGTCCCCCTGGCTATCTCAATACCTAGGAAATACTTAGCTATTCCAAGATCTTTGATAGTGAACTTAGTATGTAACAGTGCCTTGACTTTGCATATCTCCTTTTCTGAAGTACTAGCTATCAAGATATCATCCACATAGACCACTAAAACCATAAAACAGTGGGCACCATTCATAACAAATAGACAGTGATCATAGGCAGACTGAACAAACCCATATGTGATGATGCTTGATGTAAATTCTAGATTCCACTGCCTGCTAGCCTGTTTAAGGCCATATAGACTCCTGACTAGTCTACATACTTGCCCATTCTGTGCTTTAGTGTAACCTGGTGGTGGTGTCATATAGATAACCTCATCAATAAAGCCATGTAAGAAGGCATTATTAATGTCCACTTGATGTAGATGCCAACTATAAACTGCTGATAAAGCTAAAATAAGCCTAACTGTCACAGTTTTAGCCACAGGGCTAAAACTGTCATAATAATCAATCCCTTCCAGCTGGTTGTACCCCTTTGCAACCAGCCTGGCCTTATATTTGTCCACTTCTCCTGAGGGTTTACACTTAACCTTGTAAACCCACCTGCAGCCAATGGGCTTCTGCCCTTTAGGAAGGTCAACAAGCTTCCAAGTTCCATTCTGTTCCAAAGCATCCAATTCTGTGTGCATTGCTTGTCTCCAAACCTCATGTAAGCTGGCTTCCTTGTAATTATGTGGTTCTTGAATTTTCTGCAAATTAGCCATAAAACCAAGGTAGTGGGGAGAATATACTGGAATAGACATAGGAATATCATTGCCTGCCATATTTACATAATAGTCACTCATCCATGCTGGCTGTTTTCTATGTCTATTGCTTAAAATAGTTGTATCTGGAATGTTAGGACTACTAAAAGGTAACTCAGAATCAGAATCAGTAGGAACTAGTTCATTAGGTAGGTCTTGACCAGAATCTAGATCAGTGTTAACAAGAGGGTCAATATGACTCTGTGTAGAAGTAGGCTTGTCCTTAGGGTGAGAAGCACAAGGCAGAACACTAGGTTCATCATCAAGTAGATTAAGCAAATTGTTGTGCTCATCCTGTGGGAAAACAGGGGAAATAACATTTGGTCTGTCAATGCTAGCAGTAAGATCTCCCATAATCTTGGAATCTTTATAAGGGTAGATATGCTCATGAAAAACAATATCTCTAGAGTAGGTTATATCATTGGATTTCAAATTAAACACTTTATAGGCTTTCTTACCTAAAGGATAACCTAGAAAAACAGCAGGATAAGCCCTGTGATCAAATTTCCCTTTATGTGGAAACACATTTCCTATAAAACAAAGACAACCAAAACACCTAGTATGATCTAGTGCAGGCACAGTGTTATGTAGGATCTCATAGGGGCTTTTCCAGTTTAGCAAATAGGAAGGCAATCTATTTATAATGTATATGGCAGTTAATATAGATTCTCCCCAGAATTCAGGTGGTAGATTTGACTGGAACATTAGGGACCTAGCAACCTGTAGGATGTGTTGATGCTTCCTTTCAACAATTCCATTTTGTTGAGGAGTGTAAGCACATGAAGTCTGATGTTCTATCCCCAAGTTAGAAAATACTTCTCTTAAGTGCTGATTAACAAATTCAGTGCCATTATCTGACCTAATCTGTTTGATTTTCCTGTCATATTGATTCTGGACTAATGCAATGAAATGTTTTAATATAGGGACAGTTTCAGATTTACTAGACAGAAGATATATCCAAGTGTTTCTACTGTGGTCTTCAACTAAGGTAAGAAAGAATTTAGCTCCACTGTGTGTAGACACTTTGTAAGGTCCCCAAAGGTCCATATGTAGTAACTGAAATAAGTCATTGGTGCTAGTAACACTTAGGGTAAATGGTAACCTCTGTTGTTTAGCTAAGGGACAAATTAGGCAAGGAGTAGATTTCTGTCTAGGCAAATCCTTTAAAGAACTGATGTGTTGCATAACAGATTCAGGGGCATGTCCCAGTCTCCTATGCCAAGTGTCAAAGTTATCACTAATGACACTATTGGCAAGGTGTGCACTGTCCTGTATGTATTTGTTTATAGTGTCAATGTGAAAAGACTCATTTCTGACAATATATAGACCCTTTTCTTCCTGTCCTACTGCAAGAATCCTGGAGGTATCTAAATGCTTTAGAATGCAATAAGTAGGATAGAAGTTCACTGTAATGTTAGCATTCTTTAACAACTTACTGACAGATAGGAGACTATGTTTAAAAGAACTTACATACAGGCAATCATGTAGGATGAGATCAGAAGTAAGGTATATTTCACCAATACAGTTAACAAGCTTGACAGTATTATCAGGTAGCATAACAGGTGTAGGTGATTTAACAGTTTTAATAGTGGTAAAGTAATCAATAAAACCTGTCATATGGTTTGAAGCTCCACTGTCAACTATCCATTCAAAAGAATTTCCAGTTTTGCATGAATTGTTATAACAAGGAAAGATAGTACCTGCAAAGTCTGTGTATTCTTTTCTTGAATTGTCTCCTTGATCCAGTAGTCTAGAATGCATTCCATGGATAGAATCCTCTTGATTATTGAGTTTAAGTCTTCCCACTTCTTTCTGCACTGCTGTATTGATTAGATCCTGTATGTTTCCCTCATAATTTCCAGTATGTCCCATATTCAATGGGGTGTCCTGTTGATTGATATCTTGACAATTGGCATTGTTGGCTCTAAATTTGCCTCTACCAAAAGGTCTTTGCCCTGGACCTTGGTTTGGCCAACCATTAAGCTTATAGCAAGATGCCTTAACATGGCCAAGCCTTCCACAGTAATCACATTTTGTAAGAGGTCTATTGTTTCCTCCAAATCTGCCCCCTCCTCTGTATCCTGGGCTAACATTTCTTTGCTGAGTATTGTTCTGGTTAAAGTTTTGATTGAAGTTGCCTGTGTTGTTGAAGGTGTTGTCCTTGATTTCTGATTTGACTTGCATAGCATTATGATTGCCAATAGTGAGAATTGAATTGATGGAATTAGTGGATTCCATTTCTCCAATGATTCCAACAGCTTTAGTAAGTGTTGGCAGAGGATCTTTGGCAAGAATTTGATGTCTCATAGAGTCATATTCCTCATTAAGCCCCATTAAGAACTGCATTAATTTGTCCTCCTCATCTTCAACATATCTAGGTTTGATATTCCCTATTTCATCCCATAGGCCTATTAATCTGTTGTAGTAAACATCCACAGAATCTGCTCCTTGCTTAGCAAAACAGATGCTTCTTTTAAGATCATATATTTTGGATCCATTGGTTTTACCAAATCTTTCAGCAACTTGATCCCAGATTTGTTTAGCACTTGTTGCATATATGAAACCTTTTGTAAGGTGTGGAGAAATAGCATTAAGCAACCAAGAAATCAATGTAGAATCTATCTTTTTCCACTGCCTATATCTAACATGGTCTTCTGGTAAGGGATCTATAATTCCATTAAGGAAACATAACTTATCCCTTGATTCCAATGCTATAGTCATGGACCTTCTCCATGTGCTATAGTTTTTCTCTGTTAGAACATCTTTCACAAGAATTAATCCTGGATGTTCAGAACTGTGTAAGTAATAGGGATCATTCTGTCTGATCTCATTACCTTGTGCCTCATGATTGGCAATGATGAGATCCCTGATATCTTGCATAGTTAGATTGAATTGTTCTGGATTTTCTGGATCTTCTGGAGGATTTGACATGTTTCTTTATGGATAACACAGGAAAATATATTGAACAACAGAGACCTGAGTGCGCCTGGATTCACAGGATGAACACAAAACAAACAAGCTGAAAACAAGAAATGGCAGAATCTGCCAAGAAAGGGTTCTCCAGAAGTGAGATGATATTTTGTTAAAAAAAGGATCGAAAGTAACAGCTATTCAAGCTCTGATACCAACTAAGAAAAGAACCATGGCTTCAAGAAAGATGATTGACATCCAACAAGAACAAACAAGATGCAAAGAAGAAAGAAGAAATTCACTTGTATTGAAAAACTGTAGAGAAAGAAATAATGATGATAATAATGTCCAAGTGGACTTACATCAGGTATATATAATATACCAAGCCCAACTAACTAAACAAAGAAATAATAACGGCTAAGTCCAACAACGATAGGCCCAGCTAACAACAACGATAGGCCCAGCTAACCAATTAACTGAACTGGCCTATTAACACAACTAAATAACATTGTTCGATCAAATCAGCAACATAATAGATAATCGAATTGGGGAAAAACATTCTCTCAACCCTAATCGAATACGAACACAACCCTAAAACAATCAATCGAACTCAACCACTTCTCTGCTGCATAATCTCCCATCCTTCATTTCTTCAATGCCTATACCTTGAATAGCTGCAACCAAAACTCAATCTTTTACGGGTTTAGATAATCAAGTTAAACATGCTTTCTAGTTTCAAACGTTGGTGCAATTTTGCAGGTATCGAACCTTATATACGTAGATCAACCAACAGGAACTGGTTTCAGCTACAGTTCTAATTCTTCTGATACCCGTCGTACTGAAGAAGGTGTAAGCCAGGATTTATATGACTTCATGCAGGTATGATATTTGACTATTTGTTATATGATAAAGAACGTTGACTAGATTTATGAGATCTACTGACCACCCTGCCTCATCAACCTTTCGAATAAGAACTTGATCCTGTTTATGAGTGTGATTATGGTAATAGACTAGCAGTGAGTTCTCTACTCTGATGTTCGTCTTCGTGTGATCTTAGGTTTTCTTCAAGGAGCACCCTGAGTATGCACAGAATGACTTCTACATAACTGGTGAATCATATGCTGGTCACTACATTCCCGCCTTTGCCTCTCGAATTAACCAAGGGAACAAAAAAAAAGAAGGAATTCATATTAACCTGAAGGTAAACAGTTTTCTGTTCCTTGATTCAACTTGTTACAACTACTCTGGCATCAATAGTATCACTAACTATTGATGGAACAGGGTCTTGCCATTGGTAATGGATTTACAAGTCCGGAAATCCAGTATCGAGCTTACCCGGATTATGCTTTAGACATGGGATTGATCACCAAATATGATTCCGAAAGATTGAAGCAATCTGTATCACAATGCGCAAAAGATATAAAACTTTGTGGTAAATCTATGAAACTCATATGTTACTCAAAGCTGGATCGTTTACATACCTCAAGTATGATTCATATCATAGGCGGAGCCAGTCTAGCAACGTCTAACAGTTGTCATTATATGTTTCTAGGTCCTGATGAGCCCATCTATTGTAGTATAGCATATTCCACTTGCGACGTGCTCTTCAGTAGTATACTGAGGGTTATGGGAAACACTAATGTATGCCTTCTATCTTCACCTTTTCTCTTTTTTAATGGAGTAAACACTAACGTAATCCTGATTGAATGCAGACGTATGATATCCGAACGAAATGTCAAGATAACGTGTGCTACGATTTCTCAAATATGGAGAAATTTTTGAACCAGAAATCAGTTAGAGAAGCACTAGGTGTTGGAGACAGAGAGTTTGTTTCTTGTAGTTCTGATGTCTATAATTCAATGCTCTCAGATTGGATGAGGAATCTTGACGTAGGCATTCCCGCACTTCTAGAAGATGGAATTAAGTTGCTTGTGTATGCTGGAGAGTATGATTTCATATGCAACTGGCTAGGTGAGCCAATTTAACCAACCAGAAGTCCAGAACTAATGTTGCTATTTGTCGTATTTTAAGGCAAGTGAGTATGATGGCGCGGTTTAAATTTGCAGGAAACTCGAGATGGGTTCATGCCATGAAATGGTCAGGAAAGAAAGCATTCAAGGCAGCCCCTATGATCCGATGGACAGTAGATGGCGTAGAGGCGGGACATCAAAAGAACCACGGACCTCTTACGTTCTTGAAGGTTAGCAATGCCGGGCATTTGGTACCCATGGATCAACCAAAGGCAGCACTAGAGATGATAAAGAGGTGGACACAGGCTAAAACTCCTTTGACAACTACACAAAAGTAGAGTCATATGTGAAGAATAAACTCTTACTGTTTCAACAGTTCATACATAATTTCTTATCAAACGAAAAATAATAAAATATACTTTGGTCTCATATGTTTGTATTATTTGGTCTTTTGGACCTCTTCGCGAGTCCGAATTTTCTGTGCGGCAATGTTACACTTTTACTTACTATTTATCGTTTTTTTTTTAATTTTAAAGCACCATATATTATTCAACCATGTTGTTATAAACATAAACTATTACTCCGTATTTCTAATTCAAAATAATTTTTATTATAGTTTTAGAGGCAAATCTACACAATATATCATACGTGAAGACTCTAATTATTAACGGTTAGAACTTTAATTTTGAAGCCCCATAGGGTATGGGTTGGTTGTTGAATAGAATTTTACTTTTTTATAAAGCGATATATTAAAATCGTACACAATAAATTACAACCAGACTCAGGGGGCTAAAGTTGATCTACATAGTCCAACACAATTGGGTAGATTTTATTAAGTACTTTTGAGCTGAAGTTTTATTTTGCACGAGGGCTTTGTTTTGTTATGGTCATGTTTCATGTTAGTTTCCTACCAGTGTTGAGAGCAAGGAAATGATTTGAGCTACATTATATTCTCTGGTGGGGACATTATTTGTTGAGAAGGTTACGGTGATTAATAATATCGTTCATTAATGTTCATTAATTGATATATATAATTATTTTCAATTTAAAGATGGTACCCATAACTAGATATATCATTCTAAGATGGTACACCATAAAATGTTTAAAAGAAATGTATCAAAATAAAACACCAATATATTTGTGTACCAAAATATGTTAAACAAGTTGATACTAATTATTTAAAAAATTTAGCTTAGATGATTGACATTAATAATTTTTTTTTTACATAATGGTGCGTACTATCTAAAATGTATCAAAAAAAAAGAAACATTATTTAAATGGGTATAATATATATTTTTTATGATTAATGAACCGTAACTTTCCACTAAGAATCAATCGAAATCCATAAGATAATATACGGATCAATTTTTTTTTCTTTCATTCTAGTTACACTATTTAGCAATAAAAATACAAATGTTATTTCAATTGGAGATTCTTATCGTGCGATAACATGTTATTAAATAGAAAGAAAAAGAGAATTTGAAGAAGCTGTTAAAGCAATATTTTGATCATTTTTAATTTTTTCACTTCACTTTTAATTTTAGGAGATGATATTCACAAGTTACAACGTCCTTTTCAAATTTTCTTTAAAATACACTCTTAACTGTGACTCTTTCTATTTTTGGTGTTTACTTTTTACATGGATACTTTAGCCTCTTTTCAATTATTTACTTCAAACTTAAAAAATAAATATTTCACATATTGTATAAAATATTTATGAGAAAACTAATTTCTAAAAGCATAAAATAATATATTATATATGGTGTTGAATGTGAGATATTTTTAATTTATATTTATATATGATGAAAATAATTTAATTATTTTCTATATATTTTATATAAACAAAAAAAGAGAAAGAAGGGTAGGAGAAAACAAAATAACTTCAGAATAGGGACAACCTATGTAAATAAGTTTTTGGGGTCCAATTTATTATAGGTAATATGAGAGTTAATTGCTGAAATGGTCCCCGTAGGTGGGGGTCTGGTGCACTTTGGTCCCCGAAAGTGGCACTGTTGCGGAAATGGTCAAAGTGTGTCAAATGGTGTAATTTAGTCCCTATTCCGTTACATGCGTCAAATTTTAGCGTGAATAGTGATTTTGGGGGCAAAATCGAAATTTTTTATAACTTAATAGCCCCATTTGGGGCCTAAAATGTAAATAATAAAAAGTTATAGGTAAAAGTAACTTTCTCCATTTCCAATTCGATTTTTATGGGATTCGATGTTATTTATATTTTAGGCCCCAATTGGAGCTATTAAGTTATAAAAAAAGTCGATTTTGCCCCCAAAATCATATTCACGCTAAATTTTGACTGATATAACGGAATAGGGACTAAATTGCACCATTTGACACACTTTTAGGGACCATTTCCGCAAAAGTGCCACTTTCAAAGACCAAAATGCACCAGACCCCCACTTACTGGGACCATTTCAGCAATTAACTCGGTAATCTGAAAAAGCAACCTTTTGACCAGTTTCAATTTTCCACCCCCCTATTTTAACTTTTAGGGGAGTTTATGTGAGTGCTGTAATGTGGGAAGGGAGAAATTAGGGGTTATTTCGAATCCCCATGATTTCCTAAATTGTAGAAATATAATTAATATCAATTGTTTAAGTTTTATTAATATTTTATATAATAACTACATACCCATCAATATTATTAAATGAATTTATCTTTATTTTAAAAAAAGTTAGAAAAACATTATATTATTTATTATAAATTTAAGCTTAGTTAAAATGAGTTAAATAAAATTATATAGAATTGATATATTTATTTAGTAATTCTTACCACTCATATGTGTTTTTGTAATCTGCGAATAATTTGTTATCATAATAAATTTATGTAAAAATTAATTGAAAAATAGATGTTACTAGGAATTAATTCGCACCGCTTAGACTATGCTCAAACATCTAATTTTATTAATACCTAGATAATAAGATAGATACACTAGTTGGATATTAATGAATGGTAAGTAACTCAATGTTTATTATGATAAATATGTGGTTCGATTAGTATTATCACGGATTCATAACCATATTGAACAACAAGAAGTTATGACCACATCTCTAAAAGACCTTTTACCATTCCATTAGATAATGTTTGCATCATTATTAGTTGAATATATTAATAAGTTTGGTTGAGTTTGCTTGAAGGTAAATATGACTTCCAAGTAAGTGCTACACGACTTGTATATGAGTAGTTCAATGTACTTCATTTATATTCTATCATAGTAATGTATTATCATGTATGTATATATAATTGCTTAAAAGCAACCGATTGCGTCTTTTAAGCTCTAAAATTATGGAGGTAATGAAACCATGACTAACGAATCGTCAATATATAGAATGAAAGAAGGATGTCATAACATAACATAACATACTACTACTTTTAATCTGAAAGTTAAAATTAAAATATACCGCCCCGTTAACTCTTTATAATCGGTTAATTTGTAGTTTGTATTCGCATGTCTATTAAACGAACAAAAATAACAATATAAAACTAATTTTCAGAATAGTTATTTAAAAGAGATCGAGAATATGAGGTTTCAATATGAAGAGCATGGAACTTTATTTTGACAATTTACAATCTCTCTTCTCATATTACATATAGATAGATAAATTAAGACGGCAAAAATATATTATAAGAAGTATATTATAAATATAAAATGATAGATAAATTAAAATTATATTAATTGATCG
This sequence comes from Echium plantagineum, assembly GCA_003412495.2. Lineage (NCBI taxonomy): Eukaryota > Viridiplantae > Streptophyta > Magnoliopsida > Boraginales > Boraginaceae > Echium > Echium plantagineum. Next base: position 10,295,020 of record CM016567.1, on the reverse strand, counting down.
ATTGATATTATTTATATTATTTAAAAACAAATATATAGTAAAAAATATAGCAAAAATATCATTTAACCTAGATATACAATTAAAAAACACAAAGAATATATATATATATTATATATATATTATATCCCCTAAATTAAGTGTGAATATGATCTGGGTTCCATGGTAGAATGTAATTAGGCAGCTGGAGAGTCCAATAAATTGAGTGTGGGTACAGGCGTACAGCACACCGATGTTTACCCACATTATGTGGAAATGTGACTTGCTAGAGATTATATATATTACCTTTTCATCTTATATTAATAAGCTAAATATAGCAACTTTTCAACTGAAACCACACCTTCTACACTTCACCTTGATGTCTGATGACTCAATACCCGCAAGGGCATCTATGTTGGTGGAGTAGCTAAATGAGTTTGAGATGGTAATTGATAGTTTGTTATATAAAATCTGTGTTGACGTGATTTACATGTTATTGTAATAGGTCGAAGTCTATGTATGTATTGTGCAAATAGAGAATGCAGGTCTCCATTACAAAAGCACGATAACTCTAATTATAATGTAAATCTCATCTTATCAATTTGTCCTATAATACTTTTATATCTTATTAATTTGTTAAGTAAAGATGCTTTTCTCATTTAAAACATACGATCCTTCAGATTTTGTTGAGTTAACAATATTAAACTTTTAAATACCAATCTAAATATATATATTATTTGTAATATTTTGGGAGAAATTGAATAACAATAATATTTAGAATGCTTACTATATGTAAGACAGTATTTTTTATATCCAAAGTTAGTTTATTTTAATATTAATTAGTTGCATTAATTTTTTTTTAATCTATGTAAAAATGATTAAAATGACAATTAAGAAAGTTCGAAGGGAGTATGTAATTAGTGATGGCGACTAACACCTTTTGTTTTAACAATGAACATATCAACCGATGCAATAAATTTCCCTTTAAGATTGCAGCTCAAGGGACAAGTATAGGTCTTAGAAGTCTTTATCATACTCGTCATTATTATTTGGACTCATGATCTCGACTTTAAACAAACTAGTTGGGATTAATCTATTCATTTCCATTTAACGTATACGTTATTTTAGCAATAATTGAACAAAATTTTCAAATAATCGCTATATATAAATTGAAATTTTTATAAATATTTACATAATTAAAATTAGTTATCAAATTACTTGAATTGGGAAGACTTCGAATACATACACTTAACAAGAGGTTAAGGTTAGGCGAACTTCTAAAATTATATTGAGAGGTCCGTAATATATATATCCTTTCGAAAATTATTAACAATTGTTTGTAATGTTTGAGTAAAAAAATTAACATAAAACAACTTATATATTACGTAGAACACTATTGCCTTGAGAACCAGTTCATACACACTTATATATATCGAGCTCGAGTTTCGAGTTTATTAGGAGATTAAGAAAATTTAATTAATTTTTAACTGTCTGAATATACTATAAACCGATCTTATTTTTTCTGTTCAAGTGAATTATTAATTCAATTCAGTGGTTGATTAACAATTTAAGGTTAAACTCTCATTTGAGAACATCGAATGACCTAGTGATTGGAGGTCTTTCAGTGACTTAGATGTTCTGGGTTCGATTATCATTGTAAGGGGGCGGTGGGTGGGTTTAAAAAAAAAAAGGTTAAACTCCCATTTTAAGAACTTGGAAGATTTCGTCATATTTTTCACATAATCGTAGATTGACAAAAAGGAAAATTTATTTCGTTTTCTTGGATGAGTTTAGTGACCTTCTCACCATATACTCCGATAAATCCGTATTAAGTTGTGTACATACTTTTTCGTATGGTACCCCACTTCCCAGATAATCCTGACCCACGTATACCTTGTGTTACTCATTAGATTGCGTATAATATAATAATAATTGTGGTTGGTCTTAAGGATAGATTTTTCGATTTAAAATTCGTCTGACCAACAATTACTGACATATTTAGTGGGAGATTCATTTTTCTTGAAAACATAAAATAAAATTGTTCCTATTTTTAAAATAAAAATAACATCTAATAAATATCTAATAGGAGTATATTATTATTATCGTTTTTGAAATGGAGGGAATAGTAACAATAACATCTAGTACTATATATTCTATGGAGTATTTTCTAAGCGCTTTGTCAAAGTTCCTAAAATATTGTAATTGATCCCTTCACGTTGTTAGTTTTTAATAGAATTAAAGATGAAATTATGTGTAATGAACTAATAATGAGCACTAATTATAAATGGTTATAATTAGTGAACATTAATATGACCATATAATGACTTAATTACTAATATATTCATTATTTAGAGGATACGTACAAGTCTTTACCAATTCCGAGTTACCGAGTACGGAGTAAAAGCTAAAACGTTTGATTTACACCCTAACTCTTATTTAATTTAATTTTTAATAAAATATACAATACACTTAGTTAACGACTTTATTTGGTTGAGAAAAAAACTTTACTATTGCATTAGATAGAGAAATTTAAGATTTTCTAATGTTTTTTTATAATAAGCGATGAACGGATTTTCTAATGTTATCTTTCTGTCACATTTAGACCTTACGTTTTTTCCTTCATTTATACATGTCACATTTGATTAATACTATATGTGATACATATTTTATTTGATTCATGTAAAAAACAAAAAGCATATGTAAATGAATGAAATATGATATAAAGTAGGAGTATTATGACTTTTCTAATACATATTTCTTTTACGAAATTTAGCGATCAGAATATTAACTATATTTTCAATACGAATACAAAATTTCCTAATTAATAGACAATTAGGTTTGAACCGAAAACTTTTTACTAGAAGACACATAACGAAAACATTATTTGAAAATTCTTTTCATATCAAATTTCAGATGCAAAATGTAATAGAGATTTATCCACATCCTAACAAATCTGCCGTTAATTCCTCTCCCTTTCTCTCTCACACACACAATAATAGAATGCAGAGTTGTCAAGACAACTTGTCCTAGTGGCAAGCATGCTGACACCACTAGCAGAGGTCTCGGGTTCGAGTCCTCTTGCTAGCAAAAAGAAAGAGGTTCGAGCGATCTTAATCGCTCACTAGTTTTAAAGCTAGTTGCCCCTTTCTTTGAAGTTACGAATTTATGTTGAATTGATGAATGTAATGGTTACAATATTATTAATAAAAAAATTTAAAAAAAAAAAAAAAAAAAAAAAAAAAAAAAAAAAAAAAAAAAGAATGCAGAGTTGATACTCAACCCTTTTCTAAGCTTCATCAGTCAAGACGGTTTACTTTTGGTGACCAAATGTTATATATATATTCCATTCTACCCACCTTTCTTTCTGTGGCACAAGAAACTCATGGCATCAACAACTACCCTTTTCAGTTTCCTCCCTCTCCTCCTTTTTCTCCTCTCTGCAACTTCTTTAACAGCCTCGACAGACGATCATGCTCTGCCCCTTCCTTCTACCTTAACTATTGCCCAAACACAAGCCGCAAAGCTCATAAGAAGCTTCAATTTGTTCCCTCAACATGATATCAACCGCGTTTCAATAGAAGAATCAGTTTCTGAATCAAATATCGTTGAGAAGCGCCTTGAGCTCCCTTCCCTCGGGAACTCTGGGGCTACTGTTAATGATTTGGGACACCATGCTGGATATTATAAGCTTCCACATTCGAAGGATGCAAGGTATGCCTTACATAAATACGAGATAACCTGTACTGCATGATATAGGTTAGTTTTAGTAAATACAACAACACGACCATATGAACAAAGAGGTTTCGATTGTTCGTAACATAAATTATATCAAAATGCTCAGATACATCTACAATTGATCAGATGTCAACATTTTACTAACTTCTATATATTCTACTCAGGATGTTTTACTTTTTCTTCGAATCAAGAACGAGCAAGAAGGATCCTATAGTCATATGGTTAACAGGAGGCCCAGGATGTAGCAGTGAGCTAGCTTTGTTTTATGAAAATGGACCATACCATATAGCTAACAACATGTCACTCGTTTGGAATGATTATGGTTGGGATAAGGTTTGTGCATATACCCTTTAATATAATCAATCATTTCCTCTATTCAAAATAATCCTAGGTAGATTGGCTACGACATTATGCAATTCAATATATGTGGGGTTTAAATAACTCTTGTAAAATACAATTTCTAGTTTCAAAAGTTGGTGGAATTTTGCAGGTATCGAACCTTATTTACGTAGATCAGCCAACAGGAACTGGTTTCAGCTACAGTTCAAATGATGATGATACCCGTCACGATGAAGAAGGTGTGAGCCAGGATTTATATGACTTCTTGCAGGTATGATCTTTGTTGTATGATGAATACCATTGAATAGATTTATGAGATCACTCTTCAGCCCTTTGAATAAGAACTTGATCCTGTTTCTGGGTGGAACTGAACCAACTGTCTACAATCATCAATGTGATGATGGTGATAGAAAATTCTCTATTCTGATGCTCGTCTTCATGTGATCATAGGTTTTCTTCACAAAGCACCCTGAGTATGCACAGAATGACTTCTACATAACTGGTGAATCATATGCTGGTCACTATATTCCAGCCTTTGCCTCTCGAGTTAACCAAGGGAACAAAAATAAAGAAGGAATTCATATTAACCTGAAGGTAAATAGTTTTCTGTCCATTGATTCAACTTGTTAGAACTACTCCGGCTTCAGTAATATCAGTAACTAATCAACACTGGAACAGGGTTTTGCCATTGGTAATGGACTTACAAATCCAGAAATCCAGTATAGAGCTTACCCAGATTATGCTTTAGACATGGGATTGATCAACAAATCTGATTACAACAGCATGAACGCTTCTGTATCAGAATGCGAGCAAGCAATAAAACTTTGCGGTAAATATAGGAAACTCATATGCCACCTAAAGCTGGATCCTTTACATACCTCATAGTATGATTGATATCATTGGCAGAACCAGTCTAGCAATGCCTAACATATGGCAATATATGTTTCCAGGTCCTAATAAGGCCAGCAGTTGCCAAGCAGCATATGCCACTTGCAACGTGGTCTTCACTAATATACTGAGGATTACAGGAGACATTAATGTATGCCTTCTATATTTACCTTTTCTCTTTTTTACAATGAAGTATATGGAGTAACGCCTCATATGCATTTGTTTTCTTGAATGCAGTATTATGATATCCGAAAGAAATGTGAAGGTGACCTGTGTTACGATTTCTCAAATATGGAGAAATTTTTGAACCAGAAATCAGTTAGAAATGCACTAGGTGTTGGAGACATAGACTTTGTTTCTTGTAGTTCTGCTGTCTATGATGCAATGATCTCAGATTGGATGAGGAATCTTGAAGTAGGCATTCCTGCACTTCTAGAAGATGGAATTAACTTGCTTGTGTATGCTGGAGAGTATGATCTCATATGCAACTGGCTAGGTGAGCCTATTTTACCTCCCAGAACTAATGTTGCTATTTCTCGTTTTTTAATGCAACAGTCAAGTGACTATGATGGTGCACTTTGAATTGGCAGGAAACTCAAGATGGGTTCACGCAATGCAATGGTCAGGACAGAAAGACTTCGATACAGCCCCTATGATCCCATTAACGGTAGATGGAGTTGAGGCGGGAAATCAAAAAAGCCATGGACCTCTTACATTCTTGAAGGTTCACAATGCCGGGCATATGGTACCAATGGATCAACCAAAGGCATCACTAGAGATGATAAAGAGGTGGACACAGGCTAAAATTCCTTTGACAACTACAGAAAAGTTGAGTCCTATGTGAAGAATCGAACCTTTCTGTTTCAACAGCCAACACATAATTTCTGATTAAATTAAAAATGTACTTTCTTGCTTGTGCATGTTCTGAATTGCCTCAGGCTCACCAGTTCTATCTATCTAATCATATTAAAAATATAAATGTTTGACCATGAGCTGCTGTGTAACTCACAAGGAGATCATTAGATTTGTAAAATTTAACAAATGGACATAACAAAATTTAAGCCTTTATTAGATATAGCCATATCAAAAATATATAGTCAAGAATTATCTCTAACACAGTACAAATGCCTTAGAGTCGCAATAACTGGCTGAAAGCCAGACCGCAAAGGAACAATTGATGCAACTCTCAAATGTTGTGCATTTCCATTTTTAGGGTTCGACAAGGACACTTTCAACATTTCCCCCTCTAGAACATTTCCTGCAGTCTCAGCTAATGAAAATGATATAAGTCAAGAAAATTGTTGAGACGAGCAGGAATTTCATATCATCTACATAAGTGGTAGGACCAAAGAAAAAAGGAGAGAAACTCGTACAATGATTAACAAATGTAGTCACTTATTTTAAACTTGGGCTTTGCCCACGACCTCTATCTTTAATCACTCAACAAATTTAGAAGACCAAATTGCCTTCTCAACTACATTCCACCAAATCCCATAATAACTAGTATTTATCGATACTTTATTGACACATACAATTAATATTTCATTTTAGTGACTGTCACCACCGTGAAAATTGTGCAGTGCAGGGCATCAAGTATAAACCATGACTATTAACATACATTTAAGCTAGTTTTACTCTTCCATATATACTGATTTCTGATCGAGTTCCTTAACAAAAAATTACAGTGTCAAAAACAAAATTGCACCACATGGAACACAATTTCCATTCCACATAAATTCTTTTTGATCTGTCACGCCGAAGACTTAGCAGTTGATCAAGCTGAGTTTTCGATCGAGTATATACACAGATACTTTGATCAGATAGTACTATAATGTCCGTCTTTCAAGCTTACTCCCAAGTCATACTGAATTTCATTAATTTAATAGGAAAAGTGGTAATGGATTAGGTGAAGTACCAGCAAACGGATGAGTCTTCGCGAAGTCGAAGAATTCATCAGCCGAGCAACCAAACAGCACCTTAGCAGCTCTGTCAAACATCACAACTACAAACACCTTTGTATCCGTGGCTATTGACACCTACAACAGTAAACAAACACACCCCATAAACCCACATTTTATTTCACTAAAACCCAAATCTCCATAATAAAATCCGTCAATAAACCATACCCTTGAAGCTAAAGGAACCATTACCTACCCAAAAAGACTATTACTTCTTCTGTCCCAAAATGATTGTAGTAAACGCAAAAAAAAATTATATTTTTACTAATAAACAAGTATGGTGATACTAAAAGATTAAATTTTTACTTAATAAAAGTGTGATAAAAGCACTTACAAGAACTTTAAAGAGGCGTTTGGAAGCAGAAAAAGATGGGTTGGCTTTATTGTTGAAATTGCAGTAGTTGCAGAAAGAAGAGTTGTTGGTTTGAGGCAGAGACCTCTCACAATTAGAACAAACTCTGTATGATAAATTGGTGTGATCAATGGAAACTACTGAGCAGAAAAATGATGAATTGGTGTGAGTAATCTCCATTGAAGGTCTTTTTCCAAGGTGGGTTTCGTTTCCAGATGAACCTGAAGCCATCTCAAATGTTGCTAACTCCTCTGTGCCGGAGAAACTAAGTTCTTTATTTCAAATGATGTGGAAAAGACTCTTGTTGCTAATGATAAGGTGCTGGCTCGAAATACACCTCATCGCTAATTTAGATTAAAAAGAAAGGTGCATGACTCCAGCTAAACTGGACTGGTTCGGTCTAAATGGAGTCTATATGGACAATTTATTGTTATAAGTTTGATATGAAATATGGAGTATATTTTTTATTACTTTTAATCCCTATTGCAATTTATGATTTTGTTTTCCTTGTCCAATGTTAATTAATTTATTTGACTTATTAATTTAAAGGAAATTGTTTTTGTTGATCCGATTGAGTTTGAATTTCGAGATAAATGAGTTAGGTCTCGAGGAATGGCCAAATCGAGTTAAAAATTTATTGAATTCGTGCTCGACTCTGCTCGTTTACGATTCTATACGCAATCTTAATTATCTCGACCTAGTTAGACTAGTCACGTTTTTCTATCGGGTTCGAGTCGTGTAACTCGATCATGTAGATAGTCTATCGAGTCGGTAAACTTGTTTTGTTCATCAATAATTTTTTCACTAGAATACAATAAGTTCTAAGTATCCGGGTCAAACTAACAATATTGTTCTACCATATATGTAATAGAGGTTCTAATTTTTCTATGAATTTCTTTTTATCTATTTTGCACATTGTTTCAAATTGTTGATTACACGAGAATCCAATTATGTATACTTAATGTCTATAAGCTCAATTTCAAAATCAAAATTCACATGATACAACACCAAACATGATAATAACTTTTTTTTTTCTCAAACGCTAAAAGTTAACGTGATAGTAACTTCATGTGCCAATACCGAAAGAATCCTCCCATTCTACAATACAAGAGAACAAAAAATGTAAAACAATAGTGACAATACAACTATACAAGTAGAGAGCAATAAATCCATCCCTCAATTTCCTCCTTTTTGTGTCCCAATTTACACTCATAAGCAATGCAAATTTTGTACTCAATTCTCTTTTACGGCAACCCCACCAACAAAATCAACCACATATATCATATTACAAAATGCTATATATATCACTCGGCAAGCCTTTAAAGCATAAGTAGCCCAAAAGCAAAATATGGCACCAACTTCTCTATACCTTACTCTTTCTCTCTTCCTCCTCATTTCTCCAACATTATTTGCAAGTATCTATGGCCACAACATCCATCAACAAGAAGTTTCTCAGAACCCGAAAACGCAAGCCGAGCGGCTTATCCGGGCGCTGAACTTGTTCCCGGAACATGATGTGAACATAAACACAGGAGAAGATAAGAATTCTAGTCTAAGTGCATCGAGCATTGTTGAGAAGGGCGTTGTCTTCCCTTCTCTCGTCGGGACCGACACAAGTGTTCAAGATTTAGGCCACCATGCCGGTTACTATCGACTTCCACGTTCGAAAGATGCAAGGTAATGATCTAAACATCTAGTTCTTGATATACATTGCATATAGTTCGAAGATCTTATGATGACACTTATTATCTATATTACACTTATTACTTAACATCGTAACAATAAATGTGATGTTTATGTATATAAATTAATCTTATACGGTACGTATACGACATTTACCATGATCCGAAACAAGTGTAATATAGATCATTAAGAAAGAAAAAAAAAGACATCCAAAATGTTAAATATCTGTATACAGTATATATATATATATATTAATCATTGACTTAATATCACAACCTCTAAAGATGATAACTGAAATGCATTTGAGGCAAGAAACATCACATCATGTGACTTTAGTTATTGTTTCCATGTGACTAAAGCATCATCTACCCATCATGGATGCTAAAATTATGAAAGATGTACATCTTTAATTATAATAATTGCCAATAAGAATGAATTTAAATGAACCTGACTTTATATATTCAAACTATGCTTTCGGTGCAAATAATGTTTATTGACTATTCATTAGTTGATTAAATCTGGCATGTTCGGTTGTCATGGAGTACTAAATCAATCCAATAATTAAATAAATAATCAGTGGCTTGATTGACTCACTACTTGTACATTTGTACATGGCGTTGTGCATGAGCCGACTCAATAGCTGGATAGTATATATACAATCATTTTTGAAATAAAAATATAAAATTAGTTATACTGATATTGTAGTTTTTAGTCATTTTAATGATCTTACATATTCCCAAGTAATATTTCCTTTTTCAAGGTTCATTAGTTAAGGACTTAAGGTATAAGGTAATTGTCTCTTCATTTTCCATATTCATATTGTAAAATAATAATCTAATATAATTATTGTGATTCTCAATTTTGACTATTGAAATTAGTTAAGTGAGTTAGCTCGGCTGCAGAATGGCTCAGCTGGGCGAGCTTTAACCGAATCGAGCCGAAATTCTTGAGTTCGGGCTAGTCTCCGTTCATGTACAACTCTACCCACACGTTGTAACATGACCCATAGATCTATTTTGGTCTCTTTCAAGACCATTCAATGACATTTATGACAAATTCATTGCATACATTTGATCAATCATATGTTCTGAAAATATCTTCAACTTGCATTTGTCCCAATGCTGTAATCAATGACAACAAGCTAACATCATAATCAAGAAAATTAAAAGATGTTTCTTGAATTCAGCAATGCATGTTTCTGTAACAAAACATTGCACAAAATCAAATCTGACAATTGTTTGTGATAATATGTTGCAGAATGTTTTACTTCTTCTTTGAGTCAAGAATTAAAAAGACTGATGACCCTGTTGTCATATGGCTAACTGGAGGACCAGGATGTGGTGGAGAAATAGCCTTGTTTTATGAAAATGGACCTTTTCATATTACAGACAACTTGTCTCTTGTGTGGAATGATTATGGGTGGGACAAGGTATATGTCAAATGTGTCTCCCTTTTTAACGATTAGTCGTGTCGTGTCATCGATCAGTACATAGTCTAATTATGATTTCGAGTTCACTCGACAACAGTGAATTAAGTACTGAGTCATCACGAGATAAGTGGGAAACGACTATTAAAAAAGCGATAATGCATCACTCTTCTCTAGTAAGTTGCATGCATGCAACTGCAGCTAATAAGTTGGTGTTTTTCGATTGTGTAGGTGTCAAACATCATATATGTTGATCAACCAACTGGAACTGGTTTTAGTTACAGCTCCAAAGAAGATGACCTTCGCCACGACGAACGAGGGGTTAGCCAAGACTTATATGACTTTCTTCAGGTTTGTTTAAAGTGTCCATTCCAATTACTGCTTAAATTTGTGTGAGGAAGGCTTAGAAATGTATACATAGGTACACCAACATTTCTTTTTTGCCAATAACAGGCCTTCTTCAAGGAACATCCTCAATTTGCAAAGAATGATTTCTACATTACAGGGGAGTCATATGCTGGGCATTACATCCCAGCATTCGCGGCTCGAATTCAGCAGGGTAACAAAAATAAAGAGGGGCTTCACATCAACTTGAAGGTGCATCTCAACACCTTATGTTCAGCTATAGACAACTAACTGTTGTTCTTGTTTTAGTTGGACTATTTCGATTAATGCATTCGATTGGGAATGATGCTGCAGGGTTTGGCTATTGGAAATGGACTAACCAACCCGGAAATCCAGTACGCAGCATATCGTGATTATGCCTTAAACACGAGTTTGATTTCGAAATCTGAGTACGATAGCCTGGGAAAGTCAGTTTCAAAATGTGCACAAGCAGCTAAACTTTGTGGTAATTTTTAGACTTTAAGCAGAACATGCTAAGACTAGATGCTAAAATAACATAAATTCTGTGATTGAAATTGATGTTATTTGAAGGCGCAGGTAAAGATGATGGAACTAATTGCTTGGCCGCGTATTATGCCTGTAACGCCATCTTCAACAAGATAATGGATATCGCGGGAAACAAAAATGTACGAAAATAAAGATTTAGTCTTCAATTTTTTTCTCAAGAATCAGACTGATATTAAGATGTGTCTATTTACCAAATACTGATATTTATTGCAGTTCTATGATATTCGAAAAGAATGTCAAGGCCAACTCTGCTATGATTTCTCGAATGTGGAGAATTTCTTGCATCAGAAATCAGTCAAGAATGCTCTTGGTGTCGGAAACATAGACTTCGTTTCATGCAGTGACAAGGTCTATGAAGCAATGGTTGTAGATTTGATGAGAAATCTTGCAGTTGATATCCCAGCACTCCTAGAGGACGGTGTCAAGTTACTTGTATATGCTGGAGAGTATGATCTAATCTGCAACTGGCTTGGTAAGAGGCTAAGAGCTAAACTACTGGCTTATTCTGAATTCATGACTTCCGGTTTTATATACTTTTCGTTTAAGCTTAGTATAACAGAAATACTTGTTTGCGAATGAGCAGGAAACTCGAGGTGGGTGCATGCTATGGCATGGTCTGGTCGGAGGCAGTTTAGATCTGCTCCGACCACTCCTTTCACAGTAGATGGTAAGGAGGCCGGGAAGCAGAAGAGCCACGGACCCCTGACATTCCTAAGGGTTCACGATGCAGGACATATGGTTCCAATGGATCAACCAAAAGCATCTCTTGAGATGCTAAGGAGATGGATGCAAAGAAAAACTCCTTTAGCTGAAATAAAGGATAAGCTGAGTCCAATGTGATTGAAGCAAAATAACTAGGCAACTTACTAGATAATCAATAGTCTTCTCTTACTCAGAGACACCAGTCAACACTACTTCACAATTCTTTTTCTGAATTATGTACATTTTCACATTGTAAACATGGACTATTTATGGCTCATTGCCTATCAGTAAATAAAAGATCTTGCTGATTTATTTCATCCAACTAAATGAGCCATATTCTTCCAGGAACACACATATTCATCAAAATCATCAACTCAATGTAAGCAACTATCTTATCTTAAAAGTACGAAACCGTCACACTGACGGCCAGTATGCATCATTGCCCTTAGAGTGTACACAGATGAGGTAAATTGCGGATGTGCCTCACAACTCACAAGCCCTCACCTGATTAGGCATTAGGGTACCAGAGCTTGCCTCTTAACTACTTTATCAAGAACAAGATTCGTTCCTTGTGGGATTCAAAGCCGAGTTGCATGAAGACGTGAGGTTGTTGGAACTTTACACTCGACTTCTTAATCAGTAGAGCTATGCCCAGGGCGGGGAAATGTAAGCGACTATCTTAAATTGGCAACATTAGGCGAAACACATACATATTTCTTAGATATCGAGAATTCGAGATAATAGGTAGGAACATAAACTAAAATATTTTGAAGCTACAAAGATATTAAGTACATAATTAGTAGTTCATTCGAATATGAGAAACTCCGTTATAACGATTAAGCATCAAGCTTATACTACTCTAATTGATTCCCCTTATATAATAAATGTAAAAAGTATACATAGTTGACACGTTGCAACTCAATTTCAAAGCAAACCAAGAAAATCCACCAACCTTATCGGACTTTTGAGATCTTGACGAAATAGATTGATTTTGGACATAAAATTGATAGTGTAGAATGGGATTGTTCACTAATTAAGTCAAACAATAATTAGTTTCAGTTCACTTTAAGACATTATTTCTTCTTCTAATCTCAATTCTCGATTATAAGAATGTTTTCTTACTTGACTTTGTACTAAACCAAACTTAGAGTGAAAGAAACATGCGGACAGATCATTTTATTGTACCTGCTCCTTTTGATCCTGTACCTGTATTTGTTTTGTCACTATACACCAGTTGCTTTGACTACAACTTTTTTTGGATAACTATTGATGAAACTGCTATATGGTCCAAAAACTGGGTGAAGTTGTCATTTGATCCCTCAAAGTTCACCAATTTCAAATTAGTTAGATAAAAGTTGTAACTTAGTCCAAAAATTGATTGAGCCGTTGAACTTAACAGTGATTGTGCAATTGGCTTTCACTAAAGGTTCATTAAACTTTTAAGCTCCGTCAATTTTTGGACTACATTACAACTTTTGTCGAATTTTGAAAACTATTTTGCAATTCTTGAACTTTCGAAAACTAAATGACAACCTCGACCTATTTTCTGGGACCCTCAAATATGTTGAACATTTCGACCACAATTATTTGCTAGGTTTTACTATCAAAATTATCATTCCATGACATAATTATTAGTGTAATAATAATGCTATGTTGCATACTGTTTTCAATGGGGCATCCGTCGTTGTTATTGCCGAATGTATATTAGGTATACCTCGGGTTGAGGCAATAACATGTAATTATAGCTAAACCACACTAGACAAGTCTAGTATAACGAACTCAATTAACAAGGTAATAGTAGGGTGACTCGAAATCTTGAGTATGTCATGACCTTGCAGGTTTAAGTGGCATTTTCTTACAAGAAGGATTGTTTCTCTTTGGTTTGCTCGGAGTAGCATGCAAAATCTAGAATCAGGTAAATCGTCAATCCTAAAACAATGTCTTAGACTTCAGTTCCTTTGTTCCACCAAATCGAATCTTATATTCTGTCGAAAAATTGAGCCCACACGACTAACTTGAGAATACTTAGCTCCAAGCCTCCAAGTAATTGAATCAACTAAACTACCGTTAGACATTTTTAGGTGGCCTACTAAATTTGTACTAGTAGTTTCGAGTCGTAGTTATATGGTCCCTCTAA
>CM016567.1:10185190-10280812 GCA_003412495.2 Echium plantagineum | reverse complement strand
TATCATTGTAGATTTTTGTCCACTGAGTTAGAACCCAAAATACATTTATTCAAGTGGTCAACATTCAGATAAACAACAATCAAACCCAAATCGAGACCAAAACAGTATGAAATCAAGTAATAAACGGTCAACATATAACATGCATCTCAAAAATTGAACCCAAAATACATTTATTCAAGTGGTCAACATTAATATAAACAACATCCAAACCTAAACATAGACCAAATCAATATAAAATCGGGTGGTCAACGGTCAACATATAAGATGCATCCCAAAAATGAACTCAAAATATATTTATTCAAGTGGTCAACATATAATATTCAAACAAAAATCGCAATCAAAATTAGAACATTCAAACTCATAATCGAAACCAAAATCGAGTACCCTAAGCAAGAATAGGATTATTATGTGATGAAGGACCTTATTTTGGCATCCCATACGATAAAGATACAAAGAGTCCTTACGAAAAATTGAGACTTGAGAAACAAGTTGAGAGAGAAGTGGAGAGGCAGAGAGTTGCGAGAGAAGTTAAGAGGAGGGCAGGAGGTAGTGCTGCAAACGAGCCGGGTTCAAGCGGGTAACGGGTTACCCGGCCGGGTATCAATTTTACCGAGTCGGGTAATTACCCGGAATTAACGAGTCGAGTAGGAAATATGCTACTCGAACCCGGTCCGGGTGTCGAGCCCGGGTAACCCGGTTCATTACCCGACTCGCTGTTATCGGGTTTTCGAGTCGGGTTTTACCCGGATCGGTATACATTTTGGTTTTAACGGGTAATTTTACCCATTTTAGTATACTTTTAAATTATAGTAGGCAGCTATATTTTTTGAAAATAATGATATCCATCATCCATACAACATTCTAATTATTCAATTAATTAAAACTATTATATGTATCAACAATTTTCTAAATGCAAACAACAAATAGCTATAAAATTGAAATAAAAAAGAAAATTCATTAACACATATGACAAATAAAGTTAAATAATAATTACTAAAATGTAAGAAAAAGATGCATGATGAGATATGGTGAGAAGAAAAGATTGTGTTTTAATGGAGGATGAATTTCAAAATTTGCGAATAGTGGTACTGGATTACTGGCGACATGAAGAAGAAGAAGGAGGCAAGGATGTTATTCGTTTGATTGTTCCTAGTTTAGGTATTAGGCATTTAGATTTTATTGAACTAATTTGGGCTTTAAGAGTTTTATATCGGACTATTGCCTATTGGTTATTACTCCTTACTAAGTTAGAATATTAAATATTAAATACTAAAAATTGTACTTATATATAAATATATAATAATAATAATATTACAAAAAATAAACGAGCGAGTAATCGAGCGGACCGGGTTTTTTGATTCGGGTATCGAGTAAAAAAAATTACTCGAGTATCGCTCGATAAGGATACAAGCGGGTAACGGACCCGGGTTTTCCGAGTCGAGTAACGAGCGGTTTACGGGTTACTCGGTCCTTTAACAGCACTAGCAGGAGGCAAAATGAATCTGATCCCAACGACTCATGTGATCATCTAACATGACCAACCCGAATAGATTCGAAGGCTCAGCTCGTCTAACTCTGCATATCAATATTTTGCTCGACGTTCGAAGGTTCGAGCCGAGAGGCGAGCCGAATCTTCCTTATCGAATCGAGCTTTCCGGCTCACTCACAACTATAGGTGCTAGTAGGCATGTGCACATTCAGTCGGGCTGGACAAAAAAAAAAAAAAACCGAGCCGACCTAACCAGTTCCATGGCAGATGGAACCGAGATCGGTTCGATTCCGATTCGGTTCTGTGCCTTGTGTTGTGGACCTAGAGTTGAACCCACTTTTGGCCTCTCAATTTTGGGTCTATTCGTTTCCAGCTAATATTATTATTTTTGGACTTAAATTTAAATGTGATTACTGATTAGTATTATTTTGTCTTAACTGTAACTCATAATTAAGTTTCAAATATACATATAATTTATGTAAGTTTGACGAAATAATTTCGAAATTCATATACATATTCGTCACACCGTTTCATTATATATATATATATATATGTATCTATATATTATTAGCTTAAAAGGTATTTACTTAATAATTATTATATCATACCAATAATGAACAATGTCAAATCCTGTCGCCAATTATCCTCTATTCAGCTTAATATTTTCTACTAAAATTGCCGATGGCTCAATAGCCTAGTGGCATCCGACCCAAACTTTCATGTAAGAGGTCATGGGTTCGAACATAATTCATCGCTAATTAACAAAAAAATATTTTCAACATAAAATTAGTCATCGATTTGATTTTTTATCGGTTCTCCCATAAGCCAAACCGACATCCGTTCAATTCCCTCAAAGGCGGAACCTAGATCGGATCGGTTCCGATCGATTAAAAACAATCAGCTATTCCCGGTTAGGTTGAGCTCGATTCCCTCCATAAGTCGCTTCATATTTTCCCTCACCAACTTTCATTTGATCATATCTATTTGTTTCTTTGATTTTTATTTATCCCTTTTTACTAATTTCAACCATGAAAACCCCTTCATCTGAAACTCAAGGTATGTCTACGACTTAGTTATAGTCTGTTTATTTCCTCCTAGTTTGTTGTTTACAGTAGATATCACATTCTTGAATTTGGACGCCATTAAATTTTCAGTATATAGTATATATGAAGTCAAAATACAAGTATGAGTTTAATTTTATTGGTTTGGTACTTATCTTATATCACACCATAGATTAAATCTACTTCGGAACAATCCTTTAAGTTTTTTATCTTGCGCTAACTTCAATAGAGTGCTAACTCGTGGTAACTTTTTTAAATGTTGATCGGTCAATCATTGAAGTTGGTCGAGTTGATAGAGGAGTTGACCATCATCGATCGGGGATAACCAACGTTGACGGGAATTGACATGTAAAAATGCATATATGTATGTAGAGTACATGTATTCTCCATATAAATATACAAATTTCTCAACATTAGAGTATATTTGTAATCCTTATCTTTTTTTGTAAATATCTTGCTAGAGAATATTGGTATGTGTTTAATTTGGTTTTATGTATGAGATATTCAAACTTGTGGAAGCATTAATTAAATTACATTGCTCAAAGTTTGGAACTTTAAGAGAAATAATCTAAGGGGATATACATGTTGATTGAAGTTTAAGAACTTTGTGTAGAAAGGACAATTAGAAACAGTTATATGATTAAATTGATTGTTTTGCTTTTTTCAATTCTTTTTGGTGTTTCACTCGTGGGTCAACACGAAAACAGCCTCCATGTTAATACATGGTAAGGTTGACTACTATCTGGTGTTTCTACCCCGCTTAGACGGGAGCCTCCTTGGAGGCACTAGAGCATGTTGATGTAATTTTTTATGAAATTTGTGGTAGCCTTCTAGCTCAAATGGTGATGGGCTGACAATTTTGTGAAGGAGTTAAGGGATGGTTTTTTATTGGAAAGAACAAATACCATCCACCGTTGCACTTTTTATTTTCCGTACTACTTATTAATTATTTTTTGTTGGGAAGGGATGGAGGTACAATGGTACAACATCTTTATTGTATATGTTAATTGTTCCTCTAAAAATCTTGATTGTTGAAGTTTGTGATTTTGATTGTTGATTGTTGAATGATATCCATAAGAACTATAATACACCTACAAATTGCGAAATTAACATGTCTTCGAGAGGGTGAGTAACCAAGCCACCAATGTGTGATAGTTAAAAAGCCTATTGTGATTCATTTCTGTCATTTATGTGACTACATCCTGCTTATCTAATTTTGTGGCTTATGATCGTGAAATAATTTGATATGTGATGCAGAAAAGATGTACAAGGAAGCGAAAAGCTCCTACTTTGATTTGCCAGCTCTAGATATTTCTGTTGCATTTCCACAAGCAACACCAGCTTCTGTCTTCCCTCCCTGCAGTAAGTACTGCAGATTATCTTATACTAAGGTTCTGCGACTCGGAGATTAATAACTTGGGACATTCATAATTGAGATCTCATCTTGTTACTTTTGAAACTTCAGCATCGGACTATTATCAATTGGATGACTTATTAACTTCTGAGGAGCAAGCCGTTAAAATGAAAGTAAGAAATTGCATGGAAAAAGAAGTAGCTCCCGTTGTGACGAAGGTACTGCTGACAACTTTTTGTAACATTTCTTTTATTATTCTACCTTGTTGACTGAATTGACTCTGAGCTGTTCTCTGCTAATTGTGAATCTTAGTAATACCTTTCTTATTCTCTTTTCCCTACGTCTTTAATGCATGATCATCACTTACACTTTCTCGTGCAGTATTGGGAAAAAGCAGAATTCCCATTTGAAGTTGTTCCAAAACTTGGTTCACTGGGTGTAGTTGGTGGTACTATTAAGGTATTTTCATAGATGATTTTGAGATTTAACTGCAGCATAGAAAGGTAGATTAGTCAGGGAAATCTGATGTTCTCTGCCTGTCAGGGTTATGGATGTCCTGGCCTCTCAATAACTGCAAGTGCAATAACCTTAGCAGAAATTGCGAGAGTTGACGCAAGCTGTTCTACATTCATTTTGGTGCATGCTTCATTGGCAATGCTCACTATCGGTTAGCTACTTAGCTTTAAGATTTCCATAATTTTTTTCACACGAGACCTTATGTGCTCCTTCGCATGTTTAGTAAAAAGTAGTGAACCTTATGTGCCCCCTCTCAAATTACATTTTTGTGAATAGCACTCTGTGGGTCAGAAGAACATAAACAGAAATACTTACCATCATTGGCCAAGCTCAAGAGTATTGCTTGTTGGGTGAGATTATGTTTACATGTGCCCATTTTCTTTAATCTATTTAATTCCATCTTCTCCCTATTCAACTAATAAGATAACTGGAATTTGGGAAACTAGGGTCTGACCGAACCTGATTATGGAAGTGATGCTAGTGCTTTGAAGACAACCGCAAGGAAGGTCTGATGCTTTTATATATATGTTCAAAGTAAGATGTGCTGCTTCATAATATATCTACATTTTCTAAGGCAGGTTGATGGAGGATGGATACTTGAAGGGCAAAAGCGCTGGATAGGAAACAGCACATTTGCTGATTTGCTTGTCATTTTTGCTAGGAATACAGGCACAAACCAGATAAATGGGTAAATCGGGCACTCAATTTTGAGAATTTTCATTTCCTTATTCAAGCTTTCTCTACAGCCTCAAGTTCCTCTTGATAATTGACCTCACTTCTCCTGGATAGTAATGTTAATTGAATTCTAATTATTTTGTTTCTGATCCTTTCAGGGTATGTAGCAAATAAGTTTACTCCCTCCGTCCCTTTTTCTTGAAATGTTTTTTCTTTTTGAGAAACCCCAATAAAAGTTCCCTCTGTGAGTAAATTAGAGCAAGTTGAACGGATGACAAATGTCAATGTGCGATGATTCTGAATCCTCCTTTAATATTGTGCAAATCGAACATTTCTAATAAAATGGGAGGGATTAACATATATCATCAAGATCTAGATTCTCCTATGGTCAAGGCTGATATTTCCATCACTAACCTTGCTTAATTGTCGATGCTAACTTCTGTAATTCCGGGCTTGCAGATTCATTATAAAGAAGGATGCTCCTGGGTTACAAGCTACCAAGATCGAGAATAAGATTGGTCTACGCATGGTTCAAAATGGAGATATTGTAATGAAGGGAGTTTTTGTACCAGATGAGGATAGATTACCTGGTGTAAACTCATTTCAAGATACAAGTAAGGTATAAACAACTTGCATATGATATGCAATGATGGTTTTATATTTAAATTTGTGTTAAGTGTTAACTCTGCCTGATATCTATTTAACAAATTCTGTACTTAATGTGTTGAAGTCGTCTTTCTTGTTACATGGAACTTCTTCAGCTTTTATTTCCTGTACGCCCTTTCTATTGCTAAATTTGTTACAATTTGTTTTTCTGTCTACCTCTTTGGATACTTTCCTGAACAAACCTAACCCTGGATGCAGGTTCTTGCTGTATCACGTGTCATGGTTGCTTGGCAACCTATTGGTATTGCAATGGGGGTATATGATATGTGTCACAGGTATGTAAGGGTGTTAAGATTTTGCTAAAGTACCTAGATTATTACTTGCCCGCTGGAGTTCAACACATGTTGAAATTTGGGAAGCAATAATGTACTTTTTGCTACAATCGAGTTGTGTACTATACTTTCCCTGCAATTTGCATCTTGGTAGCTTGTTCCTCATCTAATCTCTGTGTGAAACTAAAAGGTATCTGAAAGAGAGGAAACAATTTGGTGCTCCATTGGCAGCTTTCCAGATCAACCAACAGAAATTGGTCCAGATGTTGGGCAACATACAAGGAATGATTCTTGTTGGTTGGCGATTATGCAAGATGTACGAGAGTGGTAAAATGACTCCTGGTCATGCTAGCTTGGGTAAAGTAAGTACTATGGGTTTCCTCTGTCATATGATATAGTATAATATGCCGCTTTCTGTTAATACTAAAACAAAGAAATTGTTTTCAGGCATGGACTACTTCAAAGGCAAGAGAGGTTGTTTCGCTTGGAAGAGAGTTACTTGGTGGAAATGGGATCTTAGCTGATTTTCTCGTTGCTAAGGTTTGTAGCTTTCGTTCTTTAGGATTTCAAGTGTTTGCTCAACAAGGAATTGCATGAATTTTCATAGATCATATGCTGCTAAGAAACTAGGCATTGTCTGCTCGCAAGATCCTTGTAAAACTGAAAGTTGTTCCATCATTTTACAGGCATTCTGTGACTTGGAGCCCATATACTCTTATGAGGGCACCTACGACATCAACACACTGGTAACTGGCAGAGAAATAACTGGTATTGCTAGTTTCAAGCCGGCTGCCTTGAGCCAACGCAGCCGCCTGTGATATCCTGGAGTTCCTATATTCCTCAAAGGCTTTGTAATTGCAACAATCTCCTATTCCCATTACAGAATGATGACTGGAACGACGAAAATTAGAGAGGGCACTATAACTTTCAATATGCACTACTGAGTCTGAGGTCCCTATGTAATGGAATTGAAATGGAATGAT
This sequence comes from Echium plantagineum, assembly GCA_003412495.2. NCBI lineage: Eukaryota > Viridiplantae > Streptophyta > Magnoliopsida > Boraginales > Boraginaceae > Echium > Echium plantagineum. The sequence continues at coordinate 10,273,796 of CM016567.1, read as the reverse complement.
AGTTATGTATTCTGACTCTGTTTCACCTTTGATTCTGATGTAAGTATGTAACCTTGTGGTTTTCTTTTTGTTTCATAATTAAGATTAATATGGTGCCATGACATGGTACCATCGTATTTTGTGAAGAATCGGTGGATAGATTTATACTAAAATTAATTTCAGTAACTCCGTAATCAAAATTAATTTCAGTAACTCCTTCAAGCGTAATCAAAATTAATTTCAATAACTCCTTCAAGCGTAATCTAGTAGGCTAGTCCAATTGAATCACATATACGGATTTTACACATGAATCTCACTCTAATACTCGGTTAAAAAATTTCTATACACTTAGTAGTAAAGTGCTCCCTCCATTTCTTTTTAATTGACGTTTTCGTTTTTGCGTGTCCAACTTTGACTTTCAATTACTTTTTACTCTTTAGTTCAAAAAAATATAAAATTTATATCGATCAATTTATATTGAAGAGTATTTCATAAAAGTAACTTTTTATAATATTTTATATTGTAAGTAATTAGTTATTATTGATCAAAGTTAGACACGGAAAAATGAAAAAGTCTTCTATTGTGAAACGAAGGGAGTAGTATATTTCTTAGCTATATCTATATAAATAAAAATTGGTAGATTATTTATATCATAATTCTAATTATTTCAATTAATCGGGCAATTATTGGCACAACAGAATAGTGTTCTTAAGATATGATATTACCATTTTACTCCCAATTCAAACTTTTCTCAATTACTACAATTGCAAGTAAGGGGCACAGAATAGGAATTTCACTCCTAAATTTACTATTCTCGCAGCATATTCATAAGGGCCCTCCCGGCCCAATAGATTGGAACCCATTAATTGAATAGCATTTATCTAGAAACTTCCACAAACCCTAATCATAATACTCAATTGGATCGAATTCTACGAATCAGCGCTTCTGGATATTGTTCCTTGTATAAATAACTATATTATACCTTGTTAATTATTGCAAAAAAAAAAGAACTGTACATTCGCTAATTTGTGTTGTACCTAGACATTTTATTTTATCTGTTTAGATCGAAGTAAGGGAAAATCATGGCTGGAGGAGGAAATTTCTTGCATAGGGTTCTTTCATATGTTGCTAATGAGCTTATTGTCAATGGTCTAGCTAATAGGTAAGTATTTTTTTTGTCTTTTTTTTAATTATTGTTTGTTATTTTCTGAAAAAAATACGAATTTTATATTTTTTCTGGTTCAGTTTGTTTGCCAATGATGACTCGATTTGATTGAGTTTATTGCAGATATGATTGCAATTAAGAAAAAAAGTAGTGGTCTGAGGCCTATGTTTTCAATTGTGAAAAGTGACTCTTTTTTTTCTGTCTACTTATCGTTTTTCAGCAACAAAATTTGATGCCTAATTGATGCACATATTTTGCTTAGTATCGAAATTATCGTGTTATTAGTGAAGCATATTGATAATATTATCATTTGATACAATATTTTCGCATATATTACGCAAAATATAAACTTGTGTGACGGTAATTGCAGAAGATGATATTTCCATAATTGCTTGATGCTTGGTTATAACTTCAATTGTAACTACCTGATGAGTAATACTATGAAACATTTGAAAATATCTAATGATTTGTGGGCTTCTAGATTATCAGTTTAATGACTTAATCCCTCGTAAATACATTTGTTCTATAGATTTCCTAACACGATTTTGTCAATATTTTCAGCCCTGCCTTCCAGAGATTTGCTGTAAGGTCATCAAAGAGAATCGACGAAATAGCCAATACAGGTATATGCTTCTTCATTGTTGTTTCCGTGAGTGATATGGATGGAACTCTGCCTTCTCTTTGTGCCAGATTCGGCACGTAGTTTATATGTGTAATGTCATTGAATTCATACAATATATTATGGGTAACTGTAATTTGATTTAGTGGAAACATGCATTTGAATATATGGAAAGAGGTGGTTTGGTTTGTGTTCTTGGTACGAGTTTGTTGTTCTTGATTTCTTCTACTAGAGATTTTTGTATTCTTGACACCCAAGCCTCAACCCCACCCCCGAACCTGTAAAAAAGACATAAATAATAGATTGAGATTAGCTTTTGACCCAATGAGCCTAGCCTGCTGCTTAATTGTGTTGTTTCTCATACAAAAAGACATAAATAATAGATGGAGATTAGCTTTGTATTAAGATGAACACTCTTGATGCAGCTGCGAAGAAGCAGAAAGAAATTGCCGAGCAGGTGAAGGATCTTGCACAGAACATGGAGGTTAGATTTTGAAACATGGAGGCTAGCTTCAGTTAGTTTTAATTGGTAATTTGTGTGGAAAACATGTAATATTCTCGTCTCCTTTTGCAGTCTTTTAAGAACAAGCTATAATGAGATGGGACGTGGCAAGCTGGGTAATGTTGCAATGTACATTTGAACCCTAGCAAATGAACAAAATAACAATTGACGAAGATTCGAGAGTTGTCCTCGCATAACCTTACTTGTCCTGAGTCTTTGTAATAAGTGTTGCTTTGCTCACTTGATTGGTTATGGCTTTTCGACCTTGTCTCGAGTATTTATAGCCCAAGGGTGTCATTTTGCTGAATTCCTTGATCAACTATCTTCTTCTATACGTTAGATGTGTCCTAAAATACACCTGTTAATTGAACAAATTTGGTGAAAATGTGACATGACAATACTCTCGAATTAGTTCCTGCCTTAAAAACTTACAAGTGTATTTTCACTCCAATTATTACCTAGTGTCGGTAGTCTTAAATAAATAAACTACTTATATAAACACTTCATCAAGATTCCATAGATCTGGCTTGATTGAAACTATATGTTATCCCCACATTAAAGTGCTACTGTACATTAAAACACATTAAAATAATATGGGATTTTTAAAGATATTTGTACAAGTTGTAAGATAAGGTTGGGATATTATTTTGTATACTTAGAAAGCTTCTAGAACGATTTGGAGGAAATGATATTTTAGTAGCATTATCACTAATAATATGTCTTTTACGATGCACCCATCTATATGTGAATGAGGTAAAGTTTCTGTTTCAAATCACTAGAAACCATTGATTGATTAGCTGAAGGGAGAAAAATGAGCATCCCACATATTCTTGCAATACCATTTCCAGCACAAGGTCATGTAATCCCCCTAATGGAGCTCGCTCTTCACTTGGCCAAACACGGCATAAAAACCACCTTCGTCAACACAGAGTTCACTCATCCTAGAGTTATAAAAGCATTATCAGACACACAAGACTTAAACATGGTCGATCTCGTTGCAGTTCCGGATGGATTAGAGCCTTGGGAAGACAGAAACAACCTGGCGAAATTGTGTGTAGCAATCGAAAATGTCATTCCATCGAACCTGGAATCTCTAATTACCAAGATAAATGAATCAGGAGGACATAAAATTTCGTGTGTAATTGCTGATGAGAACGTGGGATTTGCTCTTAAAGTTGCAGAGAAGATGGGATTGAGACGAGTCGCGTTCTGGTCTGCAGCATCGATATCCTTGGCTCTGCAATTCAGCATCCCTAAGCTGATTCAAGATGAGATAATAAACTATGATGGTGAGAATACTTACTGAACAACCAAGAAGATGTTTCACAAGCAAATAGTATTAAATACTCAACCTTCTCGGTAAATATATAAGATCTTGGACTCGATCTTATTGATAACAATTTTATATTTTCAGGAACATTGGTGAAGAAACAGATGATTAAGTTATCGCCAAACATGCCCCAAATGGACACTGGAAAATTTGTATGGACCTGTATGGGAGATGAGGCGACAGACAGAGTCTTATTTCATGTATTTTCCAGAAGCAATGAAGAAGTGAAATATGCCGAATGGGTAATTTGCAACTCAGCCTATGAGTTGGAGCCTGCAACTTTTGAATATATGACGAATGCAGTCCCTATCGGGCCATTGTTGGCGAGCAACCGGCTAGGCAAACCAGCTGGAAGCTTCTGGCCAGAGGATCCAGATTGCCTAGCCTGGCTAGATCAGCAAGAACCGCAATCAGTGATTTATGTTGCATTTGGCAGTTTCACTGTTTTCGATGAGGTTCAATTCCAAGAATTGGCATTAGGCCTTGAGCTTACAAACAGACCATTCCTCTGGGTAGTCCGGCCTGATATAACCGACAACACTGACAACGCCTACCCGGAGGGCTTCAGGGAGGGGATCCAAACCCGAGGGCGCCTCGTGGGGTGGGCACCTCAACAGCAAGTCCTACAACATCCATCCATTGCTTGCTTCCTAAGCCATTGCGGGTGGAATTCGACGTTGGAGGGAATAAGCAATGGAGTGCCTTTTCTCACTTGGCCTTACTTTGGAGACCAATTCTTCAACCAGACATACATTTGTGATGAATGGAAAGTTGGGTTGGACTTCAAAAAAGATGAAAGTGGTATTATCAGAAGAGATCAAATCAAGAATAAAGTGGATCAACTATTGTCTGATAAATCTTTCAAAGAAAGAGCCTTGAATATGCAACAAAAGGTTATAGGCTCTCTTAGTAATGGTGGTAGCTCAAGTAATCATTTAACTAGTTTTATCAAATGGATCAAGGAAAAATAGTAAGCAATAAACATGAAAAAAATCGCTGTCGAGTACTGTTAATTCTTGTTCAGATAGTCAATAAACATTGATAATAAAAGTTGTTTTCTATGAAGCTTGATATCTTAACCAGATCGTCATCCTCGTCAAGATAAAAAAATATAAATAATTACTAAAAAATGGAGAGCAAGTAAAATGACACAAAGTATTGAATTTCAAACTTGAATTAGCAGGACTAATGTTCTAAGAAATGTAGAATAAGTATCGTAAATTTTGAACTTGAATTAATGGGATTAATCCAAAGGATTAACCCTCCAAAAATAAGCGTATGCCATTGAATGCAGCGCACACACGGTATTCTTTAGTAAAAGGCGAAAGAATAGTTCGCTTTGTGTGCACTGCATGGCTGCATGAATTTTATAGTCATACTGGCTTCTTATTTTATAAGCAGGCTTAACACAATGCTTTCACTAGAAAATGATGTGGGACAAAAACTTCTATGCCATCAGTAATCATTTCTCCAGAAGAGAGTTTATATGGTAAGCTTCAAGCGCAATCTTACATTGCTTTCTTCTGTTCTTTCACTTCTTCGTTAATTATTTTATCGTCACTAACATCAATATCGATATTAGGCTCATTTCATACTGTTTCACAACTAAGATAGACTCCAGAGCACTCGACTCGTTAACTCGATATCGACTTCAACAATGAAAGACAGACTTCTTTATTATTACCTGTATTTATTCCGGAAAATGGAATGTTTATTGTTCAATTTGTTAAGTATTTTACCCACAAACAGATGCCAATCAACCAATTAGTCAATTGAACCCGATCGCGAAAAACCCCAAATCTGGAAACTCAAGAACCCTAATATTCAAATAGCTCCAACGGCTAGTTTGAATCTACTTAATATGCAATAATTGAAAGCAATTAACACAATAGAATGTTTGGTTGTGGTTCGGGAATCACCCTTACCACGAAGACAAGAACTATTATTAATGAATTGAGAGATTACAAACCTATCAACTTCACCTAATACAATAACTCTTACTCTTGTGAATCAGCAATCTATATGTTAAGCGTCAAGTAATTTGATCGAACTAATGACCTATTTATAGAGCTACAACTACTTAGAATCCAACATGGATTCATGTATCATAATCCTACTCAATGTAAGAAAGCTAATGCACTCTAAATAGTCGAACTAGTATCAAACTAGTAGAACTCCTATTCCATCTTGAATCAGGACTCTGTCTTCAATCCAATTACCCTGTGATTACTTTGATTGCCTAGCTCAATTAGGATTTCATCATTTCTGAACTCCATGCATGCAGTCATGCATGTATTTACGTCGAACATGGTGAGGAAACCCAATAATTCTCCCCCTTTCCGAGCCATGAAACAGAGGAGAATGTGTACTCCTGGTTCTAGTTCAAAGTCACCATGCTAAGCCCAGCCTTAGCACAACAACTTTCATGTTTTCCCTTAGGCAGTACTTTAGTTAACATATCAGCTATGTTATCATCCGTGTGTACTTTCTTAATGTACAGAATACTCCTTTCAAGTACATCCCTCACCCACTGATATCTTAATTCAATGTGTTTAGACTTGGAATGAAAGGTGAGATTCTTACATAAATGAATTGCACTCTGTGAGTCACTTTGGATTGTGAACTTTCCTTGCTGAATACTAAGATCTTTAAAGATCTTCCTCATCCATAACAGTTCCTTACAACCCTCAGTGATAGCTATGTATTCTGCCTCTGTTGTTGACAAAGCAATACATTTTTGCAGTTTTGCTTGCCAGGAAATAGCTCCCCCAGCATAAGTTAGCAGATATCCTGATGTAGATCTTTTTGTATCAATCTCCCCAGCCATATCTGCATCTGCAAAGGCTTCCAATGTGGCATTCTTTCCTCTATAACATATGCACCTACTTGCAGTGCCCTTTAAATACCTTAGAATCCACTTTACAGCTTCCCAGTGTTCTCTACCAGGATTTGCCATAAATCTACTTACCACACTCAGTGCATAAGCTATGTCTGCCCTAGTGCAAATCATAGCATACATGAGGCTACCAACAGCTGAAGCATAAGGCACTTTACTCATGTATTCTATATCTGCCTTAGTAGTAGGACATTGTTTCACACTTAGTTTTATCTGAGCATTGAGGGGACATGTTACAGGCTTGGCACTATTCATATTGAATATATTTAACACTTTCAGAACATAACTCTCCTGAGATAGACTAAGAAGGTGTTTTGATCTGTTTCTCTTAATTTGAATGCCAAGAATGTTACTGGCCTTACCAAGGTCCTTCATTTCAAAGACTTTGCTTAGCTCCCCCTTCAAAGCTTTTATCTTAGTATAATCTGATCCAACAAGTAACATATCATCTACATACAGTAGTAAGATGATAAAGTTACCTTGTTCAAATCTTTTTATGTAAACACAGTGATCCACCTTAGTTTTTGAGTATCCCTGTTGTTCCATAAAGCTGTGAAACTTTTTGTACCACTGCCTAGGTGCTTGTTTTAAGCCATAGAGGCTTCTTTTTAGTCTGCATACTAGATGTTCCTTTCCTTTTACTACAAAGCCTTGAGGTTGCTTCATATGGATTATTTCATCAAGATCTCCACGTAAAAAGGCAGTCTTAACATCTAGTTGTTCAATTTCAAGATCCAAGCTGGCTGCCAGTCCAAGTATGAGTCTAATAGAGGTCATTTTGACCACAGGTGAGAATATTTCTTCATAATCTACTCCAAACTTCTGTTCAAATCCTTTTACAACTAGCCTGGCTTTGTATCTAGGCTTAGTCTTTCCTTCTTCATATTTTAACTTATAAATCCATCTGTTTTTCAATACCTTTTTCCCAGGAATTCTGTTTTCAAGAATGAAGGTTCTATTCTTGTATAAAGAATTCATTTCATCCTTCATTGCTAGCATCCACTCATCTTTATCTTTACTCTCCATGGCTTCATGGTAGTATATTGGTTCTCCCCCATCAGACAGTAAGACATATTCATTAGCTGGATACCTTGTACTAGGAATTCTGGTTCTGGTAGATGTTCTTAGGGTTTGATCAGTTTGTCCTCCCATGGAATTAGTTTGTTTTGTGTCTTCCTCTATTTCCTCTATTTGATCTTCTGTGATCTGATTTTCTTGACTGTTATCTTCAGGTGATTGAATAACTGTGTTCTCATTGTTTGAATTGCTTGGGAAATTACCTTCAGGTTCTGAGGACAGTTCTTCATCAGATTCCCAATCCACTAGGTCTGCAACATAGTGATCAGTTTGCTGATTTGATTTGATGTCATCAATAGTTTGTTCTTCAAAGAATTTGACATCTCTACTTCTCAGAATAGTTTTGTTTATTGGATCATATAGTTTATATCCAAATTTTTCATCACCATAATTTAAGTAGATACATTCCTTTGCTTTGACATCTATCTTTGTCCTTTCATCCTTAGGTATGTGCATAAAGGCTCTGCAGCCAAAGACTCTGAGATGTTTATATGAGACTTCCTTGTCATTCCAAATTGCATCTGGTACATCTCCTTCTAATACATGAGTTGGTGAAAGATTGACAATTTGTACAGCAGTCACAAGAGCTTCTCCCCAGAAATTCCTAGGCAAGTTAGCATGTGAAAGCATACATCTGATTTTCTCAATTAATGTTCTATTCATTCTTTCAGCCACTCCATTATGTTGAGGAGTTTTTGGAACACTCTGCTCATGTCTAATCCCTTGTTCTTTGCAGTAATGATCAAAGTCACCTATGTATTCTCCACCATTGTCTGTTCTTATGCACTTCAAGCTTTTTCCAGTTTGTCTTTCCACCATCTTATGATAAGTTTTAAAGCAGCTAAACACTTGATCCTTGGTTTTGATACAGTATGCCCAAACTTTTCTTGAATAATCATCTATGAAGGTGACAAAATAGAGACAACCTCCTAATGTACTCACCTTCATTGGTCCACACACATCTGAGTAAACAAGTTGTAGGATTTCTGTTTTTCTTTTACTACTTTTGTTAAAAGCCACCCTGTGGTGCTTTCCCATGATACAGTGTGTGCAACCTTCTAGTTCACTTGGTTCTATGTTGGATATAACTCCCCTTTTTGCTAGAATCTGCAATCCTTTACTGCTCATATGAGCTAGTCTATTATGCCAGATCTTGGAGGATACTGCAACAGTGCATATCTCTCCTTTTTGCACCTTAAAGGAGGCCCTATACAGAGTTCCAAGTTTCTTACCCTGAGCAATGACTTTGCTGTTTTTGTTAAGCAGCCATTGACCATTCCCAAAGGTGTTAATGAAGCCTTCATCATCCAATGTTCCAGAGGATATAAGGCTCATTCTGAAATCAGGTATGTGCCTGACATTTGATAGTATTATGAGTTTCCCAGTAGCAGATTCAAGTTGAATCTCCCCCATACCTACTATTTTTGATACTCCACAATTGCCCATCTTGGCTTCTCCAAATTCTCTTGTTTGGTATGTGGTGAAGAACTCCCTGTGTGGAGTTACATGAAAGGACGCACCTGAATCAATGATCCAGTCATCATTGATACTAGCATAACATATATCTCCTCCAACTACAATTAGATCAGAATTCTGATCTACTACTGCTACATTGTTGTCATTTACTTTTGTCTTTACAGTGCCATTGGCTACATCTCTTTTAAATGAATGACAATCAGATTTCCAGTGCCCTACTTTGTCACAATAGTAACATTTATCTTCCTTTTTATCTTTGGGTTTAATTTTAGCCTGATATACTTGTTTCCCTTTCTTTTTATGGCTTCTGCCCTTTTCAGATACAAGTGTATCAGATGTTTCTTTAAATCCTCCTTGGCACTTCCTTCTTCTGTCTTCATTCAATATAGCATTGGAAACTACCTCAAAGGTCATCTCCCCATCTGCAATAGAAGCACTTAAAGAGACAGACAATGTCTCCCATGAATCTCCAAGAGATCCTAACATCCAGAGACCTTGCAATTCATCACTAAAATCCAGCCCCATTGATGTTAGTTGGTTAAATATATGCTCTAGTTGATTCATATGTTCAGTGAGTGAAGTTCCATCTATATATCTCATCTTGCATAGTTGCCTCATGAGACTGACTTTATGACTTGCTGTCTTTCTCTCATAGATTGAGATTAGTTTCTTCCAGCAACCATAAGCCGTAGTGATCTTCTCTACTCGATGAATTACACCAATGTCGATGTAATCTCTGATGTATCCTAAACACCTTCGATCGAGCTCACTCCATTCATACAAATCATATCCATCAGGCCTTACTCCTTCCTGTTCGATTGGTCGAGCCAATTTTTTCACATATAAACGATCTAACATTTTTGTTTTCCAGATATGGTAATTGTTGCCTGTCAACATTACCATCTTCGGTTTATCCGATCCTCCCATGATTGAGCCTGTAGCTCTGATACCAGTTGTTAAGTATTTTACCCACAAACAGATGCCAATCAACCAATTAGTCAATTGAACCCGATCGCGAAAAACCCCAAATCTGGAAACTCAAGAACCCTAATATTCAAATAGCTCCAACGGCTAGTTTGAATCTACTTAATATGCAATAATTGAAAGCAATTAACACAATAGAATGTTTGGTTGTGGTTCGGGAATCACCCTTACCACGAAGACAAGAACTATTATTAATGAATTGAGAGATTACAAACCTATCAACTTCACCTAATACAATAACTCTTACTCTTGTGAATCAGCAATCTATATGTTAAGCGTCAAGTAATTTGATCGAACTAATGACCTATTTATAGAGCTACAACTACTTAGAATCCAACATGGATTCATGTATCATAATCCTACTCAATGTAAGAAAGCTAATGCACTCTAAATAGTCGAACTAGTATCAAACTAGTAGAACTCCTATTCCATCTTGAATCAGGACTCTGTCTTCAATCCAATTACCCTGTGATTACTTTGATTGCCTAGCTCAATTAGGATTTCATCATTTCTGAACTCCATGCATGCAGTCATGCATGTATTTACGTCGAACATGGTGAGGAAACCCAATACAATTTGTACAATAAAACTATCAATTTCACATGGCAGCTATACACTGTAGGGCCTTAAATGGATATACATTATGTCCATATTAAAGACCCATATGCCCATATCAATCAACTGGCTACTTCTCAATCCAAACAACCATTCATATCCTTCACCTTTTCTTTACACCGTAAGACCATATGCAAACATACACACAACATTAGGTACCCCAAGCTCTCGGGCATAGCTCAAGTAGTAAAGAGCTAAATTGTTAAATAATAGTTGCCTTCACAACGTGGGTTCGACTATCTTGAAGAGTGAATCTTGTGTTGAAGAAGTTAAACGGCAAGCTCGGGTCCCTAATCAGTAAACAAGGCGGATCTAGCGACTTTGGCGTGGTGGTTCAAAATATATATTATGATTTTTTATTCATTTTCTATACTATAATAACAAAATATTTACTACAAATTTTCTACTATATGCAAGACTTTTTCAAAATATGTTAAATATTTTATGAATTTCATCCTTACAATACTAAGTAAATCATTAATTCAATCATAATGAACTATAAAAAATACTACCTCCGTCCCTAAATGATTGATACATTTTGATTTTTATAGTCAAATTTCAAAAACTTTGATCAACAATTCTCGTTAAATGAATAGAAGTAATATAGTCATGTGAGATCTTGTTAGATTCGTCTCAATATATTTTTTGAAATATCAACTTTTTATAATTTTTCTGCTTGTAGAATAAGAGATATTTACGTTTCAAATCGTGTTTTGTTGACCATGAAAGTCGTATCAATCATTTAAGGACGGAAGGAGTATCTATGACATGACTAAAGTTTATATTTATAACTAATGAATGGTTAAAATAGACATCGTAGATGCTATAAGTTAATATAAAAAGAATTACACATATATAGAAGCATAACCTCACGGATACATATACACATTTACCAATTAAACTAAATGAACCTTAAAGAATATTGGGAGTACATGGGGAGTTGAGATGATTGTATCATCTTTTTAACGTTAAATTCAGCTAGAACAAATAAATTAATCAATTATTATAACACAATAAATTAAAAACAATCTAAATCAAACTAGTCTGTAGGTCTAAACTTTCTTACCACATATATGCTGAATTATTTGCATAATGTTAGTTGGAGATAAAAATTCTTTAATCATTTGACTACTCAGCAGTCAGCAGTCAGCTCTATTACAAAACTAGATTGTCTGTAAATCAAGTGCATTTTTAATGTCAAATTCTAAGTGATTGACTGAACTCGAATTGCTTATTAGGTGCTTTTAATCATAGAATATAAAGTCAAGGTAAACTCTTAGGGATCCGGAGTATATCTTATGAATTATTGAAGACATCGACCAGGTCCAAATTCTCCACTCCACTAAAGGCCAGCATGGCAAGAGTTGAATTTATACCACTAGGGTCTTAAGGACCCAAATCGAAGACGTTCTAGATGAAAGTATTCGATTGAAAATACAATCAAATTAAGCCGAGCCGAATAATTGAATCGAACGAATTGTTGTTAAAAATAAGGCTTCGTAATTGAACGAACCTCTATTGCAGTATTACAAATTTTGAAACACAGTTTTACAAAATGTGTCTTAGATAGCATGATACGAAGTAAAATTGAAAATAAAATAAAACACCTAAAAGTAAATAAGGGAACATACTAAAAAAAATTTCCTATCGAATTTCAAATGCAAATATTCTATCAAATAATTTACTTTGTCAATATCTGAACACAGGGACGAAATTAATAGAATTTATGAGTATTACACATATACAATATAGTTTCATTAGAAATACGAAAAGAACTTGTGGATTTGTTTTTTCTCTCTAAAATCAAACCACCATATATATCTTGTTTTTTCGAATTTTGGATTTAAATTTTGTCAAATATGCCCCAATTCTAGTATTTTATATTTCTCCCCCACTTATATTTCATCTTGTTTGTGACTTAACATGTACCATAATGAAAATACAATATAAGACGGAAATTTCGGCAAAATGAAGTTCTGTAATTATCAGAATAAATTTGGTGTCCTGTGATAATGTCAAATATCAGTTGGTCCAAAGTCAAAAAACTCAATTATCGACTTATCGTGTGGTTTGCAGTTACGCGGTAAGAAATTACAGTACATATTTGTTTCCTTTTTATATAAGCCAACTTGACAATTTTTTTCCTCATGTTGACTTCAACAATATAATGACTATTTCATATTATTATTATATTTTATATAATCATTTATTATATTTTGAATAATATCTGTGATATATTTTGGTAAAACTGTAACGTTTTATTTAATTTATTTTAAAGTAATTTAAAGTATAAAAGTCACATACAAGGTCATTATTTCTACCTGAGTGTAACACAATTATTGTCATATAAAATAGGCTTAATTTCATCTGGGCACCTGAACTTTCACAAATAGGCGCCTGATGACCTTTTTGTCCCAAGTAGGCACCTGGACCCAAAAATTGGCACCTAAACTTTCGTTTTTCACAATTTTATGAATTTCTCATATTTTTAAATTTTAGATAGAGGGCAAAATAGTCAAACTATACTTAAAACTAACTCAACCTAATTATAAACTAACCCAACCTCAAACGTTTAACCCAAACCCCATTGAAAATATCATCTTCAGAAGTGAGGTGATTTTTATTTTTAGTTTTTTTATATATATAATAATTGGATTTATTTTTAAAATAGCTCAAAGAGTTTCAGAAGTAGCACCTGAACTTTGTCTAAATTATTGGCGTTTAAAATCCTTTTTAGTACTGACATCTAAACTCTTCTGTAAATTTTGACTCCAAAAACTCATATCTTGCCCTGGGGTTAACAATTTCAAAAATCTTAGAAATTCAGAAAAATCTAAGAAATTCGAGTAATCGAATAGCCTAGTGGAAAAGGCTCTCGCTAGTGACCAGAAGGTCCTTGTTTCGAATCTCACCTCAACCCAAATTTACAAGTTACAAGTGAGAAATTTAGAAAAAATGTGAAGAAAAAAAAAGTTCAGGTGCCAATTTTTTTATCCGTATACCTACTTGAGATAAAAAAGTCATCAAACATCTATTTGAGAAAGTTCTGAAAGTTCAGGTGTTCAGATGAAATTAAGCCTATAAAATATAATAAAGGATGTACTTGCAGCAGTATAATTTGGCATAATATAACAATATTAGCACGTAAATGCATGTAATGATGTTCCATTATTACTCTCATCTACCGTGTTATGGTGTTTATTATTGTTTGTTCTATTATTCCTAATTTGTTTATGTAATGCAGTATAACGTTGACCTTATTTTATGGAGCATTATCAAACTTGTACATATTTCTTATCAAATATCTTTTCCGTCCCTAAAAGATTGTCATATTTTGATTTTTGATGGTCAACAAAATAATATTTAAAACATATATATCTATTATTCTACATACTGAAAAATTATAAAAAGTTATTAATATTTCAAAAATATATGTTGAGAAGAATCTAACAAGGTCCCACAAGACTATATTATTATTTCTTATCGTTTAATGAGAATTCATGATTAAATTTTGTAATGTTTGATTAACAAAAGTCAAAATGTGACAATCTTTTAGGGACGGAAGACATAATTAATTTGTTTTATGTAATGCTTCTTATATGTATGGAATAAGGTGTTTGCTTGTTGACTGAACTACTACTAAAGATCAACTTACAATTCATCAGTCGATTTTGCTTTTATTCACCATTTGAGTATACTGATTGGGACCTCATGTGTGACATCTACCAACTGTAGAATAAAATTGAATGCTCCGTATGACATTATTACATTACTACACGTTCTCTCCTTCTTAGTTTTTATTGTTAAAGATGTGTTATTTCCACATGTATAGAGTTGTAAATCGAAGTATGTACTTAGAAGCTTTCTTATAAAGAAAAAAAATCAATAAGACATGAACGCAAAAACAATTTGTTCGTTATTTTATCAAAATATTGTCACTACACGAATTCACACTCACAAAATATGAGTATTTCCCTACTTAATTACCTTGTCAGTTTCCATTAAACTATATACATCGAGACATTATTATAGTACTAGATGTTTGTGCACAGTTCAACCTGTGCAAGGTCGCTTTTCATATTTAAAATATATGTTGTCACATTAATTTTTACATGAATATATTATGATAAAATATTTCTTGTGAAACTCAAAGTTTGTACATGATAAAAATCATCGAATAAATATATAATTATATATAGGTAATTATTTTATTCATCTTAACTATGCTTAAATATTTTAATGTATAAAACAATAATATACCTTTGCAAATTTTCAAAAAAGAGAAACTAAATGAGACTTAGTCGTTAGTATGCAATTTAAACATGTGTCACTTAATTATTCATTAGAAAGATCATGCGGGCTTCATTAGAAAATAACTAATTCCCCCTTCCCCAAATAAATAGTGTAGATATTCTCTTGTGAAAATTTGCAATAGAGGATGCATTATAAAATGGCCCCTAACTTCGGTTCATTTGGTCAGCACACCCCAAGAAGCAAGCTAAGTAGCAACATGCATCTTTCCTTTGTTTTTCTCTGCATTTGCAGCATGGCGTTGGTGACGACGACGTTAGTTGCATCTCAGGATAATTCCGGCAGCTCCACTACTTCCACCGCGGTGGATACTCACTCGATACTTAGAGGTCCGAATATAACCAAACCGGGATGTCCAAACAAATGCGGAAACGTGACAGTCCCATACCCTTTTGGCATTAAAACAACGGGTTGTGCGTTAAACTCTCTATTCGAAATCGCTTGCAATACAACGTTTGATCCCCCTCGAGCGATGTTCGGTGGTCTTGAGGTCAGTTTAGTGTCAATTTTGACTTTCATTTATTTTTATCAGCTCTATTTTTATTATCATATACGGAGTATGTTAAAAGATCAGGGTAGTCTCCTCTCAAAAATAAGAATATAAACGCTGTTAAGAAGCCACAAACTCAGGGAAATCGACATGTTGCACCATTGTCTTGAGATGATTGTTATAATGGTTCCAGATAATATGTGCAAATTGCACTTTAGTCCATGTAAATGTACGAGATAAGCAGATGGTGTCTGAACATGTAATATAGCCTACTTATGTCTTGTCTATATACTATGTTTTCTGTGGTTCAATTGAACTACCTTCAACATGAATTTGTCTGCATCACTTAGCTCCTATCTTAATGCTTGTTTGGTTTATGTTTCAGGTGATTGATATCGCGGATGCTCAAGTACGTGTAACTAATGTAATCGCCAAAAGATGTTATGATCCATCAGGAACAGTCATCAGCAATAACTATGCATATACATATCTTGGTGCTGAATCTCCCTATTCTTTCTCGGATGCTAACAAATTTACAGTCGTGGGCTGCGACGACTTAGCTCTAGTTACTGATACCATAATAAAAAATTTCACAACCGGTTGCTTGGCTGTATGTTCGAGAACCAAAGATGTGTTAGACGGAGAGTGTGCTGGTATCGGGTGTTGTCAAATGTCTGTGCCCAAGGGGCTCACATATTATTACACTAGTCTTGTTAGTTTGTATAATCACACTCTGGTCAATTCATTTAGCTCTTGTGGTTATGCATTTCTCGGGGAGCAAGACAGCTTTCGGTTTAATGGAGTGAGCGATTTGAGAGACCCATTGTTCCTGAACAAGACAATGGCTACAGTCCCTGTAGTGCTAGATTGGGCGATTGGAAACCTGAGTTGCTCACAGGCTCAAAAATTGGATGATTATGCATGTACACAGAATAGTTTCTGCGTCGAATCGAATACTACTTTGGGAGGGTATCGTTGTGCTTGCAACAAAGGCTATCAAGGCAATCCTTATCTTGATTCAGGCTGCAAAGGTAATTGTCTCATAAGGTTTGCTTACACTTATCATTTTTCATCATTATATATTATACTAATAGATTCTTATATATTTATATTTTGTTTATGTAGATATTGATGAATGTGCACTTAACGATAATATATGTGAATTTGGTTGTGAGAATTTTCTTGGAGGTTTTAATTGTACCTGTCCCAAAGGATATTATGGTGATGGTATAAAAGGTGGAAAAGGTTGCATTAAAGAGAACTCGGAGTTTCCGGTGATCAAGTTAGCACTAGGTAATTATTATAAGTAATTATGTTTTAATTTCTTGTTTGAATCTAACTAAAAATTAAGGTAGATAAATGAACTTTCATATAGTGTAATTACGATATAGGTGCGTGCATGAATGTTACTAATTCTTAGCCGAAGTTCAATAATTTAATCCAAGTAGCATAAAACTATAGAATATATTTAAGCAAAATTCCAATGAGATACTATAACATAGTTAATCCTTTCTGCTGAATATCCTTTGAATCGTTCTTGAAGTTGACCCTCACATCACATGTGCCGTGTTGGTAATTAAAGGTCAACGAACAATATATAGAGTTAATGAAGCTCGAGATCACTTATACCGGGTCCTGACATAATCTGATTATCCGTGACACGCATATTATTCATATGTCACGAATACTCATAATCATCGATCTTCTCCTCAAAACGTTACTAATAACTGCAACCACATTATTACTTGATGGTGTTGATGAGCGTTGACCTCTATAAAGTGTCATCGTTGACTTGCTTATAATTTCCAAAAAAAAAAGCCTCATTCACTTAGAAGGAGAACTTTAGCGCTGGTTTCTCTATTATGTCCTGCACGCAGATTAGTAACATTAACCAGTAGGCAAAAAAGACAAAAATGAAAAGGATGATTATTTATATTTTTACAATATCCTCAATAGATGGAACGTGGCTCGGCATAGCAAAAAGGCATCTAGTAAGGCATGAAAAGGAGGTCGATGATCTTTTTTCGTTTATTTTGGATCCGGCCTTATATATTATTATTGAAATGACATGCAGGTCTGGGGTTTGGGTTCCTATTTTTTCTTGTTGGAGTAACTTGGCTATACTTTAGCATCAAGAAACGAAAACTTATCAAAATGAGGGAGAAATTCTTCCAGCAAAATGGAGGAGCTTTGATGAAACAACAACTCAATTCATCAAACAATGGAGGTGTGGAAGCTACCAAGATTTTCACGGCCGATGAACTAGATAAGGCAACTAACAATTATGCAGAAGATAGAATTCTTGGAAAAGGAGGTTATGGAACAGTTTACAAAGGCATTCTGCCTGATAAAAGTATAGTTGCAATCAAGAAGTCGAAAATAATGGATCAAAATCAAATTGAACAGTTCGTTAATGAGGTGATTATCCTTACTCAAGTTAACCATCGAAATGTTGTGAAGCTTTTAGGCTGTTGCTTAGAAGCTGAAGTTCCGTTGCTAGTCTATGAATATGTCTCCAATGGAACAGTCTTCCACCACATTTTCAATAGGGGATCGACGTGGTTGTCTTTGGAAAACCGGTTAAGGATAGCAAGTGAAGCTGCCGGAGCACTTTCCTACCTTCATTCAGCCGCGTGGAAGCCCATAATCCACCGTGATGTTAAGTCTGCAAACATTTTAGTGGATGAGTATTACACTGCAAAGATAGCAGATTTTGGAGCCTCAAGGTTGGTTCCATTGGATCAAACCCAAGTGACCACATTAGTGCAGGGGACGTTGGGTTATTTAGATCCTGAATATTTCCACACAAGTCAGCTGACCGAGAAAAGTGATGTTTATAGTTTTGGCGTAGTTCTGGCAGAACTCATGACAGGGAAGAAACCGATTTGCATGGAGAGAAGTCAGGAGGAGAGAAACTTGGCCACCTATTTCATCATGTCCTTGAAAGAAAATCGTTTGTTTCAAATTCTTGATGCGCGTGTTGTAAGGGAGGGCTCGCTAGAACAACTCCAAGCAATTGCTCAATTAGTTAAGAGATGCCTTCATTTGAACGGTGAAGACAGACCAACCATGAAAGAAGTAACGATGGAACTGGAAGGACTAAGGAAATTCAACAGGCATCCATGGACACAACACGAAGAGGAAGAGGAAGCGAACAGGTTAATAGGTGAAGGCGAAGTAAGAGATCTTTACGGCGAAACTGAAGGGGGAGACCTTTATAGTGTTCAACTGAACTCTACGAATGCCGTAGAGTATCTATCTGGACAATATAGTTTGGAATTGGACAGCACTCAAATGATGTTTCCTGCCAATAGTCCTCGTTAAGAATTGTTGTGAATTCTCTGCAAATTCCTTTCTTATGTAATAAGTTCATTTCCTCTTTTTGGTACAACGTAATACTCCGTATTTCTTATTAAACGTTGAGAATTGTGTATAATATATCAATCTAATACTCATTTCATGGTACTATGTTCTTATGTATTTTTACACTTTTGAGGTTATGCCACGGTATTGAGACTATTGACCTACTAGTAATTTATGGCACGACTTTGGTGCTAATCGTATTCGCCATTGTTAGAAATTGAAAAAATTAGATTGATATATTAAAAAATTAGAAATTGAAAAAATTACTGAGTGATAATCAATTATTCCTTGAAGCTCATTCAGGACACTTGCTGGAATCGCCATTGTTAATGACGGATTTATATGTCAAGTACACTGTATACAAGACCCTATGTTTTTACGAAAAACCATTCATCGTCCTTGTACAATCGTATCTGTGAGGTCATTCACAGTCCAAAATTGTCCATCAGGAGACCACTCAGGCTCATCAAGAAACCTTTCGGTATAATATCCTGGGCGCTTTGGAAGCGGTAGCACTGCACTCTCACTATCTAACATTAAGACCATGGAAGCCATTGTTGGTCGATCCTCAGGGCGTTGTTGCACGCACAAGAGGCTGATCTGTATGCACCTTATGACTTCCGACACTGCAAATGAATCCTCCATCAATGGATCGATTAGTTCAGAAGCTCTTCCTCCAAGCCATAGCTGCCATGCCTATATTAGAAGATTGAAAATAACAGAATTATGGTAAGAATATAGAATTTTAAATGTAGATATATCAACGTTACTGAATAGTAATTTTTCAGTTAATTTGGCATCTTACATGCCCAAGAAGATTGAAATTATGGTCAGGATGGTGAAATTGATTGTTCCTTTTCCCACTAACTATTTCCAAAACTAAGACTCCGAGGCTAAAAACATCCGATTTCATCGAGTATACACCATCAATAATACATTCTGGAGCCATGTAACCACTGCATGTCATTGCCAAGTACCAAAATGAAGGGAAGTGAAGTAGAAGCAAATGTGACATCAAACGGAGAAACTACAAATACTTACTAGGTACCAACAACTCTTTTCGTTTCCATTCTCAATTGATCTTCTCCAAAAGTTCTAGCCATGCCAAAATCAGAAATTTTTGGATTCATCTCACTATCTAGCAACACATTGCTCGCTTTGAGATCCCTGTGAATTATTCTCAATCTTGAATCTCGATGAAGATAGAGAAGTCCTCTAGAAATTCCAGTGATTATACCAAAGCGCCTCCTCCAAGCTAGTATATGATTGTTGACTAAATTTCCACCTTCAACATACAGAACAAAGAGCGTATGTTCATCACATCATAAAACACATGAGATCATTTGTTATGTGTAATTTACAAGTAGCTTGATTAAGTTTGTGAGTATCAAGTAATTACGAACCAAATATATATGAGTCCAAGCTCCCATTTGGCATGTACTCGTATACAAGCATTCTCTCTTCTCCATGAATGCAGCAACCGAGAAGCCTGACCAAATTCCTATGTTGAAGCTTTGCGATCAGCATAACCTCATTCTTGAATTCATCTAGCCCTTGATTCGAAGTTTCTGAGAGTCTCTTTACGGCTATTTCTTGTCCGCCTTCCAATTTTCCCTATAATTCATCAGTGGAACACATGAGATGATGCAACTATTACCATTTTCTCACCTTACAGAGTTACACCTTCATAGTGACCGCGACCAAATAGTTGTACCTTGTAAACAGGTCCAAAACCACCTTCTCCTATCTTGTTCATATTAGAATAGTTTTGAGTTGCCCTTGTAACAATATCAATGTCAAAATAAGGTAATTCGAAGTTTTCCTTCTCTCCTCCTTGTCCGAGTCTGTCTGTCGAGCAAGAAAGTGGTCATATAAGATAGCAAAAAAATATCATCTATATTTTCCTACTTAATAGTGCATCAGCCATATGAACCTTACATGTAATATGCAGATAACTCAAAAAATGATTTGGGACTCGTTATTTTTTTGCTTGATAAGAAGCCAATCAATTTTTTTTGTCTCTCTTAACAAACTTAGTTACTAATGCTGTTTAGTATTCCAGTCTGAAGAATATGTGCATTTCAATATATCACTTGAGACATAAACCAATATCTCAATATCTTCAATGTAAAACTCGAGCCCTGTTTATTTCAAATCATGCAAATGAGATGAACAAACATGGAACCGCACCATGGAAACTTTAACATGTTAAAATTTCTAAGATATGAAATGCGCATCAGAAGCAATTTTCAGGCTCTCACAGTTGTAATTATAACATGAATTTTGAAACGGGTTTCCATCGATACTTGGAAAGGTTTATAGTCGTTTTTATATGGATTCCCAAACATGCCATTCTATCATAACATGACATATTCGGAAACTAATTATTGAACTTGTCAAGAATCAATAGGTCACCAAATTTTGACAAAACTTATTATACTGAGTACTAGGTTTTGATTAGACCATTAGTAGTTTTCTCAATCTTGCTTGTACGTAACAGACTGAGGAAACAATTTCCATCCTAACACTAAATTTGGATTTGTTTCAAAAATCTACCTAAATTATATGGTTTTGCCTACACTATATATCGAATACAATTCTTACAAATAAAATTGCAATGCCAATTCCTTGTTTACAAAATCCAGTCATTCTATTAGAACTTTCTCATTTTCTTTAATGAACCAAACAGTAAATAATTAAAGAGAAATAGCTAACCGTTGAACTTGTGTTTGTCTTGTAATTTCCTGTTCCAAATGATAATTGAAACTAAAAATATCAGAAAGGTTGAAGCAGCAATGGTCACTGCTATGATCATGATCTTTCTTTTCTTCACAGAGTCGGATTTTTTCACTACAAAACGTGTAAGTGTTAGTTTTAGAGTTATTGAGAGCTATCACAAATAAAATTTCAACTTGCAAATTTACCAATCTCTTGAGCAGAAACACGAATGTGAAGTTTTTGACTCGCAGATATGGCTAATTTCCTGATATCAATGAGGTCTCCGAACCAGAGCAAGCAACCAGTCCCACCTCCTTTGGCATCTGCACTTGCATAAGCTGCACATGAACAGTTTCTCAGGCACTCAGCTTTACATTCTGCTTGAGTCATAATAGTATTCAATTTGAACTGCAAAAGATCAGGCATTTTTAGACCATCATATTCTTTGAAGTGTACTCTTTCAGAACAATGTGTAGGAAATTCTTGTACACATCCATCAGACCAGATACGAACACTCCATTGCGACGGATTTGTTGGTGTGTATCCAGGGATACAGCTGCAGACTCGAGCGTCACTTATGGTGCATATAGCGTTGGGGCCACAATAAGCATAATGTCCACAAAAGTCCTGAGGTACTTCAAGCATCACACGCCAATCGTTGCTCTTCGTATCCCTCAGAATTATCTGAAGAATACCAGTATAGTCCATAGATACCAACATCAATGATGAATTGCCTAATAAATGATGTTCATAATACACCTCAGAGTCATCAATTTTAATTTCAGTGCCAAAAGGGAGGCTAGCATTGAACACTACTCCACCAAAGTCTATACCATTCCACGGACCACTTCGGTGATGCTTAGAATCACCCTTCATGATGAAGATCTGCGGAACTCCATGGAGGTCAATACGATTTGTATATTCACCTGGAGATGGATCGTCTTGATTCTTCCAAGACGTAAGGTATCGATTCAGACCAGTCCTCAAGTCCCATCCTAGTTTCATCCCAGGAATCATTACACTTGACGGATGATCAAAACTTTGCCATAGAAAATCCGTTCCTTCTTTCCCATCGCTCAAAACAAAATTCCCGGAGTCTAAAAGTTGAGCTACTAAGTTCTGTGATGAAGAATTTGTGATATTGGTAGACCAGAATATCCTTTCAGTCCTGTCTTGCAGGACCAAATTTCCATCTTCTCCAATCCGGAGGACACCCGATGTATCATTAAGCGGATCCTCTCTGTTTGCAATCCACACATACTGAGTTGGAACGAGGTTGAACCAAACACCCAAGTAAAATTTCTGAGAAGTTCCAAGAGTGAAGAAGCCAAGTTGGAACTGTTCTTTGGCTGAGGCTAATGTACTATTATAAGTTATAGATTGTGATATGGTCAGCCTATCAGTTGAAATTGTTTGTCCTATGCAACAGAAAATAATATACAAAGTGAAACACAGTATACCAGACAAGTTCATCTTCATATACTTCTTTTACCTTAAAACATTTATTGAAGGAGGGTTGTCTGAGGAGAAACTACACAAAAATGAAACTTTTAGGACATAAAATAAAGGGTATTTCATTTGATTTCTTCCCATTTACTTTGACGAAATTAGGTACAGACCGGTGTGGGAACTCGTAACAACTAACAACCTACTAATACAAGAGGTAAATTAGTATTTAGTTTGTTTGATTGTCGTTCGATATGTCTTAACACAAAAGTCCAAGAAAAACGAATGAAGATTATAATGACATCATTCTACATTCACATTAAGGTAGGTAACACAATGTACACATACAGACTGATTTTTATGATAGGATAATAAAGACTCTGAAATTTCAGGATTGATCTCGCTATCTAGCAACACATTGTTGGCCTTGACATCTCTACGAAAGACTCTCAACCTTAAATCTCGATGAAGATAGAGAAGACCGTGAGCAATCCCAAGAATTATATCAATGCGTCGCCTCCAGACAAGCAGATGGCTTTTGGCACCTTCAAATGTACCACATTGTGTAATTTAGTTTGTTTAACTTATCGTCTTTTTTGTTAAGGGACACTTTCAATTTAGTAATACATAAAAGATTGAGTGCAAACCAGATATATCACAGGCACCATGCTTGTTATCAGTTATACTAGTTACCTTGTAAACAGGTCCAAATCCACCTTGTCCAAACCTAAATCATGTTGGCATCATGAAAATTTTGAGTTGCCTTTCAACTGTGATAACATCGACAAAAGGCAACTCTATTTTCCTCATCTCCCCCTTCTTAGTCTTGTTTCATACCTCAAGGCTCAAGCCATAAAATTTGACTGGCAAGCAAACTGAAATGAAATGTAGCCCCAAAAGTTTTATATTTATAATTTTAGCCCCTTAGTTTTTGTATGTGTAATTTTCTGAATTTATCCTTTTTAAAAATGAAATTTAGGGGCAACTTGAAAAAATTTACAAAGTTCAATTTGAAAGGATAGCGAGCTAGGAGGCAATTTGAAAAAGGAAAAACTACATAACTGAATCAAAATATTGCTTATACTTGGGGACCTGTAACAAATTAAGCAAAACCTTAATCGAATGAAGGGATAAGGATATATTAATGGTGTGTATGGATCGGGATGAATCAGGGGAATGAAAATTATTTAAAATAGAGGAAATTAGGGAAAATAAATTTTATTATTCTTTGGATATGATCATTATGAGCGAGGGGAATCACGGATATGAGAAAAAATAAATGTTAACCTCACTCATTCTCTTAGGATTTGGAGAGAAATGAGAGTGAATTATTAGTGGTAACAAATTTCCGTAATATAGAATTTAATTAGGTTTCAAAATACTTAAAAAGAAATTATCATCCATAATCCATTCCCCTGATTTATCCCATCTAAACATACCATAAAAGTCGAACATTTTGACAAAGTGAATGTCTGAATCTGAAGTCTGAAGTCTGACAACAAGTGACTGAAAACTGAATGTCTGAATCTGAATGATAACTGAATCTGAGTAATGAATTATTTAAGTGTTTGATAACAGTTCACAAAAAAAGACTTAATTTAAGTCGAATTGACAGAATTGCCCCATAGCATACTTCATTCATATATATAAATTACACAAGTCATTTGTATAAATATTATAATCTAAATTATAAATAGTATAAATATAATAATAGTTTCTATAAATATTAAAACTTTATACAAAATAATTAATGTCATAAAATAAATTATAAAATTATAAAAAAAGATAATTAATGTAGGTAAATAAATATTAAATATTTAATTAAAAGTTATAATATCTAAAATCGAAAAAGTAAAATATAACATAAACACCTAACAAAAAAAATTAGATTAATAGTCATATATATGTATCGACGGTCTCATCATTTCTTCATACACACAATATATCAAGATATACAGTAATTAGACTGTTTACCAATCAGAGCCATTGACAACATAAATCATTATCAATAATTACATCGCAACTAATAAGCAAAATTTGTACCCAAATCAATATTAAAATAATATTTTAACAATAATAGTAACAAAAAGATGCAAAAAAAAAACTAAAAATTCAGTTTTAACCATAAGATAACATTATCATAATTAAAATAGAGAATTACATTAAAAATATATAACACCAAAAATAAATTTAATAGAGAATAAGAAAAATATTATTAATCTGTTTGACAAAAATTTCGTCATCAATTGAAGTAGATAATTTGGAGAAGAAGTGTTGAAGAGAAAAGAAAGGTGTAATCTCTGAGGTTAGATTTGGACAATTTGATTTTTTGAGAGAATTGTGGGATTCAGTCATTAAGAGGAGAAAAATAAGTAGCAAATTTTGACTTAAAATTTTGTTAAGGATTTCATTCAGATCTGAATTTATTAAGTACTTAAATTTTTTTGTTAACAAACAGACTTAATGGCCGATGGCTCAATAGCCTAGTGGCATCCGGCCCAACCTTTCATGTAAGAGGTCATGGGTTCGAACCTTGTTGGAGACATATTTGTCTCATAATATACTCTAACTTTCTATTAGTTAGCAATATCTGTATTCATGTTTGTAATATCATTGTAATCACAATTCATCGCTAATTATCAAAAAAAAAAAAAAAAACAAACAGACTTAATGAAATAAGTACTTAATTAATTAATTTTAAGTACTTAATGGATTTAACAAACAGGCCCTTACTGTATATCACTAGAATAAATTGGTTGTCTTGTCATAACTAGGCATGTGAACAAACGTTAATATTCGAAACGGTTCGACGTATTTGGCTCGAAAAAGCTTGATTTGAAGTGCGATTCGACATGTCAAACCTCAAGCCAAATATAAAAAGTGGATATTCGTCAAACCGAGCCAAACGGTGCGAAAAAGCTTGGCTCGATTCATTTATGTCATCTCTTTTATATATATATATTATTCAATATAATTATATATGCAGTAAAACGTCTATAAATTAATAATCTCTCTAAGATAATAAATTTATCCGGTCCCGACTTGGGCTAGTTAAAAAAATTAGCAAAATCGATAAAATAATAAAATGCATGCAACCCTGGCATGTCGCACTTTTGGTTGATGAAAAACCGAAATCTGAGCCTATTTAGAAGTTACAATCTTGAACTGTAATATGTTTTGGGAACTATTAAATTCTGCTATGGTTATAACTTGCCATTATATTGTTATGTTTAACGTTTAAAATTGTTGTCTATTTAATTATCAAGCCGCACATTTTCAAACGGTTTGGCTCGAATCAAGCCAAATATCTTGTTAAAATTTCCTTCAAACCTCAAGCCAAACTAATTTTTCAGATATTTGACCAAATCAAGCCAAATCAAACCTTAGGTCAAAATAAAATCAAGCCAAACTCAAATATTCAACTATTTGGCTTGATTCGGCTCGATTACAGGCCTAGTCATAACATGAAATATCCGTTGGCCCAAACTTAAAACTCAATTATCGACTTATTGTGTGGTTGTTCTTGCAAATTGCAATTACGTGTTAAAGAAAACAAATTACTTGCATATAAGTTGTCATAAAACATGTACTCCCTCCATCTTAAATTCTAATTCCACTTTACTTTTTCACGGTTATCGAGACACGATTTTAAACATAAATATTTTTAATTCTGTACAAGTAAAAATTATAACAAATTGATATTTCAAAAATATATACTTAAACGAATCTAACAAGATCTCATGTGACTATTTTATTTGTTATCGACTAATAAAAAATCATGGTCAAACTTGTTAAACTTTGAGAAAAATTCAAAATTTTCCTTACAATTTGGGATGGAGGGAGTAATATAATATTAGCACGATGCACGATGTTGTTAATTATTGTCTATTCTATTAATTTGTTATATGTAAAACAAAGACAGTAAAGTTGACTTTATTATATAAACTAGGTTTATTTTTATTTTGGATTCTGAACTATGAAGAAAACTTCAAATTGGACCATAATACTATCCTGAACCTCATATTGGACCCTATACTATGGTTTGCCTCATTTTACCCCTAAAACGTCAAATATGATGTAATTTCGTTTTAAAATAAAGACAAAATTGAAATAGCACATATATTAAACTTTTGGGCACAATTAACAAATAACAAAACTTACTAAATTAAAAATAAATCCCAGGATCATTTTCATTTTGGACCCTGAATTATCACGTAAGTTTCAAATTAGACCATAATACTATCATTAGTTATTTGTAAAAACACCCCAAAAGTTTGATATATGTGATAATCTGAATTTGCCCTTCTTTTAAAACGAAATTCAATCTAAAATTGGCATTTGAGGGGGCAAAATAAGACAAAACGTAATATAGTGGGCAATTTGAGGCTTATGATAGTATCAGGGTACAATTTGAAACTTACGTGATAGTTCAGGGTCCAAAATAAAAATAAACCTATAAACTAAGCAAACATATACGAGATATCAATGGATCGTTTTTGGAGTCGTGCTCATGACATTTATAATAATATCATGTAACACCAAAGTTAGAAAACACAATCGTGTTTCTTTTGTTCATGGATTTGTATTGTTGAAATGAAATTTTATTGAATAAATTCATGGATTGAATTTTAAATTGAGTTTTTTATTTTCGAATAAATATGTTGTTATAATCAATTTGCCTTATTTATGAAAGTTCCACACCCTTGGAAGCTCTCCAGTGAAAACCAACGGTCACCTCCGTGTCGTCCCATATCCAGGTGGTTGGAGACGTGAAAGGTCTGTTATATTCGACTCTTGAGCTTCCAGGTAATAAATTCCGACACTTGAAAACTTGAGATGGGTTATGATTATGATATGGTTAATTTCTGTATTTGTTGTTCAATTGACTCCAATATTCCCATGTGCATGTGCACCACAGCCTCAAGGGTAGAATGTCGTCATATTTCTTAAACAGATTTAGAAACTTCTCATGTTGACCTGTATTTTCCTCAATATGTTATTGGTTTAAAGGAAGTTGAATAATGGCCTCATAATCTGTTGAGTAAAAAAGGGCCGGGTTTGTAATTTATCAATATTCCAAACCCCAATCTCACTATCAATCATGTCCGAAATTTTTAAACTCCTTATTGACTGGTGTAATAATATTCTTTGAATGAGTATTGTAGAATTTTTATTTGAATGAGTATTGTAGAATTTTGTTCGATTTTTTCTCTATTTTTTGCTCGTGCTTTCTGCTCTCTGTGTTTGCTTGCATTGTTTCTCTACAAAACACGTCTATTTATACGTACTAGTAGTAAGAACCCCCCAGACAATTTCTTAGCATCTACATATGACATTTAAGTTAGATTTTTTTAGCACATATATTTTGACATTTGATTTTAGCACTCTTAATTTGACAATTCCTCCACATTATTTCTAGATTGGTAGGCTTTTAGATGAAGTCCGGTTTCGGTGCATCACTACTTCCATGCATCAGGTTTATCAATGTACCCACTTGAAACTTCATTATTGGTACAAGAAACAATATTAATATAACTTGTACCCAAGTTATACTATAACAATGGTACAATACATAATATTTACCAACCCAAAATAAAAGTAGTAATATATATGTGATTTGTAAATTGACCCACAAATATATAGATAATTGTACCGAGACCCCTAATTATATAGATAATTGCAGTGTGACCCTTAATTTATGAGATATTATACCCCAACTCCATTAATAAACCTGATGTATGGAAGTATTGATGCACCCAATCTTTTCACTTCTAGATGATAGGAGGCAATGGATATTTTCACAGAGCTAAAGTCTTAAAAATTATTTTGTGCCCCAACATTAATCTCTAATTGCGTGTTGATGTTATAAACTAATGGAATAATTAACGCGGGGACTAATCTGCAACTTTTTTACTACTTACGGCAATCGTGCCACTATTGAATGAAGACCAACCTCTAATAATATGTTGACACCAGGGGGACGCAAGCAAGCCTGCACTTGTGTCTTTTTCGTTGAAAATTACTTATTGTTCATCTTCCAGAGTATGTGCAATTCTCTAAACTTTCCCTAATAAATTTGCTATATAAGATGCCCCTTGGTTCATTTCCCTAGCACACCCTAAGCAAGTAGCAACATGCATCTTTCCTTTGTTTTTGTTTGCATTTGCACCATGGTGTTGATGAGGATGACGACGTTGGTTGCATCTCAAAATAGTTGCACCACCCTTTCCGCCCCCATGGATACTGATACTCGCTCTATACTCCGAGATAGATATAATATCGCCAAAACAGGTTGTGGAAACACATGCGGATACTTACTAGTCCCATACCCGTTCGGCTTACGAACAGGTTGTGCATTAAACTCTTTATTCGAAATCACTTGCGATACAACGTTTGATCCCCCTCGAGCGATGTTCAATGGCACTCAGGTCATCACTCAGTGTTCATCATGTAACTTTCATTTATTTTTGCTACATATGTGATCATGTACCCTGCATGCAACTATAATTAATGAATTGGCAATAGAAACTATATATGATTCGATCAATAAAAATGATCTGACAACAACAAGTATAGAGAGGCTAATGTCCGGGTTGCTTGGCTCTCATTCTAATGCCGGTTTCTTTGAAGTTTCAGGTGTATGATATCGCGAATGCCCAAGTTCGTATATCTAATGCAATCGCCAGTATGTGTTACTCTCCATCAGGAACAGTCATGGGCAGTATTATTACAAATATGTCTCTTGGTGATGAATCTCCCTATTCTTTCTCGGATGCTAATATATTTACAGTCGTTGGCTGCGACGACTTGGGTCTTATTACTAGTGATAACCGATTCACGAATGTCACTACTACCGGTTGCTGGGCTACATGTTCCAAAGGCGAAGATGTGTTAAACGGATCCTGTTACGGTATCGGGTGTTGTCAAACATCTTGGCAGAAGGGTCGCAAATATTATTCCACGGCTCTTCGTAGTTTGCGTAATCACAGTTTATTAGTCAATTCATCCTTCGGCTCTTGTGGCTATGCATTTCTCGGGGAGCAAGGTAGCTTTCGATTTAATGGATTAAGCGATTTGAGAGATCCATTGTTCCTGAACAAGACAGTGGCTGAAGTCCCTGTAGTGCTAGATTGGGCAATTGGAAACCTGAGTTGCTCCCAGGCTCAAAAGTTGGATGATTATGCATGTAAACGTAATAGTTTCTGCGTCGAATCGGATACTGGTTTGGGAGGGTATCGTTGTGCCTGCAACCAAGGATATCAAGGCAATCCTTATCTTGACCGAGGCTGCAGAGGTATTTGTATCATAAGTTTTGGTTAATATACTTATCATCATTTTTAAGTATGATAGGTTCTTATATATATATAGTTGATTGTTATTTATTATTTTTATTTAATTGTTGTGTAGATATTGATGAATGTAGACGTGGGGACCATATATGTGGATTGGGCTGTGAGAATTATGTTGGAGGTTATCGTTGTACCTGTCCCAAAGGATTTTATGGTGATGGTATAAAAAAGGGTACCGGTGAAACAGGTTGCATCAAACAGACCTTGGACTTTCCAGTGATCCAGTTAGCACTAGGTAATTATAACTATGGAGTTTTCATATGACTTGCATATTTAGTATTATCTTCGTTTTTATTAAGTTGTCATTTTAGATTTCAAGTTAAGACAACAATTAAAACCTTTATATTTTATTTGTGTGCCTTCATTAATAATAGAAATAAATAATATTATCTCAAATTCCAAGATAAAAAGAGATGGTTCATTCTCATTTAATGACAAAGTTATTATAATAGGAAAAATAAATTAGAAAGTGTTTTTAAATTGTAAAACGAAAACTAATTAAAAACAAAAAGAAGTTGTTAAAACCACAAGTTGATGAAAATGGAAGGAATGCTATTTTACCCGCTTTCTCAAAACCAAACCCCACCTAAATCATTTAGTTTATTTATTTATTTCAATTCCATATCTGAATCAAAATCCCAAAAGGAAGGATTCCAATCTATGGAAATCAAAAACCGATTCTCAAAACAATAGTGTTTATTAACTAATTAAGTAATCCATTCTTCAGTATAAAGTTAATAATCAAACCACTAGAAAGATTAATTTTGAATTTTAAAATCCATTTTTTATTATAATCGATATTTAGATTTCAATATAAATTTTTAGTTTAGTTGTTGAATTCAATTGCATGTTTCAAATTTTATGAAGTGATTAATTGCTTAATATTTCAATTGTACGTATAATAATATATTAAGGAAAACTAGATGATTTTCCAATTCTTCAAGCGGTTAATATATTGCTCAATTGTTTAATTGGTTAATACTTTTGTCATCTATGAATCTTTTTTTTAATTATAGTTACTTTTCATGTTTTATTTGGAATCAAATATGCATTTATTTGGAATCAAATATGCATGGATATATTGAGTCAATCGAATAGCTTAGTGGAAAAGGCTCTTGCTAGTGACCCAAAGGTCCTGGGTTCGAAACTCACCTCATCGCTAATTTACAAAAAAAAAAAAAATATGCATGGATATATTGACTTTTATTGAACTTACAAAACAAGGTTGACTTTACTTAATGTTCAAAAAAATTAGCTAAGAAAATTCTATGTTCTGGTTACTATGAATTAATCATTAAACAACTATATTGTGACAAATATAACCTAACCATCGTGCATGAATCAAAGTTATGACAAATCTAAATTAAAATTGTCCCAGAGGAAAATATATATGCAAACATCTTAAGGATGATGAATTGTGACAAATAATTTTAAGCCACAATAAGCCACAAACTATATTTGTCTTGACAAATAATCATGAGCTTGAGGTTCGAAATCTATTTTATGATGGGACGAAGGGGAGGAGGATGGAAGGAGGAGGGGGGGGGGGATGGATGCGATGATGCCCCTATCATTTAGGGATGGGCCGGGGGAGTACCCCGATCTTTCTAGTGATACTGTAAATCATGCTTGAGAAATTATATGGTAACTATGGGTGATGTCTTCAATACATGAAATTCAACCCTATAAAGGAAGGAAGCACAAAATGAGGAATGAAGAAGATAGATGATCTTTTTCGTTCATTTTGATCTAGCCTTATAATCGAAATGACATGCACGCAGGTTCGGGGTTTGGGTTCCTATTTCTTCTTGTTGGAGTAACTTGGCTATATTTTAGCATCAAGAAACGAAAGCTTATAAAAATGAGGAGGAAATTCTTCCAGCAAAATGGAGGAGCTATGATGAGAGGTGTGGAAGCTACCAAGGTTTTCACGGCCGATGAACTAAATAAGGCAACCAACAATTACGCAGACGATAGAATTCTTGGACACGGTGGTTATGGAACAGTTTACAAAGGCATTCTTCCTGATAAAAGTGTAGTTGCAATAAAGAAGTCCAAAATAATAGATCAAAGTCAAATTGAACAGTTCGTCAATGAGGTGATTATCCTTACTCAAGTGAACCATCGAAATGTTGTGAAACTTCTAGGTTGTTGCTTAGAAGTTGAAGTTCCATTGCTAGTCTATGAATATGTCTCCAATGGAACAGTCTTCCACCACATTTTCAATAGGGGATCGACGTGGTTGTCGTTGGAAAACCGGTTAAGGATAGCTAGTGAAGCTGCTGGAGCACTTTCCTACCTTCATTCGGCCGCATCAAAGCCCATAATCCACCGTGATGTTAAGTCTGCAAACATTTTACTGGACGAGTATTACACTGCAAAGATAGCTGATTTTGGTGCTTCAAGATTGGTTCCGTTGGATCAAACTAAAGTGGCCACCTTAGTTCAGGGGACGTTGGGTTATTTAGATCCTGAATATTTCCAGACAAGTCAGCTGACTGAGAAAAGTGATGTTTATAGTTTTGGCGTAGTTCTTGCAGAACTCATGACAGGCAAGAAACCGATTTGCATGGTGAGAAGTGAGGAGGACAGAAACTTGGCCACCTGTTTCATCATGTCCTTGAAAGAAAATCGTTTGTTTCAGATTCTTGATCCTCGTGTTGTTAAGGAGGGATCACTGGAACAAGTGCAAGCAATTGGTCAACTAGTTAGAAGATGCCTTCATTTGAGAGGTGAAGACAGACCAACCATGAAAGAAGTAACAATAGAACTTGAAGGTCTAAGGAAATTCAACAGGCATCCATGGACACAACACGAAAACGAAGGCGAAGAGGAAGCGAACAGGTTAATAGATGAAGGTGAAGTAAGAGGTCTTTATGGTGAAAGTGAAATGGGAGACCTCTATAGTGTTCAATGGAACTCCAATAACTATCTCCCTGGACAACATAATTTGGAATCAGATAGCACTAAAATGATGTTTCCTGCTAATAGAGGTCGTTGAGTCTAAAACAATTATCTCCCCTTTTCTTACAATGTAATATCTGTTACCACTCCTTGAGTGTTGTGTACAATGTTGTACTCTGTTCTTCATGTATTTTTGCACTTGAATGAAATTGAGATAGTACTATAAATCTACATTTACACACCAAAACTGAAACATTAAAAAAATTATTTTGAATAATACTCTACAGTCAAAATTAACTTTTTTGAAGTAATAAGTTAAACTTCTAAAACAATTTTTAAAGCTATGAACTACAAAATTTAATCAGTATAGACTATAGAGACCCAAATTGAAATAGTATTAAAGAGTATAGCTATGAAAAGCCTTCGAAATTTGCTAATTTTAATTATTGAAAATTATACGGACAATCTGAGGGATGGAGGGAGTAAAATTATTATTGAGGCAATGAATCAAGCACCTGATGTTTAATTGTGGACAAACAAATATTCGTACATATTAAAAACAAATACTGCAACAATTTAACATAAGTAAAATAAGAATAATTACAGTATGTTACCATCAAATAATTATATTAAACAAAGATATTATCAAGTGGAGAATTAGTTAAGGAAGAAGAGCTTACCAGAAGAGGGGAAGATTTGAAGATACAGTTTCTCTGGAGTTGACGAAGAAATTAGCACAATCAATAAGATCACTAATACTAGTATTAAGTAATGTCAAATTAGATAGTACTCCTTCCGTCACGAAATGATTGGTACATTTTGACTTTCCATGATCAACAAAACACAATTTCAAACATAAATATCTCATATTCTACATATGAAAAGATTATAAAAAGTTGATGGTTCAAAAATATATATTGAGATGAATCTAACAAGATAACATATGACTATATTATTTCTCATTGGTTGATGATAATTATTGATCAAAGTTTTTAAAGTTTGACCATGTAAATCAAAATGTACCAATCATTTAGGGACGGATGACATATTAGGAATGAAAAGATTCGAGTGAAGAGTTCAAGGGGTTGTGCCGTGAAAGATTAAGGTTCTACCCTTTTGGCGCCGCGTGAGACCTCCCGCAATACCCCTTCTAGCTAGGGATGTTACTGAATCGGTAACTCACACATTAATTCGTTAAAATCAACTCGTTTGCTCTGTTGGTTCCAATTTCGAACCAGTTACAATTCATTTCTGCAAGTCGCAAATCGTTTGCACTTGCTCGTTAATAATTATTTAAAATCGTTGATAAAGTTCATTTATTAATATGTATTTTTAACTAGAACTGGTTATAATTTGTTTGTAATTCGTTGCAAACTGCTAGCTAAAACCGTTTATAATATTCATATTTATGTAAGAAAATCGATCAAACATAGTCTAACTATCCGATTTAAGACTGGAAAATGTGTTTCGATCAAAACAAACGATCCAGGCGAATAATTTGTATTTCAAACCGATCAACGAGCCGATTATTTGCAACTTGATACGAAATCGATTTTACACGATTTTATTTTGAACCGATTACTATTTGAACAATCAAATTGGCTTATTAGGAGAACCGGTTTGATTAACAGTCTGAACTCATTGGGCCAAAACCAGACTGGACGGGCTTGCTAATAGCTCTACTACTTCTGACTTTCCCCCTTTGTAAGACTACCACCAATAGGCAATAACCGACCTGTTATACACACACTGACACACACACACACCAAAAAGTAGCTTTTTGGGTCTGAAATGATTATTGTGCCCTTATTTGGAAATCGACTAGTTGTCAAAGTTTCATTGAGAGCAAAATGATCGTTTCACTCTTAAAAAACAATAATTTGTTGTACTCTGTATGTGTTTATAGTGTGGATCCCATCAATAATGATCAATTATGATCCATTTGGATTGGGACAAACATAGATGAATTTAATTAAAATATTATGTAATGCAACTAGTGTTAATAAATGTAAATTATCAAAAAGAAAAGTTAATCTATAAACGTACACTCACTTAGACTCACCCCATTTTCATTACCCCTCAAATTAGGATGTAATGTAGATAAATGATGCTTTTAGTTATATTTCACGTACTTCCTTTTACCTAGATCGACCTCTATAATATAAATAATATCCAAACAACTTTTTAATACATCCACCTAAATTCACCTAGATTACTCTCACCTAAATTATTGCATCATATTATTCGTAATTACTTGGTTTCCCTAATTAACTTTTTATTTGTGAAGTTTTTTTGTTTTCTTTTGTAAACCAGTGTATAAATACAATAATATTATAAATAACGAATACAAAAAGTTTCAAATTAATACTCCCTCTGTTTTTTTTAACTTATTGTTTGGCAACAATCTATTTTATTAAGGACATAAAAGTATTACTCTTCTACCCCTATTTAATTGTATTGGTTCCCCTCACAAAACTATTAGCTAATATGTCTTAAAAGTTGAGAAGTCAATAAAACATATTATTTTATTAAGGATAAAATAAGAAGTATAATGAAAAAGCACATTGAAAATAGTAAACACTATCTTAAAAAAACACAAGAAATCTAACCCAAACAATAGGTTAAAAAAAACGAAAGGAGTATACAATTAAAGTAAGTATAAGACAAATAAGTTTTTAATTCTAACAGTCAAATAAAGTTTAACTTACTGATTAAAAGGTTATGTCAGATGTCACCGGAGTTAATGTCCAAGAACATATAAACAACTAGCCTTAATTCATACATCATTAAGCATCATTTACCTTAATTAACCAAAACAACTTACAAACTATATATATGTACATCACAATATAGTAGTCGTTTAAAGATTACCATTAATACATCTTATCTACATCAATTGTTCTTCATCCTGAAAGCAACAATTTTCATATGCCATTATTGCATGCTCCTCATGAACTCCCATCTTATCAATAACAATGTTATTATCCTCATTATTATTAATAGTCTCACTTAAGAATGGACCATAATGATCATAATTATAAAATCGATTATTACCATCATAATCATAATCAATTAACACTTGGTGAAGCCAAATTTGAGCTTTGAGAAACTTGACATACTGAATTGCTTCTTCTAACATGGAAGCAGTGTCGGTTTTCGATCCGCCGGGAATCAAGCTTCGCAAGATCTTGAAACGGTTGCTTATTTTATGCCTTCTTTCTCTTGCAGCAACACTCTGTGGAATAGATGAGAGCTTCTTGATGTTTTTCCCTTTCTTGTTTGATGATATTATGCTAAGTTTTGCATGATGCATTTTGCCCTTGTGCAGACTGTTACATGAGTCCATTTTACACTCTCTTTTAAATTCAAATAATCAACTTATGAGAATTGAATAATCATTTAATGCATGAGATATATAAAGAGAATATATATTTTAAAAGAGAGAGAATGAGAAAAGATGTTATAGTTTGGAGGAGTTTTTTTCTTGAGTGAAAAGATGGGGAGAGATATGGTTCAAGAAGTCAAGCAATAAATCCCTGTCTTTACGATTCGGTTGTCTTCCTTTGCATAGATATTGTTGGATGTCAATCGATTGTAATAAATTTGTAACACATAAGCGGTTGGGTTTTGTCAGTTGGTTTATTTTTTCATCGAACAATATGAACCGTTACATATTAGACCTTAATAATAAATGTCTACCTTATTAAAACTTTGAGACCCTCAAATTAAGGTCCCGACAACTTTTCTGTCCTAAGGATTGATGTTGGAGGTTAGCACGGAATGTGTCTGATCAGGGATACCTTGGCTCCCCTGTACACCACTTCAATTTGATAATTAACACTTGAGAGAATTGAAATCATACCAAACAAAAAGACAAGGGGACCACCACAATACCAAAGCTCTTTATCACTGAACTATGCTCCGGGAGACCGGGACAAATGTCTACCTTATCGTGTTTACAACATGTTGTATGATTGTAGCATCTTCATTTTTATTTGACTGAAAGTATTCTTGAAATAATTATCTAATAAAAATATTTGTGACTTAGTAATATAATGTATAAGGTTATTAGGAGCGAAAACTAAGGTTTTTATTCCCTATAAATGTTGCAAATTGCAATGTTATTAATTAACTTAATTTACCGAGTTTCTTGTCCTTTGTAACTGAACAACGCTTTCGATCTATTTTTCTTGGGCCCCTATAGTACAATAATAATAGCTACATCTTGTTCTTTTTGTTGTCATGAATGAATGAGAAAATGGGGAGGGGTCCAAATCCCAATGAACATAAATCAATCGACGAAAATTACTGAAATCCAAGTATTAACATACAGATATAGATTTGGTTAAAACTGACCAACATATAGTGTAATATTTTCAAAATGTTATTTTGTGCATTTTGTGTACCAACTCAATAAAAGAATGGTTAATATGGAGAGACATCTCTTTTTCGCCTCAACTTCAATTTTCACCACCCTTCCAAAAAATTTAGCAAAAATATCACGGTGTTATGTTTAACGATTTATTGATAGAAGAGTGATGTGTTAGAATATTTGAAAGAAAGGAAATTGACAAAAATGTTTTGTACATAGATAATAGTTTGATAATATTTTGTAAACATAAATGATTGTTACAGTCATTAAACCAAAAAAGAATCAAATTCTTTTCGGAGATAGATGTGGTTATAGTTTCAATAAATATAATGTTGTTGCAATTTTGTTTTTCACCGTGTCCTTGATAATATTACAAATGTTACATATTCGTCTCTTATAATGACAAATGTTGTGCATTAGTTCCTTTTTTACATTAGGAACATAATGAATGCGCAATGATATTGTTATCAAGGATTAATGTGTAATAAATCCCTAAGTTGTCACCATTAATGACGAAGATTCAATAATAACATATATATTGAAATTATGTCGACAACCGTCATGATAAATAAAGAAAAATATAAGTGACTTTTTTTATAAATCATCAAAAAGAATATGACCTTATGAACCTTCTAATAGGTTTAATGATATATACTTATATAGTGAAACATCCACACCAAATGCTTTTGATTTTTTGGGTTTATATTTAAATTAAATACAAACAAACTATTTTCAATTGAAGTGAATAATTATTTTATTGAATGATAATATGCTAGTACTAAGAAAATGTAAATTAGACACCATTATTGTAGGAGACCACTAGGAGCTTGTAGGGAACAAGAGGCTTCCGAGATTTAAGATGGGGTGGGTAGAATCCAAATTATTGTTTCTTG
This sequence comes from Echium plantagineum, assembly GCA_003412495.2. Classification (NCBI taxonomy): domain Eukaryota; kingdom Viridiplantae; phylum Streptophyta; class Magnoliopsida; order Boraginales; family Boraginaceae; genus Echium; species Echium plantagineum. The sequence goes on along the minus strand of CM016567.1, from coordinate 10,235,307 downwards.
TTTCAACTTGAGTAGTTACCTGCTTTAACTGTCACTCAATCATCTACCCCATCAATCATAATTTACCTTCATATTTCTTAATTCTTTTGTGAGAATGATAGTAATTAATTTGAATTCACGTCAATACAATATTTTACCAAAATATTATTATTATAAATATAGACAAGTTAATTTTGATTTTATGTCCCGTTAATTTTATCCGTCATAAACCTACAAGATCAAACTATTATTAAAATTTATTACGATAGATGTTAAGAATCTATGAAATTCCACTTTAAAACCAATTGGCAATAGAGGGAATAGCCCAGATCTTATATATTGTCATGTGAGGACATCGATATCCGATGTAGGTCTGCATCTTAACACTCCCCTCACGTGTAACCCAATCATCGGCGAAACTTCCATCACCAGTATTAACTGCCGGAAACAACATCGGCGGTTCCACTCTAAAACCAATTGGTAATAGAGGGAGTAGCCCATATCTTATATATTGTCCCGTGAGGACATCGATATTCGATGTGGGTCTGCATCTTAACACTCCCCTCACGTGTAACCCAATCATAGGCGGAATATTCCTCGTCGGTATGAACTGCCCGAAACAACATCGGCGGGTTACACGTGCCTCAATAACTCGGGTCTGGCTCATGATACCATGTTAAGAGTCTATGGGGTTCCACTCTAAAACCAATTGGTAATAGAGGGAGTAGCCCAAGATCTTATATATTGACCCCGGAGGACACCGATATCCGATGTGGGTATGCATCTTAACACTCCCCTCACGTGTAACCCAATCATCGACGGAATATTCCTCGCCGGTATTAACTGCCGGAAACAACATCGGCAGGTTACACGTGCCTCAATAACTCGGGTCTGCCTCTGATACCATGTTAAGAATGTATGTGATTCCACTCTAAAAATGTGATTCCACTCTAAAATCAATTGACAATAGAGAAAATAGCTCAAGATCTTATATATTAATCCGGGAATATATCGATATCCGATGTAGGTGTACATCTTAACCATAGAACAGACCCTTAGACTTACAATGATGATTCTAGCTATGTCTGGGATGCCTAGGCTTGGATTGTCCTGCAGGCATTAACCTCGAGCCTTGCAACAATACAATGAGTAGACTGTAGGATGATAATATTATCAAGATACACAAGCAAAAATTTGCAAGAGTCAACATTTCATGTTAGATAACAGTCACAATATGACACGATGTGACATTGATCTTTTTATTGGCCAACTTGAATGAGATGGAAATATATGTGGTTAATTTCTAATTGTTTCTTCACAAATTTATACAAAATGGTTGGCAAAATAGAAAATTTTGATGAATTTTCAAATGAAACGTTTGGTTAATAAGTGCATTTTTGTCACTGTCGTAGGCCCTTATCCCAGGCGAGGACGCGATGATATTAGGCCCTCAATTTAGAGGTGTTACGAAATTTTCATAAATGTGTTTCATAGTATTATGTATTGAGTAAAACAATTAGATATTGATAATAATATTCATAGTAATTCAGTAATAATGATAATCTACTAAAAAACAAACATTGAATAAATTATAATTGACGAATATAACACAATTAAAAGAATGGTATTATGTTAAGTTTATAATTTTAGCACTATAGGAACTAAAGAATTATCGGACTAAAAGACCAATGAACTACTCACATAAAAACATCAAACATAAAACACCAAACTATTATAGGAACTCAACCATCATTGTATTGTTTACTACCACCTCCATTTTTTAACGTATTATTATTTGACAACAATCTACTTTATTAAGGATTTGAAGAATATTACTCTTTTACCCCACTTAAGCGGAGTTAATAATAAGATGAGTTCAAAGACAATGTCTTGAAAGTTGGAAAGTCGATAAAAGTCCCCTACGTTTATTAAGGATGAAATAGGAAATATAGTGAAATAGCACATTGGTAATGGTAAATACTACTCCCTCTATCTTTTTTTAACTTGGTGTTTAGGCTAAAGTTTTTTTATTTTAGTGATAATGCCAGAGCAAAATCATGCTCAAATCCTTTTATACCCTTTCCATCAAACTATATTTTCATCATAATCTCAATTGTTCATTATATAATTTATTTATGTTTTCATTATTCAAATAGAAATAAAAGTATTCTATGGTTAACAATCAATATTAGAATTATAAGTCATAGAATCAAAGGGCGTAAAAGGAATTGAACATAGTTTTGCTCTGGCGATATGAAAATTGGTCTGGCATTATCAATTGACATTTTTTTAACATAGTGTTTAGGTTTTCAATGTGGTTTTTTGATCACCTTTCTTATTTTACCCCAATAAATTAGTGTGGCTCTTAAGTTCACATATTTATTAACTCCTACAAAATGAGGGCAAAATAGTATTACTTTCCATAACCTTGATAAAGTAAGTTATTACTACTAATTACTAAACAACCTGTTAATAAAAGGCTTATTTGCAGTTTGCCCCCTATAGTATCGTTTTCGTTTCAGATTGCCCCCTATACTATTAATCGTTTCAGATTACTCCCTGTACCCCTTTTTCCAGTTTTAAAAGATAAAATGACTATATTACCCCTGTTATTATTACAAAATATAGGGGGCAATATTAACATATTTTAAATAATTAAAATTAAACTCCCACTCTTCTTCAACACACCCCACCCCCACCCCCAACCCTTTTTTCCAGTTTTATTGCATTCTTGATGAGCTTTTATAATTCTTTGATGCTTAGTAGAAATTTTTTTTTGTTTAGTTACTTTTAAAAGCCATTATTGTTAAGTTATGCTATCTGGGTTTTTTTCATTTTGATGTTTGGTGGCGTGCAAGATATGAGGCATTCCCTCCATCTAATAAAAATGGCCAAGTTTGGGTTTTTAATGATATAAATTGACCAACTTTGATATCTTAATTGACATAAACAATTGTGAAATGAACCAAAATATTGGGTTAACTGAACTTTAGCACCTTGCCTTGTAGGCTATAAAGGTTTGTGATCTTGTTCCTCTTACTGCAGACTACAAATTATCTGTGCTCATCTTGTGCTTTTAGCCCAAGAGGGCTATCTTGATTCTTGACCCTGCAACATATATATGAATTTTGTTATATTGGGTTTTTGGTTTGTTATTATTATAATTATCAAGATTAGGGATTTGGGGCAAAGATTAATGGGGGTTGGGGGTGGAGGTGGGTTGTGTTGAGGAAGAAAGAATTGGGATTTAATTTTAATTATTTAATACTCCATCCGTTTCTTTTTATTTGATTGTTTGGGGAAAAAGTACTTTATTAAGAGATTGTGAAAAATTACATTGGGATTGTAAAAAGGTGTATTGGAATTGTAAAAAGGTGCATTGAAATTGTAAAAAGTGCATTGAAATTGTAAACAATCAAATAAAAAGAAACATTGAAAAAATGCTCAAACAATCAAATAAAAAGAAACGGAGGGAGTATATGTTAATATTGCCCCTATACTTTGTAATAGTGACAAGGGTACCGTAGTCATTTTATCTTTTAAAACTGGAAAAAAGAGATCTAAGGGGCAATCTGAAATGATTAATAGTACAGGGGGCAATCTGAAACGAAAACGATATTATAGGAGGCAAACTGCGAATAAGCCTTAATAAAAGACGGAGGAAGTATATAAATTATACAAGAATTCTAACATAAAAAAACGTTTAGTGTAATTTAATTAATAATGAAAAACAATATCACATGAAAAGATTGAATGGCTTGACAATTTATTCATTGAGAAAACGATGTTAGACAATATAGATATTATTAATGATTTTGCATCAAATAGTGCTCGAGATATCGTTTTGTGCAATCATGTAATTATTATATTTCATTTCAATTAATAAAAATGAGTTATCGAAAATATAAAATATATTATATAATATTAAGGGCCTCGGCTAGATGACTCAATAGCCTTATGACATATGATCGAGCTTTCAACTAGGAGAACCCTAGGTTCAATTCTTGTTTGAAATAATTGTGTCATATTTCATTCTAATTGTCTAGAATTCGTTATCGGGTAATCAAATTGCATTCATACTCCCATCACAAATTTACAAAAAGAAAAAAATTAAGGGCCTTATTTTCAATTTTGCAATAGGCCCCTCAAATGTATGGACCGGCCCTCATTCTGGCTAGATTAGGCTACAAACCACGCCAGTCATACCTCACAAGACAAGCGTCATGTGTAGGGATGTTTTCAATTCCGTATAATGTACGTATAAAATATTTATACTTGTGATAATTTTTTAACCTTTGAAAGTTTTTCAAAGATTATTACACAAATTATTTTATCAAAAAAGAGTCCACAATAGACCACACGAGACAAGTTTTGCAAGACTCAGTCAATAAATTATTTATAAAAAGAACAAAACTCATGACATTATGATCACAAGTTATAAGCTCACTAACTCTACTACTCTAGTACTTTGACCACCTTTAGTTCATTTTGATGGATTCTTTTTTTTTTTGATAATTGAAATATATTAATACTCAAAATGATTGTCCGTGACCTGGGTTGGATGCAAACCCATTACAAAAGTGGCATTCCTGCTCTTGACCTTAATATTGTTTCTACTACTGGCAACAGAATGCATACTATTGCTACTAATATAGGGAGAGTCTTCTTCACTACTATTACTAATATTACTCAAAAGATAATGGCCTCTTTCATCATCTTCAGTTTTTGACTCCTGTAGATTGATGAAGCAGCCAATATTTGTCGGCACCCACCAGATATTACATTCTTTGCTGTATGGTCCTTCCAAAAACTCACTCCATCCCTTATCATTTTTTATCTTAGTGAAGGATTTATTCCAAACCTGCGAGAAAAGGCCGTCAGTTCTAATAATTAAAGTATGATGCTGAAATCTTCTTGCAATAGCAATTCCACAGAGGATGGCTTCAATGAGAGAGGAAGCAATGTTTGGATTAGTCATGTTCCCTTCCGTTTTTTGAATGCTTGAGCCGATCATCTCAATATCCTTCTCTTTGTTCTTCATAGCATGATATGAGATAATCCAATGTGGCTCACTGTTCGGCGTAATTCCGATGCATAAATGTGCAAAGCCACTGCATCTATCACCCGAACAGCTGCTTGTTTTGATGATTATTTTCTTGAAAAAAATATTAGGTATTAATGGAGTAGGATTATCCTTTTTACCCAATGTTCTCATCGATTGAGGCTTGAGCTTAAAGGCTTCACTCCATTCTCTAATATAAAAATTTGCCATGGACAACAAGGTGATTTCACTGTAAATTTCTTTGTTAAAAACAATAGCATTTCGGTGAATCCATAGACTCCATAACAGACCGCTCACAGTAAAAAGGACATGATTATAAGAGGAGTTATTTTCCTTATTGATCTTCAGAGTAATAAATGACAAAAGATCATTAAGAGTACCAAAGTTTGAAGTGAGAGCATCCATATGTAATTTATTCCATAAAGGCTTGGATAAAGGACAATTATAAAACAGATGGTTAGTGGTTTCAAGTGAGTTCTTGCAAAAAGCACAATTAGGATCAATAACCATTGAAGTTCTACCAATAATGTTATCCTTGGTAGGAAGTCTATCTAAAAAAATTTTCCAAAAGAAAACTTGACATTTATGTGGAATAGATAGTTTCCAAATTCTTTTCCAGATTGATTTATTTGACTCTTTGTAACCACTAGGGAGAGGCGGATATGAAGGATTGGAAATAGAGAGATTATTGTAGATCTGTTTAGATGAGGAAGCATTGTAAGACATAGAAGGAATGTCATCATCATTCGTAAGCAGAATAGAATTGATGATAGTCTCCACAATTTTATTAGGAAAGATGCTTGAAAGAAAATCAAGGTTCCAAGAATTGCCATCGATTGTGAGCTCATATACCCATTTAAGATTTGAATGATGCTTAAAAGAAGCAATCAGATCTTTATTAAAACCTGGAATCCAGTTCGATTCCCAAATGTTTACTTTCTTCCCCGATTTAACATTCCAAACCAAATCATTACTTAAAACCTTCCCTCCTTCCTTGATACTTCTCCAAACAAACGAGGGGTTTAGACTCTTGGATTCAGGTTGAAGGATGCTGGAACTAGGAAAATATTTTGATTTAAGAAGAGTATGGACAGGAATACTAGGGTTATTGTGTAGCCTCCAACAGTTTTTGGCTAGTAAAGCAAGATTAAAGAGTTTTAAATTCTTAAAACCTAGTCCGCCATTGCCCAAATCAAATTGGAGGAAACTCCAATTAACCCAGTGTATTTTTTTATTTCCAGTACCATTCCAAAGGAAATTAGCAAAAATACTATCAATGGTATTAATAAAGGAGATAGGAAATTTAAAAATGCTCATCGGGTAAACAAGATAAGAGCTAAGAATAGATTTAATGAGGGTAACACGTCCCGCAAAGTTTAAAAATTTTGATTTCCAGGAGAAGATTTTTGTTTTAATTTTGTCAACAGTTTGGCTAAAAATTTGGTTCTTATTAGTTTTGCAGTCCAAAGGAATACCCAAATAAGAACCTAAAGAGTCGCTCACGGTGAAGCTAATGGAATTAAAAACCTTAGCTTTGGTTTCATTTGAAGTAAAAGGACTAAAAAAAACTTGAGATTTGGAGTGGTTAATCACTTGCCCCGAGTCTTTACAAAAATTATCAAGAATTATTTTAAAAGATTTGATACTAGAGTCATTAAGATGAATAAAGAAAAAGCTATCATCGGCAAAGAAAAGATGGTTAATCTTAGGACTAGTTCTAGTAATAGAAACTCCCCTAATTAAATTATCATTTTGAGCTTTTGTAAGAGAGGCGGATAAAGCTTCAGTGCAAAAAGCAAAGAGTATAGGAGAGATAGGATCCCCTTGTCTTAGACCACAAATAGGAGTAAAGGGTTTCGAAACGCTTCCGTTAACCACCACCGAGAAATTAATAGAAGAAATACATTTATAGATAATATTGATCCATTTAGAAGAAAACCCCATTTTTTTAAGGACAGTGAGTAAAAAATTCCAATTGACCCTGTCAAAAGCCTTGCTCATATCGACTTTAAAGGCTGCAATACCATTCTTTTTACATTTAGAATTACTGATGAAGTGAGTTAATTCCTGTGCCATAATTATATTATCCGTGATAGATCTACCGTAGATAAAGCCGTTTTGGAAAGGTGAGATAAGAGAGTTAAGATGAGGTTTTAATCTATTCACCAAAATTTTAGAACCAATTTTATAAATAACATTACAAAGACTAATGGGTCTAAAATCACTAAGCTTTTTAGGGTTGATGATTTTTGGAATTAATGTTAAGAAAGTATTATTAAAAGAGGATAAAAGGTTGCCCCCATTCAAAAATTCTAAAACCGCGTCAGATACTTCATTACCAATGAGATTCCAATATTTTTGGTAAAACCCAGCAGAGAAGCCATCAGGCCCTGGTGATTTATCAGGGTGCATAGCGAAAAGGGCCATTTTAACCTCATCGGCTGAGAAAGGTTTTTCAAGTTCATTAAATTGCAGATCATTGAGGGAAGTTTTAATTTCACAAATGGAATCAAACGAATTGGTATCAAGGTTATCTAGACAAGTAGAACCACAGTTTGACAAAGGGTTATAGAATTTTTTAAAATAATCATGGCAGTGAGAAAGGATATCAACTTCATCAGTAATAAGAATGTCATTATCATAAAGTTCTAATATAGAATTGATTTTAAATCTATTTTTAACAAGGGAGTGGTAAAATTTGGTGTTAAGATCTCCGTTATTAATTTTCTCGATTTTGGTTCTCTGAAGCCAGTATTGCTCTTCCGCCTCCAGAAGAAATCTAAGTTGGGAATTAAGAGAAGTAATAACGTCCGAGGAATGAGGGGAGGAGTGTAAGTTATTTTGAAAGTACAACAGATCACTTTGGATGTCCGAAATATGTTGAAAAATATTACCCACTCTATCTCTATTCCAGATTTTAATTGCCGATTTAAGCTTCATGAGATTCTTGTTGAGATTCAAAGCTTTAAAAATACAGGGGGAAGAAAGGTTGGAAATCCAATTCTCCGTGAGCACATTTTTAAAAAAAGGAATGTTTAAAAGGAAGTTTTCAATTTTGAAGGGACGAGAAAATTTACGGGTATTGTGTTTGGTGTTAATAATAATAGGTCCATGATCTGACTTCTGAATAGGAAGACCAACACAGTTACCTAAAGGAAAGGTGACATCCCATTCAGAGTTAGCCACAGCCCTATCAAGCTTCTCAAAAATCTTTAAATTTTTTCGAGTACCCGACCAAGAAAAGTGTGCCCCTGAATGTTTAGTATCCGAGAGTCCAAGAGAAGAAAGGAAATCTAGAAACGAGATGGCTCCTAAAATGTTTCCTTTGGGAGATGGGTATTTGTCAGAACTAAGTAGGATTTGATTGAAGTCACCACAAAGCAAAAGAGGTTTGTTTGAGAAAGGGAGTAATTTATCCAGAAGCGATTGCCATGTAGAGTTTCGATGAGCAATATGGGGGTGACCATAAATGCATCCAAGAAACCAGGGAGAAGAAGCTTCAGTATGGATTTCGAATAATAAAAGGTGCTTAGACAAATCAACTGGTTTGGCAATAATATTAGAGGAAAATCCCACCCACAGTCCTCCACTTTTACCCAAAGAGTCGATACCAAAGCAATTAGAGAACTTCAAACGATTAAGTAAACTATTAGCTTTTTCAAAAGAACTCATGGTTTCGGATAGAAAGCAAATATCGATTTTGTGTTTGGAAATGAGAGAAGATAGAAGATGAATTGTAGTGGGCTGTCCAATTCCCCTACAATTCCAACAGAAAATTTTCATAATGGATGTTGGGGTTGTTTTGGAACAACCACCAAAGTCCATTTTAAAAGCCACCCTAAAGAAATACAACAAGAAATATAATCCTCTAATAAACAAGTAGTTTTGACTGAAAGAAATAAGTTAGGGAGTTTAGGAGTACCCTTAAATGCAGTCTGTTCCTCATTGAGCCCCATTGGATCCTCATTCAAAGTTTCTTTCCCTTTGTTTTTGTCCTTCCAGCAATCTTCAGTAGAACTTTCCAAGGATAAAGATTTCCCCTCCACTTTGACAGTGCTGAATTCCCCATCACTGATTTTTTGCCTTTTCCTAGGATTGTTAGCATTTTCCCAGTTCTCTTCTTCCCTAGTGTCCCTTTTCCTTTTCCTGTCCATTATTTTGACTCCTACCTCTGGTTCTTCTGCCCTATCCTCATTAACCTTTTCACTTTCTATGAACAACCCATCAAGGAGTACCTGAGTAGTATTGATTTCCCCCAGTTCAAATGTCTGTCCTTTGAGAAGTGAAGTACAAAAGCCATCCAAGATTCTTAGTAGTTTTTCCGTATTAGCTTCTCCCCAAATTTCTCTTATAGCACTTTGAATTTCCATCGGCAATTGCTCTAAGTTATCCCATGGCCCAAATCTGTAGCTTGTTACCTGTATAAGATCCCGGCTGAATGTACTCCTGCAGTCATCATCTATTATACTCGTCTTTTCAAACCAATTGAGCTGTCCATTTCCCACAATTCCATAAATGATTTTTATTTCATTTGTAATGCAAACCAGAAAACCAAAAACTTTCTTTTTGAAATCATCTCCCGATCTTGAGCTTGAAGACATATAGTTGTCCGAGTCTTGCATTTCAAGTCCATTAACTGAAGGAGTTCCATCAGGGAATCCCGCAGTGTCAATGGTGTCCATGAGATCCTCACTGACCTCAAAACCCGAACATGACCAGCTGATTTTAGATTCTTCCTTGAATTTGTTCCATTCCTCAGTAAAGCTAACGAGTTTAAGATCTTTGAGAGAAGGTAATTCCAGATTGTCGTGAAGATGATTATCCTGAAGGGATTGATTCATAGCCTCTTCAGTTTGTGCTTCAAAGAAGTCTCTCCATTGATTTTCACTCCATTCCGAACTACTTGAATCAAAGTTCAACCATCTAGCAGCATCTAAGATTGAAATATTCTGACCTTCTTCCATCTCAACATCAATGTTCGGATAATTGAGTGGTGCAACATTTTCTGCAACTGGGAATCTGAAATATTCATAAGTTTGAGGGTTGACCATTGCGATAGGCATCGGGTTAATGGGGAAGTTCTCAAGATTAATAACATCATTTGCTCGTCTTCCTCCTTGACGAGAGCTTTCACCCACAAAAAATCTTTCGTTGTTGATTGAGAAGTTCGGCCCAAATCTAGTCTGATGGATGTTTCCAGCATTATTCAGTTCTCTCCTTTGTAAAATAAACTCATTATCTTGTGCATCATCAGCAGTAAGTGTTTCATCCCTTTCCCTTTCCTCCAAATGGTTGTTCCTGGCAGCAGCTTCCACCCTAGCATTTTGATTATCATCATCCCCATCATCCCCATTGTCATCCGAATCATCATTACCTCCATCTCCTCCTTGGTCGTTATTGTCGTTGTTATCTTCGTTATCATCTTCTTCCTCTTCAGTTTCTGTACCTGAATGATAAAGCCTCCCATCCACTCTTGTAAGGAAAACTATAGAGTTTCTGTACTCATCGGTGTTAGGAAAAGCCCTATTCCTGTTCGCATAGAGTGGGATTTCGAATTCAACATGAAATCTCACCCCATATCCTTGCCTTGCATGAAACATGTAATCATAGATCCTTCTAATTACAACATCTCTTGGTGTGTTACAGTTATAATGAGTGTGGCCAATGAGTCCACAACGATAGCAAAGTCTGAAGACTTTTTCATACTTAAAAACAATCCAAACAAGGCCTCCTTCTAAGGTTTCCAAAAAAGCACCTGGTACAATTGGTACTGTTGTCGGCATTCTGATTTTAACTCTTATAAATTCCCTTGCCTCCGCAGGAGGCGCATGCCATTCAATTCCAATTATTTCTCCTGCTGATCCAGCAAGTCTAACGATATTATGTTGACTGAAATATTCAGAAGGAATACCGTGAAGTTGAATCCATATATTCATGAAAGGAATGGAGAAATCCTGTAAGACCAGATTAGGAGTCCATCTTCCCAAAAGAAGAATAGCTCCACTAATATTGTAAGGACCATGGTCAGCAATATAGTCTCTGTCATCATGATTATTGAAGGTGAAGAAGAACAGCCTGCCTCTTTCTTCGACTTGTACTCCGCCAGTAAGATGCCAGTGACTATTAACATAATCTTGAATCCTTTCTGGAGTGAAATTAGCAATGTCAAGAAAGTAACCAATGAGCTGAAGCTCAAGTTGGTTCCTAACTTCCAATGCCGATTCCTGGTGAGCTGGAATAACCCATCCCCTTTGATCAAGGATAGCAGGTGAGTTGGGAGATGGTTCCCTTCTCAGCATATTTTTATAATATTGTTTTTTCCTATCTTTGTTACTACTACTCCTTTGAGAATGAATTTGATTATGTGATTGCTGTAAAATTAAATCAGATTTATAGAGGGAAACGGAGGGGTCACTTTGTGTAGGAAGTTGTGAGGGCTTAGTGGGTTTACCAAGTAAACCATGGTAATTTCTAGAAAGCCTAGGGTTTAAATCACTTGTAACCAACCGTTGACAATGATTACTACTTTTAGCTTTCATCATTTGCTATCAAACAGAAAGAAGGAAGTTAAACAATTTGATTGGTACTTGGATGCAATGTCAGGAAGTATGATTGGGCAACAAATATTTTGATTGGTTTAATGAAGGTATGGGAAAGAAAAAAGAAGGATTACAACAGAGAGTATCTGAGAAGATACGAAATAGCAAATCAGGGGGCGAGTGTGCAAATAAAACTTTGGAAAAGAGAAAAAACAGTCAGAAAATGTTAGAAAAGACAAAATAAAGGATAAGAAAAGACAAATGGGAAGGAAACGAAAGGTTTAAAAGAGATCTTAGGGCAAAATATGAATGAAGCCGTGTCAGTATAGGATGAAAACGTGTGGAAAACAGTCAGAAGGGGAGAGAGAAAGCAAAATAGAAAGAAAAACAAGATAAATGAAGGAGAATTGATTTGAAAGAAAGAAAAGAAACCCCCTTAAGTGGAAAAGGGGTAGGGATTTTTTTTGTTACGAAGTCAAAGACTCAAAATTTTGTAGAGAGAGTTTTTTTTTTCGAATTACTGATTTTTATTTCTTAACAATTTTTGATGGATTCTTAGATCTTAGGAGGACATTATCCAATTTCATCTTAGCAGAAGTGTAAGACTTTTTGGAATTGCATTAAACAGACTAGAATTTCATCTTAGCACAAAACGATAATTCAATCTTAGCAAAGGTCTAAGTCTTAGGTACAACAACTTATCAATGTGTTGCTTTTATTAATTTCCCCACAAATTCAATTCAATATCTCCACAAAAACTGTACCTCAGGACAAAATAATTCCATAAAAAATAGAAATATTCACATTATGTATGGTCGATTTGTCCTCCATTATTAGTGAATTGAATGAATAATTAAATTTGCACTAAAACTACTTCAGCAGCTCCTACTATAGATTCATGGTGACCCCTCTAGCACCAGGAAATGTAGGAACCTGTGCTAGCTCAATATCAGCAGGGGCATGTCTTTCTTGATCAAACTTCTCGCCGTCACCCCACAGAGCATATGCTTCTTCTCCATGAACTGCATCATCTCCAATCGAGAGTTCGTGATCAGGCATTCTCAACGGTATAAATGCTCGTATCAGCAAACAAATTATAGTTGTCGCGGTGAAATTCCAAGCAGCTATGAATAACGCTCCAACTAATTGTTTCGCGAAGAGTTTGCCTCCCTCGCTACCATAGAAGGCGCCTTGAGTACCTTTTACAGGTAGTATGAGGTTGCAGAGAGTTGGTTCCGCTAATAGCCCTGTAAGAAGACCACCTAGTACTCCTGCAACTGCGTGTGTGTAGAACACTGCCAATGTATCGTCCACCTATATTACATTGTTTAACACCCCTTCGATCAATCAAGAAATCCAAGTAACATTATCTTTTTGTAATTTTGTTGTTGCTCAAATGCAGAATAATAACAAATTGTTGAGTAAATGCGCTTGGATTATTTTTGGATTATTATATTTCTTTTCATAACCCATCATGTAACTTTTATACGATTATCATCAACATACTTCAATGACTCTCAAAAGGTTCCCATCTGAGCAGGCTAACCAGGTAAGGAGGATCGTGTAGTACACACTCGAAGGTAGTGTTTGCATTCTACTTTTAGAAAATTTGAAGTCCCCCTCTTTATTATCACTTGGGCAAGGGACTAAGCCTTTACGATAGATACGAATGATGCATTGTGATAAGCATAAAAACCAAAAAACAATTTAGGACTTACATGTGAATATAAATACACATAAAAGTAGTCTTTCAATTGAATGATTAGTTTTCTTAACGAATAGAGAAGCATGAAAGCAATGGGGGACATACCTTTTGCAAAAGAATAGACTTCTTGTGGAGAATCATCATGGAGTACCATGGTATGCTGCCAGATAATATCCCCGATATTATTGCTGCCCACGATTGCACCACTCCTACATTAATTTACTAATTATTAGCTCTCGTTTATTCGATTACCTAAAGTCGAAAGTATTGCACTCTACTGTTGGGTCAACACGGGAACAGTATTATTGTTATCACGAGGTAAGGTTGCGGATCATCTGACACCCCCAATCCGCTTACACGAGAGTTACTTCAAAGACATTCGGGCATATTAATGTTAACGAAAGTGAGTGGTACCTGCACCAGGAGTAATGCAAGCAAGACCGGTAATCATGCCCTGAACAGCTCCAATCACTGAAGGCTTCCCAAAATATATGACATCAAGAGAAGTCCAAACAAGAATACTTGTAGCTGCACTTATATTAGTGTTCAATACTGCAATGGAAGAATCAATGCTTGCCGCAAGAGGAGCCCCTCCGTTGAACCCTGTCCACCCCATCCACAATAGCCCTGCCCCTGCAATTGTCAGCAATATATTGTTTGGTGGAAACCGCTCTCTGTCACTCTTAATTCTCGGTCCAACCTGTAACAAAATCGTATGTTACACTTTTACGACACTCTATATTACACGTGTTATAATCTTAACTGAGAACAGTATTTACCCAATAGGCAGCTGTGAAACCAGAGATGCCAGAAGCAAGGTGGATAACATAGCCTCCAGAATAATCAATAACACCCCAATGGTAGAGAAAACCACCACCCCAAAGACTATAACAACCAACAGTATAAGAAAAGATCAACCAAAGTGGGACAAAAGCCATCCACGCCTTGATATTCATCCTCCCAAGAACAGAACCAGCCACCAAAACAGTGGTGATTGCAGCAAATGTGAACTGGAAATACACCAACGTCGCCTTCGGGTAAAAGGGTTGATTCATTGGAGTCTCAATTGTACCTGCAGAATATGAAGACAATCTCTCAAGTGTTCTTCAACCAATTACACAATAAATCGATACACAATCACTGCCTAATAGTTACCATTTTTGAAATAATGACCACTTTCTGGTATGGAAGCTCTTTTGAGGAGGAAATTCTGGTCCAAAGCTAGTCCAGGTGTTCCCCAAAAGGGAAGAAGCTCATCACCAAATGCTAAACGATAACAAACAAGAACCCAACATATCAAAACTGCTGCAAATGCATAAAGTGCCATGAAAGCTGAATTTACTGCCCATTTCTTCTTGACTATGCTAGCATATAAGATCACCAGGCCGGGCATGCTTTGCAGGCCGACGAGCGTGGCAGCTGTTAGTTGCCACGCGTTGTCTCCTTTGTTTAGCCATTCTGGAACTGCAGGAGAAACCAGCTTGTATGCCTCTGATGTTGCCATCAATATTCTCGAAGTAACGGAAAGAAAAGCAACAACTGGAGTGGGAGAGTCAGAGTCGAAAAGAGGATTTATTGATTCTTATTTATGTTGGTTTTTTTGAATGGATGGAATAATGGAATGTTTTACATAATGAAGAATTGGGTGGGATGTGAATAATGGTGGGTGTTGTTGGTGAAGGGCGGAGACTTGACTATGGTCAATTCACACCTAGCAACTCATATGGAAAGGTCAACATTGGAGACTATGGACAGGCAACTAATGCCGAAAATTGAATAGTTTGTAATAATTTACATAAGCAACTTGAAGAAATAAATGAATAGAAATTGTGGATATCCTTTTTTTAAATGTTAATCTATTGCATTAATGGTCTCTTAGGATATACAAATGAAGTAAATTTTACTTGTGCTTTTTGACAATTACTCGAAATTTTGTTTTTAACAACTTTAATATAGGGTTGAGTCTTAATAGAGTTGAACTTTAAGTTGACTCCTTATGAGAGCTGAATTCATATTACGTGAAGAGTCGAGGTTGATGGTGCTTATCATTTTAGTTCTTTATCAGTTGAGCTATGCTTTGAGACATGTTGAATATCTTTTCTTGATGTGAAACTAATAGATAATTAGATTGATTTTTGAAATATCACCTCATCTAAATTATAAATGAATAACTATTTTCTAAAAATAATTGTGTTTTTTAAGTACCACCTATTCTTGAAAGTATAAGTTTCAATAGTCTATGAAATGATGATGGGGTTATTCTATAGAATGATGATGAGTTTATGACGAACATTGCTTTGCAAGTTGTGATTGTTCCGACCACTTACGAAATGGGAAAAGGATTAAGCTATTTCAAAATTGTTCCTAATAACTTTCGTAATAGATTTGAACAAATGGCCCATTAGCTCAGTTGGTTAGAGCGTCGTGCTAATAACGCGAAGGTCGCAGGTTCGAGACCTGCATGGGCCACTCTTTTTTCATTTTTGAAGCTGCACATTCGTTTTTTCTCATATCAAACAAAAAGAGACCTTACATGGGAATGAGATTATCCGTATTACGCCCTCTTTCAAACGATAATTAGTTCACTAAATGACATTTTGATGTAATTCAAATCAAATTATGAAACTAATACCAATCTTCTCAACTTCCACCTTTTTCAATGCCAGGAGTATGCGTGTTTATGTCTCTTCAGTTGAGCAACCACTTCTTTTTTGAAAAATTAAAAGATATATATGTGTAAATAACAAATTAATGTTAAAATTAGCATTAAAATTTATATTTGAATATATTTAGTGTTTTGAATACCCACTCTAAAATTATACTGATTTTGAACATCCACTCTAAAACATCTAAATCTGCGTCGGTATATCTTTGACCAATTACCACACTCATCCTCTATAGGGTCAAATGTCTTAAATTAGGATTAACTTCTAGTAGAACATACTATTCCACTGGCTTAGAATATATATCCAGACTGAAAAAAAGGATCAACTACAAGCACTCATAAAAGTAGTCAAATATTCGATTATCTTAACAAAAGTATTTTCAAGTCTTGACCTCAACTTCTCGAATTTATGAATAAGACAAGTTTGAAGCCTTTTTGGTCATCATCATTATGGTCTATTCTTGATCAGAATGAATCATCTAATCTCTCCATCATGCATTATCATCATCAACATTAATATATTATCATTATTGTTATATCATCAAATATTACTACCTCCATCCCTAAATGATTGTCACATTTGACTTTTGGTGGTCAATAAAACACGATTTAAAACATAAATATCTCTTATTCTACATGCGAAAAATTTATAATAAGTTGATATTTCAAAAATATATACTGAGACGAATCTAACGAGGTCCCACAAGACTATATTATTTCTTATCGTTTAATGAGAATTCATGATCAAATTTTATTGTAATTGACCACAAAAGTCAAAATGTGACAATCTTTTAGGGACGGAGGGAGTATTATATTATTATTACATCATCAAGATTAACCTATTAACTTCAAACATGAGATGGCGGGGAAGATACGTATCTATTGATGGAGGCCCCAGTGAGGATGTGTACATATATTAATAATGACATAAACAATTATAAATTCATTAGTTAAAATAAATTAATAATATACTAGTTGCGTAAGACTTCTACATTTGGGACTCATCCAACATGTTTAGATTCTTGCTTGGAAATCTTATCTAGTAGAATCTTGATATAGTTTTTTTACCTCACCAAACAATTCATTAATTAATTAATTTATTTATTTAGTCATGAATAACTTAACATGGTGTATTTAACATGTTTTATTAGAAAAGACAACTTATTTTAAGGTAGTTGATGAAAACGTATAGCTTTTAACGTTTTTAGTAAATTAAATCCTTATTATAAAATTTTGAGGGAATTAATGTGAGTGCTCTACTAATCTATATGTTATCTTCCATAACTGATTTGCTGAACTAGAAAGTCAACGAGGAGAGAGAGAGAATTTAGATCTCTTATTGATGAGATGATAAGTTGTTGAATACATAATGATTACAATCAGTGAGTATATATAATGAGTTAGGCTAACTAACTGTACACGTGGCCTAACTGATCTTGGTTAGTCTAACAACCTAACCGACTCAACTAACTACCATCATGAGGATCCAATACCCCCCCGCAAGCTGGTGGGGACGAAGACAACCCCAGCTTGGACATCAGATAAGCATGTTGTGGAGCTGGAAGGATCTTGGTAAGAATGTCAGCTACTTGTTCAGAAGTGGGCAAATGAACAAGTTCCAATAGTCCTTCTAAGACCTTCTCTCTCGTGAAATGACAATCTATGTCGATGTGCTTGGTGCGTTCATGGAACACCGGGTTACGAGCAATGTGCATAGCTGAAAGATTGTCACAATGCAGCTTCACCGGAGTTAACTCTTTAAAACCAAGTTCAGCCAACACCCTTACGACCCATGTAACCTCTGCGGCAGCATGAGCCAATGCTCGATATTCAGCCTCGGATGAACTTCTGGAAACAGTACTCTGTTTCTTGCTTTTCCATGATATAGGGGTGCCACCTAAGGTCAGAATGTACCCAGTGACAGACCGTCGGGTGGTGGGACATGAAGCCCAGTCAGAATCCGAGAAAGCTTTGAGAGTTAAGCAGTTGTTCCCTCGTAAAGTAATACCTTGATGCAATGTAGAGTTAACATAGTGTAGCAAATGATACAAAGCATCTAGATGTGATTGTCGTGGGTGCTGCATGAATTGGCTTAGAGTTTGGACAGAGAAAGACAAGTCCGGCCTTGTGTTGGTCAGAAAATTGAGCTTGCCAACCAATTTCCTATAATACTCTGGGTTGGATAGCAAAACACCATCATCAGCAACAAGCTTCGAATGTAATGGCAATGGAGTCTGAGGAACTTTCTTTGGAGCTGGCTGAGATAAGATGCCGCTATCATGTACCAACTCAGTGGCAAACTTGCACTGGGACATAGTCATCGTGGAGCCCGAATAACCAATCTCAAAGCCAAGGAAATAAGTAAGAAGACCCAAATCCTTGATGCTAAAAGTCTCATGAAGATGAACTTTAAGAGCAGTGATGCCAAGTGAGTCTGACCCAGTTATGACAATGTCATCAACATACACAGCAACAATGACAACTCCTTGAGAAGTGTGTTTAAGATACAGTGAATAGTCATTCTTGGACTGGACATATCCTTGATCAACAAGAGACTGATTTAACTTTGAAAACCATTGTCGGGACGCTTGTTTTAGGCCATAAAGAGACTTCCGTAATCTGCAAACTGTGCCATTAGGGACTGTAACACCTTGGGGAGGATGCATATATACTTCCTCTAGAAGATCTCCATGTAAAAAGGCGTTGTTAACATCCAATTGAAACATTGGCCAATTGTTGTATTGTGCAACAGCCATAATGCATCTTACTGTAGTCATTTTAACAACTGGAGAAAATGTCTCTTTATAATCGATCCCCTCTTTTTGTGTGAACCCTTTGGCAACCAAACGGGCTTTGAATCTCTCCACTGTACCATCAGATTTCTGTTTTATTCTGAAAACCCATTTACAATATATGGCCTTCTTACCTTTGGGCAAAGGCTGAAATTCCCAAGTATGATTAGCAGATAAAGCTTCCAATTCTTTATCGATGGCAAGGAGCCACCTAGGATCCTTAGAAGCTTGTGTAAAACTAGTAGGCTCAACTAAAATAGAAGATGCAGTATGAAATGCAGCATTTGAAAAATTGAAATAACAAATGTAATCTTTAAAGTGTGCAGGCTGCTGAACAAGTCTAGAAGATTTCCTAAGAGGATGTATTGGAGGAGTTGGTGATAAATGTGGGGAGCTAGATAAGGTGGAAGGATGGGTTAGTATTGGTGTGTCAGGGGAAGTAGGATCGAAGGGGATAAGCTCGGCAGAGGAGTCAGGTGATGCAGGGGTAGGTGGTGCAGGGGTAGGTGGTGTAGGGGTGGGGACCGGGTAGTAGATAGAGGTAGGAAAATCAGTACAATTGGTGGGTAGAGTGATGTCAGTGGGCATGATTATGGAGTGAAAGGGGAAGCATGTTTCAAAAAATTGGACATCTCTGGAATAGTGAATAGTGTTTGTGTGTAAGTCTAGCACCTTGTAAGCCTTTTTATTAAAGGGGTAGCCAATAAAGACACAAGGACGAGCTCTAGGTTGAAACTTAGGTAAACCAGGCTTTATATTTTTGACATAACAAAGGCAACCAAAAGCTCTGAGATGTTCATAGTTAGGAGGATGCTTAAACAACATTTCATAGGGTGATTTGTTGGCAAGGATGGTTAGAGGAAACCTATTAACTAAGTATGTGGCTGTGAGTAAACATTCTCCCCAGTATTTTATGGGAAGTTTTGACTGGAAGAGAAGTGCCCTAGAGGTTTCAAGGAGGTGCCTATGCTTTCGTTCTACAAGGCCATTTTGTTGAGGTGTGTAAGCACATGTGGATTGGTGCAAAATGCCATGTGAGGAGTAGAATTTTGAGGCGTGAGAGCCTGCGAATTCTGGGGCATTATCAGATCTGATAGCCTTTATGGTGGTGTGAAATTGTGTTTGGACAAATGAAATAAAGGCAGTTAAAACAGGGAAGGCATTAGACTTTGTGGACAGCAAGTGTGTCCATGTGATTCTTGTGTAGTCATCCACAATTGTTAAAAAATATCTAAAACCATTGTGAGTGCAATCTTTGTAGGGTCCCCAGGTGTCTATGTGCACAAGGTCAAAAGGAGCATGAGTTTTGGTCGAACTATGTGGAAAGGGAGGTCTAGTTTGTCTAGACTGAGGACAAATTTGACACACATAGCCTAGTTGTTTAGGTGAAGGGCTAGGTATAGATGTGATGTGCACAATTTGATCCAATGGAAGATGACCTAGTCTAGAGTGCCAAAGTAAACAATCAGCTGAAGAAAGATGCTTGGTTTTATTAACAACAATCGAATTACAATGCATATCAGACTGTTGATTATTTACATGAGCATTGATATTTGCATCAGTCAAAGAACTAGTATTGAAATTGGAATGAAATGAAGAAAAACTACTAGGATGAACAGCAGCCTCAGAAGATTGTGTGAAAACATGTGAGTCCAAAACATAGAGTCCTCTGGAACCTTTACCAAGCACCAAAGGTGCCTTCTGTGAAAGGCCCTGTAGGAGACAATAGTCATGGGTGAAAATGATGTGCAATTTTAAATCCGCAGTCAGCCTACTAATTGAAATCAAGTTGAATTGAAAATCAGGAATGTGTAACACATTGTGCAAAGTGAGTTTAGGAGATAGAATAACAGATCCTATGTGCATAATAGGAATTTTAGTTCCATTAGGAATAGTTATATGAACTGGAACTGGAAGAGATTTATATGTAGAAAATAGTTTCAAATCATGAGCGATGTGATCAGTAGCTCCACTATCTAGGATCCAAAGGTGATTCAATGACATTGAGTATTGATTGAGAGAGTTACCTGCCATCAAAGCATGAGTTCCAGTTCCTTGTTCCTCAGAAATGTGTGATTTGTCCAGAAATTGCACAAGTTTGGTGAACTGATCATCAGTTAAGCTCTTGTCACCCACAGTAGCTGCAACCTTCTTGCTTGAGGAGGGATAACCATGTAGTTTGAAGCATCGTTGAGTGCTGTGGCCAGAAATATGGCAATGATCACAGAAATAAGTGCCTCTGGCTTTTGGAAAAGGAGCTCTGTGATCAGCTGGAGTGAAATTCCTTGGCCTCCATCCATTTGTGGAACCTCCCCTAGCAGGCATTCGATTCACAGCAAGAGCTGATGCATCATGTGCGACTTGTGCTTTGGTGGACATCTCTCTTTGTTTCTCCTCTTGTAGTAGAATCTGCATGACTTGATCAACATTTGGAAAAGGATCCATGATCAATATGTGACCTCTGACAGTAGTGTAGCACTCATTGAGGCCCATGAGAAATTGCATGACCTTTTGTGTGTTCAACAGCTGAGTAATAGCAGGAACTGCAACCACATCAAATTGAGCCATGGCCAGATATTCATCCCAGAGTCTTTGTAACTGAGTAAAGTACTCTGAGATTGACTTGTTTCCCTGTGAAATCAAGGCCATATCTCTCTGGATCTGGAAGATCCGAGCATGATTAACTTGTGAATAGCGATTTTGCAACTGCGTCCAAATCATATTAGCAGTGTTGCAATAGAGAACACTCTCGGCGATGTCAGGCTCGATCGAGTGCAATAGCCATGAGATAACCATCCCGTTACACCGATCCCATTGAGCAGCTTCAGTATGCTCCAATGGTCGAGGGAGATCACCAGTAACAAAACACAATTTGTTCTTAGCTAGCAAAGAGATTTCAACAGACCTCTTCCAGTGGTGATAATTGTTAGGATTGAGCAATCGAGTAGAGAGAACATAGTTTGGGTGATCGGAGTGATGCAATTGGAGTGGATCGGAGTTCAGAAATGAAGATTGATGAGAATCGAGAACAGTATGTGGTGGCGCCGCCGCAAAGCCTGGCGGAGGAGTGATCGGAGAAGAATCCTGAGCGTCTGATACCATGTTATCTTCCATAACTGATTTGCTGAACTAGAAAGTCAACGAGGAGAGAGAGAGAATTTAGATCTCTTATTGATGAGATGATAAGTTGTTGAATACATAATGATTACAATCAGTGAGTATATATAATGAGTTAGGCTAACTAACTGTACACGTGGCCTAACTGATCTTGGTTAGTCTAACAACCTAACCGACTCAACTAACTACCATCATGAGGATCCAATACTATAAAATATATCGGATGTTCACCACACTGTAAAAATTCCTAAATTGAGTACTTCAATTTGTGAGTGATTATATTTGCATTTGTTATTACTAATGATAATGAGTGTAATTTGAATTTAATAGTAAGTAAATGTTGTTGTGATTCATTTGGCTAGAAAGCAATAATAGATCCTCAAACCAAGTAAATACAACAAAGATAAAAACGTTTCAATCAAAAAACGAAAGATTAACACGTAATAAATTAATTTATCTTTCTTGAAGAAGACTACTCCATGTATCTAAACTATAAGATGAATTCTGAAGTCAATGTCCCATTCTTTGAAATGTAATTTTCCTTGAAATCATTGATTATTATTTTAAATTCATAATTTCATCCTTTAATTAATTGTTTAATGAAAAATATTAATCAATGGTATGTATAACAAAAGAGGGCTCAAACTTTGAAAATGATTGCATATTTTATTTCTCCAATTAATTAGTTCCATCACATATGAAAATATGAAAGAGTTTCCTCCATGAAAGTAGTATAAATAATTAGTGAATCATGTTTTCATCTCAACCTACTCATAGTACATCACCAAATATAAACAGTTACTCAAGATGCAACAACAATTTGTTCAGCCTTCATGGCCAACAAAAGATTTTAAGCTCTCAGTAATGGATTCAATATTTGATGATTACCAAGATTTTTCCTCTTCATTCAGTCTAACTGAAGATTCCTCCGAAACGTCGGTAGAATCCCTTTTGACATCCATGCTTTCTGATCAAGAAATCATGGAGGAGGGAATTTCAAGGGCTGCAGTTGAGGAAGTGTGCAAATGGTTGATTTCCGACGATTATCAGCAAGATATGGAGAATCAGCAGAGCCCTTGTTCCACATTGGAAAATGTTTCCAGCGCGAATAATTCAGAAGTCGTTTTCACTTTTCCAGAGGATATCCTGAATACGGATGACCAGGGTAATTTTCACCATCTTATAAACGCGTATGGAGAGGCCGTTGACAATGGACTCTTGGAGCTGAAAGATGTAATTTCTCAGAGAATTCTTGAAAAAGTTAATCCTCTTGGTGAAGCATCGGATCGTGTTGCTTTCCATCTGCTGCAGGAATCAGAAGAAACAGACAGCTATCTGAAACAAGAATCGGTCAAGAACATTGAGTCAGCATTCAATGTGTTCTACCAAAGCCTCCCATATGGGAAGTTTGCACATTATATTGCAAATCAAGCGATTCTTGAATCCATACCGGATAACGTTGAAAGAGTGACCATAATTGACTTTGACATTAGAGATGGAACTCAATGGCCTAATGTGCTTGAGAACATTGCTTCAAAGAAAATACTTGAGTTGAGAATCATATCCATAAAACTAGAAGAAGATGAAACCTACCCTGCT
Source organism: Echium plantagineum (assembly GCA_003412495.2). Classification (NCBI taxonomy): domain Eukaryota; kingdom Viridiplantae; phylum Streptophyta; class Magnoliopsida; order Boraginales; family Boraginaceae; genus Echium; species Echium plantagineum. Next base: position 10,211,849 of record CM016567.1, on the reverse strand, counting down.
TCATGGAAGTTCGAAGAAACCAAAAGGCGACTTCATCTACTTGCCAACACATGTGGACTCAGGCTCAAATTCGAGGAAATCAGTCTAGAATCCCTGATGACAGAACTCAAGAGAATGAAGAAAACAAGTTCAGTTAGCGAATGGACTGCATTCAACTGCATGATCGGACTTCCTCACATGCGTAGAAGGCGATCAAGAATTCAAGCAATGGAGTTCATGTTTACAGCTAAAGTATTCCTCTCAGATTACATTCACCGGAGAGGGATTATAACTTTTGGGGATGGAGAAACAGGGGAGAGTATGGTTCCTTGTTCTAGCTACGCTTCTTTCTTCACTAATCATTTCAGACATTACCAAGCTCTTTTCGAGTCAATGGAGATGAACTTCCCAGTTTATCTTAGGGACGCCAGAATTGCAATGGAATGTCTTTTTCTATCCCCTTTTGTATCTTCAAATTCTTGGTTTCAATACTGGAAAGAGTTGAATCAGATTTCAGATATACGCGAAGAAATTGGATTGAAAGGTTGCAAGATAAGCACCAAGAACATAATGGAAGCAATGGTGATGGTCAATGCCGCAAATAGTTTGTATACAGTTAAAGTTGAAGGTCATGACCTTAACGAGATAGTCCTGGAATGGAGGGGAACCCCACTAATTAGAGTCTCGAGCTGGATATAGGATGAAAAAACACCTAAATAGAGCAAGTAAATTTGAACAAATTTGTATAGATTCAATCATGTAAGTCTATAGATTGAAAGCATTTTGTACATTGAATCGAAAATCTAGATATACACTATTACACTCGTCAGTCGTCTCATAGACATGATGTCTAAATCTAATTGTTAGTCAAATTAAGAATTTAAGCTCATTATTAGTTTTGATCAATTTTTGTATTGACAGATGTATTGCACAACATTTCAAGTAGAAACAACAAATATTAATTAATATGATTCACAATATTAAACTAATGTTGATTGTAAACATATAAAGAAGAAAGAACACTTCAAAGTTTTAAGCAGTTTGATGAAGGAGAGAGAATGATATATAACGATTTCCACTTAGAATGACAACAGCAACCAGAAAGTGCCTCGATGAATATGCATATAGACTCGCCACTTGTTGTATCAACAGAACAATCATGGAATTCCGAAGCAAGAGTTAACTAAAAGGGAGATATGCTGATCACATACTCCATATCTTGAAGCATATCAGAACTTGTCTACATTAACACCATTCCTGAGAACCTCGTATGCATCTCTACGTCTAGTTTTCTTCATACCAGCTGAGAAATGAAGCTTTGATCCTTCAGACGTGATGGAGGTTACCTTTGCCCAAACAATCACCTTCGTTTTAATCCCCTCTATCTCAGATAGCTTTCCTTTCTCCAAATATCCAGTCACGGTAGTAGAGAAACGCAACACGGATGAATCCTTGTAACCAACTTCACATACCGAGGGAATATAAACAGTTAGCCTCTTAGTTTCTTCATTGAACTCGTAATTGGTGGCATCGCGAGGGAAAATGCCTGCTGGCAGGTCATACTCTTTAAGAAATTCAACAATTGGCTTTTGCATCTTTCCTGCATATTATTTAAATAACAAAAAAAGAGCCACTGTCAGAATTCCTCGGGAAAAGATGTATTATGTTACTAAAGCAAGGGTGTCTAGGTGCAACAACTAACATATATCACTTCATAGTATCAAACCCTAAAAGTTTGGGGTATAGCCACTGATAACTGTGAAGATACAAGGTCATATCTTACTGGCTAATCAACCTGGTACATCGACTAATTTCCCCGTGACATATAAACAAAATGGATTCTTGAAATGCCACCACCCCATCTTGATAGCAGATGGTAATCTCAGTCCAAATAGTACTTGGGGGTGCTGAAAGTAAGGAAACCCATGACACCTAAGGTTTGTTTTGTGAAATAGTTGCTAGTCAGTTCTCAGTGACAGACGAAACCAATGAAGAGCTGCCTACTGCAGCATGGCATTGGGAAAGATTTTGTAATAGTTCGAAAGAAAGTCAACATAAATAGAACAACATAAATAATTTGTAGCAGCTAAAACAATTACTCTTGACAAATCTTGGATGAGGCGATTAGATTAAATTGCCAGCAAGGAAGGATGCTGTGAGATTTAAACACTTAATGATGAAAAAACTACAATACCCCCCCCACCCCCACCCCTCAACCTTCTTCTTGTAGCTGTTAGATATGAGATGACAACCAAAAGAAGACTGATTCGTGGTAGTGGATTCATAGTCTGAAAGAGAGAACATACCTTTTATCTTGCCAACAAGCCATTTTGCTCCGCCTTCAATACTGGTCGACAATGACTAAAAAGTGGAAGAAACAGGAGCTACATCGTCAGAACAATGTGATACTAATAACTGGAATGGTTATGTGAGGAACAAGCAAACCAAACACACTTACGTTGCGGGTTTGAATGACTAAATGATTAAGCAATTATCACATTTCTGTCCGGCAATCAAAGACAACGAATTTGCCAATACCAGAGTTCACTTCTTAATAATGCATTAATCTTTGGTGTAAGAAATATTTTGACATTTAGTACATTTTCCATTATCATTACTATCATCAAACCAAATTGACCAGATTGATTCCCTACTTACCCCATGAGTTGTTGATCCCACTTTTCTACACATAGGAAATCCATATGCTTATTACTTAATGACGAAATTGTCTAGCATTCACAACACCAGAGTTCTCACTAACAATCTATCACGCATAATTGTTCCACCCAATTAACTGAACCATACAATGATACAAATCTCATCACCACTCCGAATTTTGATTTTTGACCTAACCGTATACTATATTTCGAAAAATATACCAAAAATTAGCCTTTTGAATGTAGTTTACTATTAACATAGATCAACCAAGGCACCAAACTTCGCTAATTTTGACCATTTAAAATCAAACTTGACAATATTTAAGTTATAGAGATAACACTACATAATTACCATAAATCTTTCGACAAAATTTAGTATAAAAAACAAAATTAATGGTCAATCAAATAAGGAAAATTGAATTACTGAAAAAAATGGAAAAAGAAGGGGGGGTGGGGTACATACGTTGATGTCGTCACCGACAGAATTGAGTTCTTTATTAGCTCTCTTGCCGATCCAGTAGGAACCCACCTTGTTCAATATCTGATCCATCTTCTCACCACTTTGGACTCAAGGTACAAACCACGTCAAATTTAACCCCTAATTTTCACTATATATGGGAAGGAATTTGGGCGCTCCTAACGTTGACTTCACTTGATAAACCAATTAAAAGTTATAGTTTGACTGTTTTGCCCCTATCAACGAAATTATGGAGGGGTAAATTGGGAGGGGAGGGGGGGTGTTATATCAGTGGACTTTGGACTTGGAGGTGGTGATGGGGTAGCAAGAGATAGGGTTGGCATGAGTTGGGTAACCCGTTATATGCACAAGCTATCAAGCATATGACTCGATACATCGCTTAATAGTTAATGTCTAATGTACGAGTCTAAAATTGTGCTCACTTGAAATATCCGTAAGACTTCTTTTGTTACATGTGCATAAATGGCTCTAAAGAAGTTTAAAGGCATATTGATATTAATGTTGGTTTTTATTGTAAATGAAATAAACATTGGAACCACTTATAAATGATACTCCTATACCCTAGTAGTAGTTAAACCAATATCATTACAATTGTCATCTTCATATATATTTTTATTTTTAGTAAATTAGCGATGATGTGAGTTTCGAACCCTGAATCTTATGATCACTAGCAAGAGCCTTTTCCACTAGGCTATTCGATTACAATTGTCATCTTCATAATTTTTAAGTTAAAGAGTACTATTACTCTTGTAACTAGTAAAGTAGTAACCTGAGATCCAAAGACAATTCTCACAGATATGTAAACAAAAACCATGGAAGAACACCAAATACACTTTTCCTATAGATCTAAGTTCAGTTCAACATGTGCAGTTGAAGTAACACGAAAATGATATGGCTTAAACCTAAGCAACCAGTGTATGATGCCTATTACATACATAAAGCAAAGATTGGGTGAAAGAATCTTGCAACAGGAAGATGGTACATCACTTAGACGTGACACTACAGAAGATTAAATAAAGTTCAAATAGCCAAGTGCGGTCGCAGCACATAACATGTCTCGTTGACCGTGAATAGGCTCCCCTTAAGCGGGTAAGGAAGTTGGATTGTATGTATATCGACCCTGCAATGACAGGGAAGACAGGCAAGGTGTCTCCGAGTTGACCCAACATGATAAGTGTCGGTAGTTTACAACCTTAAGATTACAAATCTACTTGCAAACTTGCATAAAACTTACATAACGACAATGAGGGTTTATTTGATTGATAAATTGTAGTCGAAGATGGCATTACTTTAAATGTTGACATTCCTTTCAAGGGTTCTTCTCAAGTACAGGATATTTATGAACAACACTTCGTCAAGAAACTACACGCATCTATGGACGAAAACGTATAACCTTAGATATCTATCAGGAAAGACAGGAAGTGAAACTACAGAGAATAAGCATTACAACAAATGGTTCAGATTGCTAAAGGTTACCACCATTGATGAACCAAGACACCACTATCTCTAAGGGTAGTGAACAAATCCATGCATTGCTCATATGTTTTCTCATACTTGGGAGATCTTTCACCTGGACAACACTTCTGCCACCGGTTATAATGGCATTCCAGAAAGATTTCGTCGATCAAGCAGATAGCCCCAGTTTCAAACAGCCTTGGTATTAGATGAAACTCGGTCCCCTCCACATCCATTTTCATTACAACGTAGTCTTTCTCAGTCACTGCACTCTTCAACCATTCAGCAAAATCAAATCCCAAAATCTCATCCACATGACTAGCAGAACTACCACCCATTTGAGCAGGTTGAATTCTACCCATTCCTCGACCCTTCACCACATCTTCATCACCAGGGGTATGATTGATCTCAAAGAACAAGGACTCGTTCTTTACCCAAGCCGCGTATGGCAATAAATTAACCCCTTTCTTGTACTTATACTCCTCGTGAAAATGCTTATCCGCCTCAATAGCATAGATGTCAAATGTCTTGTTCTGCTTCGGGTATTGCTTCTTAAACCAGCTAACAATACTTGACCCATAACTCCTGCTTCCAACATCAACATACACATACCTCGGCTTGAAACTAATATCAGCCATAGAGGACAAGTACTTCACATTCTGGATATTCCGCTTCAGTGTTATCCATGGTTTCTTAGGCTCTTCCATAATTAAAGGCTCAGCTTTCTGGATCAATTCCCGCTTATATGAAGGCACGGAGCATTTAGTCGACACCTCACCATCAAACTTTTGAACAATCCCCCCAACAAATTCCTTTCTCATAACAATTTCCCTAATAATAGGCATATTTGGATCACCCAACACATTCTCAATATCTCTAGACTTCACCAATCTACAACAGTTAAACAAACCAATGAACGAATTGAAACTATACATATCTGTGGAGCCAGTATGAACAACTAAATGCCCTTCGGGCTTCAGTGTCCTCCCAATCTCTGAAGCAAACGCTCCTGGACTCTTCGACTTCTCAATCATTCCAGCACCAGAAAACACAAAATCGAACGTATCATCATTGAACGGCTGCTTAATCCCCTGACCAGAAACAACCAATGGCTTGGAACTCTTCTTGAAAATCCCAATAGCATCCTGAACTCCAATCTCCCTCAAGGCGAAAACCTCTACTCCATTCGGAGTATCCACACAAAGGGTCTTTGAATTCGATCTCAAAATCCCTTCAGACATCAAATCCTGAAATATCGAAGAATAGAACAATGCACCCTTTTGGAAATCAGGGGTTGACCAAACATCGAGATTCTTTGTGGGCATTGTTGGAGCTGAATCTTTAAGAGATATGATAGCTGATGAAGTTTGACTTCCGGCGTTGACTACGTTGACGGAAAATGAGTCAAAAGTTTCAGGCAATGAGAAGAAACAAAAGTCTCCAATTTCACAAGATTCTCCTTTTATAGTCACAACATACGCAAATCGAAGACCCAATAAAACAACACAGAACAAGAAAACTCGAACCAACAAATTCCTCAAGAAGCTTGGCTTCCCAGGCTCCATATTCAAATTTCAACAGAAAAAAAATCAAATAAATCAATAAAATTGGTTTCCTAGTAAAGAAATCGTTATGGGTATGTATCTATTTTTTCTGGAATACGGAAAGCTCACTAAACTCACTAGATTTGCTCTTTAAAAAAAAATCTTTACGGGTTTGTATCTATTTTTTCTTGATTGAAGAAAAGTTCAATAAAATCACTAAACTTTCTGTAACCAAAGAATCTTTAAGGGTTTGTATCTATTTTTCCCTGGATTAAGTAAAACTACAACAAAATCACTAAATTTGCTCAATAAAAGAAGAATCTTTTGGGTATTTTTTTATTAACAGTTTGCTTTAAAACATGACAACAATTTTGGGACAAAGATTAGCGAGAGCAGAATCTAGCGGAGGTGTGGTTAGCGCCGACGAGAGAGGTGTGTTGGAGGGGTATTTTGGAGAAGAAAGAGGAAGATGAAGGACGTGGAGGGGCAAAACGGGAAAGCATACTTCTGAAAAATGTAAAATGTTGCTGAATATGAAAACTACGGAAAATTAAACATGGTTTGGTGAAATCTTTGGGCGAGTTTGTTTGTTTGATGTGTAAAGTGTATGATGAAGAAGATAACGGTTGAGTGATTAGAAGGATCGTGTTGGAAAGAGTACGCGCTTGACAGATAGATGCCAACTACAAGTACATTAGAAGTAGGGCACGGAATGGGAAAGCTAGTGATTCGATTTTTGCGTGTCAAATTTTGATCATTAATTACTTTTATTTATTAATTTGAAGTATTACATTCGTTTTAATATAGCATGTTGTTTATATTTTAAACTTTTTTCAGTTTAATGATTATTAATTAATTTTATTTATTATCACATTCGTTTTAACATGATATATTGGTCATTGTTTAAGTCTTGTTTCAATTTAATAGGTTGGTTGTTATCAACGTTCTCTTTTATCTCAACGATGGAGTTTTCTCATATTGAAGTGGAGATCAGTCACCTATTATTAAGTATTCGTTGTTCTAATAATGATATAATTTATGTAATTAGATTTGTCTTTGAGGATAATATCATAATAATATTTTATTATAATTTTTGAAAATATAGTTTAAGTATAATTGATGGTCAAAGCTCCATTCAATATGTAAGAACGTTAATCATTTTAAATTAAATGAACTAACAAATACAAAATTTATATAATTAAATTTGTCTTTGAAAATATTTTCATATACCTATTTCTTATTTAAAAATTCCATATAAGTATAAATTAATGGTCTGAGATTGACATTCACAAATTAAAATGTTAATTAATTGGAGATAGGATTAATCAAACTTTTGTAATTATTTAATTATTGTGTATCAAAATTTTTGAGTAACAAATTGAATTGGAGAAATGAACAATTAATTAATTAATTATTTCGAGTATCAAACTTTTTTGCACTCCCATTTTTATGTTGATAGACAGTATGAAGTTAAGAGTTTGATATCTCTTGCTTTTCGTAACGACCAAGTTATAATTTAAAAACGGGGGCCTCTTTGTCAGAGGTTTTATGCATCTAACAAATCCATGTATTCGATTCTCGAAGTGATTGAAATGCCCAAAAATTCGATAAAATAAGTTCTAAAAATCTTACAAACGGTTGATAAAATCAGATAAAATTAATGTTAAAAAGAATAGAATTGAGACCTATTGAAAATAGATTTTTCCCGAATACTACTAGGGCCATTACCTTGGGTGGCCTCATTTATATATCAGTTCTTTAAATGTTAATGATTATATAGTAAACTTATTATTTTCAAAAAACCAAGATTTCGCTATCTTAGTTTTTTATAACATTATCGCACCTGTTTTTGAATAGAAATTAGAAAGTGATTTAAGACATGACGAAGTTTAGGTGGTAAAATTGACAAGTGAGAATAATGGTGTGCCTAGATGTGGAAGTATCGAAGGATGGTTGGCTATTAATGCCGTTGTTGTGGCCACTTTTGGTTGTTTTTGTCAACTTTGGGTTCCTCATCATGGGCTCTGCTCGTCTTATTCGGTGCTGTATTTGTCATAATTTTCGATTATATATATTTCGCAAAATGTATAATAAAACAAAACAATACAACAAGAGAATGATCTACTCATGTAATTTGGCATCTTATCATTTTTGGGACGTGTCATATTTTGTTCCTTATATTAAAAGTGCAATTAAATATCAATCTAAATATATATTGATATAGTCGTAACACTAATTTGACGTTTACCTGACTAACATGATTTGCAGATTATTGTATCAATCCAAGATCTAAGTATTACATATAATGACCGTTGATCTTTCGTTATAGAGATAATTATATGATTCGATAAGGTGACATATTCCAATTAGTCGTTTTGGGCTAAATAAAAGCAACTCGTTCACCCCACTAGCATAGATTAGTTTAGTGCTGCAAGAATTTGAATAAATGTAGTACATACAATATGAAAGGTTTGTCAGATGATTTTACACGGCATAAAGTTAGAAAATCTAACTTTATAGTACTGCATATCTAATTTTTGTTTAACTTAACAAGTTGGCATTGAATTAAATCTTCTTCACGAGGCTATCTTTAGTGAGCTTGTGGAACAACTAAAAACTGACGCTTGTTATAATTGAAATTAATTTTAGCAGAGATAATAATGTTAATGTTAATAATGGTACTAGTGCCATTTATTGCGTAGTTGATTAAACTGTTCCACTAAATATTAGGTGTACCATGTGATGAAGAAATGAATGATTGGTCCAGCTTCGAGGAGATGATGATAGTGGACTAAAGTCATAGAAAAAATTCGATGATATGTTATTATAGGATTCCGTTGCATTCTGTACTGAATCATTATAATAAGGTAAATTATGGAATGTGCGGAGTTAAATTTGATTTTTTATTATTTCAATACGAGATTTTGGCTCTTGAAAAAATCGGTTACACTGTGTGAACGAGCATTTTAACACTCAAATTCTTTATCAAATGAATTATGTTCGAACAAATCATAAAAAGTACACAATTAATAAAAGGAAGCACCAATTGTGGTGAGAAAAAATTCTGCGTGTGGGCTCCAAATTGTGTGGCCTCAATTAACGGCTTCTTTTACTCGTAGAAACTACTCCATAACTTCCCGTGAATTCTCATCTTTTTATGCATTTGGGTGCTTTTTGTAAATAGACAAATAGTCGTAAAACTCAATACACTTGATTTAACTTTTTGATAAAAACGAAATTACCCTTTTTAATATTTTATTTTTTGTAGATAATTGGACTATAACGTCATTGATAAAAATGTAACTATAATGTGGTGTAGTCGAAATTAATATTAAAACTTTTGTAATATCGTTTGGTGGTTAAATGGTAGACACGCGAGACTCACTTTTGACAGTTATATGATTTAAGGACTCATCACATCCTGGGGTTGAAGAAGGTCCCAAGGGTTCGGTTGTTCGCCGATAATTACTCTTCTATGATATAGATTTTCGTTTAAGAATTAAGATAATATTAAATATCGAAAATAAGGTTTGGGCTATAACTCAATTAAGTAAAGTATTTACAGTCTCGATTCTTAAGATATGGTAGATTTAACTTCTTTAAAGAACAATCTTGTGTTGTAGTGGTTGAAAGCCAAATTCTAATATTCTGATCATTTGAGTCACATCCTAGAATTTACTTTCTTCGTCTACTCTTAAGCAAAAATATAGAGATACGTATAGCCGTCAGGATTATGATTTCGTCCTTTTAAGATTAAATTTTTTTAAAAAAATAAGAGGAACGACAAAGCAAAATTGATTTACGGAACAAACTGAATAAGATTATAAAATTTACAAAGAATAATATTGCTCACATAATTAGGACAAGATGAAATTAGGTCAATTTAGTAGGACAATCCATTATTTGATTAATTGAACATCAGGGAATGTGTTAATGGACAATTAGAATGAAATATGAGACAAATTATTTCTAACAAGAATTAGACTCGAACATGTAAATTAAAATTTTGTCATATATCATCATATTATTGAGACATTCACCTACATAATTAATTAAGACTTAAAGATGGAAATAGTAGAGCTTATTTTGTGAAAGTTGGACCAAAAGTATATTTGAAGGAGCCATTGGACCCCTCTACATCAACAAAAGCCTAAAGGTCCTCGACCGAAAAAATGAAGACCTTCACGCTAAGCAACTAAAAAGGAAACATTACATATATGAAAATATATAACCTTATTACATTCCAAAATTTGTCGACTTTTACAAGATTAAGATAGTAAATGAAGATAAAGAAGACAATAGAAGGGAATAAAGCAATCCAAAGGTTAATGATTTTTATTCCAAATGCTTCATTATCCATCTATCTTTTCATAATTTATATTTTCTCATACCTATTTAATAATAATTAGATACTCTTTATTCTTTTGCTTTACAATTAATTATTTCTCCCTATTACAACCATTAATTTTTCTGGTTTAGACATAATTATTTAACATGGGATTCTAGCATTTGTATAGTTCTGGTTGCTCATCTTTGTGACAATTCCGAATAATATTTAACAAAACGTCAAAAAAGGCGCATCCTAATGTATCTAAGATGGTTCAATTACGAAATATTTTTAATTCAATTACGGAGTAATTTCTATTCAATTACATTAACGATTCTTATATACTTTTATATTTCTGACTCAACATGGACAAGCTGATGGTGATCACTAAATTATGTATTCTGAATTATGGCCATATATGATTTGTCATTCAATGTTTTTGGAGATGGCTCAAAAGTATGTTGTTAACAATATCTTAAAAATGGGATAAATTTCGATAAACGTTAGAAAATGAAAGGGAAATAGCATTGGAGGTCCATGTGATGTTTCAATAATTATAACACCGAACACAATACATTGGGCCATATGCTTGTGCAGCACATTAAAACGATATTAGAAAGAATAATTATGTATAACGCCGAACACAATAGTTCAATAATGAACTTTGGGTCAAATGAAATTATTAACAGATAAATTTTAATTATCTAATTAGGTGAAATATATCATACGATTTATCTTCTTTATTTATTCTAGAGTAAAAGTGTGTAAGAGTTATTAATGTGACGATTTCACATTTTACAATGTGAATAAATTAAAATTGAAAACAAAACGTACAAAAAATATTAGAAATAATTCATAAAAGTAACATCTCAAAGCTAAACTAATGGTAACTTCATGACATATAAATTGAACCAGCAAAATCTATGGTGATTAACAATAAACGCCCGTCCCCAAGTTAATTTTCATATAATAATGACACCATTTTGTAGAGAGGTTACACTATAAAATAAAAGTATAAGAGTAATAGATAGACTTTAAATAAATAATGGTTTTTTTTTTTAATTAAGCATCTAAACTAACAAATCATTTTAAATAAGAATTTGTATTCTTCAATCTTTCAAATAAGCACTTGAATTTGATTTTTGGCACCTGAAATTTCGTTTTTCAGTATTTTCACACTTTTTCAGCATTTAACTATTTTTACAAGAGTAAAATAGTCAACTAACATTGATATTTAACTCAACCTCATTATAATCTAACTCAACCTAACAATTTAACGTCAGCTTCTCCAAATCCACGTTCAAGCATTCTTCATCTTTTCAACCTCATCTATAAGCTCCACATTCATCCTTCCCTATTTCACCTCACTTTCACCCAAATCATCAACACTTTCTCAAAATTTCAATTTTTTCACCAAAAAAAATCACCTTTTTCACGCAAAGACTCACTTTTTCACCCAAAGATTCAAATTTTTTTCTCCTTTTCTCTCTTTTGAACAATCTTAGGATTTGGGACAATTGCTTTTAGCAAAGAATGAGCTTATTCTTGATATTTAATTGATGAATTTTTAGAAAAGATTTGATTTTTAATTGAGGAATTGTTTCTTAATTAGAGCAACTCACTTGCAATCAATAATCATAGAACAGAGGCGCTAAATTAAGAAATGTGATGTACTATATATAATAAATTAATGGAATCTAAAATATTGTTAGTTTGCTAAACCATGAATATCATGAATAAGGAAGAAAGGTTTTTGGTCTGACACTTGAACTTTCCCCTATTATTGACGTCTAAAATGATTTGTGTTACTGGCACATGAACTTTTCTCGAATATTCTCAATATGACTAACTTGCCCCTGGGTTAAGTATTATTTTGAAGTCAAAATGCTGAAAAAGTGTGGAAATGTTGGAAATCGAAAGTTGAGGTGCCAAAAATCGAGTTCAAGTGCCTATTCCAAAGGTTGGAGAGTACAAGTGCTTATTTGAAATGATTTCTTTAGTTCTGGTGTCTATACGAAACACGATCTATATCAAAACTTGTGGTAAACACATTATTCCAAGAGTATGTAACTATCACCATAAGAACAGGGCCTGTTTCCAAATTAATGTATTAAATGTCAAGCCATGCCAAGGCACAGGGCCCGAATGTATTAAATATCAAGCCGCCATGCCAAAGTTTGATAATAGTCCTGGTCATACTCCATTCCAACGAGTTTGGAAACATAATAGTAATAGTAACACATATTACTTAAGCTTCAAATAAATCATTTCTTCGTGAGCAATGTGGGATATGCTATTGCATTCGGTCACTATCTTTCCAATACATTTAAATTTAATATCCTATAACGATCATTTATAACTAACAATGAGTCAATAGCCTAATAATATTCGACTCGAACTTTTACCATCTATTCAAAGAACACGTTATGGTGAATCAATTTTGTGTCTGTCCTACTACATTATCTCATTCATCTTTGACAAAATTATAGATAAAGAATTGGTTGACTGATGGCAAATTTATTAGGTTGTGAACTTATATGGCACATGATTGCAATGAGAAATTTGGCAAATTAGCACTATATGAAGGTCTTTTTTAATTTAGAGCACACACCTCTTTTTTTTACAAAGCACTAGCACCTTTCCTCGTAAAAAGACTATTTTACCCTTAAATTTAAAACAAACTACATCTATACCCTACACTTCATCTTCTTCCCATCATCTCTTCTTCTTCTTCACCACCACTTTTACAAATCCATCACCACCAACAACCTCAATTTCGAAATCACCACCATTTTTATTTTCCTTCCGATATCTTCTTTTTCACAAACCCAACACCACCAACAACCTCACACCCATAATTTTCGAAACCCCACCCCACCCCCACCCCATCACACCTTCGGAACCTTACTAGAGTTTGGGGGGGTGGACGCGACTTCACACGGGTTTAGGGGATGGGCCGACTTCATAAGGGCTTGGGGAGGGGGGCGATTTCACAGCGGGTTTGGGAGGGGCGGGGGGAGGGGCGATTTCTTGTGGGTAGGGTTGTTATGGGTGGGGGTGGTTGGTGATGTTATTGGTGAGGTAGTTGGAGGTGGTGGAAAGGATGTGATAGTTGGTGGGTTTGTAAAGAAGGAGAAGAGATGGGAAAGAAGATGGTGGGTTTATAAAGAAGTAAGAAAAAGTTTTGAATTTGAGGTGGTGGTGAGTTTAAAGATGGTGGTGGTGGTGGTGGTGGTGGTTGTTAAAGAAAAGGTTTTGGTGGTGGTGGGAATGGTGAAGAAGATGATGTTGATTTATGAAGTAAGGGCAAAATAGTATTTTTGTAAGGGATGGTGCTAGTGCTCTGCAAAAAAAAATGGTGGATGCTCTAAGTTAAAAAAGACCTCTAAATAGTGCTAATCTGCCAAATTTCTCTGATTGCAATTGTCAGAATTGACAGGGTCCAAGTTTCAGTTGTTTTTATATTAACGGTTAAATAGTCAACCTCATACATTCATGGCTTTATGCAAGTGTACTTGGAGAGTTGGAGTTGGAGTCGGAGATATCTATTGATAATCAACTTCTTGTTATCAACTTCTCGATACTGATTAATTGGGCCAAATCTCCTGCTTGCTTTATTAACTGGATCAGACTTCGTTCTGCCCGAATCAGTTTCACTCTTATTTTTCTGCCTCAATTCAACTTCGATTTACATTCTAAAATAGTGAATTAATTATAAATTAGGAATGATATAAAATTATGGAGTATTACAGAAACGAAAAATCATTAATAAGTAGGAATATTACATGTAAAGATTAAATTTAGGATTTAAATAGTACTTGCAAATTTACAATAATGAAGACTGAATTTGATCTAAAAGATTGAAAAAAATTCTTACAAGCATATTAAATGTAATATTATAACCTCGAAGCATATAATTTTACATTTTTGGGAGAGGTCAAAGATAGATCTATGAAATAAAATTGTAATGATTAATTAGCTAGTGACAATGCTTTATTTTATTTACATAGAAGTCAACCTTATAACAATTGGTGTGATAATATGCTACAATAGGAAATATATATATTTATTTCAATCATATATTCAAAAATAATTAGTATTAATTTCTATATTATATTATATTATATTATATTTATATATGAATTTAAAGTAATACTATCATAAATAAATTTTAAATTAGTATTACAGCATACTTAATTTTAAAATAGTATTATAAAATACTTATATTAATTAAAATCAATTAATATTAAAATATTCATTAAAATTATATTTTCAAGGTAATTAACATAATACCCGTATGGAGATATTTTAATATATCACAATCAGAATATATTATTTTAATAATAAAATATCTCCTACAATAATTTCTAAATTAAATATTTGAATTTCTACATTAATATATCAAAAAGAAAATCTTGGTACAATTAGCACCTAAGAAAAAAACTCCTCTAATAAGTCATATATATATATATACTAATTTAAATTTTACATATATACTAATATAAAAAATAAAATAAAAAGGATTATTTCATTGATGATCTGTGATTTGTCGACTCATTGACAGCAAATCCAACAAACATCATGAACGTTCTTGATTTGGACAAATGAATCAGTACAAGGTAGTCTTTTACTGCACGTATTATTCCATCCAATCATCTCATCTTCTTCTCACTTTCTTCATATCTTAATCACTGCTTTTTGCGTTGACTATTTCTCATGACTAATCTCGACGAAGTCAACTCTGTCTCACCGCCTCAACCAACGGCGCCGCCGTTGGCAGAGGTGGCCGCCGGGGATGCGGAGAATCAGACTCCAGCTACGGTTTTGGGGGAGTCGAATGTGATGAGGAGATGGAGAAGAGAGGATTTCTTGAAGAAACTATCATTTGCTCTGCGTTTTTTGTGCTTGCTTTTTTCATTGCTTGCTTTCATTATTATGGCCACCAATAATCATGGCAACGGAAGAGAATTTGATGATTATGAAGAATATAGGTAACATAAATAAATATATTTCCATCTCAATTTTATACTACATACGCGGAACTAGGATCAAATTTATCTGGTTGTCAATCATAAAATTTATTTCAAACAAATTAGTGGTGTTAACAACGAAGTAGGTTTAAATTATTATGTTGAGATGTATTTTTGACAAAAAATTATTACAAATTTACTAGAGAAACCAAAATTTTCTAGTCGGCGTGACAAGGCCGAACACCCCTAGTTCCGCTTATAGTCTGATAAGTACTGATATTACTGGCAGTGACAAAATTCAAATTTTAGTTTCTAGTTGGCGTGACAAGGCCGAACACCCCTAGTTCCGCTTATAGTATGATAAGTATATGACATTACTGGCAGTGACAAAATTCAAATTTTAGTTATTTGCACATTGGAAAGGTAGAAATTTTAGTAGTATGGTGGATATTACTAGCTATGATGTGATTGAATTTTAGTACTTTCATATTCGAAAGGATGAAGTTTTAATGAGTTCGTGATAATGTTTTGAATTGATGTGATAATGATTTTTTTGTATAGGTATGTGTTGGCAATAGCAATTTTATCAACTTTGTACACAGGCTTTCAAGCTTTTAGGCAGTTTAATGAGCTTTCTACTGGAAGAGAAATTCTTCCTGGACGGAATATAGTGATGCTGGACTTCTTCGCTGATCAGGTGTGTAAAATCTCTTGTTATGGTCATCTGTTAAGATTAGTGTCGTGGTAGGTGGTGTCACGAATGTATCAGGTTTTACCTATACGGACATAGTTTTGTAATAAGGAACTAGCAAAGTGGGTCCAAAGAATTCAGCTTCGATTAAATTTCTTTTCAAGTGATCTCTTTGTGAGTGTAAGGGTGCATTACTGCTTTTGAATCTCATAGAATTCGACGGTTACTTCTTAAAAACAACTGATAGTAATAACATAGATAACTCAGGATATCATGTCAAGAATCTCATCCTGAAACTGATAGTAAGGGAGTAACCCGAGGGCCGAGACATTATTAGTACACTCCTGATGAGTAATTGAGAAGTTTCAATGACTACTGTCTTGCAGATTGTGTCGTACTTGCTATTATCAGCAGCATCATCTGCAGTGCCATTGACGAACCGCATGAGAGAAGGATCAGATAACATATTCACTGATTCTGCAGCTTCATCAATTAGTATGGAGTTCTTGGCATTCACCACACTAGCAGTTTCAGCTATGATATCTGGCTACAAACTTTCCAAACAAACCTACATATGAACTCCACTTCTTTTGTAAATTTGTTATGTTAGTCAAATTGATTGATTTTGTGCAGTCTCAATTGTTTGAAATGTCGTTCACTATGTGCCACTCTTCTTGTAAATGTTTGAAGTAAAGAATATAACAAAAGAATTTGTGCATCATAATTTGTGCAACTCAATTGCGATCATAAGTTAATCTTATTTACATGATAGAGATATGAAACGTAAGAAGGGAAATGCGACATTTCAGATGAGAGGATTTCATCAGACTTCCTTTGAAGCCAAAACTCTCTCTATATATACATAGCACACACCCTTAATTATGCTACTTTCGCCTTTGGCGTGCCAGGAGATCAGCAAGCATCTTAGATGCAACTCTGCATCAACTCCATTGGCAAAGTACTACAACAAAACTTTTGAAATGTTTATTGCAAATTGTCCAGTTGCAATTTCCACGATTTAGGATCAACCTCTTCCTGCATAGCCACAAGGTATAATTCTATTGAGTATAACCTTGTACAAGAATGCAATGCATATAAATTTTAGAAAGAGCGGCTGTGCCAATGTACCTGAAAATTCTTGTCTTTCCATACTAGGAAACATCCACGAGCTTCTAAATGTGCAAAGAGCTGTTGTGGTAAAAGGGATCTAAATGAAGCCTGGAGTTTCACCTTTGTTAGTCCTCCACACACCAAAAGTGCAGTAGTTAGTCCATTAGGACTTAAGTGCTTCAGGTGGAGAGCGGTCAAGTTCTGTAAACAGCTGACGCTAGCAAGGGATAAGAGCCCAACATCCGTGACTGACGTGTATGATAGATTTATCTGAGCATATCATTAGATAGACAATTATCAATAACAATATTTTATTTGACCTCTCATCCTACACTCAGGGGTAGAATTGTGTACCTGTCTAAGGTTCTGACAGAAGTGAGCAAGTCGAACCATTCCAGTATCATCAATACTATAGCACTTCTTAATGTCTAGCTTGGTTAATTGCTTACATCCAATGGCAACAGCTCCTAAACCCAGAGATGTGATTGAGGGACAACCTCGACATTCTAATGTGTTCAGTTTCGAACATTTTGACAATGAAATGAATGAACTGTCACTTATGTCTCTGCAATAAGCAATGTTAATCATTTCCAAACCAATGCAACCTCGAGCGATAGCCATAATACCAAAATCAGCAATTCCAGCACACCTGTTAAGTAATTAAAATAACTGGTAAATATTTATAGGCACGTTGAAAGAGATCTTCAAGGTTCTTTGGATTTATTGTTGTATTTATAATTCAAAGAGCACTGACTAGTAGATACTTCATAAATGATATATACCTGTATAAATCGATCTCCTTGAGTTTTGAACAACCAATGCCAATATGAACTAGCCCAGCATTAGTTAAGTTCAAGCAGAGTCCCAACTTCAGACTATTGAGGTTTGAACATCTTGATATTGACTTCAGCCCTGCATGTCCCATGGATTCATTTAACGATGATAATACAATCTAAATTTACTCGTCTGCATATCAATGACTTTACGGAGAAAAGGTAGGTAACCTTCATCATCAACTTCATTATCTGTAAGGTCAAGCTCTTCAAGTAAGCGGCATCTCTCTCCAACCAAAATGAAAGCTTCTCGAGAGACAGATGAACACGACTCCATTCTGAGCGAAATGAGAGAAGTACAGGTATTTGTAATATGTGCAATGGACACATGAGTGATCTTGCGACAGCAAGTGATATCCAGCTTCTTCAAGTCCTTTTGTTTAGCCACAACGCTAGAAAGTCCCTCATCAGTCACTCCTGAACATTTACCTAAGCTCAGCTCTAGCAGTGATGCACACCAGTTACCAAGTGCCTTCAGACCAGAACTTGTAACCTGACAACCGTCTAACTTTATACACCGTAATTTCGAAAGATTCTGCAGACTATCAGCAAGAGCAGGAGTAACCTGAATAACGGAAACCCCCACTTAGATGACAAACTAAAAGTGAAACCCTATGGTTATAAGATAGCAAAAGCATCAAAGGACTCACGGGAGAACCATTAGACAGAGTAAGTTGTTGCAGAGAACCAGCATAACTGGTTAGAGATGATAAACACTTGGGGCTAACATTCTGACAGCTTGACATATCAAGCGACTGCTTAAGGGAAAAAACACCAATTGATTAGCCATTCCAGCAAGCATTTTTCATAACAGTTAACAAGCTAAATGTTGAAGAAGTATATACCTTCAGCGATATGCATCCTTGTTTAAGGGCTCTAAAGCTATCACCATCGATGCCAAAGCACCCTTCCAGAACTAAATCTTCCAGAAATTCCATTTTTAGAATTTCTGACAAGCATTTGTTTGTGATCTAACAAACAACAGAAGAAGAAAAAAGAAAAGATAAATACACAACATAAATCCTACGATGTTATCATTAAATACGTAGACAAGGCATATACAACATCGAACATAAAATAGCTCTAAATTATAATTCAGTTTGCTACTACAAAACACTTACATTAACATGCCACAATGCCTCTAAAGAGGTTCCAGCCTAAGCACGGGGGAGAGGGGAGGTGTTGGATAGTATGCAACCTTACCCATTTGATAACAA
The DNA here is from genome assembly GCA_003412495.2 of Echium plantagineum. Lineage (NCBI taxonomy): Eukaryota > Viridiplantae > Streptophyta > Magnoliopsida > Boraginales > Boraginaceae > Echium > Echium plantagineum. The sequence goes on along the minus strand of CM016567.1, from coordinate 10,192,588 downwards.
AGAGGTTGTTTCCTTATTGACCCAAGAATCAAGTGCAAACACCATTTACAATTTCTTAATAGGTAAGAAGCATGCACAGTGTAACAACTAACATGCCATTTTGATTGATTCCATTATATCCAAGAGCACACAATCTTTGACTCCATTGTACATAAAAATTAGCTTACTACCCCCAAACAAAAATTCTAAGATGTTATCATAAAAAGACAAAGACAAAGACAAGGCATAGACAACATTGAACATAAAACCAAACCAAACCAAATTATACCAGACCAAGCTTTATCCTACTGATGGAGGTATTACCCTCCCCAATCATCCCAAATGTAAAAATAGTTCTAAATTATATTCAGCTTACTATCTCAAAACATACAATAAAAACAGAAATATGTAAAGACTAAAATATGTAAAAACTGCTAGTATCATTACCGGCAAGTAAGACAGATCCAAACATTGGATTCCCTTACATTTGACTGCAACCAGACCAACTCCAAGGTCTCCAACACCCAAACACCATTTCAAGCTAAGAAACTTCAATTTCCTACACCCCACAGCAATACACCCAATCCCAATATCACTAATATTCTTACACCTCACCAACCACAACTTCTCCAAATTCTTAGCCTCTGCAATTGCAGCAGCTGCCAAATCTTGAATCCATGTAGCATTTGACAAATCCAACTCAACCAAATTCACACAATTCATCACCAAATTGGACAATCCTGCATGTGTGAAAAACTTGGATTTTGACAAATTAATTGTCTGCAACCTATTTTTGAAAGAATTTGCAATAAGGCTAAGTGAACTATCTGTGATTCTAGGACAAAGAGAGAGATCAAGATTGTTCACACAAGGGTATCTCTTAAGAATCTTGCTCAAGTGCTCAAAACGAATTGGCTTTAAGGACTTTCTATATGAAGACTCAATTGAATAAAAAGACTTGCAAACAAGAGAAAATGATTTTTTGTCAACTGGGTTATCATTGAGACAATCAAGAATTTTAAAAATTAATTCTTCAGAAAGTATATCAAAAATGGTGATTTGGGTGTTTATGATCACTCTTGGTTTCTTCATTTTTTGTAGAAAAGATTGAATTTTTTGGAGAATTTAAGGGTAAAGTTTGGATCTTTGGTTATGATGGAAAATGAAAAAACAACTGTCACCAGAAAACACAGTTTTTTGGTTTGAGCAGTTGATAAGGTAGTGAAGGAGAAGAACAATGAAATTCATAGTTATTGTAGTACCTTGTTGGCTTTAAAGTTGTCAATGTTTGTAAGGACCAAATTGCCCTTCGTTGGACCAATTATTGGTAGATTTGCACTATATGCCCAACATTCTAGAATGTTTGTAGGTGTTACATTTTATTGTTTGAAGAAAACTAGTTTTTGAGTTTTTTTTCCTTTTCCATGACACATGACCAAAGTATTTAGAGGGCATTTGATAGATGTATTAATTGGAAGATGAAAAATTAAAATAATTATATACCAGTTACAGATAATTGTAGATTAAAGGAGAGTTGGATAAAGATTATTAAAAAACCAGAATTCATGATGTAGATATAATGGATGATCTAACGTAAAGCTAACTAAAGATGTTTATTCATATACTATAACTTTATTTAGTGAGATAAGATTTGAATTGATTTGGTTGGTGATTAAAATAGTTATAGTAGTACTAATGAATAGTTTGAAGAGGCACAAACATAAGCCTAACTAGAACTTATGAAGAAAGATTTAAAGATAAAATAATGTAATTTTTTTTATCCCTCCAAGCTTTCTTTTTCTTTATCTAATTTTAGTAAACGAAGCCTTAAAAAATTGTTACTTAAGAGAATAGTTTTTAAATAAAGGAACATAGGAAGTAATTTTTTTTTTATTGAAAAATATCGATCAATTTAGTAACTGAACCAATCATCATGTACGATACGGAAATTTAAAAACTAGTTCAATCATTAATGAAATTAGACTTTCTTGTATTGACCTATCTAATACTAGTAGGAGTATTTAACAATTAATCTAACCGAGTTAGGGTGATCTGGGGAGGGTAATTTGGTGATTAAGCAAGTTAAGGTGAGCTGGGGAGGGTAATTTGGTGATTAAACAATGCGTAAGGTAAGCGTACGGGAAAGGACAGAAAAGGATAGGAAGAAAATAAAAGGGGTTGACGAGGGCATAAAAGTGACACTAGCATAATATTAGTAGACTATCTGAGGAGGTTTATAAGCAAGGACTTTTCATTTGGTGGAGAATTATATGAGGTAGAACGTATCCATTCATCACTCGTCTACTCATTATCTATATCTGTGTGCGGACTGTACGATTTTATTGAACGGAAAAAATGGCATCACATATTCTCATATCCACAAATTTATTCGTCCTACCTAATTTCGTGACCCGCCCACGATTCTACTCCCAAAAGATAGGAATAAGTATTTAATGACAAGTCTCGACCAGTTAACTTGGTGATAATTGATAAGGAGATTGAAGTGAAGACGTGTCATTACAATGATGGGTCTGAATTTATTCATGGTGGTTCAATTTCAGTGATATATCTGAATTTATTCATGACAGTTCAGTTAAATCACCCAAAATCTTGCTAGATAAGCTGGTATGATATATATACTTTTTATTATTTGTTATGGACTTTTTTCTTTTAATATATAAGCCCATAGTTTCCTTTTCTCTCTAAAATTGAAGCCTCAAGCTAAAAAAGTTTAGATGTATATGTCCAAACGAATTTTGATGTATACCTTGAACCACTATCTACGGATGAGGTAGATCTAAGAATGTTCCGAAAACGTAGGTCAAATTTATGTAGAGATAATACTTTGCTGAAATATTCTAGGAAAGCTTTTGGTTTCATGTGATGTAAGTCCTCTCCTTTGGATGACTGTTATTAGAGAAAAGCCCTTGATTTATAACACGTGTGATCAAGGAGCCTTTGATATAGGTGAGTGAGATTACACTTTTTTACCAAAAAGTAATTTTACACATTTTAGTTACTTGGGACTTTAAAGTGACTTTTTCTCATTGGGACACTTGGGCTATTGCACCACTTCCAAACCAATAAATTATATGCATAATGTAATAATATTTTTTTATTATCAAAATTAAGTACTCCATACAATTTTTTTTAAACTATCACAAATATAAATATTTTAAACAATATATATAGTCGGTTAGGTTCGATCGGTTTTGGTTCATGCTAAAACCGTAAAAGCCACAATTCTTTGGTTGGTTTTGTATTTTTTGGACCATTCGGTTCTAGTTTCGTATTGCATTAGTCTTCGTTACAGGGATAGACCTAAATGAGGGTGTATGGTAAATGGCCCACCCTAGGTTTTTCTTAGGTTCGATCGATTTTGGTTCATGCTAAAACCGTAAAAGCCACAATTCTTTTGTTGATTTTGTATTTTTTGGACCATTCGGTTCTGGTTTCGTGTTGCATTAGTCTTCGTTACAGGGATAGACCTAAAGGGGGGTGTATGGTAAACGGCTCACCCTAGGTTTTTCGATATTGTTATATTTAGTACTCCCTCCATCCCTAAATGATTGAACATTTTGACTTTTCGTGGTCAACAAAATATGATTTAAAATGTAAATATCTCTTATTCAACATGAGAAAAAAATATAAAAAGTTACATATTTAGAGAATCTAATAACAACATCTCATATGACTATAATTTGACTGTTTATGAGAATTTAGGCGTTCGATCACTGTGCTTCAACTTTGACTGTTTGCGATCACTCACGTTTTGTATTGTGTATAAAACGACTAACTCACCCGTTATTTTACAAAATGCGATTTTTTTGATGTTTTTTTACAAGGACAATTTAGTCATTTTAATACTAACATGCTCATTTTTCTTGATGATTGGTTATATTGGTTTGGATATTTCTTGATGTTGGATGAAGAAGAAGGAGTAGATGATGTTAAAATGACTAAATTGCCCTTGTAAAAAACATAAAAAATTGTATTTTGTCAAAAAAACGTGCGAGTGACTCATTTTATACACAATACAAAACGTATATAAGCACAGTGATCAAACGCAGAATTCTCATAAACGTTAGTGATTAATGATGCCATTTGCCCAATTTCTTATTGTTTTAATGAGAATTCATGATCAAATTTTTTAAAGTTTGATCACGAAAAGTCAAAATGTGCCGATCATTTAGGGACGGAGAGAGTATATACGATTTTATATTATATGATATATAAGTATAAAAAATATAATTAAACCAAGTAAAATTGTAGGTCAATTAGTTGGTTTGGGTCTTCCTTTGGAAGATGGAAGTCTTGGGTTTAAGTCCCGTAAAGTATGTTTGCACATTTGTTTTTAATATAATTTAAAATTTTGTTGATACTTTAATCATATTTATAAGGGTTAATGACATGAAAGATCATTGAATTTTGCTAAACTTTCCACTTCGATCACCCTCTTTTCAAAGTGAGTGTTTTGGATCACTCAATTACATTTTTTTGCTGCAATTTGATCATTGGGCCGTTTTGAAATATTTGGGTGCATTTTTTAAGTTTGTAACTAAGGTAATTTTGTCCGTTCACATTTATAGACATTCAATCATTTTTTTTTAATTTTTTAAAAATTTTATTAGAAAATATTTTTTAATTTCTAAAAATAAAATGTTTTTAATTTTTTCTAAAAAAATTAATTTAAAATAACTTGAAAAACTAATATACTAAAAAAATTTAAAAAAAAATTATCGTCTTTTATTAGTATATTAGTTTCTCAAGTTATATTTTAATTTAATTTTTTAGAAAAAATTAAAAATTATTTTTTTTAAAAAAATACTTTTTAAAAAAAATTAAAAAAATTTTAAAAAGTAGGATTGGATGTCTATAAATGTGAACTGACAAAATTACCCTAGTTAAAAACTTACAAAATGCACCCAAAATATTTCAAAACGATCCAGTGACCAAATTTTAGCGAAAAATGTAATTAAGTGATCCAAAACACTCATTTTGAAAAGAGGGTGATCGAAATGAAAAGTTCAGCAAAGTTCAGTGATCTTTGATGCCATTAACCCTATTTATTATTTCTTATTATTTGACCAACAAAAATCAAAATGTGACAATCTTTTAGAGACGGAGAGAGTATAATTTTCTCCCATTGTTTAATTTTTTGCAGAAATTGAAACTTTTAAGTTGGGTTGTGATGATGATTTGGATGATGGTTGGTCCTAGTACTAATAATGCAGCAGAAGTGTTTCAAGCAGTTGTAGCAAAAGATGGATTTGGCAGCTACTGACAATTTTGGAGGCTGTTTCAGCTGCACCAAATTTTAGTCCAACTAGGTAATAATTTCTTCATGTTTATTATTTGAACCATACTAATGTACTAATAAAATTGTAAGGAATGCACTTCAACTCGATGGCCACGAATGAGTTAATTGAATAGCTTAGTGCAAAAGGTTATTGCTAATGATCAGAAAGTACTAGCTTCGAGATTCACCTCATCGCTCATTTACGAAAAAAAAAAACTTGATGGCCTCGAATCGACTAGCTTCTAATAATATATTTAAATGAAGTTATCATGTAGCACATGAATAAATGATGACTAGTAGTGGATGTAATTAGTTGATTTATTAGTTCAAAACTAAAATTAATTTTACTCAAAAATGATATGTCTCGAGCTTATAGTAACAGATCTGAGGTTAATTCTTGATGGAGGAATATTATTCATATTTTGTCGTATTTTCGAAAATCGTTGATGTAGGTACACCATCAAAATAAAAGCTGGAATTTATAATATTGAGCAAGTTATTGGTCCAACGGAGAAACGAAACTTGGCTTTTATAGGTGATGGTGCCGATAATACAATTATCAGCGGGGTTTAGGAGTGTTGCTCCGGGTTCCCATTACACGATACGGCTACTGTTAGTAAGTACTGTAGCTTTTTCTGTTATTTTTATATATGGTTATTCTATATCTTCCGAGATCTTCTAGATTCATCCAATACATCTAATTCTACTAATGATAATTTTGTTTTGTAAGTGTAGATGTTAACGGAGATAACTTCATCGGCATGCATATAACCTTCAACAATTCTGCTGGACCTACGGCTGGATTGACCGTGGCCGTGCTCAATATAATGCAGACCATTGTGCATTGAGTAAATGACTTCATCGATCACCCACGTTTATTACAAAGTAGTAGTTGATCACCCTAGTATGACTTTGTATACTTTCGATAACTCATGTTGGGTATTGTGTATACTTTTGGTCACTCAAGCATTTTTTTGGTACAACTCGTGATTTTTCGAAAATTTTAATATTTTAGTAATGGTATTTTTGTCATTTCACTCTGTATTTGTATACTTTCGATCACTCATGATGAATGTTAGTTGATGTTACTGACAAATCCAGGGTGAAATGACAAAAATACCATTACTAAAATGTTAAAATTTTCGAAAAATCACGACTTATACCAAAAAGAGCCGTGAGTGACCAAAAGTATACACAATACCCAACATGAGTGATCGAAAATATACTGTTGGTACATTGCATGTACGGTTGGAAAAAGTTTTTCACTAAACCAAGTGTTAACAACAATGCATTAATGATGCTATATTCAAACGAGCATTGGACAAAAGATTAATCAAAGTCAACTCCTCTAAGAAAATCCGAAGGTGATTAATGCAGAATATATGATGCGGACATAGGTGATTAATGCTGAATAAAGGGAGTTTATGATGCGGACATTATCACCGAAGACCAAGTTAATTCATAATTAAATGCGGACAAGGTCAAGCAATGAGGAGCATTTAATAGGAGGATTTTGTCAATCGGGCATTTATTGATGATTGACTAAATTGAAGATTGAGGAGCATTTAATCGGCGGATTCTTGTCAATCGGACATTTATTGGTGATTGACTAAATTGAATGTTGAGGAGCCGAAGCCTAGTATAAAAGGAGACAGTGTATCACACTTGTTCTCACACCTTTTATTCATTGTATTCATATACACACCTAAGAGCTTTTAAGCAAAGGTTCGTGTATTAGTGTTCTAGGCGTCTTTTGTATAGAAGCAATCATCTAGCTTCTATACTGACTGTACAGTTGTTATGAAGTGAGGAGTTTTAGACAATTGAAGTTTGTAAATCATCTTTATCCAAAGAATAGGGAAGCCTATATTGAAAAGGCATAGTTAGGGCGAGAGAGAGTATGTGGGCATACTAGTAAGTCCCTCCTTGTAAGTGACCTTTTATATAGTGGAGTTTTCCCTTGGGCAGGCTGCCCCCCAGAGGTAGGTGCATTGGCACTGAACTGGGTTACCATTTCTGGTGTGTGATTTAAATACTTGTCATATATCTGTTAAACCTATTGTCATAACAACTGGAATAACACACGGTGTGAAGAGTAAACTTTCATATACAAAGTCATA
>CM016567.1:10087627-10185090 GCA_003412495.2 Echium plantagineum | reverse complement strand
AATCTACAAAGACCGGTTGTATATTTTGAGCTTGTTTCCTCAGCTCTTCAAACAAAACAGATGATACATACCACTAACCAAAACTTGTACTCTCCCTCTGTCCAACTTGAATTGAGATGATTTGACCTAATTACTTTTAAGCATTATCTTAGGTTGTTATATGTGTTCTATTTATGCTTCATCCAGATGAAATAAAATCGGTAGCTTGTTCAAGCTCTATAAAATATGTTAATATATTAAGTTCGACGAACTATATAACTTTTTAATGTTAAGAATTACATATTATGCCCAACAGCCCTAACTTCTCGATATTAATACTATCGCCAAAAGTCTAAAACATAGACATAAAAACATGTTAAATGGACTTTTTAATAGCTCACATATATCATACATATTCATATTTAAGGGAATTTATACAAATAAATATAAAAGTTACGCAAATAAAATTGAATAAGGAATTCATATAAATCAATAAAAAAAAAGTGGAAAATACAATATCTCTACTAAAGCCCACGCCTTCTACACATTGGGCAAGAATTATTCTGCATCAACCATTTTGATAAACATTGAGTATGAAATTGATGTTGGCATTCAAGAATCCCAATTTTCTCATCTTCTTCAAACTCATTCAAGCAAATTGCACAACTTTCATCACTTTCCTCGCTTTTCTTGAAATTCTTGATATTTAGATTGTTCATAATGTATCTTTCACTGATTCGATCTTCTTGACCACCAATTTCGTCCATAATCATCACATCTTCATCGAACACATTTTCTTGATCGTAAGTATTATTATCAGAAGATGTTGGATGAAGCTGTCTCGACGCAAATCTTGATGGTTGGTGACCCTGGTGATGATTTTGATACCCATAAGAGTAATGGGTATTTGGAGAAACCATAGCATGCTGTGGTACATGGTGATGATGATGGTGCATAACTTGCATCATGGATGTTGAAGACTGATGATAATAATAATAATAATGGGTATTTGGAGAATCCATAATCGGTATGCGATGAGGGTAGGACAGAGCATGGATGATGTATGCAGAAGAATCATGGTAATATGCATAGCCATTAGGAATGTGATGAAACAGAGGCGGGGGACGAGGAAGAGGAGGAGGTGCGATAGGCTGCTGAATTATTACGATGTTGCCATAACCATGGATATTCGACATATTTGCTGTAAGAAAAAAAGGTTTACTTAGCTTATTTTCTCAAAGTTTCTGTATTTTTGTTGGAGTGAATATGATGATTGAATGATGGAGGGTAATTTATATATGAAGATAGTAGAAGACGGAGTGTAAATTATTTGGAAACAAGAAATACTGACCGTTGTCTAATTCACAGTTTGTTTCCTAATTTTATCGTTGTGGTTATCTGATGGATTACTGAATATGTGATAAAATTGAAAGAATAGCACATTTCAAAGTCTCATTTAAACTTGAAGCATGCTGCACTTTTTTTTGCACTAGTTGGACTGTCCCGTCTGAAGACGGGGCCAAACTTGAATATTAGGTTACAGTAACTAAGTAAATCTAACATAATCCATGATGCAGGTTAAATGTCATAAGTATCAACAACCCGATACTAAAATTTAGAGACCATAGTTCTGAATCTCACAGCCCACTTATATTCAAATAACCAGAAACGAGATCTCGTAATAATGTATATGCACAAACGAATTCTTTCTGTATAACATTTACAAATCAAAGATCTTATGGTTTTCAAATATTAGTAATATTTACAAATCACAAACTCAATTCGAAATTCTCATCTAACTAATGAGAACTTGAGAAACTTTGTCAGTTTAACCTCCAATGATACTTACTATCCATTTTTTATGATAGTAAAGATTTAAAAGGTGGATGAAACTGAAATGACATAGCTTCATGTTGAGATAGTTCCTTCGTTGTTACATTTGTATAATCCTGTGGCAATGTGGATTTCAATCATGAACTACGACAAACTGATTTTTGGGTAGCCTGGTTCCTTGCATCTCCCTGCTTTGATTTGTTTATATGTATAGCCTGTAATATGAATTTTCAATCTTACTGTAGATCACTTTAAAAAATTCATAAAACGAGCCTTCATATCACTTGTGGATAAGACATGATTTAATTAAAAAATGATTAATAAACATTTCAACTCAACAACAGTTTCACAATCAACTAATATTTTTTAGTAAAAAGTTGCAGGATTGAATAGTATAAACCCCCTAAAACTAACAAAAACGTGCATCAAAATTCAACAATAACATCTACCCTTCACTTTTAAATTTGACAATTGGTCTACCCTTCACCTTTAAATTTTGGCAATAGGTTGTCTTTTCTTTATTCAACCATCTCATCATTAAATTGATCCAGTAACAATAGAAGTGCAACATTTATAGAATCAGCTTAAAGTTCTTATTTTGCACTCTAACAAGAACAATCGACCCATAGAAGCCAGTGATAATAGCCGAGATAGCGCTTACTTGAGATTGGTTTAAAATCCATTCCATGATTGTGCAAATAATCACTAATAATTATTGGTATACAATAACTTCAGGATAAATATTAACTGTATGTGACAGAAACAAGGCAAAAGATAGTGGAAAAGCTATCAATTCCAAAGAAATTAATAAAAAAAAATAGCTTAAATCAGCAATATTTTCAGCCCCTAGTCCAATTTCATATGCATATTTGCAATGTCGAAGTATTTTCAACTAATTGATGCCTCCTGGAGTGATATCATGTTATAACAGTATGCAATCCTGACAGAAAGTTAATACACAAAATTACCTTTCTCCTCAACCAGACTCGCAACTTTCAATTTCTCTTCCTTAAGCGATCTCTCCAGTTTAGAGTTTTCAATGGCGAGATGCTTCAGCTCGTCGTCCCCTTCAATATAAATCCAAGAAAGTCAAACATGATTACATCAGATGAGAATTATCACAGTTGAAAACTGAGCATGGCTATTCTCATAGTGAAATATGATATGATTAAATCAAATCACAATTGCTATAATGGATAATTGGTAAACTTATGATTTCTAACAGTTTCTTTAGAAGATTCTAACTACAAGGACAGAGAGGTCAACTGCTTATGCATATCATCAACAATACTTTCATTCTTTATTTCGTGTGCATGTGTATATTCGCACCTCATGAGATGTTGGCTATGTATGTCTAAGTTAATCAATTTTCTTGTTTGTAAGGAGGAAAGTAAATGGCTGAGCTATTTCTTCAAATAACCTGCAACGAGATCTCGTGCTAAAATAAACGTGAATGTCCAATCTATAAGCGCATGAATTAGAAACTTAAATAGAAATTGTGATCCATCTATTGAAAATCTCAAACTAAAAGTAGATTCCCTCAAATATACATCTGTGATGCATTATGAAATCTGCTGAGCTTGAGAGCTCTCCAGTGAGAGTAAGTACAAAACAACACCGAAAAGAAAGGATTATTCGGCAATGGCAGAACCTGCCAATAATTTGGAGGATTGGATTAAAGGTTATCTAAGGAGCACATGATAGTGTCTAAAAGCCAATAAAATGTCATAAATGAATATTCATACCGCAAAAGCTTCGGTAAGTGAAACCACAGCGGCTGATCCATAAAAATATTTCTGGTGAACAATTGATCCCCTCGCAAAGATGTCAATATCTTGTTAAGCAAAAAATATAAATGGAACAATAATTCCAACTTCAACTCACAGATTATTGATTTTGGAAGGTGGTGATGAAAACCAGGAAGAGAGGTTGATCATATATCAGTAAGCACGATAAGATATGCTCTTAGGAGAAAATTAGCAACTTTATTAATAGCATGATTTGTACCAATGTCAACACTCAAGACTCATGGCGCGCAATCCTCATAACACTTGCACACATGTCAAGTTATTCTTCAAAGATTTTATTCAGTTATATAATACTGGTGGTTGGCTAAGTAACTTCAGTTTATTTTCATACAAGATATTATAATCATCAAGTGAAAATACTTGCTCAGAATTTATTCACACTCATATTAGAAGATTAGACATGCAAACTCAGTGGTCTAACAGTTGCTTATGATTGGATTATACTGATGCAGAACACCACTTTTTTTATATGTATTCCTTTAGGTGACATATGACAAACTTTCAGCTCTGCCGAAGAAAACTGAATCTCAAATTTTTTGAACACTGGATTGTCAATATAAGAACTGAGCATAGAGGATTTAACTGAAGCCTATGTACGGCAATCTTTTCCGAAAAAGCCGCGCATTCAAACTGCATTAGCTTATCATATTAGCGAGGAGTAAGAAAGAAATTGGAAAATTAAAATAAGAGAAACAAATATCTGTGAGTTTTCTGTAAGAGCACTGGAAAATGAGTAGAGTGAATCGAACCAAGAAAAAGAAAATAAAACTTTGAATAGAATAATAATAACATCACATAAAAAGGGAGCACACATTTTTTGTGTTGACTAGTAAGATATTACGTGCGTTGCACGTGGTAAGAATTTTATTGAAAAATTATATGGATTTTGTTTGTTTATTTAGAGGTAAATGGAGAGTGTAAATGACTTTTACTCTCAAATAATCAATAATTTTATAGAAATTACTCTCTAAGAAAATTAAAAGAATGATATCCCTATTTTTGTATAAAATAAAGGATATTTATTGAAACAAAGAGTACTTTATTATTTACGTCACTCTCAAAAGATAAAATAATTGTGTAACTTTCAACCATTTTAATTATGATATTTTATTTGCATTAAAGCACATACATCCGCACTTCTCCTCAAGCCTCACTTAAACCATCACATATTAAGTTTTGAGTGGTTCATGATCTTCACTGCACATCAATCCCTCTCTCCGTGTGGCATACATAGATGAAGTCGAGGAATGGGATGGTGACAAAGTGCAAAAGGTTTATTATTCTGTATTGGTGAAAGCCGTTGACAATCTTGATCAGATAATCAATCATCTCTTTGTGGTACTCAGATCATTAAAATTATTATGAGCCCATAAGATTTAACCGTCTTACCACAATGTTGTCATATGATAGTGAGTCATAACTTTTAAATATGAACTATAATTACAGTGAAGGAAGTTCATAGATACAAACTAATAAATAAAAATAAACATTCAATAATAGTACTAATATAGATAAAAATATGATGTAAAAATTATACCAATAATAAAATAAAAATGAAAGAAACACCAAAGCCTTTTTCATTTTTATAAGTATTATACACAGAATACTCATAGGACTCTTCACCAATGTAAAAAAAATTTCATATGGTATGCACTATTGCAAAAATAAATTTTGTAGCTAAAACCGAGAAGAGTGACAAAAAACGTATGAAAGAGCTTTAGAAAAATAGAGCAAAAAGAAAAGGCAACACACAAACATCACAAAAAACTATGATTGTTACCATTTGGCATGATTAAATACTATATTGGATGTTTAAACATACATCAGTCATATATGAAAACAATATTAAAAAGACATTTCACACATAATGTAAAGTGATATTTTGTATGTCAGACGTGGAATTATTATGCAGGTGAATTAGTGTATGAAGCTTCATGTTTAAGATTAAAAAATTGAACGAGACATATTTAGTGGTCATTTGGTCCCCTAGGTATGTAGCATCATAAATTTTATGCTCTTTTATATTATCTATAAAACAAATAATAATTAAATAGTAACTTGGTAGGAGTACTAACCTTTATAGAAAGATTCTATCGAAGATAATAATTTAGTAATAATAAATAACTTAGTGCTATGATCAAAAGAGAAAAGAAAATTCACGTAGAGTTACATTAATATGTTGGATGGAAAAATATATTAAAGAATGATATCCTTGAAATAAGTAACTTTATTATCTTATATTTTTACAAGAGGTATAACATCTAAGAACAATATTTAAACAGATTACTTCTTTATTTGAACTTTCACTCCAACAACTGGCTATGTAAGAGCATGCCTAGAAAACGAAACCAACAGGGGTAGAGAGGCTTTCAAACGATTGGCAATAATTTGAGCAATGCCCTTTACGATAGTGTTACAACAAGAGATAGGTCTATAGTCCCTTAGAGGGATGAAGTGACAATGAGGTCATTCTTGCATGGGTTTGGGCTTGTCCTTTGGACTTTATAGAAATTAGTAAAGTATAATCCTCAAATATGTTAAAATGGTGAAATAACTTATTTTAACTATTATATTTTTTGTATAAAAATAAAATATATAGAGAATTTTCAGTATTTCATTGATACTAAATAATCATTTCACATACTATATATTTCAAAAAAGAAATTTTCATATAGAAATAATTTTGACAACATATTTTTTAGCGTTTGTCGAGTCCAAGTCGTGTCAAGTATTATAATGAGAATGGATAATTATGATGTACAAAGTATCATAATACACATGAATCATAATATTAGTTGAGAGTAAAAAAATTCTAAATGTGGTACAAGTAAATCGAACAAGTTTTTCTTAGACATACGAACATCAAAAGAAACGTGGACTAAGTTACATTATTTACATAAGAAATAACACCTTATTCTTCACCTTTTTTTTATCAAGAATTCAAAATGTCACCTATTCAAAAAATACAAATAAATTTACAAAAATATCAACAAATAAATTACAAGTTAAGAAATACGCAGTATAAATAGTTTGAGAGCTATAATTTGTGCCACTGATTCCTTGGTCTTGATCACTTGCCTACACAGAAATTTTGTTGAAATCTATAATACCAAATAATCATTATAAAAAAGGAGTTTTTTGCTACATCAACTAAATTATAACAAAAGCCTAAAAAATGTAATAAAAAAGCTTTTGTTACACTGTTGTTACAGTTTTTGAGGCGTAGCAAATAGTGGCGACACAAAAAGTAATCGTTACGCTAAATGCAGTAACAAAAGCTTTTTTTACTATGCTTCTTCCATGCGTAACATAAGAAAGATATTTGTTATCAATGTTTGGTCGTAACAAAAAAGGTTTTTGATATTCAAAAAAATTAATTTTGAATTTTAATTTATATTCATTACAGTTAATTAGCACATGAAGATAGAGAACAAAAAAAGAATTCAACTTAATTTTCAACTAAGCACTCAATTTTTATTATTATTTAAATACGTGTACAATTTATTTGTTATTTTCTTTAGTTTTATATGAAATGTACTTGATAAAGATGACTTCAATGGTTAAACATATATAATTTCTATAGAAAAGATTAACAAATATTAGATTACAATAAGTTGAACTATGAACTTTTTCAAAATCCCTAATGATATATTAAAACAATAAAAATATGACAATAATTTCCTTTGCCACCTTAAATAGTTTTTATCTATTTAGAATATATAATGTCAAATCTCTAATATTTTATAATTGGAGAAGTAATAATAGAGAATCGTTTAATCATAGTTTGCCCATTTATGATCTCTTGGTTCAATTTGCTCTATCGTGTACTTTTTAACTTTAGACGTATTAGCTATAATATTGACTAATAATTATTTAATATTTTTATCGATGGAATTCATTTTGCATTAAGATATGACTAATAGACAATCAAATCTATAATTGCTTCAGCCAATAAAGTTTTGATCAAAGAAAAAGAAGTAAGAAGAAAAGACTAAATGAGACATTCTTTCAAAATATTATACAAAGACAAAAAAGATTTTGGAGTTTCCATTTTTTATGTATTTGAATTTCCACCTTACTATCGAATGATTTTTAATCTTTTTTGTTCGAAATAATTTCATAATTTATTATTAGCTTACATGAAAGATAAGTTGTATCATGAGTGTTAAGTATCATATAAAATTCTAAATACAGCAACTAAATTTTTTTGCAACTATATGATTTTACTTAAAGTATATTAGTTCATAAAATGTAAATAGAGCAACTCTTACACTTATTTAACTATTTACATTTTGTACATAGATATATTAATTCATATATTTCATTATAAAAAATATAGAATTATATTTTAGTTATAGTTTTAAATATCCTTTATATATATGAAGTCATATATTTCATTTTCTATAATTACGTAATTATTCTTCTTATATATTAGTTCCTAAAATAGTTAATTGAATGATTCTTTAACTTATTTTTAAACAGATATAGGGGGTTGCTACGGCCGATCCCGATCCTAAATGTCTCTACTTAATCCTATGGCTTCCTTCCCATTAATTGTGAAAAGAGTGAAAAGTCATAACCTCCACACAATTTAATGAGTTATTATTGACATGAATTAAATTACATGAATATATTTATTTATTTATACAATCATCATTTATCATTATAGAATATATTAAGAATTTCTCTAATAATGTAATTTTACTAAAATATATTAGTTTCATAAAGTTATAAATAGAGCAACTGAAAATTTCTCCAACTATATAATTGTACTTAAAATATATTAGCTCATAAAATTGTAAATAGAGCTACTCGTACACTTATTTTTATTATTTTACATAGATATATTAAGTCATAACTATCTTTTACTAATAGTTTTTATTTTCTTTTGAATATTTGAAGTCATATATTTGATTTACTCTAATTATGTAATTTTATTTTATATACTATTTCATAAAATAATTAATTTAATTACTCTTAAACTTATTTTTACATATAAATTATGTTTTTTGGTGTTGAATATATTAATTCAAATTATTCATTTTATCTAATTATGTAACTCTACTTTATATATATTAGTTTATATAGATAGTTAATTGAATGGATCACAAAACTTATTTTTAAATATCAATTATGTTTTTTGTTGTGTAACTTTCAAATTGTGAAAGTCATAAACGTCATTGAATTTAATGACTTATTATTAGCATGAATTGAATGCATAAATTTAATTTATGAAGGTTATTTCCACATTAAACTAATCATAAAGAATCTATATTATTAGTTATAAAAATAACTATAGTTAAATCATTAACAAGCAAACGTTACTTATGAAATTTTTGAATTAATCTGAAGTACTAAAAGAATAATATTTATGTTCATCATGTACTAAAAGTTCATAAATAATTAAATATATTATTAGTTATCAAAATCACTAATGACATTTGAGAAAATAGAAATCTCCATAATTTTCTTTCATTTTTTTGTAGGACTAAGATAAAAATATTTACATTTAACATGTTTTATAATAATATGGAAATGCCATGTGTTTCTTTCATTTTTTGTAGGACTAAAATAAAAATATTTACATTCAACATGTTTTATGAAAATATGAAAATATTACAAAATTCAAAAAATAATTAAATCTATTATAAGTTATGAAAATAAATAACTAATGTCACTTGAGAGAATAATATAATTAGCACATGAAGATAGAGAACAAAAAAAGAATTCAACTTAATTTTCAAATTATATAATTTATATTCATACCCCATCATGAGGTACCCATCGTCTATTAAAATTACATTATCTTCAATTAAAAGAAAAGATAAATGCTATGAAAAATACATAAATTTACACGAAGAAGAAATCATCTTCATTTATTTCATTTTGTTCGTCTTCATATCTTCTTCTGGTCTTCATAAAGAATATAATCAACACCCAGTAGTTGATCAGTCACTCTAGCCACAAGAAAGAAAGATATTAGTAATGTTGTTGAAAGAAAATGAACGCAACATATATGAAACAAAATGCACCCTTAGCACTCTGAATAAAGAACTATTATAAGTATTTCTTTTACAAACGAAGAAGTTTGAAATAAGTTTGACAT
This sequence comes from Echium plantagineum, assembly GCA_003412495.2. Classification (NCBI taxonomy): domain Eukaryota; kingdom Viridiplantae; phylum Streptophyta; class Magnoliopsida; order Boraginales; family Boraginaceae; genus Echium; species Echium plantagineum. The sequence continues at coordinate 10,175,364 of CM016567.1, read as the reverse complement.
ACCTTGTTAAGAAGATCAAGTAAGGCTTCACAATAAAGATTTATCTCGGATGCCTTTAGAGAAATCGTCTTAGGTTATCCTGCGACTATAGAGAAGCACAAAATCATAAATTAACAACAAAACAATATTATCATGATAACAATTCTCAAATTCTAGATAAACTTGATCACATGTATAAAAATGTATATGAAGCCAATCTTGCCAAGTAAAATTCATGAAATTGATATTCTTGAATATGGCACACCTCATTCGTATATTAAGATGGAGTAAGGCACATGATATTTATAATGATTTGTGAAATTGTGTTACTTATAAAGAGTAAATTACTTACCCCACTATGTTTTTACCTAAAGACCATTAAATGTTATTCAAAATAAACTACTTATTCTCTAAGGTAAAAAGTCATTCTGATCTACTATCATTTTTACTTAAATAAAACGTTACTTGAATTATTGCTATATGGTAACTAAATAAAAACATTTCATATTTATATTATTTAATCATGAAACATTTAGCATAATTACAAATTAAAGCTTATTTCGTAAAGTAAATAATCTATTATGCTAATGGAGAATCAATATTCTATTTAAAATATGTGGCTACATTCTTATTTTTATAAGTATTATATATTATAGATGTACCCATCTCTTCAGCTTCCCATTAAAAGGTATATACAATTGAAAAATTAAATTAATATTAATATCTATATATTACTTCATAATGTACCTATGTCTTCATCTTCTCATTAAAAGATATATAGTATTTGAAGATGCTATTGTATTAGTTTAATTTAATTATATGTGCTTAGTTTTATTTTGATTTAATTATTATTAGAGAAAGTTGAATTGACGCATCAAAGTCATGATCCTAAAGTCACACTAAATAATACATTTAATTATATTTATTGTGTAGGAAATGATAACACTAATAACGGTAGTGATGTACCTTCTCTAAGTTATCTGCATTCAAAGGAATTTTGTATGTGGCTACATTCTTATTTTTATAAGTATTATATATTATAGATGTACCCATCTCTTCAGCTTCCCATTAAAAGGTATATACAATTGAAAAATTAAATTAATATTAATATCTATATATTACTTCATAATGTACCTATGTCTTCATCTTCTCATTAAAAGATATATAGTATTTGAAGATGCTATTGTATTAGTTTAATTTAATTATATGTGCATAGTTTTATTTTGATATAATTATTATTAGAGAAAGTTGAATTGACGCATCAAAGTCATGATCCTAAAGTCACACTAAATAATAAATTTAATTATATTTATTGTGTAGGAAATGATAACACTAATAACGGTAGTGATGTACCTTCTCTAAGTTATCTGCATTCAAAGGAATTTTGTTAATTTGAATATCAATTTATTACTTCATAATGTACTTATCTCTTGAGCTTCTCATTAAAAGATATATACAATTAAAAAATTAAATTAATTGTAATATATGAATGGGAAGGGGTAAAATAGTCTTGACAAAATGTGGAAGAAACACCTAAGGGTGTTGGCTCTTTTATAAGTATTATAGATTAGCAAGAAAATATGACAAAGACATACCAAATCATTGTAATTTCAGAACCCTCAAATGCAAAAAACAATTGTCAAAGGATTACCAAACCAAGACGTGAACTACATCACATACTCAGATTTTTTTTCCCCAAAGCTTGCCATCAAATCATTAGTAACCATATAAACAACCAGCCAACTTAGATAGAAAAATGTATTAACCAGCAAATTCTGAAAATAGCAACATTATCATCTTATTCATTGCACCAGTCTACAAATGATCAATTTACTAATTATTTTGAAGATTTACACATTCTACACAAATCATTCTATTTTAATTCACATATCATGTTCGATAGCATATCTTTCAATTATTAGAAAAAGTACAATCATTTCAGTCTGCTATGCAGGCACTCGATGAACTCTCACACCACCCAAATCTTGCGTTTTGTGTGGGTACACAAACATATATAACGACAATTAGCAATCTTTATGTAACGACCCGCCCCGAGTCGGCCGCCTCGAGGTTAGGCTCGATATCAAATCCGAAACCAGAGTCACCACTCGATGGATGACTCGATAAAACATACATCTTAACTGACATTAAATGAAACAAAATAAATAATGGTAACGAGAAATATGGTTTACTGAAGGTGTTAAAACATATCCATCGGGGTATCAAAATCTATGACTCAGCAACATCAATACAATACAATACATCCAATACCACTCCTAGGACAAAACAGTAAAAACACACGAACTGAGGGAGATCCTAATGCCACCATCGCCACTCACCGAAACAGGGGTCAATGCCACTACCACGCAACTAACCTGCTAAAGAAAAGGTCCCCGAAGGGGTCAGCTCGACAGCTGGTGAATCCTTCTCACGCGTGGCTACCACCCCACGTACATGATGCGAAAGCAAGTGATAATGACATACGCGAAATAATAATGCTCAAGACATAAGTAATTGTTCTCAAAATGATAAACAATATAACCACACAAATGCAATACTAAATGCACTGGATCCGGACTTTCGCACTGTACAGTACTCTACCTAGCTCAACCTGCAGGGAGACCAACCCATATAATCATCACACATCTCGTCATCCACACATCTCATCCATCACACATCACAACATCACACAAAATCCCGAAATACTTAGAGCCTAACTATATATAGAGTTAGGTTTTACTAATCAAAAGGAAAAATTGTCCATCAAAGCACCCATAAAAATAGCATAAAACATAACTACCTGTTTAATCTTGATCCAACGGTTCAGATATGAAGTTAGGTTTTACTAACCCGTCTTAAGTTAGGTTGTGTAACGACCCGCCCCAGGTGGGCCCCCCTTGAGGTTAGGCTCGCTATCAAATCCGTAACAGAGTCACCACTCGATGGATGACTCGATAACATACATTTTAAACGAAATAAAATGAAATTTAAAAGTCGTTATTAAAAAGGGAACTGAAAAATGATTACTGAAAAACGTAACGTGTCCATCGGTGTATGACAATATATGACCCCATCATGACGAAAATCAAGTACATCAAATCCCACAACACCAATAGTACATCAGGAAAAATATGATATGAAAACACGGAAGCACAGCAACGACTGAGGGAGATCCTAATGCCACCATCGCCACTCACCAAAATAGGGACCTACTCGCTAGAACACGTAGCCTGCTAAAAGAATAAATCCCCGAAGGGTCAGCTCGACAGCTGGTGAATTCCAACTCACGGGTGGTTACCAACCCACACACGTGGTATGAAAGCGATACATGAGTGCAGAACACAACAACAAAGAAAAGGAATAATATACGCCATATCGATAAGCAGTTCGACAAACCATCACGAGCAATAACAGTAAATGAACCAATCAAGTCCAACATCACATAACATAACCCTTTAACTATTCTATATGCACCAGATCCGGCATCTACCCTATCATGGCAATATCCCGCCATCACCCGCATCACCCCAGTGACCGGCACCTAATCTATCATGGCAATATCCCGCCATCACCCGCATCACCCCAGTGACCGGCACCTAATCTATCATGGCAATATCCCGCCATCACCCGCATCACCCCAGTGACCGGCACCTAACCTATCATGGCAATATCCCGCCATCACCCGCATCACCCTAGTGACCGGCACCTAACCTATCATGGCAATATCCCGCCATCACCCGCATCACCCTAGTGACCGACACCTAATCTATTCCACGTTACCGAATCCTGACAACAGACTATCCTAACACATGCAACTAACTCACATATAACACAGCAACCCTAAGGTCCACATCTATCCTCATATTCATATTCACATAAACAATCATAATAACATGTTATTAATTTCACACATCACACACGCAATTACACATAACACATGCATAAGAAAGTAAACAGACGTGAGTAAGAACTCACCTCAAGCAAACAGCACAGATAGCAATCACTCCCGAGGCAACAATGCGTATTCGATCAAGTACCAGGACCTATTATAATAACACATGCTCCGTCAACACTCTATCGTATATCGTCCCAACCTCCCTCTTATTACATATAAGTCCTCATAATCTAACTCCAAACGATCGATAATTATAATCTTAAACCTTGTAAAAGTCGAACCAAAGCCTCCTAGATTGTTCAAGTTCAGCACTTTATGATATATACAATAGATTTATAATATGTATTAGTTGCTAATAATATATAAGGCACAACAAGTATTCCATTAGATCAAGATTGACAACTCATACTCATTCGTTCATCATTAATTTCGAACTACTACATTATGTTAGCATATGCTTGATACTACATGCCAATTAATACCCCACGACCCAATCTCTTAGAGGCTTAAATCGGCAGCCAAAAAAAATAAGCATGGTTCGAAAATTTGACAATTTACTTACCTCTTGATGTTCTGATTGAGGGTAGCTAATGTATGAGTTAAGCTATGGAGTTTGCTCCTCACGTGGAAGAAAGCAACAATGAACCCAAGAAAAAAGAGAAAAGTCGGCTGCCCACTTAGAAGAAGGAAACGGAACGGAAAAAAATAAGAATCTTCGGCTAAAAAAAAAAGAAGAAGACGTCTGATGTTTTTTTGTGTGTGTAGGGTTTTTGGCTTATTCCCGGGTTTATATAGTGCTAGCACGGGCTTGGCTCGCTAAGGCTTAATCCAATCGACTAACAAGCTTACTAACGAATCGGAGCTATATTAAATGAGTTATAATATTTTACTTAATTAATTAATTTTAATTCTTTATTATGTTATGCCATAATATTACAATCTACCCCCCTTAAAGAATTTCGTCCTCGAAATTTAAATCGAAAAAAAGTCTTCAGGCGCAAACAACACATTACCATTCAACACATAATCACCTTAGCGACATACGAATCCATCATCTGAATAATCACCGGTTACACCATCTCCATTATTTAAAATAACCATTCTCTCGATTATGTCAATTATAAGGTCTCTTTATCCCACTATCAAGCCTTAGATCTCACACGTTATAAATATATATCCCCACAATTATCAACCATCTCCTCAGCCACTCGTCACAACTACTCTTTATGTATGTAGTATATTGATTCCGTATGCTCCATTAGTCCCATAAGCACCCTTGCCACATGACCATAATAATATATATATAGTCGCTCCGTTTCAACTTAATCCATCACAACCAGCTCCTTATTACCGTAATCAAGTACTCGCGATCGCTGAATTGAAACATTATTCTCGGTGCTAACTTAAAATCGTTTAGCCCTGACTACACATCCAAATTTCGAACTCTAGTCTATATTCCCTTTCTATCATTGAACATCGCTTACCAACACTATTCCATAATTACTGGCATATCCTTTACACGTGAAACTTTACAACTCACTTCGACTTATTCTCATAAGGATCAACCCTATTGGCTTTGCCTACAAGTCAGGCACTTATCAACTAATGTTGTCTCCAATCTTGCCTCCTACGCTCATCAACTTACCCTAACCTGGATTCACATGTCCTACAACAACTCGCAAGAGAAGTTTTGAAACCTAAGTTAATTCATCTCCAAAAATCCTAAATATTTATTCCTGGTGAGACTCTCAAGACCACTCAACATTCTCCAAGTTATATTAAAAAGAAAATTGAATGATTATCCTCAATCCCTAACGATTCCACCCAATCCCTACTCGTCTCCTGGATGTACATTTTTAAAATATCCGACCACTTCACCACACTTTCTAACCTCAATTGTGATAGTTCTTCTACTTATGTTCCTTTACATCCATTTTAAATCCCCTCGTGATTATCTCTTACATCTTACTTCTTTCGTCAATACACGTCTCAAGACCCGACACCCTTTACTAACCCTCCTATTATATGAAATCTTTGTCTTTGCACCTCCATTACCATAAACCCAATTCATTCTTATTACCTCTACGAATTTCATATCCTATACTAGCACCTTGCATCAAAGCACTTCCCAAAATATTTCAAGGTCAATATGGTCATCTGTACCTCCTTAACGTTCCAATCACCTTACACCCCAATTAACACTTCTCCAAGTCTCAGTTAAAATTAGTCCAACAGATTTACATATGTCCCCCCTCCTAAGTATCTTACCATGATCTTAATCCCTACCTTACATACTATCCCGTGAAGTCCGGTGCGACATTCTCGTCTATTAAAATCAACGATCCCCCGAAATCAATTCCTACATATATTCAATACCGTCTCCCTCAACTCAAGCTCACCAATCAAAAGCATATAAGGTATTTAAAATCCACCCACTTTGCTTATCCCTCTCAACCTTCGAATCACGTTCCCACTTACTTCTAATCGGTTTCTTGACGTCACACGTCCCTAGAGAAATTTAAACAGATTCACACAAGTCAACGACCCTCACATGGTAGCATATCTCCTCAATCTACGAAAAGAAGGAAATAAAACAAGCACCCTATACGCATGCTGACTCCTAACAGACACACACAACACACATCCCTAGACACACTAGCAGGCAAGCACATACCACATAGGACCCAACAACCATGTAACCTAAGCTCTGATACCAAACTTGTAACGACCCGCCCCAGGTGGGCCCCCCTTGAGGTTAGGCTCGCTATCAAATCCGTAACAGAGTCACCACTCGATGGATGACTCGATAACATACATTTTAAACGAAATAAAATGAAATTTAAAAGTCGTTATTAAAAAGGGAACTGAAAAATGATTACTGAAAAACGTAACGTGTCCATCGGTGTATGACAATATATGACCCCATCATGACGAAAATCAAGTACATCAAATCCCACAACACCAATAGTACATCAGGAAAAATATGATATGAAAACACGGAAGCACAGCAACGACTGAGGGAGATCCTAATGCCACCATCGCCACTCACCAAAATAGGGACCTACTCGCTAGAACACGTAGCCTGCTAAAAGAATAAATCCCCGAAGGGTCAGCTCGACAGCTGGTGAATTCCAACTCACGGGTGGTTACCAACCCACACACGTGGTATGAAAGCGATACATGAGTGCAGAACACAACAACAAAGAAAAGGAATAATATACGCCATATCGATAAGCAGTTCGACAAACCATCACGAGCAATAACAGTAAATGAACCAATCAAGTCCAACATCACATAACATAACCCTTTAACTATTCTATATGCACCAGATCCGGCATCTACCCTATCATGGCAATATCCCGCCATCACCCGCATCACCCCAGTGACCGGCACCTAATCTATCATGGCAATATCCCGCCATCACCCGCATCACCCCAGTGACCGGCACCTAATCTATCATGGCAATATCCCGCCATCACCCGCATCACCCCAGTGACCGGCACCTAACCTATCATGGCAATATCCCGCCATCACCCGCATCACCCTAGTGACCGGCACCTAACCTATCATGGCAATATCCCGCCATCACCCGCATCACCCTAGTGACCGACACCTAATCTATTCCACGTTACCGAATCCTGACAACAGACTATCCTAACACATGCAACTAACTCACATATAACACAGCAACCCTAAGGTCCACATCTATCCTCATATTCATATTCACATAAACAATCATAATAACATGTTATTAATTTCACACATCACACACGCAATTACACATAACACATGCATAAGAAAGTAAACAGACGTGAGTAAGAACTCACCTCAAGCAAACAGCACAGATAGCAATCACTCCCGAGGCAACAATGCGTATTCGATCAAGTACCAGGACCTATTATAATAACACATGCTCCGTCAACACTCTATCGTATATCGTCCCAACCTCCCTCTTATTACATATAAGTCCTCATAATCTAACTCCAAACGATCGATAATTATAATCTTAAACCTTGTAAAAGTCGAACCAAAGCCTCCTAGATTGTTCAAGTTCAGCACTTTATGATATATACAATAGATTTATAATATGTATTAGTTGCTAATAATATATAAGGCACAACAAGTATTCCATTAGATCAAGATTGACAACTCATACTCATTCGTTCATCATTAATTTCGAACTACTACATTATGTTAGCATATGCTTGATACTACATGCCAATTAATACCCCACGACCCAATCTCTTAGAGGCTTAAATCGGCAGCCAAAAAAAATAAGCATGGTTCGAAAATTTGACAATTTACTTACCTCTTGATGTTCTGATTGAGGGTAGCTAATGTATGAGTTAAGCTATGGAGTTTGCTCCTCACGTGGAAGAAAGCAACAATGAACCCAAGAAAAAAGAGAAAAGTCGGCTGCCCACTTAGAAGAAGGAAACGGAACGGAAAAAAATAAGAATCTTCGGCTGAAAAAAAAAGAAGAAGACGTCTGATGTTTTTTTGTGTGTGTAGGGTTTTTGGCTTATTCCCGGGTTTATATAGTGCTAGCACGGGCTTGGCTCGCTAAGGCTTAATCCAATCGACTAACAAGCTTACTAACGAATCGGAGCTATATTAAATGAGTTATAATATTTTACTTAATTAATTAATTTTAATTCTTTATTATGTTATGCCATAATATTACAGGTTGCAAGAAAAAAATCCCTGTACTCCGCATATGGGCCCATCACAATCATGGGGCCCCGTCAATCCTACGTTGCCGGATCTGGACAACACACACAACACATATACGACCCGTAGGTCCACCCTAACATCTCTACTCATGCTTCATGCTCAACAGTAATCATCATAATGCATCAATATGTACTATCACTACCACACAACACATACAAGAGTAATAACAACACGTGAGTAAGAACTCACCTCAAGCAAACAGCAACGCAATAGCAAATTCCAAGTCTCAATCCAATACTCGTATCACACATTAGGACCTATATCACACATATGCTCTATATCAAACACTAGAACCTAACATTTTAATAGTTAGGTTATACTAATCTATGCACAATTAATATAATAATCGTCAGTATCTAATCCTTATAATCACTCAACAAACTTACTATAATAACCACCAAGATCTAATGGTCCAGACTTAAAGTTAGGTTTTCCTAACCCCATTAAATTAGGTTGTAAGAAAAAACTCCTCGAAAGACATCCCATCCCACTCGAATTAGTTACACCAGGAATTATATACATATTCCATTTAGCTCAATCTTGGAAAAATGACAATTTTGCCCTTGGACAGAAAAATTATCATTTTGCCCCTGGGCCCCACATGGTCAACCCTGAGATTATAATAATTCTAACTCATATTAGTCGTACCTCTTATGCCCATTATAATGTTGTTACTATCGGAAAGGTCTAGTCATCAACACTTAAGTCACTAACGGCTTGGTCAACGGTCACCCTAGTCAAAGTCAACTGTGTCAAACTTAGGTGAACTCCCATAAATGTCCCAATTCCTATCCTCATATTAAGTCTAAGTCAATCGCTTATCTTATTCTAAGATTAAATACTTACTTCTAGTGAAATTACGCTTTTGCCCCTCAATTATACTTGATTGCACCTTTGCCCCAATTTCCACATTTATAACACTATGACCTCAAAATCAATTTAAATTACATCTTAGGCCCCAACATGCCCCCTTTAACCATTTAAATCACATTATCATCCACTATTCTCCTAACTTTATATTTTAACTATCAGATTCTTAATAATTTAACACTTATAAATAATAATTACTTATTCTAAACCTTCATGTTAGCACCCAAGCTCATATTTTATATCATAACTTATATCTTTTCACAAATGCCCCCAAACTTGTTTATAATTGCACTTTAAGCCCAATTCTTTCATACTAACCCAATATTCATACCAATAACAATCTCATACTCCATATCAAGCCTAAATCAAGTCCTCAATCTGCCCTAATCATCATTTGCCCCTAACTTTACCAAATTTCGACATTCCGATCAACTATACCTATTATTTCCACCCGAAATCGATTTAGTTCAACATCATCAACCTAAATACACCCCAAGTGCGATAAACCTTCAAAGTTGCAGGTTCCAAGGCTGCACTAGGGCTGTTCGAACATGTATATCATCCTAAAATCATATATTTGTCATGTTTATACATAATTCTTACCCCAAAATCAACAAAAACACAACTATAACCAATAATTCCTCAATAATCGAACCCAATGTCATCCTCCATGCTCAAATTAATCACTTGCAGTCCATACTACGTTTACAACTCAGTCATGTCACATTTTAGATGATAATTTTAATATATATTTCACATAAAACAATAAATAAAATCCCCAAAATCGACCTAGCATCAGTTCGGCCACTTCCAACCCCAATTGTTCAAGCTTAAAATCAAATCTATGCATATATAACATTCTCCATATGATTATAACATGTTTAATACCATAACTAGCAACATATGCTACGGAAATAACAATAAATCGCCCATTTTTAAACATAATGAAAAACGTAGCTATAGTATACCAAAATTGGCGAATTATACCTTGAATCGAAGGGAATTTCGTGAAGAAGAAGATGTTAGGAAGCGATTGCAACAAGAAGCAACCGATTTGACCCAGAATTGAGGAAGAACAGTGCATTTTCTGGTGCACTATGCTATAAAAACGGGATTTGGGTCAAACAAGATTTCTCACTCGATATAGCACCAAATTGAGCGATTTCTACCTTGAATTGAAGAGGGAAATAATAGGAGGATGTTTCAAGGTTCAATTCGCACCTTGAATGAGCAAAATCGGTTGAGAAACGAGGGAGAAATCTCAATTTTAATATTAGGGTGTTCTTGGTTGCGGGTTTGAGGAGGGTTTCTCTACCTTTTCCTTTGATTTTTGGCTCCAAGCTTCCTATTTAAGCCAATGGAGGCCCAATTCAACTTAAGTCCGCCAATCCAACTCGATTAAGCCCTATCAAGCCCCGGTCCATTTATCTATTTCTTACTTTAGGGTCGTAATATTACACTTTACATCAAATTTCTCGCTACACTCGAATACTTTCTAGCCTTCCTTTTGCTTCATTCATCACACAAAACAGTGTCGGTAAAAAGAAAAAGGTTAGTTGGTCTGAAATGTGAAACTAAAATAAAAAACTACTTTAAAACTCCATCAATAATTGTTTAAATATACTAATCACCAATCTTAAAGCTCTAACCTTATTTTCTGAGGTCCGGATACACAAATGACATTCCTGATTGCTTTGAGCCTAACTGGAAGTAATAAAGAGCTTAGCCACAATTGCTTTGACCTATCTCATGGCTGCAACTGGTTGCATGCGGTGGTGAAAACCAAAACACTACCATCCAAGTTACCTAGCCAAGAGATGAGTCAATTACGCCTCCTTCAAAACAAACTTGGGCAAAGTAAATCAAGAAATGGAAATGATTTACAATGGAGAGAGTATGAGGAAATGATAACAATAGTAAAATGCAAACCTCTTAACACTTCCAACCAGTTGCACACCACAATTAATGCAATTCAAATCAGAAATAGTGGTTTGTTGTACAATTGAAGATGGGTCTCAGACAATCAAATCCCCTAAAACCCTCCCAGCCAAGTCTCTGTCGTCCTTCCATCAAATCCAACGAGAATTGCGGGTCATTGTCTTGAGACAATTCAACGGCCAAGATGCGGAATAATTCAAGGGTTGAGATCATTTGAGAGACGAAAGAAACTGAGTTTAATACTCCATATGACATGTGTCCTTAAATTGGCATGTGGCATGGAGCATGAAACATGTAAGAAAATGAGTGACAATGAATGATGAGTAAGCACATCATTAGAGGGCCAAGGCAAAAAAACGGCTCTCAACCGAAGTCAACAAAACCGCAAAAAAATGGGAAAAAAACTGACGACGACGAAGACTTCATAGCAAACTTTATATATAAGGGCCAAATAAGCATAGCACTTCCCCTTGAATTGACTATTTTGCCCTTACTACTAAAATAAACATTTCCCCCTTTTTTGCTTTTGTTTTCACGCCTTAAAGACCCCCCCTACTCAATTCATTATTGATGTTCTATCATCTTCCTTAACCCCCCTTAACCCCAAAATCTCTAAGAAAAAAAAACTTTCACATCTTTTGAACTTCTACAATTTCGAAGTTTGTTATCTTAAAATTGTTGCAGTTCATTGAAATAAGTATTCTACCTGATTTATAATTAATAATTGAGTATAAAGTTTGCTTTTTTATTTTTTTGTATATTTTGTACAAAAGATTAGATTTTTGGTAGTTTTGTTGCAAAAATATAAGTTAGCTTCGTATAATATAGTATTTTCGCATTTATTTTGTAATTTTTGGAGAAAAGATTGCATTTTTGGTAGTTTTGTTACTAAAATATAAGTTTCCTTCGTATAATTTAGTATTTTCGTAGTTATTTTTTAATTTTTGGAGAAAAGATTGGATTTTTGGTAGTTTTGTTGATGTATAATTAATATTTTAGTATAAAGATTCGATTTTTAGTTGTTTTTCGGTAGTTTTCATTTTAAAAAAAGTTTGGATTTTTAGTATTATTTGGCTAAAACTTAGTTTATTTTGTACTATATTCGATTTTTAGTTTGTTTTTATAAGAAAGTTTAGATTTTTAGTATCCTTTATATGCAAAAACTTAGTTTATTTGTAATTTTCATAGTTTTTTAAGGAAAAATCAAGATTTTTGAACGTTTATTTGGTGTATTGTTGTAATATTGGTAGCTTTTGTGCAAAAAATATTAGTTTATTTGTAATGTTGGTAGTTATTCTAGAAAAGTTTAAATTTTGAATGTTTATTTTGTATAATGTTGTAAGTTTGATACTTTTGTGCAAAAAATTAGTTTATTTTGTATAATGTTGTAACTTTGATGTTCAACTGTGTACTCTAATGTTCAATTGCGTATTCTACGGACACTAACACAAATAACACAACAATGGACACAAAACCACCAAAGTTACAACATTGTACAAAATAAACTAATTTTTTTGCACAAAAATATCAAACTACCAACATTACATATAAACCAACTTTTTTGCACAAAAGCTACTAATATTACAACAATACACCAAATAAACGTTCAAAAATCATAATATTTCCTTTAAGAACTATCAAAATTACAAATAAACTAAGTTTTTGCATATAAAGAATACTAAAAATCTAAATTTCTTATAAAAACAAACTAAAAATCGAATATAGTACTAAATAAACTAAGTTTTAGCCAAATAATACTAAAAATCCAATTTTTTTTATGAAAACTACAGACAAACAACTAAAAATCGAATCTTTATACTAAAATGTTAATTATATATGAAACAAACTACCAAAAATTCAATCTTTTCTCCAAAAACTACAAAAAAAAAAAACTATCAAAATACAAGACTATATGATGGAAACTAATTTCTTGCAAGAAAACTAAAAAAAATCCAATCTTTTCTCCAAAAACTACAAAACAATTACGAAAAAATGAATCTTTATACTCAAATATTCATTATAAACGAGTTAGAGTACTTACTTCAATCAACGGGGAAGGGGAAATTTCGGGTCTGGATCTAGCAATTTTCAATGGGGGAGGGGGGATTTCGGGTTTCGGGACTTCAATGGGGCGCGCTAGCGATTTTCAATGGGGGGGTTCAGGTTTTCGGACTTCAAATGGAGGTCAAAGATGGAGATGGAGATGGAGATGAAGATGGAGAAGAGAAGAGAAGAGAAGAGAATGATGGAATGTAGTATGAAAATGGTGGAATGTGTTTGGTGTTTAGGTTTTAGTAGTAAGGGTAAAATAGTCAATTCAGGGGTAAGAGTGCTATGCCTTTGCAAAAAAGAGTCAAGGGTGCTCCAAGTTTAAAATGAGCTTCAAAGGGTGCTACTTTTGCCATTTTCTCCTGAATATGTATTCATATTTTGCACATTTACCTTTGGCAAGTTGATGTCATTATCAACATCCACATGCCCCCGTGTCTCCGATGAGGCTCCCGCCTCAGCGTTGTTAGTAAGGGTCTAATAATACGCAGCCTTCATGTCCTTCACGTAGCAATGTAGACTATTTCTTCGCTCGACGATTTCTGTATTTTATTCGTGAAAGCCCAGAGCTCCTATGGTGTTGTTGGTTTAAGCTCCTTTTTCATTTGTAGTCATTAAATGAAGGTTTAATTTCATCTGGGCACATGAACTTTATGAACTTTTCAAATAGGCATCTGATGACCCTTTTATAACAAGTATGCACCTGGACCCAAAATTGACACCTGAACTTTTTTTTTCACATTTTCCTGAATTTTTTCAGATTTTTTGACATTTTTAAATTGTTAACGCAATGGCAAGTTAGTCACATTGAAAATATAACTTTTTGGAGACAAAATTTACAGAAAATTTCATGTGTCAGTACTAAAAAGGATTTTAGACACAAATAATTTGAACAAAGTTCAGGTGCCATTTTTGAAATTCTTTGGACTCATTTAAAAATAAATACAATTATTATATATAAAAAAAAACTAAAAAAATTACCCCCAACACCCCCCCCCCCCCCCCCATCAGGAACTGCGGATATTATTCCCATTCTCAACTCCACAATATATTCAAATACCCTTCATCCCTTTTTCTTCAAAGAACTAGTTATGACTAAAAAAAATTGGATTTTTACAATAACTCCACATTTTTTTTAAAATATCCTTTATCAATTTTTTCCAAATGAGAAGCTAACACAAAAAAGATTGAATTTTTACTATAATTCTGTAATTTTTTCAAATACCCTCCACTTTTTTTGCCCAAATGAGAAGTTATAACTAAAAGGATTGAATTTTTATCTAACTAACTGATACAATGGAGCTATAAAACAAAATGATAAACAATGCACCAATTGTTATATGCACTATATATTTGAATATTTACCATATAGATAACAAATTCAAATATATAGCTTTCAAATGGAGGAAAACAGGGGCAGAAATAGACAGTGAAGAAAGTGGTTACAGCTCAACACGTATTTGATCTTTTGAACTCTGGAAAAGTTAATTTAGAGAAAATTAATCCATAATGAGACAGCAAAATTAAACAACAAAAAAAGAACAAATTATGGAGCCTAAAATATAGAAATTGATTGATTATGTCTCAGACTGATTGTCCTTCGTAACTCTACTTCTGGCCCGTCCTTCGCAACTCCAGATATTATTCCCACTCTCAACCTCAACTTCGTCTCTCAACCTCAACTTCATCGTTGTAAGCTCTCCCAATTTGATTGACTATGTCTCAGACTGATTATCCTGTTTTGATTCCTGTTGTTGTTGGATTTTTTTTCTTCTAATTTTGTAATTGAAAATTTTGTTTGTGTTTTATGAGATTAGGTGAAGATGGTATATCAAAAGATATTAATATGGTGGGATTAAATTGGGGTTGGGTTAGATTAAAAGTAGTTGAGTTAGTTTTTAAGTGTAATCTGACTAGTTTGCCCTCTATTCTAAATGTCAAAAATCTGAGAAATTAAGAAAATTGTGAAAAAAGAAAGTTCAGGTGCCCAGATGAAATTAAGCCTTAAATGAATGTGTTGAGAACCTGGTAAACTTTAGAGTAGTTACATGGTGGGATTAGATCACTGCTCTGCTTCGAGAAGTGATATAAATCAAAATGAGTAAGTATACTTTCTACGCTTTTTATCTGTTTTAGAGTCGTAGATAATTTTTGCACTTAGTTTTTAGGTTAGATAGGAAACAATATATTGCCTAAGATCATATGGGACAGAAAGGCATTTGGGGAACTTTTGCATACAACACCTAGGCTTTTCAATGGGTGCCTATATTTTCACGCTAAATAAATTCACGCTAAGAATTTTGGACAATTATGTCTTTACCAAGCGCATGGTACATGTGGCCAAAATATTTACGAGCACACATAACATGTGGTGGCAACATTGACCATCAAAACAAGTTTTTGGCTAATATTGGAATCAAGCATACACTACATGTGTTCAAAACATTATTCAGCTCACACATGGTGTTGCTCGACGACTTCACTAGCAAAAGAAAATTCTTTATGAAATCACAAACGAGTATGCAATACATGTGCTGAAAATGACCTCACCGAATGTGTGCTCGAAGACTTCACCAACATATTCTATGTGTGGATTATGTACTAATTAAGGTTAGTGGTCACTAATCAGGGGCAATTTAGTAATTTCACATTATAATTTTCTAAAAAAAATAATTAATCCCATTAAAATAACTCCGAATCTCGAATTCAATCCTCCATTGTGAAACATGCAAAATTACTAGGGACTAATTGGGGATATGGGGTTACTTTTAATAGAATTAATTTATTTCTTTTGTCAGAAAACTATTATGTAAAAATTACTAAATTGTTCTTGATTAGTGATCACTAACCTTAATTAGTCGATAATTAACATTATAGTTGACTAATGTATTGAATGAGAACGATTTAAAAAGTTAGGTCATCAACTTGAACCTTTTGAGAGTTAGGTGATCAACTAGTTCCCTGACCCAAAGATGGGTGATCATCCCGGCCGTTTGCCGTTTTTGATATGATTAATTTCTTTTGTAGACGGACTTCAATTTAATTAATATATGTCTTTCCTTAAATAATGATATTTTTAATATTTTAGAATTTGTGAATATATATCAATGGATATTTGATAAGAATGTAATAGTACATAAATATATCAAAATCCACAATCGACATACTTTATCACCATGGTGTCCTTTTATGGATATCAGGATACGTCTCATGCTATAGATATGTATATCAATATACCATGGGACCATCACGGCTCCTCTCTTTTCGAGAATCTATACATTCCTTATTAGTGTATGGACAGCTATTTCTCGAGCAAATATTTAGGTTCGACCTCAATAGAAAAATAAAATAGAGCACCTAACAACAAATCTTCATTCATTGTTGATTTTAGAATTCTTTGTAGTCTTTCTTAATATATGCATATTTATAATAATACATAAAAAGAATATCGAAAAGAGTAGAGGATTTGGAGCCTAGAATCCATCGTGCCAATTCAATGCATAATCTCAAGCTCAATTAACTGACCCAATCATTCCCTTTTAATTATGTTTTGATAAACCTCACTTTCATGCACGTCTTATTAGTTTACACATCAAAATAAATCCACCTTAAACTCTCACATTATTCTCCTAATTGCCCCTCCCTCCCCCCCCCCCCCCTCAACATGCCCAGAAACACCACATTCTTGATCACACTCTTCCTCCTCATTGCCCAACAAGCTTTAGCAGGAAAAACCAAGATCCACATACCTGATGAGCTAGATGATGTAGTTGATGATGAGGAAGATGAAGCATGGAAGGAATGGGGCAAGAAGAAATCATCATCTGAGTTTGATCCACCTCCAGATCTTTCCAAATTGAGACCTGAACAAATCCAAGCTGAGATGATGAAAAGGCAGCTTGGCCCTGTTTTTGGATTTGCCAAACTAAAACTTGGTGCCCACAGAACCAAGGTACTACAAATCGATCATTGATATTCATTCATGAAAAAAAGTTGTCTTTTTTAATACAAATCGATGATTGATATTCATTCATAAAAGATTCCCTGTTTGAATTTTGATGTTGGGTATTTGAAATTTGTAGTAGGGTGCTTTTTAATGAATGTTGTATGCTATTTGGTGAAATATGAAATAGTCTAGTATTTTGAAGGCTTTTATACTGTTGGCATGGTGATTTTGATTCGAATCGAAGTTATGAGTGTCAATTAGTATGAAGTTCTTTAGTTTTGATAATTGAAAATGCACAATCTTTTTGTTTGAATAGGAAATGGTGTCTGAAATAGCAAGGAAATGGTCAAAGATTGCAAGAACCGGAGCAATTGAAGCGAAGTTTATGGGGTTTGATTTGAATACAGTAATGGTTACCATGGAAAGAGGCCAAGATGCTATAGAGGTTAGTATTTACATTTATTTAATCCCTACGCTCCAAAAAGATTGTCCGAGTGTTGAATTTTATTTTAGTAAATACTGATCGATTTGATACTGAGATTATATTCACTTTATACAGTTGAAGGATTTTTTGTTGGACCAAGAAGATGCGTATGAAATAAAGATAGGGGAACAAATATTCAGAAGAGAAGGAGATCCTCCTCTTGAAGAAGTTATGGAGAAGCTGAGAGGTAGGGGTGGACATGGTGATGAAGCTAGCTCTAAGGATGATCACAGTCACCAAGAGCTATAGTCATGAAATTTGAGATTATATTGTAATAGAAACTGTCGTCCTGTATCTCCACGTGAATCGGTTAGGGGTCTCTTTTCGTTCATTCTTCTCTTTTGAGGTTTCCCATTGTGTTCTGTTCATGACAGGTCTCGCTCACCTATACTAACTCTGTTTAGGGTCCTTGATATGGCAGCATTTGGTTTCTTCTACTTGTTCTTATAGGAAGTATATTGGAATGTGACTGTAAGATAGTTAGATATATGCTAGCTTTATAGCTAATCTTCCATTGTGTTCTGTTCATGACATTTCCGCTCACCTATACTAATTCTGTTAAGGGTTTGTTCCTGATATCGCAGCATTTTGTTTCTTGTACTTATTCTTATAAGGAGTATATAGGAATTTGACTGTAGGATACTAAGATATATGATAGGTTGCTAGCTAATCTTCCATTGTGTTATGTTCATGGCAGTTTCCGCTCAACTATTCTAAGTCTGTTCACAGTTCGCGACATCCCCGCATTTTTGTTCTTCTACTTATGTGACTAGAAGAGATATGCTAGGTTGATAGCTAATCTTCCAGCGTTCGTTTTCCATGTCAAAATAGAAGAATCTCACGGTTGTTAGGGTATACGCCAATACGTTTAAAGCCGCGGGAAATAATTAGGGTAGAGGAACTCGATCCAGACTTATTTTCTTGCATTACTGCATAACAGCTTGAACAACTGATATAACACTCCTACCTATAATTTTTAATACAACTGATGTGATCTACCTAACTTACTAAGTAGTACTTAGTACTTCCTCTTTAGTATATGTTCATACAATAAATAAACCAACAACCCAAACATCTATATTAAGCTTTGAGCATGTTAGTTAAATATACTAGTACCTTTAATGTTACTAGATATGCTAGTGCTTTATATAGAATTACATATAGTCAAATTCATACTACAAATAGTCAAATCCTACCATCATCCTAAAAGACTGATATAGCCTTCAGACTCATTAATTTCATTAGTGGAGCCTTCATTTCTAACCTCTATAATCATGTGAACCAGAAGACAATCATGATATATCTCATTTCCAGAGTTGACTTATCTCTTCTCATGGTCTTGGTGTTCTCAGTAATTGCAGATTCCTCAGTTATATAAATTTTTGTTTGCCTTCCTCCTTCCACGGGTTGATGCTCTAAACATTTTGTTTTGTTGTTTTTTAGTAATGCATTCGGGTTTTAAGGGGAAAAGTAAGGTTGCGTACTATCCAACCCCCTCAACTACGCTCAAGCGGGAGGGAGCTTCTTGAAATTCATTAGGACATGTTGATGTTAATGTCGTTTTAAGTAATGCTCAAGATAAAATAAATGACGAGACGAACCAAGAGTTTACGTTTGTTTGACCACTATACTTAGACCTTGGTTACCAAAATAGAGTAGTTTTTATACTATATTAGGTTTGGTGGTTATTAGTTGGCCTGATTACGTTAGAGAATGATTCAACTATCTTGATATTTATAGAAATCTTTCTGATTACCCATTTTTTTTATATGTATTTATGTATCAACTAATTAGATATTGGTAAGGTAGCTAAGAGATTCGGAGGGTGAAAAAGAAAAGATTAGCTGAATGTTAGTGGCTGTTTTATTAAGTTACTTTTATTACACGAACTCATAATCAGTTGAGGTTGTTCCTCTATAAGATTCTATGAAGCACAGTTGACTTGTTTTGTTCCTTGGAACTATCTCCATGAGTTGACATTTTCCTCTGTTTTATTTGCATTGAAGAGACTGTTAACGGTTGAAAACTTGATTTCTTGGTCAAAATGGAAATAAATTTACCTGTTTAATTCTACATTGAGTTTGTGCATGAAGAAGACAAAAATGAAAATACTTCACCAAACATACATTACATTAACATGTTCTAATGTCTTTGAAGAAACTTTCGTCTAAGCAATGAAACATACATTACATTAACATGTCGTAATGTCTTTGAAGAGACTATCGTCTAAGCAATGAAACGTACATTACATTAACATGTCGTAATGTCTTTGAAGAGACTTTTGCTTGAGCACGCTAATATTGACGTAATAAAATTACTACAGATTTCTTGGCAGGTCGTTCACCCAACCTAACCAGCTGCATGAGATGACAAATGACTCTTTAAATTTTGAACAAGAAAAAGTTATAAAACTTCCCCTAGAAATAAAAATCAAGAAACCACTTTCTCAACCATCTTACATTGCCCCATGTATGTGTTTGTGTGCTGTTTTTTCCAAGAAGTTGTTTCTCAACCAATTTCATTAATGTCCCTACCCTTCATTGAATACATGGATGAAAAAAACCAGCTCCTTTTAGTTGTACAAGAGAGAGGTTATTGTTTTTCTTATGGCTATTATATATACAGTATATAAAAACCACAGAAAAAAAGTGTAGCCATTGACCCTATTGTCTCTTGATTAATTAATTTGCTGTGAGTTTGCAATTTCTACCATAAACTTTCTAACTGCATTTGTGTGCATTTATGGTGGTTGCATCAGATGGTTAGAGTGATGGCAGAAAGAGAGTTTTTTTCAAAGAAACAGACTGTCTATAGTAATTGCTTCTCAATAGCTTCTCATCTATAAATCTCTTTTATGCTTTATTTTTCCTCATCACTCTCTCCTCTTCACTGTTTTCTTACTCAGTAGCCAGCTTGTTTCACCATCTAAATTACTAGTCAAAACAGTTTAAACAATCTTTTATGCATTACAGAACCATCGTTTTGAATTTCGATTTCGTTGTCTTTTATATAGAAGCTTTTTGTTGAGGTATATATAGATATCAGCATGGATGTATCTGTTGCTTTATTGTTGTTTACTGCATTTACATCTTATTTGTTGTGGTTCACTTTCATTTCAAGATCCTTGAAGGGTCCTCGAGTTTGGCCTTTGTTAGGAAGTCTTCCAGGCCTGATCGAGAATGCCGAGCGTATGCATGAGTGGATTGCTGATAACCTCAGAGCGTGTGGTGGCACGTACCAGACATGTATATGTGCCATACCGTTCTTGGCTCGAAAGCAAGGTCTGGTGACGGTCACGTGTGACCCGAAGAATCTGGAGCACATCCTGAAGACTCGATTTGATAATTATCCGAAAGGTCCTACTTGGCAAGCAGTGTTCCATGATCTGCTTGGTCAGGGGATCTTCAATTCTGATGGAGATACATGGCTGTTCCAGAGGAAGACTGCTGCACTTGAGTTTACCACACGAACATTGCGCCAGGCCATGGCTCGGTGGGTTAATCGTGCTATTAAGCTGCGTTTTTGCCCCATTTTGAAGGCTGCGCAGCTTGAAGGCACAACAGTTGATTTGCAGGATCTCTTGCTTCGGCTTACATTTGACAATATTTGCGGCTTAACGTTTGGAAAGGATCCTCAGACGCTGGCAGAGGGGCTTCCGGAGAACAGCTTTGCCTCGGCTTTTGATCGTGCCACTGAGGCAACGCTGCAGAGATTCATCCTTCCGGAAGTCCTGTGGAAGCTGAAGAAATCGTTTGGGCTTGGAATGGAAGTAACATTGAACAGAAGCATTGGGCATGTAGACGAATACTTGTCCAGCATCATCAATACAAGGAAACTTGAACTTGCAAATCTGCAGAAAGATGGAAATCCACATGATGATCTATTGTCCAGGTTCATGAAGAAGAAGGAATCGTATTCGGACAAATTCTTGAAACATGTAGCTCTAAATTTCATCCTAGCAGGCCGGGACACTTCTTCCGTAGCTCTCAGCTGGTTTTTCTTTTCAGTCATGCAGAACCCATCAGTTGAAGAGAAAATAGTACATGAAATTTGTGATGTTTTGACCGAAACACGAGGGGGTAACCACGAATCCTGGCTCATCGAACCTCTAGAATTCGAGGAAGTTGATCGTTTGGTATACCTGAAAGCTGCATTGTGTGAAACTCTCAGGCTTTACCCCTCCGTTCCAGAGGATTCGAAACATGTAGTTAAGGATGATGTTTTACCAGATGGTACATTTGTTCCAGCAGGTTCATCAGTAACATATTCGATATATTCAGCAGGGCGGATGAAATCAACATGGGGTGAGGATTGTCTAGAGTTCAAGCCAGAGAGGTGGCTGTCTCCTGATGGAAAGAAGTTCATGATGCATGACTCATTCAAATTCGTCGCGTTTAATGCCGGTCCAAGGATTTGTTTAGGAAAGGATTTAGCCTTTTTGCAGATGAAATCCATTGCAGCGGCGGTGTTTCTCCGCCACCGTCTTATGGGGGCTCCAGGACACCAAGTGGAACAAAAGATGTCATTAACATTGTTCATGAAGGATGGGCTCAAAGTGAATGTGCACCCCAGGGATCTAACAGCAATAGTGAATGGTATAAAGAAGGAGAAAGTTGCTGATAAAAAATGTGGTGGCATTGATTGCAATGGTGTTGTTGGGTGTGGCCCTGGAGGGGGGGTTGCTGTGGGGGTAGATATGGTTGTTGGGGTGGTTTAAAGATTCAATTATTATTTTATTTTTATTTTTATTTTTAATTCAATTTGTCTGTGGAAAATGAAATATTGAATGCTGGTTAGCTATACAATGCTAGGTGGCTATTATAGAAAAAAAATACAGTAAATGAGAAAGTTATTATGTGGGGGTGATACATTGCATGTGGGGCTAGGCTCTCACATGGAGGCTTAATTTTGAGCTTTCTCAATTGTCTTGAATGCTTCTCAGATATGCTTACAACTTTTAAGTTCAAGAATCAAGAGCTTTGACAAATACAAGCTCCCGAATTCGAATCCTTGTAATGACAAGTGTCGTATTTCTGAATTCATGACAAAGTGTGGAAGAATCGACATGAGTTTTGAGACGGATGCAAGCATAGCAATTGTAAAGTAAATTCAGTCTTGTAGAATTATTATTCTCCCCTAAATGTACTTCATGTATTCTTCTTGAAATTTGTTGTGTTGTATATATTTTCTGTTTATTCCTTTTTGAGAATTTGTAAGACTACAGTTTAAACTGTTTTGAATTATTTTTATTAATGAATTTTTTCATATATATCGATCTTGGAGTGATGGAAATTGTACTTAATTTTTTTTAAAAAAATCTTAATGGATTTAAACCGCATTAATTAACTATCATTCAAAACATTGTTTTGATTTGTGTTTTCATCAACTATCTATTACCTATCTTAGCCTCTTCTGAGAATCCTCAAATTTTACCCTAATCCGATCTTCGTTAAGCGATCATTTCATCGACCAGAATGGAGTAAGAAATGCAATAAGGAAAGCAAAAGAAAATCATTTTTAGGTTCAATTACATTACATTGTCATGTACGAGAGTAACTGTATGACGACGAAGAAATAAGTTAGGATAAGTACACTTGGCATTTGTGAGGGAGGACTTATATTGCAGATTACATTACATATATATATGCTTGCTTTGCTATCGGATATACTACCATATTTGCTCTGAAATGAACACCTGTTGAACTCTACAACACCTAGCTTCTTAGTATCCTGAAGAGTAAGCTAAACAAATTGCTATGCATGCTTGATTGCAGATTCGACACCAAACTCAATCAGCGGAGTGGAGTTGCACATGCGGACAAGGTTTCGATGGTTCACCTATGGTCCAAAGAAACTTCAGGTCTCCTCTTTTCTTTCCCAATCCAAGAAATGTGCCTGCATTGACATCAAATACCGTAAGTAATTTGTCCAGTGTACTCTGCTGTATAACGAGTCAGGGCATGTGTAAAGACTTTGCTACATAGCGTGACTAGTACACACACTGTCATCAAGGATGTTGTAGATATCTTAAGAAGCTGTCAAAATTTCAAGAGAAACAGCATCTCCAGTTAGGAATTACATAATCAACTCTCAGCAGTGCACATTGGCGTTGCAATAAAAGAGACCATGCTGATATCTCTTACATCATCGCCTCAGTCTACTATAATTTATTTGGGTTGAAAAGTTATCTCACATACCTAGCATGAAAGGGACGATGTATAGTAAAGCTGGTTGACCATGTCCGTCCATCAAGGTCAGAGCCACGTATGTTGTGAAGAGACCTGTTAGGGAGGGAGGAAAAGTGAATCGAATGCTATCATTTACTTCCAAAGAGAGCAATACACTCGATCAAACTATATTGTTCTCACTCGCACATTTACCTGAACCGTATGCCAACATTGCATAAAGGAAGTATCCAGCACGGAGGCTCTTGTTGGAGAGCCAATCATACCTGATAAAGACAAAAAAACAAGGATGGACTTCACACTTCATATCCATTCACTACTAAATCAACACCCAGTCTGAGCTGCATTGCAAATATCCTTCAATTTTTATGACTCTATGATCTCATATTTTCTAATGCAAACTACATAAACGCCCCAAGAAAACTGATACAAATAATTTTAAAATTCCAAGCCGTGGGGAAGGGGAACATTTCCCCTGCCTCTCCGACAACAATAGTGTTTGCTCGATGCCATTTTACATATAGAAATGTGAAATGCAATTATGTCTTAGAAACTTGAAGAAAACCCATGCCTATTTAGAAAATGCAGGGCATACCTTAGTGAAAAAGCTACAAGTAATCCAGGTAGAATGATGTCACCAAAGCCAATGATGCTATATCCGCCCCAAGGGTCAAACATCCTAGGAATTTTCAGTAGCATTGGTATCCCATCTTCTCCACTTTTATCACCACGAGCTACCTATTCGACAGACCCGCAAAATGTTTGAATATGGTAAAACAGTTCACTATAATTAACTGTGGTCTAGATTCTTATGTGCTCAAACGCGAACACTTACCACAATCATGACACTCTCCTTGAACCACCATTTAGATACAAATACCCAAAATATGTCATATAAGAAACCACAACTCAGAAGAACTGTTCCCACCTGGTCGCATCCAACAACATGAACACATCACAGTTAACGAAAGTGTAAGGAATACAAATTTACAATATATGGTCACTTTAATATTGAAAGTGTTGCTACTCGTAAGAATCACATCTTCCTAATCTGTTATTTCCAGGAACTTATATGTTCTAAACCAGCCACTCAAAAAGGCTTAAAAATAAGAAATGATATGTTGATCAAACAACAATTTACTGGCTGAAAAATTCGACAATATGGTGATACACGAACACCAATGCTTGACCCGTGTGGGAAGAGAAGTGTACTCTTACTAGATGGATGCCATAAAATACATCTGCCCATTGTATTCAGTCATCTGCTTTCCTTCACACTCCCTCTCCGTTTGGTGATAAACACACTTTTGGAATCAGTATGTGATGTTATTGGCACCCGCAATTGCAGTTCAGGCTAACAATATTATTGCTTGAAGAGAGGCAATTAAAGTGAACTTGAATCCCAATTTTAGAGAAGTAACCTTTAACTACGATACCCACACATTAGGAGTATATTGCTGATATCCCCATCTATATAGGACTTCTTTTATGCAATCTCAAGAGTAGATGTCAACCTAATATGCATATTATTTGCTTCATATTATCTTCGTCTTTCTATTTTTCCAATTTATATAATGGGTTATCCTTAACCCTCATGATAACCTGGAGGCCTGTTTGTAAGGTTTGTACTGTAAAGTGATTGTCAGGAAAAGGTAACCAAAAGACAGCTAACCTTGAGATTCGGCAGTCGTACAATTTGAAGAACTGTAATTATCAACGACATGCCCTGTCCATACAAAATTTAATCGTAAGATTAAGTTTTCTTTTACTTTTAATGAAAGTCCGTAAATAAGCAGAACATCGATAAATCATTTAAGCCTTAAGTTATGCATAGTATATATGTGTATTATAGGTATCAATTTGGGAAGAAAGGAGGTTTAACTTACGTTCATAGTTTATTCCTAGTTCACTCAACTGAACTATATATGACAATTTCATACCAATTTGGCTCTAATTGAAACCATAACATTCGGTATGGGGTAATGGAAACTGGGAAATGCTACTATTTCTCATGAATACTAAGTCAAAAGCAGTTTATAGGGGTGCATGGTCTATTGCTAGGGGAACATACAAAGTGAAATTCTTTTAATTCATAAATTATAATTCTCTCCTCGGAAGGGCATTAAGGGTGGATGTACAGTTTTAGAGTGATGAATTGAATTACGTATTCAATTTTTTTAATAGTTTAAAAATATATATAAGTATAATACAAAACACATATATATTGAACTATACTGACTCAAACACGTGTATACCACTGTTGAGAGATGCAAATGACAATAGGAGAAACATACAAGGATATCTTGACCAATCCAAGCATATTTGAGACGCCGCTCAACAGCCCAAGCAACTGCAAATGCTAAACAGATTGGAGAAATAGCCAGAGTCAAGTACGAAACAGCTCCTAGAATGGGGATCTTAACATATGCTTCTGCTGCTGGTTGGAACCGTCTGAAACTATAGTTAAGCCTTATTAGCAACATTTTGGACGAACATCATATAAAGACGCACAATTATCATTCATAACCAATTAAACATCACCAAGAGTTTATGCAATATCTACTTTAAGCTTATAACTTCATCTAAGATTCAATTACTAACAATAGAAAGAAGAATAACCTACCAAGATAATAATGCCACCAAACAAGTCTGCAGACCCTGTGATATGCAGCAAAAGTGTGACCTTAAATCCAAGAGATGTAAAATCTTGATCGTGAAAATGAAATACCATTTCAACAGGTAATGTGATTATTCTTAGCCAAGGAGGCACTACCAACATTCACATTCATGCGTATATGTAGAAGCTCATGTTTACTGACCCGTAAGAAAGAGAAGGCCCACCGACTCAAGATAGTTAATTGAAAGAGATAGCGGAAATAGAAAGGTTAGAAAGAGAATTAAAATTTCAACAAGTTTTAAATGGCTATTAGTTATCACAGACAAAGCTTTTATGTTGTGGACTCATTATCTTAGTGGATTATTCCCTGTAGGTGCTAGTTCATAATAGAAGCCTCACTTTTCTAAAAATTATAGACTAAGAGTTCAGAGTCGCGTACCTCAACGCCACCAATGCAAAACAGAACCACCAAGACCTCAATAAACCAGAACGACATTAAATAATAAAGCATGATCAAGAAACCGGATGCTATCACGACAAAGAGGATCGCTGATGTTGTGTTGATGTAAACCACACCTCCAGACTGGGCAGCCTCTATGCTAGTGTCGTCGATTGAACCATCCTGAAAGAAGAACAAGAATATACGAATCAGTATCATATTATGTGAATAATGAACAATGCCGAGCGAAGTGCATGTTATTACCTTCAGAAGCTTGTCATACTCAATTGCTGCTTCCCTGGCACTCCAAGCTGACCAGTAGGACGCGCATAAGATGGTTCCAACAGCCATAAGCCATAAGAACACTTCAGCCACATCTACCACTGGGCGCCCTGGAGAATACAACTGCACCGAAACTAATGGAAGAAAGATCTACTTAACAAATCTACAAGGAAGTTAAGTATGGCAACAAAGGAGAAGTAAAGAGAAGCTTAATATGGTTTACCAGCAGAGTGATTGTTTATACTGCGTATGAGAGTCACACCAGCATCTTGCGGAAGCATGACGGAAGGTATGCCGATGTTGAAATCAGATTCATTAGAATCACATACCATCTTAAACAATTCTGTACAATACCAGGAGAACTAAGTATAAGGGAAAGCAGGTTTTTCGACGAAAGACATGAACTGCAAATTGTTAGCTAAGTATGTGAGGTCATATTCGAATCTTATTTACTAACATAGAACCATAGATGGAGAAAACAATCATACATATTTAAAATGCCATTTGAATGTTTATGTTTAAGAAACACTATACATAGTATCTATACATTAAACATAAATGTCCTATGCATATATCAGTTGAATGGAAGAACTACAGGTTGTTCTCAAGGGAGTAAACAAATAAAATCAACTAGGATACACTCTATAGAAAAGTCTAAACTCCAAACCTGTACGGTTGTTGATAATAAGGATTGCCGAAGCACCGGCAGCTTCTGCAACATGAGCTTTTGCAGTGAAACTACAATTACCACGGTGCACTAGGATGACCTCACCTGTAAGCTATCAAAGGACAGCGGAAGAGAATGGTCCAAAATGATCAAAAAAATTCATGGCATTAAACTTACATATAGCTGATTATCAACAGACTATGAACCATAAATTTTGGCATGTACTTTTGAGATATGGAAATGAAAAAAACCTTGTTTCTTGGTTTACTACAGCAATCAGGAGGGTCTGCTATGACGACTCTAGTTTGGTTGGCACGCTTTTCTTTTGACTCTAAGGTGGGGCCAAATCGTGCACCAACACCCACAAACTGTACAATTTCCACGCCATTGATCCATGTTGGAACTTTTACCTAAGAAGTCCATATATTATACTGGTCTCAGAAACCCTGATTGATAACTAGAACATCAAATTCGGAAAGGAGAATAAGAGTAGGATACTGTCAGCAATTCAGCCACATTGCATAAGTTAATACATACAGAAACATTAGATGAGTATACAAAGTTAACAAATTCCTCAACCCCAAATGGCAAAAATGATTAAAAACATGTACTTCACCGGATTCCAACTTCAAAAATACAGTCCACAGACTTGTCGATTGACAAATAATGTAGCTAATAATTGAATTGTCTTCGTACAACCAAAGTAATTGTTTCACACAAGTTAAACTGCAGAAATGAGCAATACACCACCAAGACAACGCGCTCCTCTAATTCCATATATATACAAAATATAACACATTTAGAAACAACGAACTTAATAAGTTATATGCTTAACCAATTGCTAAATACACTACTGGTGCTCTATAACACCACTAATTATACAGGATCTCTATTTAGTGATATATATATCCCATTAATAAATCATACCAGTGTCGAACAGAACATCGAACAATGAAATACCTCAAGCTCGACTAACAACAGCACTACTGAGTACTGACCATTATGTTAATATATTCGTAATTAGGACAATAAACAATAAAATAATGCTCAATCAAGCATCACCTAAACCTTCCCCACTATTGTCAAAGTCAGACAATTCCAGTACTAAACAACAACATGCTATTTTCAGCACACTTTCATGCTTATCTCCACACCCCCACCACCGCCACCTTCTCAGATGTCGGTATTTATACATCTATAACAATTGATTTTAGTATGTACGTATAAACTCTTAACATGGTATCAGAGTATCCCGGCTAATAAAATACAAAAACTTATGGACCCATATACACTATTAAGTATAAACATCACCCCTAGTCCCTACATACACGTAAAGCACACTACAATCAACTATTTTGATTACAAATGATTGAATTTGTTAACTTACCAAAACGAAATTATTATCACAACCAGGAGTTTTAGGAGATATATCATCTTGGTGTACTATATCACCACCAAAAACCCAAGAAACATATGAACTCAGCAACACAATACCAACAAAAGTAAAATGATTAGCTCTTCTCTTGAGCTCCATATCATATCAAGAACATTAAAAATATTCAATCTTTATGAAAATGAGTAAATACCCAAATTGGAAAATTCAACTTTACTTAATTTTTGCCCTTTATATTTTGGATGGGGTGAAATATGATTAAAAAAAAGGTGAGAAAGAGATGAGAAACAGAGGATATAAAAGGGTACAATGTACGGCTTTTGGTTAGACGTTGACTTTTAGTAATCAGACATAGACATTAAAAATAAAGTACGATAACGTGATTGTGAGTCGTACAAGTACTTGTTAGGATTTAGATCAATTTTAATCATTAATTTTCACATGTAGGAAGTATAATTATTATGTATTTAGATCCATTTACACTAAATATACTTTAATATTTGTGACATTTATTTTTCCGATTTGCAAAATTTAACATACTATGAATTTGATTTTCCAGATTTTGATTAAATTAAAGTTATCACTTAATATAAAAATTGAATGTGATTATAATTTATACCAATGATGTTATACTCCCTCCGTTCCTATTTACTTGATCATTTGAAGAAAAAGCACTTTATTAAGGAATGGAGAGAGTTTACTAATATATCCTCAAAAAGTAAAAAATATGTTGAAGTACTATTACTTTATTAAAGGATATAAAGAAGAAAATAACCTTAAAGTTGCATTGGAAATACAAATGATCAAATATTTTGAAAAAGTAAAAAATTTCCAAATGATCAAGTAAATAGGAACAGAGGGAGTATATGATAATAAGAATTCATGTCAAAGTTTTGATAAAGATAAAATTACATTTTTATATGTTTAAATAGTATGTATAGACTATAGAGTATGAAGATAATCATGAGATATTTTTTTGCAAATTTTATTAATTGAAATAAAATACGTAGATGTTTTGAAATATTATTAAATTATGTGGAGTGTGAAAATATAACTAATGATTTTTTTAGGATGAACTGAGTATAATTACTTATCTTAAGAACTAATGATATCAACTTTTGAATTTTAAAACTAAAAAGAGATATTGAGTAAATTAAATATCTTATCTAAAGAACTAATGATGACCAACTTTTGAATTTTACAACTATAAAGAGATTATCAAATGTATATGATAAGACAATTAGTTTTATTAGTAAGCATGTTGTATAGTCTATAATCAGGAGACAATTGGTTTTATATTTTTTTATTTTACTTATATGCATTGATGAGGTTCAATATTTATAAAATTCAAGATAAGTACGGGCTCAACCAATCCAATCAGATCCAGCTGACTTGTGTGAACCAACCCAAAATAGGGGCCGGATTTTCTCTCATGTACAGTCCTCTGTTGGGATCAGGACAACTGTCAGCACCCTGAAGACTGAAGGTACAATCTTTCTCTCCTCAGTGCGATATAAATAGTACAACACCACAGTCATTTGAAGTAATCCTAAATTCTGATACTAAATGCTTAGATGACTTGATATTGATTCTCCCTTAAGAACTCATACTGACTTAAGCATCGGAGTATCTGTGGTCGAGCCCGACCACACTTTCAGGTCGTTGATATTTACGGAGAAGAGTTCTGGCATCGAGAAGATCCTTCAAGAACTCTACAGGATATCCGAAGCGAACCATATCTACGAGGCAAGTGCACGTATCACCCGCCCTCGACCAAATAGTTGATTCACCAGGTTCAGGCTCGCACAAATCCAATAACGTGATTTTGGATGTTGGAGAATTATCACGTATTGTATTATAATGTAAATGAGATTACATGTTAGTGTGACAACTTTACACTTTATCAATAAAATCACATCTTACAATTTATTTTTTCATGATGATTCAGGACTAAATACAACATAATCTTATAAAGAGTATTATCATAAAATGAGATTAATAATTTGTTTCATATAAAATTTGGTAATATATAGATTTGCCAATTAATTTAGAAGTGTAGCTTTCCGTTTGACTTGTCAACCATAGTTACGTAAGAATTTGTTGATCAATCTTTATTTTTAGAGAAATTAAAATGCATATCTTTCATCAATAACTATACATTGAATTTATGGAGAGAAATATTAAGCACATGGTCCCACTATAAACAATTCGAGTGCATCGTGATATGATATCTCTCTTATGTTTTGTTTTTTATGATCATTATTAAGTACGGACTTTTTCAATGTCAATAAATTTTTTTAAGTCGCTAATTCAATAATTTATTGCCACAAATTGACAATCATCGAATGATTACAACTTCAAAGCAATTTAGTGTGTACCATGATGAATTGGTCAGGAATGTGGTTGATCACTTCAGCCAATCTTCGGACCAAGTATAACAATAATATTGTGGAAATATTTACCTAATTATGATGGTCATGAATTACTCGATTCCATTTACCTGATTATTGGCCCCTATCTGGTTCCGTCTCGCTTGCACTTGAAAAGTGAGGTTCTACTCAATCGAAGCTCGAGGTATGGGTTTGCTAGAATACTTTTTCCTTGAACGTTCGAGTTCGGTCAAAGTGCGCAATAGTGAAAATAAAGAATTTTAGGTGCGATTTGTCCGAGTTCGATCTATATGATGGTCTTGTGGTAAAATACAATTCGGAACACAAACTGATTTGTTTGAGTTCGAAATAGTGGTATGAAATAAAGGTTCGAGTTTGGTTCGAACCATATCGAATCAAACTTCAAATCCAACTTTTGTAACCGAACTACGCATGAAATTTAGAAGTTCTTTTAGGTGAGTAAATATCAGCAATCAAATAATAACTTGACTCGATAAACTACACTGACTACCATCTATTTGTAGTTTTGTAGCAATTTCCCTGTCAAATCCACTAGTAATATGGTCCCCGCTCAATAGTAGATAAAATAATTAGAAACAGCTACGATTTTGTTATTCGTATGATAAACAAATACGAAATACGAATGCCTACTAATAATTACATTCGAAACTATCGAATATATTCATTTCGAATTCGAACCGAACAATTGATTCGAATCGAACATTTATATATATACAACATTAATAATTATATGAAAATATGTATATTGAAATTCGAGTTCGAATATTAAATATGTCGAATATCGAACCGAATTAAAATATTGGAAAATTAGTATCAAATCAAATTCGAACTCGATTTATTATTCGAATTGATACGAATTCGAATAGTGTTATATAAATCAAAATTCGATAATATTTTATCCGAATTCGATTCAATTTGTTTTATATTGAGCCTAGATACGAGTATAGGCTATAGGCGCCTTAGCAAAATTAGCTCACTATTTGGGCTGGTCTTGGGTCAAGTGAAACCCATTTTAGATTTCTTGTCAATAAGACAAAAACATGTTTTTTTTCTTATTCCACTTGGCCTATACAGGGCCACTAGGACGATCCTCTTAGTCTGGATCGAGCCTGGTCCAGGTCACTAAGCCCATGGACGACCTCCGGTCTAATAATAAGTGAGAATGTGAGATGGTGATAGACATGGTCAAAATCTGATTTCACCAACAAAAGGCTCATTCAACTTTTGAAAATGAGATTTTAATCCTCTATATTTACTTTACATGTCAACTATTAATCTAGTAAACGAAAATCACTCAAACATCATGCTTAACGATTTTCTTAAACATCGAAATCTAGCATCGAACCCTAAGATTAGACTAAGATGAATAATTTATGTGAAGTTCAAGTGTTGAACCCTCTCACTTTTCACAAAATATATACACATATAAATCCGTCCACGGAGCATAGCTCAAATGGTAAGGGGCTTCACTACAAGTGTGTGCTTCTCTCCAAGTGTGTGGGTTCGATCCATGGCAGGTGCATAAGTAACTCTGCATTTGTTCAAGAGAGGATCTGCTTGTAGGTAGTTTACCCAGCCTCTTTGGGCACTTTTCTCTGTTGGACGATGAGCTAACCAAACAGGGCGCCTTAAATGAGCGTATCATTTATATATACATATAAATCCCATTCCCATAGTTCACCAACAAACCTCCAACTACCCCCTCCCCCATGTCAAAAGTCTGAAAGCTATAAATACAATAAGAGTACAAGGTGGACACATACATGCCAAACAAACATTACAAAAGATAGCCTAAACAATCAACAAACTGCTCACCTACGCTTAATAATACTTGCCATTATTACCAATATGCTATCGTGTCGATCGCTTATTTTTTTTCTCTTTTTTTAATCTTATATATAAAATCCAGAGTATAATACGGTATATATATTATATATATCCATGCGTTTCTATCTGCAAAATAAAGTAATTGAATGTGTACCTACTAAGAACAAGAAGCAATAATTTGGTCAAAATTAATAAATTAAATAACGTTCTATACTAGTAATTATTAGTTGTATTCAGTGACGAATTCATTTGAGTTCACGCGTTCACTCGAACATGCATTTTTTTTTCAAAAAAAAATTAATGTAAAAAATAGCATTGAAAATTATATTTGAATATATTCAAGTGTTTTGAACATGTACTTTGAAAATTATAACAATTTCGAAAAGACATTTTCATACTCCTAGATCTGACACTGATTGTATTGTTAGTATTATAATCATTTATTTTTGCTAAGTAACTAAAAAGTTATTTTAGGATCTTACTTGATGATATTATCTGCTGGCAATTCGAACTTAAGGGATTTGGATCATTGCATGTGTTTAAATGTCGTATATATATGATATATGTATGTCACATGGATGGTTCCCATAACAAGAATATATGATAATAATAACATATGATGGTCCTTGACTTTGAAAGTGTTGGATGTAATGTAATAAGGAAGGTGGTTGAAGAAAATTGAATGCAGTATGTAGTGATGCTAATAGAAAACAAAAGGACTATACCAAGCCGAACTAGATGCACCTATTATCGTCAACGTGTACGTACGTGATCAAGCGAGACGTCAGACGTGGAAAGTTACGATTCATTAATTATTTTATTTAGTGATATTTTTTAATTATCAAATGAAAATCATATTATTTTATAGTATACTTTATGATATTTTTTGAAGTAACAGTCCCTTAAAAAAGTTCACTAATATATATTATTTATCTAAGCTTATTTTTATCTCTTTTATGTAATATGTATTATTTTCTTTATTTCACTATTTTTGATACATGCATTAAATCGGTGCAAAGAATAATTAGCTTGCTATGCTGAATGTGGCATCGACTTATCAATGTCGCATTTCCACTAATGTTTACATAGAAATTGATACACATAAAGGATGATGCATATGCACTATGTATAGCTTAGTTGCATGCAATAAATTTTGAGATCCAGCATAGCAATTTAGAGGTAATTGTTGATTGGTCTCCGTAAGTGGGTGATAGTTGTATTTTGGTTCCTGTAAGTGGTAATGTTACGTAAATAGTCCATGTAGGCTATAAGTATGTATCATGCGCATATAGTCCTCGTAAGTGTGTATAGTAGTGTGCGTAAATGATCCCCAAAACAAACTTAAATATTTCATGTTCATTAACATTTAACGGTGTTGTTAATTTATGGACCATTTGCGTACACAATATAATACACATTTACTGGGACCATTTGTACATCAATACCACTTTTGAGAATCAAAGTACAACAATCGCCCACTTATTCAGATCATATCAATAATTACCTTTAATAATTACATGTTGTACTTATAACTCGATTGACCTATTCAATAACACATTAATTTTTGTATGTATAATAATGTTTCTTTTCAAATGTTCACTTTTTGCATCCTTAGTTATAGTAATTTGAACTAGAATATATAGTATACTATGATTAAAAATAGGATTGCACTCCTGTGGCCTTATGTCTTGTGGAGTATATATAAAATTGGACAAAAAATATCAACCATCACTCATATTTTACTGAATTCATCATTCACTCACTTATGTTTCATACGGTCCCATTCGCTCACTCATCTTCCAAAAGACGATTTCAAGTAGTTATTTAGTCAACTTTTCTAGTCAATCAATGGTCAGTCAACAATTTTTGTCTCCCATTGACTTTTTGAAGGACAAAATAGTAATTTCACATCTATTATTTCTAAAAAAAAAAAATGAAAATGAGTAAAATTACAAATATGCCCCTTATTTGTAAGTATAGTAGTTATGGAAGTTTTAAGGAGGGGCAAAATGGTCATTTCAAATTTTTATATAAAAAAAATAGATGTGAAATGACTAGTTTGCCATAAAAAGTCAACGGTAACCGGATAGTTGACTAATCAATTGAAATCGTTTTGGAAGATGGGTGAGTGAATGAAACCATATAAAACATGAGTGAGTGAATGGTGAAAATAGTAAAACATAAATGATGGTTGATGTCTTTTGTGCTACAAAATTTATTATGGTCCAAAACTACATACAAGTAATGACTTTATTATATGGATGTATATTTATATTGTATAAAACCGTCTATGAAATTTCACTCTACACAATAATATTGTTACCTAATTTCTGGTTACTAATTTATTATTACCTAATTTAATTAGTAATATATTATGGTCAAAATTATCCTTCTTTAATTAACACCATTAAATACTAAAATTTTACTTAAGCATCCTAAAGCCAAATTGTGTAGAAAGTATGGGATTGTGAATACATAATTAAGAGGCGCACAAGTTCAATATCCCCACCGAATTAAATAACTCTATATATTGCATGCATGTATGTCATATATGAAGTAAACTTCCAATTCAACTTTTTTACAATTTATGTTGATAATGCACCTATATATAAACCACCCCAAATATACCAACATATCACATTTTCATACCAAAAAATAAAGTTGGCAAACTTAGAGAAAATAAAATGGCCACAAAACCTGGAATTCTCACTGATTGGCCTTGGACACCTCTTGGGAACTTCAAGGTACATTTCTTTTACAACTTACTAAAAAAATAATTATATTTCACAATAATGCCAAATAATAAACTTATCAATAATGACAAAATAATTAATAATTAATAATGAATATTTTCTGGTATATATTATGAATTAAAGTTTTGTTTTGATATTTAATTTGTTGCACATATGAAACAATGTAGTATGTGGTTTTGGCACCATGGGCAATACATAGCACGTACTCATTCATCATGGCAAAGGACTCAAGTGAAAGGGATCTTGGGAGATTTCTCGTCTTCCCCTTTCTTCTTTTCCGAATCTTCCATAACCAACTCTGGATTTCCTTCTCCCGTTACCGAACTGCAAAAGGGAAAACTCGAATCGTCGACAAGACCATAGAATTCGATCAAGTCGACAGAGAACAAAACTGGTAAGAATAAATTTGAAGGAGCATTATGTAAGTATATTTCATGTCACTTATAAGAACCGAAGAAGGAATATAATGTATGTACAATATTGAAGTGACTATATTAAAAAAAGTAATGGTATATTTAATGTTGTTGCTTTTGTTGGAAGTAGGAGAGGAGTAGGGTAATAATAAGCGGACTGGTTGCGGTTCTATTAAGATTTTTCTTAATACATTAATTACACAATTTAATTTTTAGATTTTGTATAAATTGCATAATAGTCCTTTAAAAAAATCTTAGGAAAACAAATTTTAGTAGGATCATAATAACTTTTTACAGTGTAGAGTAATACGTGTCCGTTTTGTTATTTTGAAAGTATAATTTTACTATATATCATTTCAAAAATTATATTTATTTTGAAAAAAATTTAGTTGTCAATGTTTTTATATTTTTTGTTATTTATTTGGTATAATAAATTCTTCGGATTTATCTCCTATATATAAAAATCTTCATTTCGATATCAATTTTCAGGGATGATCAGATAATATTCAACGGAATTCTTTTCTATTTGGGTGTGATATTCATAGGAAAGGCACATAAGTTGCCAATATGGAGAACAGACGGTGTCGTAATGACGGCGTTGATTCATGCCGGTCCGGTGGAGTTTCTATATTACTGGCTGCACAGGGCGTTGCACCACCACTTCCTCTATTCTCGCTACCACTCTCATCACCATTCATCCATTGTCACTGAGCCCATTACTTGTAAGTGCTATAACATGCATGTTGTATGTTGTACATCGTTTTTTTTAGAAAAAAAGAAAAAAATTAAAATTTAATGGTCCAGATTTAAACTCACTCGCTCTTGACATTAGTTTTTACTAGCAAGTATATAATGATAGACAACTTCAATATCACGGATCGTATAGACAGACCGTATATTTACAGAATCTAAAACATAATTTCACATATTATATACAGAGTATTATATTTGAGATTATTTTAATAATTATTTCACCTATATTCTATCATTTCATTGATGCACAAGCAATGACCTGTTAGAGTCATTCGATAATTATTAACCTGTAAGGGTGGGTATGTTTTATTCTTTGTACTATGCATCCGCATTTACTAGTATTAGAATACGTACTAAATAGATTTTGGACTATTACACTAGGGCAAGTTCTGCATTACATGCTCGATCAAGAAAGTATTACTATAAAAAATCGAACTCATCATAACCTTGAGTCCTTGAGGTCACAAACTTATTCGCTCTATTAACTTAAGTGTTATGGGCCCGGGTGAATACGTTGTTCTCTATGGAAAAGGGATATTTTGTATGAAAATGGAAAGAGGGTCGGATTTAGTCTTATTAACGTTTTTATGATAATATATATAGTGATTAGTTCTGAGTCATAAGTGTATGAAAGAGACTCATTGATTTCGTTCACATTTATTGAATTCACTCAACTGCTCGCTTGAAATAAGAAGTTAAAAAAAATTAAATAAAAGATCAGTTTGAGATGTAATTTAAAATCAATTGGAGTACATCACAAATGGAGGTGAGCCTAGAAGACACTATTAATTTGTCGCTAAGTACATTTGCCTCTAATAGTTTTTTTTTTCCTTTTAAATTATACACACGCAATTTTATTCCCTTAAATCATAACTCTAAAATCATACTCCGTATTTATATAATTTTGTTAGAGTAAATTAAAAGCCCAAAACCGTCCTAATAGTTATACCGTTACACCATTAGGTATGCCTTAGCGTGGGTAAAAGTGTCATTTTGTTTAACATATAAAAGGGACGATTGAGAGGCCTTAGTTAGGCGAGGTACAAGTAAGGGTGAAGTTGGCAAAGTCACACTCACAATTATAGATTGAGCTAATATGTTGGAGCAATAAATATGAAGAATGATGAGTTGCTATTTGATCATAGAATAGAAAGATTGTAATAATTCATTCATAGGTGTTGGAGTAGAAAACGTT
Organism: Echium plantagineum; assembly: GCA_003412495.2. Classification (NCBI taxonomy): domain Eukaryota; kingdom Viridiplantae; phylum Streptophyta; class Magnoliopsida; order Boraginales; family Boraginaceae; genus Echium; species Echium plantagineum. The sequence goes on along the minus strand of CM016567.1, from coordinate 10,136,534 downwards.
TGTTGTTGGCTAAAAATGAACTTTTAGTACTTGTAGTGATGGGTATGGGTGGTTTAATTCTTGAGTTTAAACAAGAATGTCGTACTACTTGCCCTACCTGGCTACCTCACATGGGGGCGGATTATATAAAGTATATCTAAGAAATTTAAATTTTAGTCGTCTAATAATTATACGTCTATTCTGTAATTTACATTTTTCGTATAATCAATGCACAGACCGACAGATATGAACGAATCTATCAAATTTGATGTGGTGATTGCAAAGGTCATCAATTCAATTAATTTTATCAATATTTTTCGGTCGAGTTTGTTACATAAAACTTCTTTAGTGTGGTAGTTGACGTGGTTTACAAGTTATTGCGTCAACCCCAGACCTACTCACTATGCACTGAACGAGCAGCTACCGCAGATCGTGTGTTACAAAAAGTTAACAAATACTCCTTTTGTCCCTAAATAGAATGATTAAATATACAAACCCAAAATCATACTATAACACATAAACTTAATTACTCTTTGTATTCATGATTAGTATGAGTGCAATTAGTATTCTAATAAGGCTTGTTAATAATTTTGTTGTGAAATATATGCAGCTGTGATTCATCCATTTGCAGAACACATATCATATTTTGCTCTGTTTGCTATACCAATGCTGACAACCATATTTGCTGGGAAGTCCTCAATTGCTGCAAATGCTGGTTACATCTTTTTTATTGACGTTATGAATAATATGGGTCACTGCAACTTCGAGCTCGTGCCTACTTGGCTCTTCTCGATTTTCCCTCCTCTCAAATATCTCATGTATACTCCATCGTAAGTATTCGATTTTCTCTTCATTGCTAAATGATAAAGATTATTTTTATACGCATTTTCATAAAATTTTAAAGTCATCTCGCAATTCACTTTTTCCTCCACTCAATTTACTACAAACAATCAACAACCTAAAAGAAATTTTCTATTTTCAAAAACATGCTCCTATCATTTAGAGATGGTGAGAATACTGTTTTCTATAAGAGTCTATGAGATTCTACTCTAAAACCAATTGGCAATAAAGGGAGTAGCCCAAGATCTTATATATCAATCCGGGAGGACACCGACTTCTGATGTGTGGGATGTGCATCTTAACATTCCCCTCACGTATAACCCAATCGTCGGCGGAATTTTTCCTCGCCGAAACTACTTGCCGGGACAACATCGTCGGGGTTACACATGCCTCATTAACTCGGGGTTGGCTCATGATACCATGTTAAGAGTCTATAAGGTTCCATTCTAAAACCAATTGACAATAGAGGGAGTAGCCTATAATCTTATATATTAACTCGGGAGGACACTGACTTCGGGTGTGAAATGTACATCTTAACAATTTATCTTTTCTTCAACTAGAAGATATATAACTAATCACATAAAAAACTCAATTTTGATTATAGTCTATCTTAATTAATCAAACTAATAATAACATTTTATTATTATTATTGGTGTATCTAACACTCCATCCATCCCTGACCTCTTTGTTAATTTTTTCTAATTTTTTAGAAAAGTTTAATGAAAAATACAAATTCATCCCAACTATCATTTTTTTTTCATGTTACAATTAATCAAAATAGAAGTTACTTTAGGAGTTCCAAAAGAAATATCTATAGAAATAGGGATGATGGCACATTTTTAAAAATTTAATCTACATGTTAAAACTACTTCTTTAAAACTCAATTCACTATGCTTATTGAAGAAAACATCGCACCAACTAAATTGGGATAAACAATGTTGTATTCTTAAATACAATTAATGTTAATTGTTAATTGTGTAAGATTAATCAATTTCCTAGTTACTCAATTATGACTTCAATAAACTACACATTATTTATATGGAGAGTAGAGTACTATATTAGGTTAAAGTACTATGAACTTTTTCTATTTTTAGTTGAGCATTATAGTATGAGCGACTACTATGTAGAGCTAAGTATTTTCCTCCATATCAATTGACAATTATGCATATATGGCCCCAAATAAGGTACAACATTTTCCAACTTTTTATTTATGGAGCCATATACGTCAAACAGTTGGATCCTAAAAAAGATAACCAAGCATGTTCTCATGTCTCTTGGGCCATTTCAAGAATACGACTAAAAGCTAGAATGTTAAGAATTTAGGTAGTCTCATCGTTACAAACTAATTATCGAAATAGTTTTAATAACTAAATTATTGTTATATTTTAGTCCCAGTAAGTAGTATTAATAATGTGCGTAAATATGGTCTCTATAATAAGTATGTTCGTTTATTGTTGACGGAGAAAGAAAATTTAAGTGTACTTTATAGTTAAAATTACTAATTTAAAGAACATTTTGGGACGAAAAACATAAATTCAACCTCCTATTATAAAAATGTAGTATTACTTATGATAGTTTCAGTATGGGAAGAGAGGAAAGTGCTATTTGGGAAGATGTCATAAAGTTTAAAATATTACTCTTATCTAAAATATTTATCAAAATTTAAAAAATGCTTTAGAAATAAATTTTAACAGTTAATAATTAACAAAACCGTCGATTTAAGGACCATTATCATACCCGCTACAGTTACGCGGACTAAAATTGTATACTTTTGCAGATTTCACTCCCTTCATCATACACAATTCCGGACGAACTATTCACTATTTATGCCGTTTTACGATTACATATACAATACAATGGATGTATCAACAGACAAGCTACATGAGAAATCATTGAAGAGAGGAGCAGAGTCGGCAGACGTGGTACATTTAAGCCATCTGACAACCCCTGAATCGATTTACCACCTTCGTATAGGCTTTGCATCCATGGCTTCGAAGCCTCAGAGCACCTCCAAGTGGTGGTACCTTTGGTTGATGTGGCCTCTAACTGTTGCCTCTGTCTTCGTCACATGGCTTTATGGTCGTACTTTCGTTTATGAGAGAAATGTATTCGAAAACCTCAAACTGCAAACATGGGCCATTCCTAAGTACACCATCCAAGTACGTACGTCGTCCCTTTTTACCTCGAGTGATGCAGTAGTGGATGTTGGTATTTGGTATTTTAGAAAAGTACCTGTTCGAAATCTGCATAATAATTTTAAAAATCTGTTATTATTTCGTTGGCCGTTTAAATGCAGTATTTAATGCAATGGCAAAAGGAGAGCATCAATAATTTGATAGAGGAAGCTATACTTGATGCTCAGGATAAGGGCAGTAAGGTTGTTAGCCTTGGGCTTCTAAATCAGGTAATTAATAAAGTAATAACAATCTACGACAATTGAATGCACGTTTGGTCACACACGTTTTAATTTTCAGCATTATTAATAACCATTGGGATTTTGTTGGATAGGATGAGGAGTTGAACAGAAATGGTGAGGTTTACATAAAAAAGTATCCAGATCTTAAAGTGAATGTGGTAGATGGAAGTAGTTTAGCAGTTGCAGTGGTGTTAAATAGCATACCCAAGAGAGCAACACAAGTGGTCCTTACAGGAAAGCTCACTAAGGTTGCCTATGCTATTGCCCTTGCACTATGCCAAGATGGTATCCAGGTAGTGATCACGTAATTTCATTGTTGCAGATTAGCCCCTAAAGCGATATAGTGTTGTCACGTGGTCTTCACAAATGATAAATGTTACAGTATGACCCCTCCTCCCCAAAAAAATAGAGACGAATATGCAACATTAAAGTGAATATAATACAATACTTACGCTAATTGCTAGACTAATCTGTAATAAAGTCATCATCTGAAACTAAAATGCAACTTCACTCAATATTCAGGATCAAATTGACAATGACCCTGTTTGAAAATGTAGACACTCTACAATAATGACTATTTTGGGAAACATATTTCCAAACGCCAATTTTGGGTTAAAAAAAAATACCCGTTCGATACCAATATCGAACGTGAGTTGTGGAAATAAGAACAGTGAAAATAACTTTTATCGTATTTTTGTTTTGATTCAAATAAATGTACTATATGATCGTTTGATTAGTGACTTGCCTTAAACTAAATCGAGTATTGTTGTAGGTTGCTATGGTACGAGAGAATGAGTACAAGAGGCTTAAATCAAGATTGAATCCCGAGGCTGGAAATAGCCTTGTCCTCACCAAAAGCACTACCTCAAAAGTACTCAATTATTATGTCCTACAATATTTATTATCCTTTATATATTTCTTTTTTATATTACATGCAACAAATAATTATTGTTGTTTGAATTGGTTTGGAATTAAATGCAGATATGGTTAGTGGGGGATGGATTGAGTGAAGAAGAACAAATGAGGGCACCAAAGGGAACTCTCTTCATTCCCTATTCTCAATTCCCTCCAAACAAAATCAGAAAGGATTGCTCATACTTCACCACCCCCTCCATGTCAACTCCAAAGCATCTTCAGAATGTCGATTCTTGCGAGGTAATAAGTCGCAGGCATTTCCCTTCGAACCTTTGAATTTTTTCGAACTGGACCGAACATCTTATCTTTCAGTTTATACAAACTCGAAGAGAACCGTACCGAACTTCCGAATAATAATTGTTCTAATCAAATCGACCTCTGATGAAGTTTGATATAGTTGGACTCGTTTACGGGCTACTTATGATTTTGAAATATTTTTGGTATAGAATTGGTTGCCAAGGAGCGTGATGAGTGCATGGCGTGTAGCTGGAATATTGCATGGTTTGGAAGGTTGGAATGTGAACGAATGTGGAAATATGATGTTTGATGTCGACAAAATATGGCAAGCTAGTCTTCATCATGGCTTCCGCCCAATTAACCACCACCCAGACTCTCAATAAATAAAATAATCAAAACTATGTGTACAATCAATACTTAATATTATTATTAGCTTGCTAAACATCAATTTATGATGTGTATTTGATGTTATTATTATAACCAAATTGTGTCATGTAATATTATTAGAGAGCTATATAAATAATAATATCAATAAATTTAAGAATAAGCATTTAAAATCATGAGGAGGTCAAATGGAAGGAATAGATTAGTTTATGAAGGTAGGTCATGTAATACTTATTTAGTAGGATTGATTGAATGACATGATATGCAGATTATTATGTCAATTCGAAATTTATTTAATAATGCTCACGTAATGAGTAGGGATCGATCGTGGGTCAAAAAGAACATTGGTTATCCATTATTATCCTTCGTTGAGTTTACTCAATGGATTAATACGTAGTGTATCTACACTAATGGATGAGTGGATGACCACTAACATCAATGCCAGATCAGTCAAACCACATATATGACCTGCAACTCTGTCGAAGAATGGAAGAAAACGAAAGAAACTGTTAAATGATCAGTGGTGAGGGGCGGACCATTGTTCAAGGTGGTTCATCTGAATCACAAAAAATATGTGTAATTTAGTTGGTAAGTATGTATATGTGTGTTTATGAGGTCATGTGTTCAACATCTGTTAGATATAATTTTTTTTATATTATCTTATAGCACCTATGAGTCTATTTTAATTATTCGTTAGTTATAAAACTAAATTTTAGACATTTCATATATATGTTTTATAGTTAATTATGATGAAATTAATAATTTACTTAGTATTTTAAGGATAAATATTTAATATATTTCGAAAAAATGTGATGCATGTAATAGAAAACATAAATATTGTGTTAGCGCAGTACAAAAAATGAATAAAAATCTTATTGTATATTTTGAACCACCACACCAAATTCGCTAGATTCGCCCCTGTCAGTGGTGTTCAATAGTAATAAATTTAACTAATAAATAAATTTAATTAATATCGGTAAAAGTAATCGAGAAGTCGAGAACCTTATAAATTCATTTGAGCTTTTTCAATATTTTTATCCTAGTGACATTTGACACAAACTTCAACTAGAAGATTTGAATTCGAACGTTCTTGGAGTCTTGGAGAGAATGTGCTTTATATTTTAATTTAACTATGTATTAGTTAATACTATCTACTTTAACGATCTAATTAGTTATTAGTAACTTTTATATTCATTATTTGTAAGATTAGAGTAATCATACCTTGATCACTAGTTTACAAATAAAAGAAAAAATATTACACAAACTATATAAATAAATTAATTACATAATTATATTTACTATAATAAAAACCATAACCAAAAGAAGAAAGAAAAAGGTACAACAAAATAGCTACTCTTCTAGTAAATGAATCCCATGTTTCCACATAGAAGCCATGTAAGTTCTTGACTTAGAGGACTGTGCATCTTCAAAATTAGACCCTCAAAATATGAGACTATACAATTGAAAACATTAAAATTACTATTTTGACCCCTGGAATGATTAGTTATTTCCCTTCTACACAATGGACATGTTTGTTGAGACTCGAACCAAGAGTCTATACACTCCGCGTGAAAACAATGTTTGCATTCGATCAATTTCCTATACCTTTGCCCATATGAAATCTCATCAAGGCAAACAGCGCACCCGAACTCGTTCTTTTTCCCATCGGGTCGTTGTTCGTCAAATGTGAAGTACTCCTCGCTCGAATACTCGTCCCCCGCTCGACGACTCCACCACCTCCTCAGAAATAAGAGCAACAAAACAAAGATTGCCAAAATGTTAGCATAAACGATAACACTTCTACTGTTCATCTTATATACTCGAAACTTCGCTTTCAAGAGATGGAATCTTCTAGTTCTTCCTGTTAAACCGAAACCCGATCAATAATTAAGGGAGCTCTAACAAGCCATATATATAGCTACACAAAATGTGGATAGTGGGCATCAAAATAATGCCCTTTTTCTTGCTAACTTTGCTTCAAATAATAAAACAATTTTGAGCACATAACTTTCTAATGTATGTAGACAATAGGAGATTGATACATTGCACACAAGATAAGCCGAGCAACTATTAAGTTAATTATTGTTATTTGATTTGCGTAATCTTTGGAAAGCAATATTTTTTAACTTAAAAAGCACAATATGAAGATTAATAATTAAGGAGCATCAATAATGGTTTGATTTACTTAAAAAAATAATCCCGCCGATTGTGAATGTCTCTCATTTTCATGTGTTTGGTTTGCATAAAGTAACATTATGCTTTCAAAAATTAGTTGGTTGACATTAAAAAGAAAAAGATGGTTATGTTTGACCAATTTTGGTTCTTTTAACCTTAGCCATTGACTAGATTTGCACTAATTCTTGATAGCGTTTTTTATAATTTTAACATGCCTTTTTAAAACAAATTAATGCCACGGATCATCTATGGATAACAAACATCGACATTAACTTAGTGTAATATCCAAACGAAGATGACGATGGTTCATCAAACGTCACAAGTTAAGATGGGCTTGTTACAAAATGTTGTGCATGTGGAATATATCCGTCAATGCAAATTAGAGGTACAACATACATTAGGCCTAAACAACTATTCAAGAAATGGATACACTCACTATATTTATGTTGAAAATATAAAGTTAATGATCAACTTCCACCTGATAGGTGAAGTAGAAGAAAATAAGAAGTCGACTTCAGACACGTGTTAATCAGTACTACATTAGCTTCAGATGAAGCTCTAAAATTTCCGGGAAAATGATCATCACAACTCGTGTAAGGGCGACGTGGCTAGAAAATACCCCAAAACTGGAACCTGCAAACAAAGTTTTTCATTATAATCAATACGCAGCAGTATCGTGCCAATCATTTCAGATTACAACTTAATAAATCGTACTCTATCATGCATCTAAGAGTTCTGTGAACAGAATAAACCAATATGTCGGAAAGAACAGCCTGATTGCTAGCTCACTGGAAGCAGGCAATGAGACTCATCATTCGATCTACTAGACAACCAGAAGCAAGGGTATTTGTTCAGGCCAATTAGTAGATGATGAAATTTCTTTCTGACCTCCAGGTATTAACATTACCTTGTTAAGCTAAGCGAAGACAGCTTTGGTTGCTGCAAAAACATCTTCAACAGGCTTGGCTGCATCAATCTACATGTGAAAGAGAAACAGAAGTTATTGCTTGACGATGAACTATATTGGACCTCCCAACTGCAAAGTTGGTTCCCAGAAACCACCGTCACTGCTGCATAAAGTACTAGAATGTGGAAACAGGTTTGTGAGAGTATCAAATGCAAATTACCTTGCGAACCTTCCCCTTAGAGGTGTAATACTCAATAACTGGGAGACTGGAATCCAGAAAAACCTTAAATCTCTTCCTTATTGTATCAATGTTATCATCTTCTCGTCCCTTTTACAGGAAAGAAAAAATCATAGTCAACAAACTATAAACTAAGGACTCCAGTGAAAGTTATAAGGTATTTAAAGATAAAACGGGAAACGTCATTTTATAACAAGTGACTTATTTAACCTCGTTACGACTTAAAAGGCGCCTCTCCATCTCTTCTTCTGGACAATCAAAGTAAAGAATGAATGCTGGTTCAATTTTAGTCTGTGAACATGGAAACATATTAATAAGATAATGTAGTGTCCTGATTAATAGTAATTGACAAGCAACAATATATAAAGAGATGTCTTCTGTAAGACTTACAACAGCTTCAAAGGCAGCACGGTTTTCCTCATTGCGAGGAAATCCATCAATAAGAAATTTGTCATTTCCACCTTCAAGCATTGCTCGGTGCAGAAGTTTGATTGTTATCTCTGATGGTACAATCTTTCCTTCCTTAATCATGTTCTGAATCATTGTCCTGCTCATACGAAGTAGATTGAATCATGAAATTCATGGTGAAAAAGAAATTCATGTCACTGTAACAAATGAGACCAACAAGTTGGTTACTGAGAAACAAAAAAGAATTTATTGACAAGTTGTCCCACAAACACAAGAGTCTCACATGAAAGTTATAATATGTTAGTATCCAGAGAAAATTCCTACTCGCACAAATCCAATTATCTCTATTTTTTCATAGAAGATAAAATGTTATGCCAAGAGATATCATCTCTATTCGGGAGATCTCAAATTGGCTGGCATAAGTCGTACGACAGTTTGACCAGTCAGAAATATATTTAAACACTCTTAAAGCTTTCTCATTAGACACCATTCTATGTAGAAAAAATTATAATTTAGTTTAGGTCATCATAGTAGTCGAACAAAATGTGAATTAAAACTAGTTAGACAGATGCATCACATACCCATTCTCAGAGCCAGATTTGATTTCTGCACGGAGAAGATCACCAGCACTCAGATGGGTGTACCCAAACTGTTTAACAATATTTGCACATTGGGTGCCCTTACCACTGCCTGGGCCACCTGTTAAGATTCAAATAACTAGATTGAGTATATGGCATAGATCAGACATGGAAGACTTTCCGTTACGGTGTCCTGAAGCCTATAAAAATGAATAAAAAGGGATAAAATATGCATTTAAAATCTTCTTACAATGTGAATTGAAAGATTGTCAAGTAACTGGGTGGGAAAAAGTCAAAAGAAAAAAAAACCATATTCATTGTTCTCATTGAACTGTTTCTTGTTTCTGTATCAGATAAAATATGTTAGAGAAAATTAATAGTCAAGATATACAGATATCGCCAATTCCAAATTCAAGGTTCAAGTAGAAAAGAAGGATTACGTTAAATAGTACATAATGGCAAACAAAAGTTTCAATTGAATAAGCACAATATATGACAAAAAACTAAGGGCAATATTATAGAAGAGGCAGTCGCGCACCAAGGACAAAGACAACTGTTACTTTTTTGTTTGCTAGCAAGCTTCCATTGGCTTCCTGCAACTGAAATTGCCAGCAACAGCTTAAGTATTAAGCTAACATATAATCAATTTATTACAAATTGTTAGTACTAGCTTTAGAAAGAAACGAAAATTTACCCTACCAATTCGCGTTCTTGAAAATAAAACATTAAGTCACATTAAATCTTGCTCAACTAGTTCCAGAATTCATAATATGTATTAGTTGAACACCCTCGGTCGTGATTTAGCTAACATACGAAATTGATATTTCTCGTCAGAAAATCCATTTATTGCATAGCTTGATCAAGTCAATCAGGCTTCTATAATTTTTTTTTTGTGAAAGCTGCTCTCTAATATTAAAACTTCCAATTTCAGAAATCACAATGCAACAAGATTCAAATGTCACCTTGTTTCCAGCATCAGCAACGGTTCCCATGACTATTAACCAACGTTAACTACAAAACTGAATGTGAACAACTATATAATGTTATTAATGAGAAAAATATATTCAAATCAATTCCATGCAGCATGTTGACTATACTGACACACCCCTTCTGTAAACTGCAAGAGATTCAACTTGCTGTAATTGAACATTCCAATATATCGTCACTGATGCACTAACTAGTCGTTATAGAGTACAGATAGCTACCAAAATATAATATGACCCTATTCTCATTAATTAGGAAACAGCAACATGTATAAATAGCAAGAAGCGCAACCAACAAAGTTCAAGTATCAGAGGCATCAGCTCTATTTTTATTAACTTTTACAACCCAATGAGCAGTTCACATTACGAAGGACAAGAGTAAATGATATGTCATAAATCCAATCGAGAAGGTTCGTAAAGCGAGAGGTAAATCTCACATTGAAATGCAAATCATAATCTATATTTTCGTAATTATAATAACCTTTTACACTAACCAGGGAAAGATTCTACCATCACTCTGTTCCTATAGAAAGACGCATAAACATCAATCAAAGTAAAAGATAGCATCATAATAGAATGCAAAAGTTGCCCAATAAGATTAAAACTACGAAAATATTAATGAACTATCTCATAATCGAATACAAAACTTACCCAATAAGACCAAAGCTATGAACTTTTGTCCTAAGAACTATCTCATCATCATAATGGCATATAAAAATTGCTCAGTAAGAGCAAAGTTATAATCTTTTTTACAAGAACTATCTCATCATAACTGACGAAAATCGAATACAGAAATGCCCAATAAGAGCAAAGCTACAATTTTTACCAAGAACTAGCACATGATGATTGAATACAAAAATGTCCAATAAGAGCAAAGCTATAATATCTGTCTCAAGAACTAACTCATTATAATGCAAAACAAAAATTGCATAATAAGAACAAAGCTATAATTTTTTTCCAAGAACGTGATCATATCATAATTGAATACAAAAGTTGCCGTTAAGAGAAAAGATACAATTTTTTTCCCACCCACTTACATTTAAATTTAGATCATTTCAAATCCCAGAAATATTAGCACCCAAAATCCACCAATAAGAAAAAACGAAAAACAAATCTCAAAAATTACATAAAACAATAAACAAAAAATATATGACAAAAAACCCCCGAAGATTTAAGGTTCTTACGCTTGTGAAGTGTGCAATAGTGATGCTTTTTGGAAGAAAACGGAGGGAAAATTGAGATCTAGAAAGAATGATTATGGAGGCGACAAGAGAAGCTTGTATTTATAGTGAAATGAATTTATAGGATGGAATCGAACGCTAATATTATAAAGTAAGTACTACTCCCTCCGTTTCTTTTTATTTGATTGTTTGGGGAAAAAGTAATTTATTAAGAGATTGTGAAAAATTACATTGGGATTGTAAAAAGGTGTATTGGAATTGTAAAAAGGTGCATTAGAATTGTAAAAAAGTGTATTGGGATCATAAAAAGTGCATTGAAATTGTAAACAATCAAATAAAAAGAAACATGAAAAAAATGCTCAAACAATCAAATAAAAAGAAACGGAGGGAGTATTGTCTATGTCAATTGTTTTTCTTTTTATGTTTTCATAATTCCCAATTTTTGGTATCCATATTTAAACGTATTTGGTTATAGAGCAAATGGCTTCATTGATCACTAATGTTTGTTAAAAAATCTCAGTCGATCATTCTAGTATGAATTTGTATATTTTCGATAACTAATGTTGAATATTGTGTATACTTTTCGTTACTCGTGCGTTTTTTGGTACAACTAACGATTTTTCGACATTTTTTATAGGGGTATTTTAGTCATTCTACCATAATTCTGTTACAACTCCCGACTTTTTAACATTTTCGATGAGTGTTAGTTGATGTTAATGACAAAATTATGGGAGAATGACTAAAATACCCCTACCAAAAGTGTTTAAAATGTCGAAAAATCGCGAGTTGTACCAAAAAAACGCATGAGTAACCAAAGTATACATAATATCCAACATTAGTGATTGAAAGTATACAAAGTCATACTAGGGTGATCGACTGAAACTTTTTAACAAATGTTAATGATTAATTGGAGCAAAATGTGATCTCGCTCACATTAAGCGCCCCGTCACACCGAACCCACAGCTTGAAAGGGAGTACGTTAATAATTAATGAAGTCATTTGCTCTTGGTTATATGCACTAATGCACATACTAAAATATATGCACTAATGCACAAAAAATAGTCAAAAATTATATTATTGATTAAACTTTAAATATATCAAAATTATTAATAGTAACAAATATATTAAAAATGTTAAATGGACAATTTCATTACGAATGACAAGTAAAAAAATTACAAGTTTTCAATACAAAGTAACAAATAGAAAAATCCGAGCACAAGTCTTATTTTTTATTTAAATTTTAATAGCAACAAAACACAATTTAAAATGTAAATATCTCTTATTTTACATCTAAAAATATTATAAAAAGTTGATATTTTAAAAATATATTGAGACGAATCTAACAAGATCCCACGTGACTATATTATTCCTTATCGTTTAATGAGAATTTTTTATCAAATATTTTAAAGTTTGATCACCAAAAGTTAAAATGTATCGATCTTTTAGGGACGGATGGAGTATAACGAACGATTGATTCATGTATGTTTTAATACAATAAATTTGGATATATAATTAACTTTAAAAAATAGAATGAAGTATGAGTTATCTAACTCAGAACAAAGGACTAGATGTAATGAACATATAATCCAAAAGAATAACAACAAAAAAATTTACATATAATCCTGCTTTTGACAATCAAACATTCCTCTTTCCTTACAATCTTCGAACTAGATACTTGAGGTGGTTCTGCTTATGTTTTTGGTTTAAATAAACGAAGATATAACAATGAATTGGCAGTACTCTATATCTGTAACGCCCAAATGAAATATATATACATTTTATTAAAAAGTGTTAAATCGTCATACTAACACCCCTCGAGGTCCCTGCCCTGGCATACCACTGAGAAGTTAATCGTGAAATATATATGCACATATTATATTAATATCATCGGACCCATGATACAGATTGAATCTCGTCTCTTGCTTTTTTGTATAGCTCCAGCCTCTTGGCAGAATCTTTCCTTTTCTCCATCACCGCAGGATCTTCATCCAGTAACGCTAAAAGTTGATTTTGATTTTCCTGAGTCATCGAGGCGAAAACGTAAGCACTAAGCACCAAGATAGCAACAAATCAACAATGAAGAAGTTTATCACATGATACATCAACATGCTCCAGTACATCTAACGAGGTTCCCACCTAAGCGGGATTTAAGGATCGGATAGTACACACCCATATCCTTGTGATAATAGAGAGGTTGTTTCCTAATTAATGCAAGAGTGGATTGCAAACAACTATCTACTACTCCTTCACATGAGATAATATGTGTAGGTAGTGCCATAAGTCATTTTGATCTACTTCGTGATATCCAAGAGCAAGAGAATAGCAAATAGTTGACTCCAACGGACAAGAAAACAAAGTTTATCACATGGTAAAACAATGCAAAAGGAGTAGGTGAATTAGGTACCTCCCTCTTGCCGATTTGGATGTAGAAGTAATTTAGTAGATTCAATTTAGCCTCTCGAACTTGACAATAAACTGCTGCTTTAGGAATAGTGATTCTGAGTGTCTCAGAAACCATATTCACATAAGATGATACATTTGAACCTATCCTTCTAAAGTGAGCATCTCCGAATCGATCTACAGGTGTTGCAACTGGTTTCCCACCTTTCGGATCAATTGCTTTCTGCTCGATTTCTTGAGGGAGGTTTCTGAAGAAATCAACTGTCAGGTAAGAACCTTCCATGTCCACCAACCTAGTCACGGTTTTCTTACTTTCCTCGCGGAACCTCTCCAAGGCTTCATAGGATGCAGCTGCTATAGCAGTTTGAAGAGATGGAAACCTCTTCAACTCCTATTGTGAAAAAAACTTAATTGGACAACGAACATGGCGAATGTCTATCAACAGAGCATAGGTACGAGTCCAAATGTGACATACCTGACACTCTGAAATTGACCTCCTCACGAGTTCCTTCAGAACAAGGTGAACCTGAATATTTCCAGGAGATTTAATGATCAAAAGGAAATTTAACTCAATAAATCCAACAGAGAGTAATAATGATAAGAAGATTTTACGGCATCCACGGAAGCTTCAGCCGGGCCTCTGAAATAATTCAATGCTCCCTCTATGAGTCTCCGATAACCTTGCTCAGGAGCAATCAAGTGTGGCTGGTATCCATCTGCTTCTGAAACTATCTTTTTGACATTCTGTACTGAAAAATGCCGATCAAAGGGAAGTTTCCGCAGAGCAGCTGGGAGCTGATTGTCAAAAACTCCATAAATACGATCACCTCCTGGACGACTGAGATAATGAAAAAGTCCATATAACATGAGCAGTGTCCTATGCAATGTTTATCTAATACTCTGTGACAAAGAACCCAATACCCCGATTTAAAACCCCACATGTACATTCTCGCTTGACATGGAGCCATGGTTGCACAAACAACAAAGACCAAAATCTCTACAATACCTTATGCCACAAAAAGTAAATTATTCTATCAGAGCAGTCAGGTCGGCTTTGATATTCTAATTCAAGTTTTCTACAGGTGTCAACCTTAACTAAAATAATAGTAGTAATGAGAACAGTGAAGTCTCATCAACTGAAATCCAGTGAAAATTTTTATACCCTCCATCCAAATGCTCCTTGAAAATCTTGAAAAAAGCGCGGCAAAGTTCCAAAATACTATACAATTGAGCCTGAAAGACGGGAAAAAAGAACTTATATTAGAGGCCAACTCCAACGTGTAATTTATAGAGATAGGCGCAAGCAGCTTACCCCTGCATCACCAGCAACAGGCCTCCCCATGACATCAAGCTCTGATTCAAGTTCTTCAATGTTCTTATTGATTAATGAAGTAATGCTAGGTATTTTAGCCCTTATGACATTCTCCAAGTGCTAAAATTTGAAAGAATTGGTTTTATCATATGCTCAACAAAAAAGGTTTTAGAAACAAAACAGAAAAAAAATACTATACCATCGAGAGAAGTTTTGCAAGATATTCCGAGCCCATCTTGCTAGACAAATGACTATAGTCAGGGCTTGTAGCAAAATATTCACGCTCTTTTCTTCTTGCATCCATCATATCAGTTTTCTTATTGATATCAGCTTGTGAACGGTTGACAATTCCCACCCATGGTTGTTGCAAACGGTACGATCTTCCTTCAAGAACCTTGAGTGAAAGTCAAAGAGGACATTTTAAGATGTCATTTTCTAATACAGAAGGTTAAACTAGAGGTACTTAAGGATAGGGAGATCTCAACAGGTTGAAGCAGGCGTATTAAGTATGGTAAATTTTTAGAACAAACATTTGAGAACAAAACCTCATGCAAATAAATGTATTGCTAACATTTTAATAAGGAAGTCTCAAGAATCAGATACAAAAAATAAAGCACTCCCGTGGTAATCAATTTCAACGATCAGAAAAGTAAGAGTAAGGCTTACATCTAGTGCATTCGTCCCTTTATCCATCAGATCCAGCTTTGTAAGGACTCCAAATGTACGATCACCTGCACAGAACATCAGAACCTGTAAATACCCTATCAAAGTGGTAGTCTGGAGTTCTGGACATTTGTGTTCCTATCTATATGCGGAGACAAATACGGACCTGCTGGATCAACTTCTCTAGAGAGTTTTATTGCATCTGAAGTTGCTATATCTTGATTGGCTGGAGATATAGCCAATATGATAGAGTTTGGCTATGGAAGGCACAAAATAAAGTTAGTAGAAAGGATGACGAACTCTAGATAAATGCAACTAGTTGCAAATGCTGAAAAGTAATGCAAGGTTGAGTGATGTATACTTTATGAATATGATAAGTACGTATCATGAGCGCTGAAAACAGAAATCACACCAAAACTTTATGGAGGAACAGCATGATAGTGCATCCATACCTTTCCAACATAAGAGCGCACCATATCTTCTATTTCTTGCACTACACTTTCAGGTTGTCCCTCTAAAAAGGGAAATTTAATACGACTCTTAATTAGATGAAGCTCGGGAGAATAACTGGACAAGCTCATACAAATATTTAAACATACCCACAGCAACTTTGGTCAGGCCAGGCAAGTCAATCAGCGTCAAATTAACAACTGCCAGAACAGGAAACAAATGCATATTATTAGCCATCCATCACTCAATACCACCAAACTTGAGGTTTAACCTCAATAAGGCCACAAGGGTACACTGAAGCTAATCTTCTTTATAATCGACATCATCCAGAAAATTGACCTACCATGGGGAGAATGGATACTAAGATGGATAGGAACAGAAGAGATCTGCTTTGTCTTCCCAGTAAGTCTGTCAGTCTCATCTGCAATTTCTTTGCGTACGAGAGCTTTAAGAGAAAAGAAAGAAACAATAGTGGAATATTAGTCATCAAGAAAACTGAACATAAATATATATAGACAAAACAAGAGAGACACTTATGACTTATATCAAGGAGCATTTTAAATCTGCTTCAAATTTCTTGGTCTTATTAAGGATATATTTGTTAAAAAGAAGGAAGCAAAAAGATCAAATTTGTTCAAAGAGGAAATAAAGTAAATAGCAGCAGCATCACAATCCATACAAAACATGAAAAATGAACCAGGCTATAACAGTAAATAACAGAAAGTAAAATCCCTTGCTGCAGTATAAGAGGTTCTGAGTTGAATTTCTTGGCGGGTGCGTGAATTTTATCGCATTGCTTAAAAAACAAAAGCAAATACAAGAAGTGTAATCGACTTAAAAATACATGATAATAATGGCCTATCCAGTCATGTTATTGCCGCATGCATTATCGCTTCCTCTTAGCAGATGCGTTATATTATTTCTGCATTGTTAGATGAGAATCAGGGGATGCTAGTCTATCAGGCAAACGTCCTTGCCATTTAATATAAACAGATAAAACCTTGAATGCTCCCATAAGATAAACTTATTTTTCAATGAGATTAACATTAACTTTTACTTGTATATGAAAGGTGACAAACAATTAGTGAATTTTATAAAAAGGATAGCATAAAGGTAAACTAGTCTCCCCTACCAAAGTCAGTGAACCGTCTTTCAGGCAAATGAGCAAATTCCGCATATTCCTGGGATCCATCTTCTGTGTGATGCAGTTGCAACACCAGTGGTCTCCTAGTCACAATTCCTGCAATCACAATAAAATACGTGATTCACAATTTTAACCTTAAAATAAATGTAGATCGATGAAGTTATAATTATGATAAATTTTGCAAGTATCCGTTACCTGATCCTCGGGGCAGAAAATCCCTACCCACAATGCTCTCCAGTACAGAAGACTTCCCTGAACTCTACATTGAGCGCAAACAACAAAAGTTCAGTCAAAATTTCAAATGGAAAAACATTGATTTACACGGATCAATTAGAAACATCTCTTTGCAGCTACGTACTAGTACTACAACAGAACATAAACAATTCATTATATTAATTTGAATATTTGTTGCCTTCAATGAACAAAAATAAACAACCTCCATTTCAATTAAATTTAACAAATACTCATAGCATTGTATTACTACTCCATCCAATTCGTTTTAACTAACAATTATAATTCTCCATGGAAAACCTTGACTAAATATTTTTAAATTTTTGTATATATATATATCAAAGTCATCTAATTCTTTATACAAAGAGTTTCTTGTGATTCTCCATAATTTAATTAAAAAAAACTAACGGTGATCAAAATTTAAACTCGAAAATGATAACAAGTCTAACTAGAATGAATTGGAAAGAGTATATTAAAAAAAAATCAACAATTCCTACCTAACATCACACATGAACATAATTAATGAAAATGATCATAATAAACTATGAAAAATCTTCAAGACCACACATCACACATTATCCTATCTCATCAACAAATATCTCAAACCAAGTCCAACTTTCAAAATTGGCTGCTTCCACTTTCTCTCTCCAGAGTTTTCAAACAATTTACATTCTCTCTCTAAAAATACACAACCAAAACATGGTATTATTACAACAATTCAAACTAACAAACTCGTTATGTTACTTTAATATGAATCAAAATTATCATGTCAATAGTAAAACACGAGGAAACACTATCGGCAAATTTACACTTTTCGCCAAACATCATACAAATATATTTGAGCTCGAAAATTTAAATATCCAGCCATCGAAATTCAAAACTAGACGATATCCTCTAAACGAAGTACCATATAACACTAAAAAGGTCACTATAAAAGAAAACAACAAAGTCAACACCTGACCACCGACGACGGCGACAGAA
Organism: Echium plantagineum; assembly: GCA_003412495.2. Taxonomy (NCBI): domain Eukaryota; kingdom Viridiplantae; phylum Streptophyta; class Magnoliopsida; order Boraginales; family Boraginaceae; genus Echium; species Echium plantagineum. Next base: position 10,118,112 of record CM016567.1, on the reverse strand, counting down.
GGAAGCGCATCCCAGAGGGAGGAGAGAGCATCGCCGCCGCCTCCAAAGTCACCTAAAGCTGTGCATGCTCTCTGTATACGATTCACTAAACCTATAACACTTTCCATACTAATAACTCAAAATTAATATGATTATGTTTTTTTATGCAAATTATGAAAGATATAGCTTGATGGAATTGTGAATTTTCGAGGATTAAGTCTCGACTTTTGATAAAATCGGAAATATTTGTGGTGTTATCTGTAATTTGTGTTGTGGTGTCGATGGGTACAATGCTAATAGTGTCTTGTTTTGAATGTTCAAAAGGGATTTAATATTGACGTAAGCAGGCGGCAAGCGCCTATTTTAAAATGGGGAATATGAAATCAAAGTCATCGCGTGACAAAGGCACCTTACTAGTATAATATTATTTTTGTAAATGAGTCGATGACAAATCCATGTTCACTAAATTTACCTTTCGATCACAAATATTTTAAATTAAACTTTTCGGTCATACATGTTTTAAAATATATTTCACTTGTACTTTCATTATATTGTCCACTAAATTTAAATTTATTTGATAAAGTTAGAAGGCTAAAATAATCCAACACTAAATTTTAATCTAAATTTTTAATTTTTAAAAATGTAACCATTTTCTTTTACGCATTTATTAGTTTTTTGTTGTCGTAACCTACAAGTATAAATATTTATCTCAATTTTTTTTTAAGATCAAATAATAACTAAAAATGAGTTTGGGACAATTTTAATCTTCTTTTTCTTCACCCAGCCGATGTGGGATAACACCAACATGATTCAAGTCATTCAACAAACGTCCACCTTGACTTGAATTCTCCCTCATATCAGAAACTTTATCTTCTCCGAAATAAATCATAAACTGCACTAGTTGTACTAGAAATACCATAAGTGCTTAGAATGCGCCAGACGTACTCAATGTACCAGATGCGCTCGGATAGTAAAACAAGTGTTGTCAGATGTATGTGTCCATACTGGATGCACCACAAAACAAGTGTGTCAGGTGTATGCTTTCATACCAGATACACCACAAACTAATGATGTGACTTTGCCTCACATGTTCCAAAATGCGCCAAATGCACCAGATGTACCAAATGCGCCAAATGTACCAGATGTACCAAGTGCGCCAAATGTACCAAGTGTATCAAATACACTAAGTGAGCTCACATGTGACAGATATGTCCAGAAGACACCCAGAAGAGATAATAAATGCCTAGCACCTTCATCTCACATGTCGCCCCGCCACCGGACAACTCTAGATGTGTTTATCACAACACCAGATGAATAGTAACCCGAAAACTATTCTACATATTTGTGACAGACGTGTCTAAAACCGACACCAAAAGAATAGACAATGCCCTGCATCTCCATCCTATACTGCCTTGTCACCGGGGAAACCCTCAAATCAAAATAATCTAAATGGTAGGTTCAAGCGTCGTTGAACTTCCCCCTTCAGAATCCTCTCCACTATCTGTTGATGTCCCGAGCTGACCATATCAACACCACATGAAGAACCAAATTGGGAACCAGTGTATACCAAATCATGCCTGTTTTCAATCCTGCCAGTGTGAACACCTAACATGCATTCATCCCCTTCAAACGCTGCATCAATTAGTCCCTTCAACCTATGATCATCAGAACCTTGAAGTGACGAACCTTCCTCTCCAATGGAAGCCTGCAATTGAATAAACTCAGCACCAGCACCAGAGGACCCATGAAAATCGAATTCATTTGCAACCAGGAAAGCAAATGCCAACTCATCCTCATAGTCGTACCTTTCATAAGGTACTCCAGCAGTAACTATCTCAGGACATTCTAGAGTTATCTTGTGATGTTCCAATGAAACCCTTGAAGCCTTTGAAGTAATTGCCTCTGAAAGTGAACGGGAAGTGCCCTCCTTCAACTCACTACTAACTCCAGCCTCTCTCTGCTCCACCTGCTTCTCAATACCACAATAATCTGACTCAGAATACGTTTTACCATGTAAAATGTACAATGTTCCACGCATTACACCTCTTAGAATCACATTCGAACCCTTGTAGACCACTAAGCCTCCACATTCTCCTTTGAAACTGCATCCCTGCTTGTCAAGTAGGCTCAGAGATATAAGATTCTTAGTCAAGTGAGGCACATGTCTACCCTCGTTCAATGTGTAAAATCGACCATCCTGCGTCCTAATCCTAACTGAGCCAATCCCAACCGTCTCGCAGATAGATCCGTTGACCATCGAAACGCCACCACCATCTAACTGCTCATACGTCGAGAAACACTCCCTCGTAGAACACATATGATATGATGCTCCAGAATCAAGGACCCACTCATAGGTGTCGGATGAGTTATCCCATGCAATTAGGGCCATGTCCTCTTCGGAATGTGTATCATCGTTGGCAACTGCAATAATGCCACCTGAGACCCCTCTCTGTTGCTCCTATCTCAATATTGGACAATCAGTTTTTCAATGTCCCTTTTCTCCGCAGTAGTTGCAGAAATCATCTGGTTGCGGACCCTTCCTGATTTGTTTCTTTTGGAACTTCTTTTTCCCTGTATTAACAAATCTTTGACTGTTGCTAGCTACTAGCCTCACAGCATGATTGCCCGACTTACCACTATAACTCTGTCTCAACTCCCTCCTCTAAAGTGCAGTTCGCACTTCCTCATGAGATATAGTATCTTTACCATTAGTCATATTCTCACGAAAGTTTTCATATGAATCAGGTAAAGAAACTAACAGAATCAAGGCCGCATCCTCATCATCGATGACAACATCAATACCCCTTAAATCCAACAAAATTGAATTAAAGTGTTCAATGTGCTCCTCTAGAGATACCCCTTCTTTCATACGCAACCCAAACAGTCGGTGTTTCAGAAGCAACTTGTTTGTTAAACTCTTGGTCATGTAGAGACTTTCGAGTTTCAACCACATCCATGCTGCCGTGACCTACTCATCTACCTCAACGATAACCTGTTCCTCCAATAATAGTAAAAGCGTTGAGTGCGCCTTTTCTTCCAGAGTCGACAAGTTATCCGGTGGAGGCACCGGTGGTTGGAGAGGTGCCCAGAGTCCCTCTCGCTTCAACAACGCCCTAGCCTTAAGTTGCCAAAGACTAAAATTATCTCTCCCATTAAACTTCTCTACAGTCAAACTTTCACCACCCATCGTTGAAAAATTAATGTCTGAGGGTCAAGAAAAATAACTGACGGCTATGCTTGATTAGAATCACCAACCTTAGCTATGATATCAATGTGTTGTAACGGAAGCGAATTAGTTAACCAAGACCAACGTCGGTGAACAGATACGATAAATGAATTATGTAAAGTACTGAAAAGTTCAATGTGTAAATGACATTCATATTTAATATGTGCATTGTAATTAGATTTATATGGAGGATATTTTAGTCCTAACAAAAAATGGAAGAAACAACTAAGCCTATTCACACTTTTATAAGTATTATAGATTATAGATGTTAGGGTAATTTGATGATTATTATTGAAAAAATTGGGATTTGTTATTGAAAAATAAGTCCGACATTTTTCATAAGTTAAAAAATCGGAATGTATTGATTGAGAACATAATATAAATAAAATCAGAACATTTAGGACGAATAATTATGTTAAATTTGCAATAAACAAATAAATGACTTGTGTGCCATTTGGGATTGTTTAAGACGATTGATTGATGATGTTAATTCCGTTGTTTTTTTTATTATTGGGTTTATTTTTACATGTAAACTTTTATGATTTAAGTAACTTGAGAACTTTTGGTTGTATTGGTTATGTGCGTCAAGAAATTGATAAGTTATAATCTAAATTTAATAAATGTGTTTTTTTACGGTATCGAGATAAAAGATTACTTCTTTGGATAAAAGAACTGATTATTAGATGTTTTAATGAATATGAGTTTTCTTGCTTGAATGTCCGTTATTCTCTTTAAATGACGCTTCAATTGAGATGGGGCTATTGTGTATTAATATTAATCAAACTGAATCTTCTTCTAATGAGAGTGCATGATTTAGTTATGTGAAATCAAGATAATATTACTCCAAATAAGGTGGAAAATCGAGTGGTTGAGGATAATATGTTTGATAATTTAGCTATGTATAATTATTCATCCGTTTCTAAAGTTGAGCTTGCTTTTATTGTTGTGCATAATCTAAATTGTTGATCATCAACTTACTAGAGATTGAAACAGAACCATTAAAATGCATATGAGATATGAAAATAATAATTTGAATGATCGTAACTTGTAGAATTTTGTGTTTAACGTGTTTGAATGTGATGAACCTAGAACTTACAAAGAAGCTTTAATGTTAAAATATTTAATCAGTAGATTGATGCATACTATATGTAGTGAGATGAAATCATTAAGGATCCATTACACTTGAAAATCTGTTCTTAAATCTCTTATTTTGATGTGATAGATCGTATGTGGTTGCCTAAAGTGAATCAAGAATTTGATAAGGTTATATGTAAAACTAGGGTAGTAGCAACGTTACGATTATTTTATTATAAGGTAAAGTTAGGAAAAGCAAGAATTTGATAGGGTTATATGTAAAACTTGGTGGATCATAAATTGTCTAATAATGTCCAACAAGAAAATCCAAGCAACATATTATATAACAATTAGCAATCTTTAATAGTAAATAAAACCCTTATTTACTTTGCAGCTTGTGGTCTTCAAGAATTTCACAAATCATTGAACAACCCACCCCAACTTTCTATATGGCAAGAAAATGCCAGCAATCCATGTCAAGAACAATAGCTTGGAGTACAATGCGAAGAATTCTTAAGCATACAACTATATGTTTTAAACAATTACTTTAATATTCACATTTAGGGTAGAGATTTTGATTTGATCATAAGACTTAATTTCGCAGTAATCTATATGGATTAAACCTCTCAAGAGATAGAGGAGATAGCCTTGTGACTTTGTTCAATATGAAGAACTTGTGAGTGTTTTTTCTTTGGGACTTAAGCTCAAATAATATTCGTGGTCTGATTCCTTCGAGGTTGCCTTCGAACTTGATTCATTTGTAAGTCATTCATTTACTCGATGCATATTAAATTCTTAAAACCTTGTTAATAGTTTAAGTTCTACTCCATATATGAAGCTTCCTGGTCTATTTATTTTCCAATAACACTGATGTAGTTATTTCATTTTCATGAATGAATTTAGTTAACAACCTCTTTAATTGGAATATACCTCATTCTTTGTCCTACATGAAGCACCTACAGAATTTGTGAGTGTAGTGTCACTCATTCTAGCTCTTCTACAAAAACTTTAGCAAGATGTTAATGCATGTAGTTCATGTTGGGTTTTTCCTCGCTTGCAGGTCTCTGTGCAAACACTAGAAATAATTGAAGGAAGATTTATGATAGGGTTCGAAGAAGTACTCAAGGAGTTAGAGTTTCAAAGATTAGTTATAGATAAGAGTTCTTGTTGATTGGGTGATAATGTTATTAAAAACTATGATATATAATATCTCATATATATATATATATATATATATATATATATATATATATATATATCCGTTGTAACTCAACTATTGAGATTACGTTCTTATTATTATTCTAGTTAGCTATCTTGTAAGGTTGAGAGTTGATTAATTGTAATTGGGCATTCTTTTCTTCATTATGTAGCTATTATTAGTTGTGTAGGCGTTGCCGAAACCACAACCAAATATTGGTGTCTTTCTTTATTTCGTGTCTTTCATTGTTTTAATTTATTAGTTTTCTGCTGTGCAACTCTAATAACTGGTATCAGAGCAAAATCGATTCAATGGGTGGAGATAAACCGAAGATGGTCATGTTAACATCCAACAATTATGCAATTTGGAAGACCAAGATGCTAGATCGTTTGTACGTAAAGATGTTGGCAAGACCGATCGAAGAATTGAGAAGAAGACCTTCAAATGCTAATGTCCGAGATTGGAGTGAATTAGATCGGAGGTGCTTAGGTTTTATATGTGATTACATAGACTCAGGGGTTATTCATCACGTCGAAAATTCTACAACAACCTATGGGTGTTGGACAAAGCTCCAAGGACTCCGTGGGTTGTGGGTGTAAGACCTCTGGTCACAAAGTTAGCTTAATGCGACAACTGGAAAGTTGAGGTATGTAGATGGAGGCTCATTAATCGAACATCTTAATCAACTTGAACACATCTTTAATCAAATCAATATCATGGGTATTGAATTTACTGATGAGGTTCAAGAGCTTTGGATTCTTAGCTCCCTTTTGGACTCGTGGAAAACGTACTAGCGGTGTCGTTGAGTGCTTCAGCCCCTAAGGGAATTATATCTAAGGAATTGGTATCCAATACAATTCTTAATGAAGACCTTCGACGAGGGAGGGCAGCGACATCAATCCAAGACGAAGCAACACCGAAACACTAACATATGATCACAAGAAAAGCAAAAGGAAGCCGAAACAATTCCCTTTGAAACCCAATAACAACTCAAAAGATAAGAAGGGAGATCAATGTCATTATTACAACAAGGTGGATCACTGGAAACCTGAATGTTTCACCTTCAAAAAGGATGTTGCTAACGGCACAATTAAGAACAACAAAGGAGACAATAATGTTGCAATAGTGAACTCAAGCGGTGATTAAATCGTTGTTGGGGCTGGGGAAATCTGCCATGTTTCGAGCGATGATGAATGGGTTGTTGATTCAGGTGCTTCATTTCTTGTTACACTCCACAAGGAGTTCTTTCATACATATAAAGAAGGGAATTTCGGTGAAGCACGAATGGGCAACAATGGTGCGTCGGAGATCATAGCAATTGGAGATGTTCATGTAAAGTCGAGTCGAGGTGGAAAAATTATCTTGAAAGATGTATGTTATATCCTAGACTTTAGGATGAATTTAATCTCATCTGGAAAATTGGATGATCAAAAGTACTTCAATGTATTTGGAGAAGGTCGATGGACGTTCACGAAAGATTCAAAACTAATTGTTGGAGCCTCAAAAATAAGTACTCTCTACCGAACCAAACTAGCGGTTCTTAACATTGGTGTCAACGTGGTTGAACCTAAATTTTGAGTTGTGGCATAATCAACTCAGCCATATGAACGAAAAGGGACTCAAGATTCTGTCCAAAAGAGAGCTTATATCAAAGTTTGATGATGCTGCTATGAAAAAGTATTCCCACTATATAATGGGAAAACAGGATAGGGTGACTGTCAAGAAGCAAGTAAGGTACTTGAACTTGTATACTCGGATGTATGTGGACCAATGACCACGAGGACGCTAGGTGGGTGACTTTACTTCGTCACATTCATTGATGATTATTCAAGAAAGCTATAGGCATATCCGATAAGAACCAAGGATCAAGTTTATGAGGTGTTTAAACAATTTCATGTTATGGTCGAGAGAGAAACCTATGAATTCCCCAAGTGCGTAAGGACCGACAACGGTGGAGAGTACATCGGCTTATTTGATAAATATTGTCGAAATCAATGTATTAGGCATGAACAAAGCGTATCGAAGCCACCTCAACATAATGGATTAGCGGAGCGTATGAATTCGACCATTATGGAGAAGGTGAGATGCTTGTTGTCGCAATGGAATCTGCCAAGAACATTATGGGGAGAAGCTTTGTGTGCGTGAACGCAGGTAATTAACTTGTCACCAACTTCTATCTTAAGCGATGAAGTTCCTGAAGAAGTATGGAGTGGGAAAATGGTTTCTTATCGACATCTAAGGGTATTTGGGTGTAGAGCATTCGTACATATCCCAAAAGATGAACGAACTAAGCTCGACAACAAGTCTAGACAATGTGTCTTCTTAAGTTATGGGATGATAAATTTGGATACAAATTATATGATCCAACGACTAAGAAGATAGTGAGGAGTCGTGATGTTGTATTCTTTGAAAAACAAACCATCAAAGACTTCGATAAAGATGTGTCGATTGAATTGGGAGATCATGAAGTGATTGAGTATGAATCCGATGATGATACTCAAGTTAGGCATCCCATGACTACTCAAGAAGAGTCTCAAAATCAAGACAACATAGCTATTGATGATGTTGTGGATTGCAATGATGAAAATAATATTGATGATCATAATGAAATGAATGAGAATAGCCAAGCCACTAGTCAGGGGGAGATGGACACTCAACTTCCACAAATTGCTAACCCACCAACCGTGAGGACTTCAAGGAGGACTCGAACACCGTCGAATCGATATCCTCCTCATGACTATGTATTGATTGTTGAGAATTAATGCGGAATTCAATTCTCCCAACCCCAAGAAACCCGTATGACAATGATGAAAATAAATACTAAAAGTAAACGACACCAAGGTTTATACAGGTTCGCCATCAATGTGAGTGACTACGTCCTGTTGTTGCTGCAGATCTTATTAATGAAGAACGAGATTGATTACAGAGTCTTTCTCTACTACTATACGTGTGATATTATGTGATACAAGAACCCTAGCCCAATGTCTTATATTTATAATAAAAGACAAAACCTAGCTAAAATCCTTCAGAAGCCCAAAACAGCTCAAAATCCGCTGGCCCAAATTGCTGATTTTCCTGAGATCGGAACTTTCCAAGTTCTGATCAAATCCTGACCAATTCCGGCCCAAGTCCTGATCACCTTCATAGAGGACTTCGGAACTTGCCAAGTTCCAACCAAGTTCCAATCCAAGTGCTGATCGAGTAAAATTGGCTTCACAACCCAACAATCTCCCACTTGAAGATATATTTCGGATCACCATCTTCAAGCACCATCTTTAGCAGCTCCCACTCGAGTTCCTCATCCCCGAACTCCCACTGAAGCTGATCCCAACTTCAGTTCTTCCTTTCCAATCCCAGAATATCCTTGAATGACACCAACTTGACTACCGAAGAGAATCGCGAATAGTGAATACCTTTACCTCGTTGGACTTTGCCTTCATTCAAACAATTACCAGGTCCTGCCCTTGTATTCAACCCAGACACCTTGGAAAACCTCCAAGATCGATTGGTCATCAGTGAATTTCTCTCTTCTTCTTTCCCTTTCCACGTCGACGATTTTCGATGATCCAACTCATTGACCTTCGATGTTTGACTAGAACATCCTTCTACATTTAGCAAATCTCTAGGAGGTTGGGAATACCTCTCATCAGGCATGTGAACCACGCCACCTAACTCAAATGATTCGTCCACAGTCTTCAACATATAACCAAGTAAAATCTCGCATTCTGTCAGTTGGGGTACCTCTCTGACCTCCAATGCAGCTTTACAACCACATCTCTTCAGGATCTTCCTAGAGTCGTCAGCACATCAAGAACAAGAATTTTACCGACCATAATTCTATTTGTCTTCATAGAATTTCCCATGTCGAATGTCACCTGCATTCCCTTGTACTCAGTTCTACTACACGTCTCCTTCTGAGAACCGTCAGCCAAGTATAATGTACATGACCTTTGCCCTTTAGCTATTACCATAGCTCCTCGAATTACTTTCCAACTTCCATTCTCGAAAGTTGTTTGAAACCCATCACTATCCAACTGATGCACTGAAATTAAACTTTTCCCTAACTTTGGAACATGTCTCACATTCTTTAAACTCCAGGTAGAATTATTAAACAACCTCATCTTCACATCTCCAATACCCACTACATTCAACGGTTCACCATCAGCAAGATGAACTATCCCATAATGTCCAGGAATATAATTGACCATTAAATTTCTATCATGAGTGGTATGAAACGAAGCTCCTAAATCTAATACCCAGGAATCTATGGAAGCATCAGCAGATAGAAGCAAAGCATATGAATAGTCATTCAAAACATGAATCCCCTCATCTTTATTTTGACCCCTCAATATGTTACAATGCCTTTTTATGTGACCCGATTTGCCACAACCCCAACATACAACATTGTCAATCTTCTGCTTTCCTCTACTATGTGATCTATCCCTATCCAATTTCCTCTATCTCGATTTCTACCTCTTTCAATGTTTAAAACATATGTCGTTTCTCTAGTACTCTCCCCTGAGTCCAGCCTACGTATCTCCTCATCCAAGATACGTTGTGCAATATCCTCTAACTTCAACTTATTAGTTCCCGAGGAATTAGTAACAACTGCCCTCATCGGTTCGCAGCTATTAGGTAAAGAGGCCAACAACATCAACGCTTGAATATTATCAGCAAAAGTGACATCAATAGTGAATAATTTGTTAAGTGTATCGTTGAACTCATTCAAGTGCGTTGTTACAGGAGTGTTTTCTGACATCTTCAGGTTGAACAACTTCTTCATAAGATAAATCCTATTATTATTCGATGGCTTTTCATAGAGATCACATAATACCTTCATCAATCCTTTTGTAGTGGTCTGTTTGGCAACGTTGGCTGTCACGTTCCTTGACAAACAAGGCCTGATGATACCCAACACCTTTCTGTCCAGCTTAATTCACTTTGCTTCATCCATGTCCTCTAGCTTCTCGCCCAAAGGAGCCTCCAGATCTTTCCCATATAGATAGTCCTCTATACTCAACTTCCAGAACGCGAAATCCGTTCCATCAAACCTTCCAGATGACAGCTTCCATCACTTCCAGTTATCGTTTCCGGTGGTTACAACTACAACCAGGCTCTAGATACCAATTGTTGAGAATTAATGCGGAATCCAATTCTCCCAACCCCTAAGATTCCAGTATGACAATGATGAAAATAAATACTAAAAGTAGACGACACCAAGGTTTATACAGGTTCGTCTTCAATGTGAGTAACTACGTCCTGTTGATGCTGCAGATCTTATTAATGAAGAACGAGATTGATTACAGAGTGTTACTCTGCGTGTGATATTATGTGATACAAGAACCCTAGGCTAATGCCCTATATTTATAATAAAAGACAAAACTTAGCTAAAGTCCTTTAGAAACCCAAAACAGCTCAGAATCCGCCAGCCCAAATTGCTGATTTTCCTGAGATCGGAACTTGCCAAGTTTTGATCAAATTCCGATCAAGTTTCGACCCAAGTCCTGATCACCTTCGTAGAGTACTTCGGAACCTGCCAAGTTCCGACCAAGTTCCGATCCAAGTGTTGATCGAGTAAAATTGGCTTCACAACCCAACATTGCTCACTGATGGAGGAGAACCAAGCTGTTTTCAAGAGCTTATGGAACGAGAAGACAAACATGAGTGGTTGGAAGCAATGAACGAGGATATGAACTCATTAAACAAAAATAAGACCTTCACTCTTGTCACTAAGCCTCGTGGACAAAAAGTCTTGAAGAATATGTGGGTTTATAAATTGAAGGTGGGGATGGAGATGCCAAGCCGAGGTATAAAGCACGATTGGTGGTGAAGGGCTTTACTCAAAGACAAGGAATTGACTACGAGGACATCTTTTCTCCAGTAGTCAAGATGACATCGATACGAGTAATACTTGGTGTCACTGCTCACTTGGACTTAGAAATTGATCAATTAGATGTCAAAACAGCCTTTCTTCATGGTGATCTTGATGAGATTAGTTTCATGGAGCAGCCGAAAGGGTTTGAAGTCAAGAGGAAGGAGCATATGATTTGCAAGTTAGAGAAAGCTTATATGGGTTGAAACAAGCCATGCGACAATAATATAAAAAGTTTGATTCTTTTATGGGGAGCATGATTTTACAAGTACACAAATTGACCACTGTGTGTTCATTAAAAAATTATCGTTTTTTATCAGTTCTTATATAAGGTGAACCGCATCGGTTCGGTTCCCTCAAAGGCTGAATCAAAATTAATTCGATTTGGATCAGTTTCAAAAAAAAATCTGTTATTTTCGATTCGATTCGGCTCGGTTTCGATTGTACTCCGCACATTTAATGCACACAATAATAGTCATTTTATAGTTTAAGCTTAAAAAAGACAACCCAGAAACACAAACAATATCAATAATTGAATGGCACATTGAAAGTATAGCGTTAGTTTTAGGGCAAACTACTAAAAAGCTTAACTAAAACTATAGATACTATAGATAATTCGTTATCCGATTCAGAGAAGTAGGAGTTCAAATAGAGTTAAGCTATTTATTATTATCGCCAACTTCAATATGACTAGGAGTCTAGGATATATTTAGTGGCTACTGCTTCTCTATAAATATGCATATCTTATTATATTCTCTCATCTAAATTGAAAACTCAAACGAATTTATTTTCTATTTTGTGTCTGTTTTATACATACTCTTCGATATTGGTTCATCAGTAGTTGAGACAAAGGGATATATTGAATAGTTTAGTGAAAAAGGTTTTTTGCTAGTGATCAGAAGATTCTGAGTTGGAAACTCACCTCATTGCTAATTTACAAAAAGAAAAAACAGTTGAGACAAACGATACTGTAAGTATTGAATTCAGATATAAATATGGTTTTGATTTATTTAATTCTAACATGCTTTTTCTTTTTACTTTTTCTGTTTCCCCTTATGCTTTCTGTTACGGTAATATTCATATATATGGTAATTTTGATTTTTGAAGAGTAACTCACTGTATTCAGTCGTGTAAGATCATTCGCAGCCGATTATTTAAATGTAAGATCATTCGCAGCCGATTACTTAAAGTTTTTCCTTAAAATCAATTCCTTATACTATTTTATCAAATTTAGGAAGTATGTTTTAACTTTTAGACAAATTCAGATTCCATATTTACTTCTTACAATACTTTATTTGAAGAACAAAAGTGGTTTGGGGAAAGTGTAAATATGAGGCATTCCCTATAATATTTGAGGAAAATTTTAGAGATGAGAAATATGATATTTAGTACTTTTTCAGTTTTTTTGCTTTTGACTATTCCAAAGATGAAATATGAGGTGTTATAGGACATCTATTGCGAAAGATTAGCGAGCCCGGTTTTTCGTCGGCAGTGGCGACGCCATATCCTATTTAGCGTTCCACAACTTATCCAAAGACTTAACACTAACTAATGCAATGCTTCCGGTTTGTTTATTTAGGTCACCTTAATTTTATTGTTCGCTAACACAGTACTTACCTTAAAACACTTTTATCAATTGTATGACTCAAATAAATTACAGTATATTTTTAGTGGTCACACATTATATGTGCCCTCTGAATGATCATCATTCACCAATAAATTAAAGTTGATCGCATCAATGTTTATGTGATTGCAGGTTTAGTTATGGCGTTACTAAAGGGCTTGTTCACCTCAACTCGAAATCGTCCGTCTGACAAAAAGGGTGTTACTCTTGTCGATCTCCCAGATGATTGCTTGGCCGAAATCCTAAGTAGGCTTCGTTCGAAAGATATTTACAGAATTCGTAGAGTGTGTAAAAGGTTGTATTTTCTGACTTCATCGACTCATTTTAAAGAAGCTCATGCCAAGAGAGCTCCCTCCATTGTTGTTGCCCAAGTGGTTAAAATGAGAAGCAATAGATGCTTTGGATGTGGTCGTAACTATTTTTCCATTGATGACAAAAAAGGCAAAATAAAGCTGAAAAGGTCGAAGTTCAAGATTTTGTTGAATCATACCAATAGTACCGATCATCTGGTATTTTCATTCGGGGGGTTGCTTGTTTTCCAAGGTTTTGCAATGGGCATTCGGAGACACATAATCGTCAACCCTATGACAAACAAGAGTAGAGTTATTCCAACTACGCCAAGGTATCCTAACTGGGATCTGTGTGCTATGTTCTTCTATCCATTAATGTCCGAGTACAAACTTCTTTTTGTTGGTGTCGAGGAGGACAAAAGATCTTGTTGGTATTATGTCTATGGACCGACAAGCAGTACTTGGAGAAAGATTAACACTACTCCTTTGCTCTTCCGACCTTCACATAGGTGTGATCCTATTGTTCACGGTACGAGTTTATATTGGATGCTTTTACCTTATAGGGGGAGGCCGCAGGGACATTGTTCCACGCATGCCATTATGGTATTCAAGATGGATTCTGAAGAAATATTCACAATACCTCATCCCGTGATAGATGATTGTTATGATCATGAGAAGATGATTCTATTTGAAATGGACAAATGTATTTGTCTATTTCAAATTACTCCAAATATGTATCGTTGTCGGATAGATATATGGGAACTAAATGATTATGTAAATTGCAGTTGGGTTAGAAGGCACACTATCCACAACGTGAATATGCCAGCTTGTTCCTACGATGACCGATTTGCTACTTACCAGAGGAGGACCAAAATATTCTATGTGCGCAAAGACATACTACTGATTAATCTTCATTCATCAGGCCTATACGTATTGAACTTGGCTCAAACTACTCTATACAAGCTTCTTCATGAAGACATGCGTTGGCATCATTTGTATATGTTGAGTGATTATACATGTAGCCTTCTTGTTCCCGATGTTTGATTTTCCCAGAGAGCAAGACTTTGATTAGGTTAATATTTACCTATAAATATAATTATTTATATTGTATTCGAAGAACAACAATCATCAATAATATATATTCTTTTATATATTGTGTCATGGTATCGAGCATACCGATTTGTGAGGTCTTCCTCAGTAGAGCAATACAGGATGAGCCATCCTCCAGTATCTTATATTGCTCGGTGCAACAAGTAGAAGATGTGAAGGTTGTGTTCAAAATACTCCCTATTTTCGGTTGCACAATCATGCTCAACTGCTGTCTAGCTCAACTATCGACATACTCGGTCGAACAAGCTGCATAGATGGATAGAACTCTCGATACAATGATGTTCTGGCAGCCTCGCTCCCTACATTCCCTGTTGTCTTCATAATGATCCTCGTCCCCATCTATGATCATTTCATCATCCCATTCGGTCGCAGAGTGACAAAATCTGAAATGGGTATCTCTCAAAAGATCCATTAGCCTTAACATTTTTCTGGATTGCCTTACAATATCTGTTTCTTGGGTCTGCTGATCCTTTCACGTTAGCCGGATTGATGGAGTTTTTCTTCACCGAGGCCCCAAGAAGCATGAGATCTTTGGCTACTTCACTTTCTTGGGCATCTTTAGCAATGAGTACTATCTCAGCTCAGTCATCATGTCAATCGTTAATGGTGTCACCGGTCATTCTGACAACCAAGCTTGGCTCTCGGGCATAACTTGAACAGATATCGCCTTAATCTCATGGTTGGCTTCTTTGAATATATATTCAGCAAGAGGGAAGGGCAGATATATAAGTTATTAGTTGAATTATGCCCATTCGAAAGGTTAGTTTTATGCAATTCAAACATATATACTGAATATTAATCAAATTGCAATGATATCAGCATAAAATGCAATTCCTACATATAAATTTACAAGAGTTTCATAGAATAAACTCTATCATTTTTTATCTATCCAAGTTGGATTGTCACTGTTTTTTGTCTAACATTCTCATGATGCAACACACTTGGCTTTCTCCATTTACTTGGTGGCCATACATCAACAATTTTCCCCCTTTTCTTCATCAATCTAAGAACTAATCGAATTGTGTTTCCAAGAAGCAATAGTGCCATCACCCCACACCAAACGATGACTGAAATGTTGATCTCGCGTCTCATCAACTTGATCTTCTGATCTCCCGGAGTTAGAACCACAATTGATATACCATATGTCAAAGCTGATGAAGTGACTGTCAACCACATGATCATCATCAAGAACCACATAAACAGCTTGTGCCTGAATGGCAAACCACTGATCAACATCAATATAGTGCTAAGAGATGACACGAAGGCAATTGTGTTTGCTCGAATATATATCTGGTATGAGTTAGGATTGCGGTATGCCATCACAGACTCCCCTGCTCTGTGTGGTTGATCTCCAAAATTATCGTCTTGCCAAACACCACCTGTAGGATTCACTCCGGCTTGAAACGCCATTGTGGCTATCAAAGAAGCGACAACCATTATCGAATCTCGTTTCTTGGACAGCCAATTGTGGTCTTCTGAGATCTTATGATTGAGTTTTGAGTTCCCTTGCATTGATGAATATCGTTCTTTTCTTTGGTTCATCGATGTAAGATTATTGTTGTGAACATCTTTAGCTCTTAAGCCTCCAGCATCTCTCAAAATATCACTAACTTCTAAATCGATCACATCTCTTTGACCATAAGATAATATATCTAATGCAGTCTCAACTCTACCATTTTTCTCATTTAGGTCCACCTTCTTGAGCATTACCAAATATTTTATAATCTGCAATACAAATTTGTTCCAAAGTTAGACTCATGAGCCACCTTTGACTCTTGACTTTCAAAAGTCTCCTTTCTCCTTAATTTTCTTTTAAAAATTACTTCCACTGTTCCATTCAAATTGTCCACTTTTACTGTTTTAACAATCGTAGTTGAAGGTAGGGAGTATTATATATCATATTTATCAAACGATCCAACTTTCGAATCCTGGTTCAGTCACTATAATGTATAATTCCTGGAACATTTATGATTTATCAACTGAAAATTGTGAAGTTTGAAGTGTAAGGAGCTTACACTAAAAATACAGGAGTAACAGATAACTTTACAAATAAAATTAAGGAGACGAAACATAAAATTACAATCTCTAGACCAAATCTTGTGATAAACACAATATACTTAAACCGAATTCGCCCTCTTCCCTTAGGTGCTTAGGAAACTTCAAGGTGTTCGATTCCCAGGATAAGATGGTCTGCAAGTAGAGCTTTCGCAAGCACTGGAAACTCCACAAGCGAACTGCGGACGAGTATGAAGCTATCACGAAAAGACTTTTTGTAGAATTGTATTTCAGATTTTTGTTGTGTTCTGAATAGATGAGGAAGATGTTGTATATATAGTGTGAATTCAGTCATACCAGCAGCCTTCTCATTACTGCGCAATAATGAGAATTATTACTAGTGTGACTGTTGACTGTTGGCTTCCAAACGTTTAAAGTGTGGCTTTTAGCTTCTAAACGTTTCAGACGTTTTAAGCTCTGTTTGTTATGCCAAAAAGGTAGTCCGAAATCAGACCAGACCACCCAAGACCCCCAAGGCCCCGCTCCCGGACTAATGTATTATATATCAACCCGCGTCAAGTCTGATAGTAGTCTCAGTTAAGCCTCGTTCCTGCAGGCGTGGAGGCTCTGGCATAATATTAATAACAACATTACTCATACTTCATAACTCCTTCTTTATAAGGTGAGCGATTCACATTTAGTTGAGCAATGTGGGACCACATTTAAAATATAAGCTTACAAATTTTGTATTCAAACACTATTTCCAACATGAAGAACAAGATAGAAATATTGATTGAATTGTGTGGTACCTCAATATGTTTTCCAAGCACAGCTAGATGCAATATTGTATTCCCATACTCATCCTTAGCAGCTATGAATTCATCGTCATCACGAACCATTCCTACAACAAGCTTCAAAGCTTCCAACTGATCATATTTCGAACACAAATGCAAGATAGTCTCCCCCTTAGTACTCTTCTCAAAAGCCGCCCGAGGTCTTATTCTAACCAACAATTTCAACACCTCAACTCTCCCTTTCATGGCTGCAAGATGAAGAGGATTTCTTCCATCTTTATCACCAGCCACACACATATCAGGATCAACTCCTGCCAACAGTTCGGAAATCTCTAAATTTCCCTTCAACGCCGCTATATGGAGGGGGGAAGATTTTCTTGAATCAAGATCCTTTGTAAGCAGAGGATTATGCTTCAGGATTTGTTTCGCGAAGTCGAAATGACCCTTGATGACTGCAACATGAAGAGGGGTCTCATTGAAACTTGTTAGACTAACTCTATCAAGAATCAGTTCATCTTGCTGGATTAATTGTAGTAGAACATTTACATCTCCTTTAACTGCAGCTTCATATAGCCTCCTATCCATTTTTCTCTTGTTTTCTTAGATGGAAAATGTACACAGAGTATTATATAATATAATGGACTTATATATATAGCTTGATGTTGGACCAGGACCACTTCTTGTTGATTTGTCAACATGTATATAATAATTGAGAACTTGTGTGTAGTTGGTGTGGACATATACAGTGGACATTTTTGACAGAGTCAATTCTTGAAGGTGTGAGGAAAGTTAGAACACATGTATGAATTATGATGGTCAAAGCAGGATTTTTTACGTACTGAATTGGTGAAGAAAGGGTGTACATGTATGGCTAAAAGCTATTGCATGCGGCGCGATTGTATACATCGAGTGCGGAGTTGTACTTATATGCTTACAACTATTTTGTGAGCACCATGCTCACAAGGGTTTCATGGTCATTTAAGAAATGTTTTTTTTAAATAGAATGTGAAAAAGTAACACCAAATTTATTGCACTCCAAATTTATTACCATTTATTAACCAAAATAATTAACACCCAAATCTGGATTCTTAATGATGAAATTTTACAAAATATACTCACAATTTTAAACTTGAATATTTAACACATACAAACAATACAAATTTGATTGGTGTACTCGAATTAAATTTTTATATTCTATTGTGATTTATATAATTTGGTTTGGTATTGCTTTAAGTCTAGTCAAGACAAATTCAATTGGTATTTTAATTATTCCACCAATTTTGGTAGTAATCATATTACAATTTCTTAAGCTATTAGAGTTAATTTTGTGTTTAGAGATAATGAGAGATACCAAAATACATTTTAAACATGAATAGTAAAGATATATAAATAAATTTTATGTGGTGTTGTTGAGGAAATATGCAACACCAATGTATATTATTCAGTGGTGTTATTGAATAAGAACGGAACACCAGTGTGTATTAGTAAATGGTGTCACTAAAAATATATCTAAAATGAGATTAATACTAGAATTGTTTATTATTGAAGAAATATATCTAAAATGAGATTAATACTAGTAAAGATATATAAATAAATTCTATATGGTGTTATTGAAGAAATATGCAACACCAATGTATATTATTCAGTGGTGTTATTGAACAATAACGTAACACCAGTGTGTATTACTAAATGGTGTCACTAAAAATATATCTAAAATGAGATTAATACTAGAATTATTTATTATTAAAGAAATATATCTAAAATGAGATTAATACTAGTAAAGATATATAAATAAATTTTATTTGGTGTCATTGAAGAAATATGCAACACCAATGTATATTATTCAGTGGTGTTATTGAACAAGAACGGAACACCAGTGTGTATTAGTAATGGTGTCACTAAAAATATATCTAAAATGAGATTAATACCTATAATTGTTTATTATTGAATAAATATATCTAAAATAAGATTAATACTAGTAAAGATATATAAATAAATTTTATGTGGTGTTATTGACGAAATATGCAACACCAATGTATATTATTCAGTGGTGTTATTGAACAAGAACATAACACCAGTGTGTATTAGTAAATGGTGTCACTAAAAATATATCTAAAATGAGATTAATACTAGACTTATTTATTATTGAAGAAATATATCTAAAATGAGATTAATACTAGTAAAGATATATAAATAAATTATATATGGTGTTATTGAAGAAATATGCAACACCAATGTATATTATTCAGTAGTGTTATTGAACAAGAACGGAACACCAGTGTGTATTAGTAAATGGTGTCACAAAAAATATATCTAAAATGAGATTAATACTAGAATTATTTATTATTGAAGAAATATATCTAAAATGAGATTAATACTAGTAAAGATATATAAATAAATTTTATGTGGTGTTATTGACGAAATATGCGGCACCAATGTATATTATTCAGTGGTGTTATTGAACAAGAACGAAACACCAGTGTGTATTAGTAAATGGTGTCACTAAAAATATATCTAAAATTTTATTTATATTCTTGATCACTGACCACGTCTTTAAACTTCAAGACATTCTCTACTACATGACATGAGACTGAGAAAATTCATTGGTTTTTGAATGAAAGAATTAAAATTAGGAAAAAAAAGTTATATTTCAATTTATTTTAAATGAGATTAATACTAGAATTCATATTTTCGACATTGGTGAGCTGAAGTAATCATTGCATTTAGCTTCCTCTCTCCAATCTCAATTAATTGCTAATTACTCTATCATTAATACCCAAAACACCACTATTATTGTTTTTCCACTTAAAGATGTAAGGACAAAATTACCCAATTAAATATCAACCATAGGATTAAAATATCACTTAAACTCTTAATCTAACGGCTCAGATGATTGTGAGCACCATGTGAGCATGACCTCCTAAGCATACAAGAAAATTCTCTTGAGTGCGTTCGTAATGGATCCAACGTTTATTTCATATGTTTGGTATTATTTTTGCATTAAAAATATCAATTGAATGGAACATGCATTGACGCAATAAATTTTGTGTCGGGAAAATATATGTACTCATGTTTGGGAAGCAAATACTTTTCAAGGTAAATTTTCATATTTTATGTATAATATTTTGTATAAATATTATTGATGATTTTATTTGATAATTAACAAATATTTTTGTAATTTTGTTTGAATCAAACAATTTATATATTAATAGTAAGATAACTCTTTTTTACTCCAATAAATAAAGTTTCTTGTTTCTCTTTTATGCAAATTTTTTAAAGGAAATCTAACTTCAAGATTTTAATTTAAACATGTGTATAGATGTAACTTTTAAGAGGTGAGATTTAAATATTTTAGTATGTAACTCTCATTATCCATAACTATATCTGAACAGAGTGTGCGCCTAAGAGAAGAAAGAGGATGCTATATTTGAAATGGTTTAATAACTCTCATCATTCATTAATTATGTTTTAATCTACTCGATTTACGAGGGTCAATTTATCATAGTAGAAAATAAATATATATCTAAACTAATATACATTTAAAATAATATATAATGTAAATTTAAAATATATATAGATATATACAGTTGCCCTTAACCTATAATGATATTTTGATTTAGTAATTGTCATCAATGACTTTAATTTACATATATAAAGTTATTATATGGAGTACAATGTAATACTCCTTACATCCCTAAAAGATTGATACATTTTGATTTTTGGTGGTCAACAAAACATAAATATCTGTTATTCTACATTCGAAAAAATTATAAAAAGTTGATATTTCAAAAATATATATTAAGACGAGTCTAACAAGATCTTACATGACTATATTATTCCTTATCGTTTAATGAGAATTCTTGACCAAATTTTTTAAAATTTGACTACCAAATGTCAAAATGTATCAATCTTTTAGAGACATAGAAATTATATATGGTGTAGGGTCTCGAAGATTTATAAACAAAAAATAAATGTGTAACCTGTTAATAAACATAATTCAACATTATCCCAAAATCTTGAATTACATGATTATCACTTTATGTAAACGAAAACAGAATCGACATACCTCTAGCCCTTTAAACGCAACTGAAATGTGCTAGAAGTATCTTTGATCCCGAGCTTGCCTAAATAGAATGAGATGGTTTCTTACTCTTGCTCTATATATAAACTTCACTTTATGTATTATATTGTTGTGTGTGATGATCACTTTTTGATGGATAAAATGATCTATATATAGGTAGAGAAAGGACTATATCATCTCAAATTTAATCATTATATTAACTCTCCATCAAAGCTAATTTATGATGAAATGTTTGAACAATCATAACATTTTAGTAGCGATTGTAACGGTTCGTAACGGATTTGCATTATTAATATGATAATAAGCATGACCACTATTGATGTGGTTTAATTCAAATAAATTGAATTAATTTGAATAATATAATATAATAAATATATTATTCTTACATTCTCCCACTTGGTCTTTAGAAGGATATATTATTATTTTCATACTAAGAACATAAAGCGCGCGTGATATGCAAATTGATTGTTTATTTTTGTTACCATAAGTGTCTTGACTAGGCCTGTCAGCAAACGTGCCAATTCGAAAAGGCTTGGCATATTTGACTCGAAAAGGTTCGGCTTGATGTTCGGCTCGAGGCTTCAAATATAAAGCCAAACGTTAGAAGTCGTTATTTGTCAAATCAAGCCAAACCGTTCGAAAAGGTTTGGCTCGATTGCCCCCTCCCTATTTATATTATATTTTATATATATAAATAACATTTATATTATATTTTATATATATAAATAACATTTATATTATATAACATTTATATAATTTATAAGTAATGAACTAATGTGATCCACTTATTTTTATAGTCCATAATCTACTAATCCATTTATATTAGGTTAGGTCCAACTCATTAATATCTATTTATATATAAGTATATAACCCTAAGTCCTAACCCTCATTCTTATGAGTTATGAACCCTAACCCTCATTCTTTCTCCCTTCTCTCTGTCCGCCGATACATCTAACATCATACATCTCAATTCTCTCTCAAACATTATCAAGAATCGGTCCTCCCTCAGCTGTAACTTTCTGTTAATATGTCAATGACTGCGTTGTTGTCCCTAATTGGAGGTGAAATATACATTTCTTGTGTTTTTTCACTTCTAGATTTCATGTTCAAAGATTAAGTTGTATATGTATTTTCAAATCAAACGTTTTCAAACGGTTCGCTCGATTCAAGCCAAATAGGATCAAATATACACTTAAAAATTTCCCTCAAACGTCAAGCCAAACTATTATAATTGATGTTTGACCAAATCAAGCCAAATCAAACGTCACTTTATCAAATCAAATACAAATAGTCAATAGTTCGGCTTTATTCGGCTCGATTACAGGCCTAGTCTTGACTAATCAAGTTATAAATGAGAGTCATGACGTACACAAATTATTTTGCAATATGTTTACTTCCATGTACTACAACATTGATATCTTTCATAGTAAAGCCGTAAATGAGAGCAACATAATTGGTCACGTTATATCTTGAAGTGAAGACGCTGTCCGTTATCTTTATTCTAAATGTAAGGTATACATATTAGAAAACAGACAGTAAAGATGTTTTAACTTTATTAAGAGCTCAATAATTGTTGTGAGTACAATGATAGATGACATCAAATAAAATAATTAGGAACTATCTCCAAGACCCATGCTTTCAGTATGTCCCTCAAAAGTCTTTGGAGGTAGTCCTTTTGTGAATATATTTGCCACCTGTAAGTTTGTACTTATTGATTCGACAACAATTTTCTTCAGTTTAACATCTTGCTTAAGGAGCAGGTATTTAAGGTCCATGTGTTTTGAACCTTTAGTAATCATGTCATGCTTGGAGAAGAAGGTTGCAGCTTCATTGTCACGGTATAGAGTTAATGGCTTAAAGATAAAATTTAAAGCGTCAAACTGTGAGACAAAGTTACGCAACCAAGTTCCCTGAATAGAAGCCTCGTAACATGTCACATATTCAGCCATCATAGTGGATCCGAATATCATCTCAGATTTTTGGTTTCTCCATGATATTGCACCTCCACATAAGAGATATACATAGCCAAGTGTACAAACCCGAATGTCAGGACATCCAGCAAGGTCTGAATCCGAATAACCAATCACCTGTGGGTGGCTTGATTTTCGATATGTGAGCATATAATTCCTTGTTCCTTTAAAATATCTCAATATTTTCTTTACAGCTTTTCAATATGCAATTCCTGGATTACTGATATCAGGTTTTGTATAAACCTGAGAATACATCAAACTTCCCCCATGTCATGGTTGCAACGAAATTGTCGTGCCAAGATACACAAGTGATCATCTACTCAGACCATATATATACAAAAATATCATCATAGCCAAAATAGAAAATACATATCAGGCAAGAGGCAACATGCATTAGTAGCTGCCTTATATATGATCGAACCGTCACCACCAAAGGGCCAACGGGCTATGTGAACCCTGATAGTGATTGCGGGCCTATTTAATGGACTATGGAGTCGGTCCATATTAAGGGGCGGCCAAGCGCCCAAGCCAAGTATTTTCGTGTAGTTTGGCTCGGCTCACCTAATAAGGAAAAATAAGGCTCAGCTCTACGTTTGACTTCCCGAATCGAGCCAAGAACCGAATTTTTTCGAGGTGAATACCTCGAGCAGAATCGAGCTTTCGGGTTCATTTACAAGCCTACGCATGCACAAGGAAATAAATGAAATGGTTGATCTTGTATACACTACACAATACACATACACATGTTATGGGTTGCAATATAATAGAGATGGTATGTATATTATAATGGAGTGAAAAACACAAAGCTTGTACATAATTATCAACATTGAAAATGTAGCTGACTTGTTGATGCTGGTATACCACCTGGGATGCTCTTGCCATGTTTAGAGAAGCTTCTATTATCTCACGAGGCAGACTGCTACCATTTAATTCTCCTTTCAAGTCTTTCCATAATCCATCTATCAATATCAATATCTCTTCTCTGATTTCATTATCATCATCATCATCATATTCTCCTAATCCTTTTCTATTCTCTTTCATGTATAATTGTATACTTGTGAAACCTCTCCTCTTTCTTGCTCTTCCTACATGCATGTCACTACTAGAATTTACGCTATTGGCTTCGCCTATATCCGAAGCAAATTTGAAGAAAAAAGTGAAAAGGCTTCGGAAAGGCTTCGGAAAGTTCCCGAAGACTAAATCTTGTCGCCCGTTCCAGATCCGAAGCCCTTCTGAATCTAACGTCTGAATCCATTCCGCATCAAGCATTGATCTGACAATAGTACAGCACTGAATGCAATCCGAAGCTAATTTCTGAATCCATTCTAAATCCACATTTAATAATTTTTAGACTTAATCAATTAATAATTTCCGAAGCCTACCTGAAGCCAAACACTCCGAAGCTATTCCGAAGTTCTATTTCCATTTTTCGTAAATTCATTAATTGAATTAGGGTTTCCCAATCCTTTCCGAAGCCAACAATTCTGAAGCCATTCCGAAGTTAAGTTTTCATTTTTCGTAAATTCATTAATTGAATTAGGGTTCCCAATCCTTTCCGAAGCCAATAATTCCGATGCCATTCCGACGTAGACCTTTATGAAGGCCGAATCAATTCCGAAGCCTTTTTCTTCATAGCAGGAAAAAAAATTTGCAGCCTGGGATTCTGCATAATGCAGAATTCCAGGCTGCAATTTTCAATATGCACGAAATTGAATACAATCTAATACCTAAAATGCATGTCCGAAATACAATAACAATCAATATACAATATCCAAAACACATAATATAATCCAAAATCAATTTAAACACAATCAACTCAACCAAAAATACAAATAAAAAGCAACTAATAATTCAAAACAAGCATCATCCACCAAATTTGAATACATATTTGATAAAATATAAATAATATTACAAGAAAATAAAAGCAATATCCAAAGAACATAATTTTTCCTACAAATAATATAAGAAGAAAAAAAAAATTAGACAAAGTTAGATAAATAGATAAAAGAACAAAGTTAGATAAATGGATAAAAGATTACCTTCAATCACATTTTTGTGAATTAGCCTACAAAATGAAAAACAAAGATTAGTATATAGTGAACAAAATTATGAAATATAAAATATATATGAAGTTAGAATTTAGAATGGTTACCTCTTTTGAATTAGTCTACAAAAAGAAACAAGTTAAACATTAGCATTCAACAAAAAAAGAAAAAAATATATATATATATGTATGAAGATATATTATTATAGAGAGAATTGAAATGATAGTAATAAGGAAGTTTGTAGAGAAGAAAAAGATAGAGAATGGGGATTGAAGTTGTGTATTTATTGTGCACTGTCCGAATCCAATCCCAACTAAGCATTTTTTCGGAAAAAGTCCGAATCAAATTCAAAGCAATTCTGAATCTACATATTGACTTCCGAAGCCATTCCGCATCCACCTTTCTGAAGCCATTCCGCATCCACCAATCCAAAGCCATTCCGCATCCACCTTATCCGAAGCCATTCCGAATCTATTATTCCAGAATGCACCAACGAAAACAGAGCAACCCCCCTGCATCATTTCATCCCCTGCATCATATCATCTACAAAAAAAAACTTTCCTACATATATTCAACAAACAAACAATTCACATCACACATTTCTAATTCATAATTCAATAATAATTCATAGTTCAACAACTCAATGTTAATTAATATATAACAACATCTCAATATTAATAATACACAATAATAATTTTCATAGTTCAAATAATACACTAATCGTCATCGTTATCATCATCTACACTCGAGTCGTCATATTCATCTGAATAGTGCGACTCGTAATCCGAACCATCTTCATATGGGTCCACAACCTGTTCTTCGACTTCTACAATGTCGTAAAGTCCTTCGTCAATAATGTCGACATCAATGGTTGGATTAACTCCAACCGGGGGTGGTTGTTGCTCCTCTTGGAAAATATCTTCGGTATTCAAAGATTTAGGATCAACGTTCTGCATATGGATCCAATCAACTCGGCTTCTAGCATTCGATTCATTGCAACCCACCATTGCTTATGTTCCCGGGTGGCAGAGACGTAACGGAGATAGTACACTTGTTGCGCCTGCGATGCTAGAATGAAGGGGTCATCCTTAGAAGCTCTACTTTTGTGTTTGATTTGAACCATTCCATTTTTCGGATGCACCTGCATCCACTTGCCAGTGTCAACCAAAAACCCTTGAATAGTACGACTTTGTCATACATCAAGTCATACGAGAGCTCCCAGATCTCCTCTATGACACCATAGTAGTCAACATGGTCATCATCCTCATAGCAGGAACCTTTCACACAAACCCCGCTATTGTACGTGGTCTTATTACTATCTCCCTGCCTAAAGTCAAAATAGTACCCGTTGACGTAGTACCCCTTGTACCTTTTTATTTCAGGAGCAGGGCCTAATGATAGTGTCTTCAGAATTCCGAGTGTGTCCATATTATTCCGAACGTGCATACGAAACCATACTGCAAAATGAAGAGACACCTCTTTATTCTTATCTTCCTCTGTCGAATCGGGATTCAACATCTCAAGACAGTCGTGGTACGACCTATGACAATATCGTAATTAGTTAAGTTAATTAATAAATTACTCCCTCCATCCCTATTTGATAGAGCACTTTCATTTTACACACATTTTTAGGAAATTTTAAACTTCTCTCACAAAACTCATTTTCCCTCCAATTTTTCTTACTAAATTTAGTCAAAATGGAATCAATAATGGGATTTCTATTTTGGGAATATTTCCCTATCAATTAGGGATGGAGGGAGTATATAACATGGATTGAATTAATCTTTAAAGACACACTTACTGAAGATGTTCTCGTACTTCAGGTGTGTTGCAGAGAATATACACATGAGCGGTGTTGTGTTCTTGACTATCCATGTAATATCTTTGTTTAACAACAAATGTGCCGCGTCCTGGGTAAGAAAACAACGGCAAAACGAGTTGGGTCTTCCGGTTGGTTTGGCACATCGTGCCTCCTAGGCCGTGTTAGGTCGGTATCTATTCCCTCTTCGAAGTACATGGAACAGAAGTTAGAAACCTCTTTGACCAGATACGCCTCGCATATTGACCCTTCCACACGTGCCTTTTGCCTTACCATTTTCTTCAATCCCCCTAGAAACCTGCAAAACATTATAAGTTTAGTTAAATAAATAAACAATTCCAAAAAATCACTAATTATACTAAAAAAAACTAAAGTAATACTCATGATTCGAATGGGTACATCCATCTATACTGCACTGGACCT
Source organism: Echium plantagineum (assembly GCA_003412495.2). NCBI lineage: Eukaryota > Viridiplantae > Streptophyta > Magnoliopsida > Boraginales > Boraginaceae > Echium > Echium plantagineum. The sequence goes on along the minus strand of CM016567.1, from coordinate 10,090,612 downwards.
CCATTCAAAGCTTCATAAGGCATATGAATAGGTAGATGCTCCATGACATCGAAGAACGCAGGTGGAAATATCTTCTCCATCTTGCATATTATCTCAACAATGTTGCGTCCTAGTTGTTCCACATGCTGAACATTTAGCGTCGTTGCTGAAAGATCCCTAAAGAAAAATACCACTCTGTAATGGTTTGTCATATGACAGGCGGCAGTACATGTCGTAGAGCTACCGGAAGTAAGCGTTGCACAATAATATGGATGTCATGGCTCTTAAGTCCGCTGAAATTCAAATTTTGTGAACATCTCAAACCTACTCAAACCTAGCCGCATGCATTGTTTAGAGATTGAGAACACTTGTTTTGATTTTCATTTTTAAAAACCGCTAATATAAATATAATTTAATTGTTAAATACTGTTAGACACATGTTGAATCAAGTGATGACTTGTAGATTATAGTTCTAATTATTTTTTCAATCTTGTTAGATAATTTTATTTATTTATTAAAAAATAATAATCTATCTACTATTTGCATATAACACTCACTAAGTATGAATTATGATAGATCAGTAATTTTTTTCCCATTCGTTCTAAGACAATAATTTGATATCGATACTCGCAGACTATGGGGTCATCGACCAAAAGGAGCTGCATATATAAAACGTGATAAGTAATATTGCTAATTTGCTACTCTACATAAGTAATATAAAAGTGATAACATTGACATTATAAATAGGGTTAATGGCATGAAAGATCACTGAACTTTGCTGAAGTTTTTATTTCGATCACCCTCTTTTCAAAATGAGTGTTTTGGATCACTTAATTACATTTTTTTCGCTAAAATTTGGTCACTGAGTCGTTTTGAAAGACTTTGGGTGCATTTTGTAAGTTTTTAACTAGCGTAATTTTGTCCGTTTCACATTTATAGACATTCAATCCTGATTTTTTTAAATTTTTAATTTTTATTAAAAAGATTTTTTTTAAAATAATTTATTTTTATTTTTTTGAAAGAACTTTTAGTTTTTTAAAAAAAAATAATATTTTTTAAATTAAATTATAACTTGAAAAACTAATACTAATAAAAGATGCAAAAAAGTTTTGAAATTTTTTTAGTATATTAGTTTTTCAAGTTTTATTTTAATTTAGATTTTTAAAAAATAGATTTTTAAAAAATATTAAGAACATCTTATTTTAAAAAATTAAAAAATATTTTTTAAATAAAATTTTTAAAAAAAGATGATTGAACGTCTATAAATGTGAACGGACAAAATTACCCTAGTTACAAACTTAAAAAATGCACCCAAAATCTTTCAAAATGGCCCAGTGACCAAATTTTAGATAAAAAATGTAATTAAGTAATCCAAAACACTCACTTTGAAAAGAAGGTGATCGAAATGGAAAGTTTAGCAAAATTCAGTGATCTTTCATGCCAGTAACCCTTATAAATATGGTTAAAGTATCAACAAAATTTTAAACTATATTAAAAACAAATGTGCAAACATACTTTACGGGACTTAAACCCAAGACTTCCATCTTCCAAAGGAAGACCCAAACCAACTAACCTACAATAATTTTACTTGGTTTAATTACATTCTTTATACTTATATATCATAAAATTTAAAATCGTATATACTCTCTCCGTCCCTAAATGATCGGCACATTTTGACTTTTCGTGATCAAACTTTAAGAAATTTGATCATGAATTCTCATTAAAACAATAAGAAATTTGGCGAATGGCATAATTAATCACTAACGTTTATGAGAATTCTGCGTTTGATCATTGTGCTTCAACTTTGACTGTTTTCGATTATCCACGTTTTGTATTGTCTATAAAACGAGTCACTCGCGCGTTTTTTTGACAAAATACGATTTTTAATGTTCTTACAAGGGCAATTTAGTCATTTTAACATCATCTACTCCTTCTTCTTCATCAAACATCAAGAAATATCCAAACCAATATAACCAATCATCAAGAAAAATGAGCATGTTAGTATTAAAATAACTAAATTGTCCTTGTAAAAAAGCATCAAAAATCGCATTTTGTAAAATAACGGGTGAGTGACTCGTTTTATACACAATACAAAACGCGAGTGATCGCAAACAGTCAAAGTTGAAGCATAGTGATCGAACGCCTAAATTCTCATAAACAGTCAAATTATATAGTCATATGAGATGTTGTTATGAGATTCTCTAAATATGTAACTTTTTATATTTTTTTTCTAATATAGAATAAGAGATATTTACATTTTTAAATCATGTTTTGTTGACCACGAAAAGTCAAAATGTCCAATCATTTAGGGATGGAGGGAGTACTATATATAAGAGTATCGAAAAACCTAAGGTGGGCCGTTTACCATACACCCCCCCTTTAGGTCTATCCTTGTAACTAAGAAGACTAATGCAACACGAAACCAGAACCGAATGGTGCAAAAATACAAAACCAACAAAAGAATTGTGGCTTTTACGGTTTTAGCATGAACCAAAATCGATCGAACCTAACCGGCTATATATATTGTTTAAAATATTTATATTTGTGATATTTAAAAAAAATGTATGGAGTACTTAATTTTGATTTTTTTTTTTTTTTCAAAAAAATATTGTTACATTATGCACATAACTTATTGGTTTGGAAGTAGTGCAATAGCCCAAGTGTTCCAATTAGAAAAAGTCACTTTAAAGTCCCAAGTTATTAAAATGTGTAAAATTACTTTTTGGTAAGAAAGTGTAATCACTCACCTATATCAAAGGCTCCTTGATCACACGTGTTATAAATCAAGGGCTTTTCTCTAATAACAGTCATCCAAAGGAGAGGACTTACATCACATGAAACTAAAAACTTCCTTGCAATATTTCAGCAAAGTATTATCTCTACATAAATTTGACCTACGATTTCAGAACATTCTTACATCTACCTCATCCGTAAATGGTGGTTCGAGGTACACATCAAAATTCGTTTGGACACATACATTCAAACTTTTTTAGCTTGAGGCTTCAA